>CM052717.1:59089803-59138853 GCA_028551405.1 Uromys caudimaculatus | reverse complement strand
CAACACAGCAAAACCGTGTGTGTGTGTGTGTGTGTGTGTGTGTGTGTGTGTGTGTGTGTGTGTGTGTTCATAAGCAGTGAGAGTGGGAGGAGCCTTCATGTAGAAGTCCCATTCATTTTGCAACTAGAGAATCTGAGGCTCAGAACATAAAATCACACATCATTAAACAAACAGATAGGTATTTATCTGAGTCTCCACTAGTAGCATGTAAACAATGGTTGTGTTCTCTTAGAAGACAACAGCTATCACCGTCAGCTGGGACTCCAAAAACATGGGACAGAAAGAGCCATCGGTGACTGGGTTCCTGGCGCCTGCTAGCCTGAGAAAGGAGGCTAGGAAGGCAACCCAGCAGGGAGGGAGATGGATTGCACGGGCCTTCAGGTTGGCAGTGACCATCCCTTGCTAGGCAGGGATGAATGGAACAAGGAGGTGCAGGCTGATTTGGCTCAGAAGCCTCCAGAGGAGTTACAGAGGAGGAGCTCTCTTTCTCCACAGACGCCTGCAAATGGCCCCATTGCACAGATGATGCTGGCATCTGCCTAAGGACAGGCAACAATGAGCACAAATATATAGCATCTCCATAGTGATTATGTTAAATGAAGTAACTGCTAACTCATCCCTCGGGGAATTTGAGCTGACATTTCAAGTTGAATTCTGCAAGATGAGATGATATTTTCATGGAGAGTTCAGTGTGGGCAGAGCTCTTAGGACCCTGACAAATATATGCTCGATGGTCCTAGTCCAAGGAGAGAACATAAGCACACAGTCCCAGAGGAGAAAGACTTGAGAATCCACCCCATTTTCAGGCAAGGGGCTTGGGGGGGGGGGGAGTACAGCTGTCTCCCCAGAAGTCATCCCAACCAAACCCACATCCAGCTAGCCTGCAGCCAGGAGCTCAGCTCTATCTGAATTTACAATATTATAAAGTGCCGGGATGTGAAAGGCACCACATAAAATCAAATTCTCTTCTATTTTAAGTTGAGTGGTACACGGGTTCAGCTTTAAAACCTAATTTCTTAAAAGTTTTTGAGAAAGGAAAAAAATGTTCCTTTGCAATTGGAATTGAGGCCCCATAAATTAACAAGCCACCTCTCTCCACAGCCGTCCGTCCTTCGGTCCAGGGCTCTGATTGTACTCTTTCATCAAGCACCGGCACACTGCCATGTAATCCTTCACTGCCCAGAGTGAGGCACCTCAGCCACCGACAACATCGCAAATGTTAATATCGCTCAAATATCAGCCAAAAGGGCCTATTCCTAAGAGCACTTAGCAAACACAAGCTGGGGGTTAGGGCGGGCAAAATGAAACACCCACAAGTTCAAGGGAAGGGAAAACTCCTAGAACTGAAAAGAGAGCCATGCACTAAGCCTACTTCACCCAAGGTTATTGGTCTGGCAGAAAAGAAGCGAGCTAAGTGTGACCCCATCTCTGCCCTAGCAAGAGAGTCTACACTCTAGGGAAAAACAACCCCAGCCCTGCCCACTCACACCTCGCCTCTCCACAGTTCTTTGTGTGGCCCAGTCTCCCAAGTACAAAGTTCACAGGTAGAGCTACTAGGCGTGGCTTCTTTTCAGTCATAGTGGGAGGAGCTGTAGGCCTGAAGAATAATGGGATGTGGTGTGTGGGCGTGGGCGCGTATGCTTGTTTGTGTGTTTAGATGTTCTGGCACATGTGTGTCATGGCACTTGTGTGCAGGTCAGAAGGAAACTTTTGGGTGTCAATTCTTTCTACCGTGTTTGAAACAGGGTTTCGTTGCCACTGGATAAGCCACACTAACTGGCCCATGAACCTCCAGAGGTTCTGCTTCCGGTCCTCTCTGCCTCCCATGTCCCCCACGTGGCCACTGAGATTACAGACACCCCTGTGTGTGGCTTTTCAGTGGATTCTGGGGATCCAAACTTAGGCCAAGCACTTTTAAGCCACTGAGTCATGCCCCACCCCGTGCCCCCGTCCCACCTCAGGCCCTGCTCCCAGCCCTGGCCCTTGAGTCTCTCTGTCTTTTAACTGGTATCAGAAAGAGCAAAAAGATGAGCAAAATGGCGTCACTTGCAGAAAGCCAATAGGAATGGTGTTTAAGAAGAGCAAGATGACATCACTTGCAGAAAGCCAATAGGAATGGTGATTATCATATTAAGCAAAATAAACCATACTCAGACAAGTGTCACACAAGCTTTTCTCATGCGTGAAACACAAAGGGGGAGGGGCTAAAAGACACACCAGAGGGGAAGCAGAACCATCTGGGAAGAGGAGGCCAGCTCGGGAAGGTAGGAGGTAGGGTGTTGCCACAGAGTGAGGATGATTGGGGTACATTGGGGGCAGTGTGGCCTGGGGTCTCTGAGAGAGAAGCCACAGTACCCTTCCCCAAGTTCCTAAACTCAATCTGTTTATTATATACGGTTGAACAGGGAGGTGGGCTTATTGCATATATCTGAGCAAAGAGGCAGGATTATTACATGCAGATAAACAAGGGGGCAGGGTATGATCTACAGCTGAACAAGGAAGCAGGTTTAGCTAATCTTGGTGGCAGCATTCTCTAGAGGAGCACTCTTCGGGCCACAAACATCTGGGAAGAGAAAGCTCTGGTGACATTTCCAGCACACATTATCAACATCTGCACACAGACTAGAGGGAGCTTTTACCGTCCCTCGGGGCCTCACACCTCTGGCGCCTGTTCCCATGAGGCTGAGGCACTAGGCATCGACATGGCCACACCTGGAGCAAACAAAAGACATTTACTCAGGACTTTACTTTGTCCCTAAAATATAATATTAGATATTAATTTTAAAAACTAAATTGTGCCATTTATAATCCCTGCATAATTGAGGAAGAGGCAGGGGGATTTCATCAACACCAGTTTGAGCTGCACAGTGAGTTTCAAGCCAGATTTGGCTACACAGGAAGACTCTATGTTTAAGAAAATGATTGTGTATTATGCTTGAATGAAGAGAAGCCACCCAAGTCCCTCTGTCTCTGTTGTTTGAGTCCAGCTTGCTATCTGTTGCTCTGTCTGCCTCCTAATTAAAGACTCCATGTCTGAGGGGGTAGCATACATTGCGGGGGGGGCACTCACTAAAGTATACAAAGAATACTTCTGATTAACCAAAAAGAAAGAAGGAGAGAAAGAAAGAAACAAACAAACAAGAGAAAAGGAAAGAAAGAAAAGAAAAGAAAGAAAAATTCTGGTCTGTTCTTCAGCAGGATTTGCCAAAGCAAGAGCACAATCTTCTAAGCCCAGATCTGGGTCAGGGAGTGATGGGTCTCCCAGACTTCGAAAAACACCCCTCAGTAAATTCCACCACCGAGATGAAATTCATAGCAATAGAGTCCTCAGGATCTCAGGTGCCCTTGGCCCTGGGACATCAGCATCATGTAAACAAGCCATCAGCCATGATGACCACCAGTTTCTGGGGCTGGACTGGCTGAAGCCTTCACTGTGACAGCTCGTCTTTAGAAAGAACAGAAGTTGTCAAAAGGAAAAAGGGGGGAGAAAAAAAAGATCCAGCCAAGCCTGAACACTGACTGCCCATCTCAAAACACCTAACATGTTTCATTTGGCTTACAATAATCACGTCCTGTCTGTTACCCCTCAAAGTGTTAAGTAGTGCCGTTTCCTCTGGGGATGTTAAGATCTAGGGTTAACAACTTTCTCTGTAAAAAATTCATAAGGTGCAAACAAACAGCCTCACAGCCCGAGCCTGGGAGAAGCCAGAGAAGAAAGACATAACAACAACAACAACAACCACAACAACGACCACCACAACAGCACACACACACACACACACACACACACACACACACACACACACACACCCGGCCGGAGACTTGGCAATTAACTCCAGCTTTGTCAGCAATTTTTTGAAAAATTTGCTAACCACGGGAAGCCTCATCCTCGCCATATGAGAAACAAAGAGTCTGCAGAGAGTCCCCAAGCATTACAATGTGTGTGTCTTACTTCCTAACCAAGCCGCTAATCACGCAAATTATTGCAACTAATTACATCTGAAGGTCTAATTAATTCTTTCAGTACCACATCATTTAGTACGCATTCACGACACAGCACCTGTTTTGAAAATCCTTGCAGTTAATTTGTTTATAAACAAACACAATTTGCATAAAATGTTTAATGAATGGTTTAACCGTTACTACAATACTCCGGGTTTTGTCTTAGTAGACTGGAGGTCATCAAAGGCCACGAGAAATTAATTTCAAACTATACAAATTAATTTAAATAGAATGTGTGAATTTCTCATTAATAAAGAAAACATTTCCAACATGTTAATTAATATCTTGGTAACAGGCTAATTACTCACAGCACAAGTACATCTCAAAAGCAAACCTTAAAGATTTAGGGGGCAGAAGGAGAGAAAGGATTTTAAAGGTGTGAGCAGGAAAAGAAAATAACTGCTCAACTCACACAAAAAAACCATACGGTGTCCGATAGTCATAGGGAATCTACTGCATTGGACCAGTAAAAGAAGCAATCGTGGAACACGTTTTAGTTATCAAGAACAGGAAACCTGAGAACCATCTCTTTCCTACGTGCAAAGTTTCTCCCAAGATGACTAGGAAGATGCTTGCCCTCTAGTAGAGACACACAATTAATGTCACTTGGTATAGTAAGGATCCTGCCTAAGACGGCTATCTCAGCTGTACTGGCGTCCCCACCCTAAATATGGCTTCATCTGATGAATCTGCATTTGCTCAGTCCCATCTTCCTCCCAGTAACAAAGAAAGGCAAGACACAAGTGTGAACCTCCCTTGAGAAACTAGGGAAGAGCTGAAGAGATTGCCCAGCAGCCAGTCAGCACGGCCCTTGCAAACGCTGTCTCTGAAAGACATTCCTGGCCCTAAAGTTTGTTTCTGATTTGTGACCATTTTCATATTTAATGAGCACCTGTGGTAAATTTGCTTCTGCTCAGGAAGTAGTCTGATGATACGAGCTGGGCACTGTAAAACATAGTTGCATGCTCGCCCTTCCTTGGTATTGTCCCCCCCATCCCCTCCCCTCCCCGTCCCCATGCAAAGGCTGATGATACAGCACTGGGGTCAGAGGGACATCTGTCCAGGGCATCTCTGGGTAAATATCTCACAGGAGTCATACTGCAGGAATCTTCCTACAGAAAATCATTTTCTCAGTTGATCTGAAAGTGCATGGTTTTGTTTGGTTGGTTGGTTGGTTGGTTTGGTTTGGTTTGGTTTGGGGTTTCAGGGGGAGGTTGTTGTTTTGTTTTGTTACGTCTGCTGATGGGGTGTGGGGAGAGATGTAAGGAGAGAGGGGACATGTATCTTTGTATAGACAGGGTGTGGGACAAGACAACAGAGACAGAGAGAAACATACATGCAGGGTTCGCAGCCTCTTCTGGGACACCTCGCGTATTTCCAAGAAAACAAATAAGTAGGATCCCCATTGGAACAGCTGCAAGGGAAAACAGAAACATGCTGGGCCTCTGATTAATCAGCCAGGATTGGTAGAGAGGCTGAGCACTGTCAAGGAGCCCACTGACTACTTCCACCCTTTGCTTTTAATGCCCATTTGTTGGTCCGTGAAAACTGAAGCTGTCCCCAGTAGCCCACCGACCAGAATCTTTGTCTAGGTTAAAGGCCTTCTGCCCACCTGGGTGCCACTGCCCCCTTCCTCCACAAAGAGGCTTGGCAGGCTTTTCCTGAAACCCTCGAGCTCCAGGGTGACCTAGCAAAGTGATGGATTTCAGAGAAAGGCAGGTACTCCCCACTCTTTGCAAATTCCTGCTCTCCCTTCCAAGTTTCCCACCAGCAGCATGGCTGTAAAAATTCAGTCCTTGAGAGACAAACATTTTATGAGAATGGGCTGTGAGAGGGGAGGGGAAAAAGCCATCTCACCTCTATCAGGACATAGATGTAGGCTGCTTTACCCACAAAACGCAAGGACCAGGGTGGGGGAGGGGTAAGAGCTTCGGGTATGGTGTTGGGGGGGCACAGGCCCCTTTGCACATTGGCTTCTTTTCAAAAATAGTACCAAGAAAGCCGTGCAAGGAATTACTGGCGATCTCAGCACCACAATCAAGTAGAACTGAGGCTGGGGGGATGAGGGTGCCCAGAAGATGCACTGATGATGAGAGAGGTGGGAAGGACATGGTAGCTGGCTGAGAAAATAATTGCATCACAGAATGAGCAAGATGAGGTGCTCAAAACTGGAGGCCAGAGACCCCTGAAGCATGGGGAACTTCAGTCCACTCCCCACACACAAAGAGACAATACGCATGTGAGCCTGCGCGCACACACACCCACCCACACACCCCTCTCAGTTCCCAGAGCAGTTTCTGTGCAAAGCAACACTGAATCTAAGCCCTGAGTTCCCCAACTTCTCTCTAAAGTGATCTGAGGTGCCCCAACCCAAGCACGCAGATCTCACATTTTATGGTGTCTCTCTCCAAAGAAATCATCCCCAGGTCTGGACCAGGATTTTCCTCTGCCTATTAAAAAATCACCAGCATTTCACAAATAAAGGCACTCACCATGTGAAAAATTATCTTTTAAAATGGAGTTAATTTGCATATAAGGAACGGGAGATTTATGGTGAGCAGTGCCGTCCAGTACTTCATCTGCCTGGCATCAGCCGTAATTTAGATTGTTTGTGACTGATCTTAAATTCTAAAGCTGAGCGAAGATGAAGTGTTCTGCCGCTGTATTATTGTCAGGAGTCTAAGACTTACCAGAGATTTATTATTAATCTTATCACAAACACGTCTAAACTTTTTACTTTTAAAATGTACACCAAACACTTTGGAGAAATTTTCCTCACTGTAATTATGGGCCTCAGTGCAAGCATGCAAAAGCTCGGCTGATTTCCTTCCCAAAATCAGGCGACCGATCACTAGGCCACAGCAGCCCTGGTACATTTTTTCTCTGCTACTTAATAATCAATGTATTCATCATTAAAATCTGAGCCCTGAAGCGATGGTTTTTAGCATATTCTAATGACTAGCGACTTGCAAATTGCCGTGACCTTTCATGTATATTCTGTAAGCACCTTGTTCTAATGTGTACTGTATTTATAGTTTGCCAATACAAACTAGCCAAAGATTGGATAATTACTGTAATCTATTAGCTTGATTGCTTTTCCCTGCTCATTTATAGCAGGTGCCATGCAGGCCATTTTCAAAAGCTGGCCTATCTTTCATCTCCCACGAGCTCAGAAACTGGAGTCTACTCTGTCTTCACACACACACACACACACACACACACACACACACACACACACACACACACACATACTCCTCTCTTTCTCTCTCTCTCTCTCTCCCCCCGAGATGTGTCTGGACACCAAGCCATCTCAGCTCAAGGAGGTTTTGAAAGTAAAACATCTTCTTTCCTGTTAGTGTCAAAATGTTGTTTGTGACTGATAAAAACCACCGCTCTGACAATGTAAACTTTCACTGAAGAATGTCAAAGGGAGTCCCATTTTCTACCCACACCTCTGACCTCCAGATACCATTTAATACGATCTGCTTGGTTCTTCACTTAAAGAGAGAAAAAAAATCTAGGCAGTTCCCTTTAAACAACGAACACCACATACACACACACACAGAGAGAGAGAGAGAGAGAGAGAGAGAGAGAGAGAGAGAGAAGTATATTTTGAGATAAGCAAATGTTTAAAGCAAAACAGTAAGCATTAAACTTTTTTCTTCCTCTCTTTTCCATTACTTTAAAGCACATGGCTTTGACCGGGAACTGATAAGACCCAAATGTGAAAGCCTCGGCTCAGGTGGCCCCTGACCCTCGGCGACGGTCTACTTCAGGCAGTTATGGATAGATAACATTACAGACACTGGTAATTAAAACAACACTAATTTTGTCTCCGTGGCCATGCTCTGTGGTGAGGGACCATCCATCACGGCCTGTACGAATCACACAAGAAGACAGTTGTCTGTGGCTATCGTGCCTGGTCAGTGGCTTTACCCCACCCCCACCCCACCCTGGGTACCCGGATAGGGAGGCACTACTAATGTTGTTGCTTTGATTGACAAGGCATTTATTTCCAATGTTTAGTCAGAGCATACTGCAGTGTTTCCAACACTTACAGTCATGGGATGGAGAAGAAAACCTTGTCTATTTCTTCCTTTTTAGACAAACAATAACAACCAAAAAAGGACACTCTGGTTCTGACTGGAAAAAGAAAGCAAGCCTGGAAATACTCGCCCTCCCTGTGAAGCAGAGCCACTGAATAGAAAGTGCAGCATTAAAACACACATCGTGCAGCGTCTCCTTTAAGACCGCATGTATGTGGGACTGAGCAAGGCTCTTTTGCCTGCATCTGTTTGTCCGATTTATGGACATTTGATTTCCCTCCACCTTTTATTGTAAGACCTGCAGTTACCTTAAGAGTGATAGCAAGTCAGTTGGCTTTGTGTTTGGTTAATGAAAACAGAAAACGCAGAGAGCTGGTCCATAGGCCCTTGCAGGAAATTAGGGGCGGCCGAGATGCAAGCTACCTGGCTCAGTTCTGCTGTAATAAAGTAAAAGGAAATTGTAATGGTGCGTTTCAAGGGATCTTTAACAACTGACACAAACAAGAAAAGAAGCAGACAGGACCATTTAGCTTTAGACTCTGCTGAGGAGCGCCAAACTGTGGGCTGCCTACAGCAAGCTCCTTGCTGCGGTGTAGCTATCCTTATTTCCCTGAGACTCTCCGTACCCCAAGCTGCATTTTTTTTATCAAGTGTCTAAAGGGTGGGAGCTGGAGAATCCTTTTTTTCCCTGCTCACTGGTGATCACGGCTCTTTCTCCCCATTCTCGGCAGACACGAGTGGAGTCTCAAGAATAAGCTGGAATAGCCCCTAATTGCTCTCTCAGGGAAAGTGCAGTGCACGCAGGTATGACACAGATGTAGCTTCGACTATATGCAGGCAAGAGTGCTACATCAAAGCTATTTGCAAAGTGACATACCTGGTTATTAAAAAGTACGTTTTTATTATAGTCCCTGGAATTTGCATTCGTCCACGAGCCAAATGTATGTTTTCTTTCTTTCTTTTTTAAACGCAGCCACGGACTGTTAGGATAACAGACCATTCCTGACATCTGTAAAGAAATCACACCTAAATATTTTCCCAGTCACTTTAATAATTCTGAGTGTATCAGTTGCTGAGAGTAGCCCCAGTCGTTTCTATGAGTTAATATTAGCTCATCTCTTCCGCTGGGTGCTGTGAGGAAGAAAAAAGACCCGGACAATGCGAGTTTATCTGGTTCTGACTGTGATTCTGCTCCTTATTCTACTGAAACAAATGGGAGAGGAAAACTTGCCGACTTTTGGCAGACCACAAAGGTTAACTCTATTCTCCTTGAAGAAGTGGATGCTAAGTGCTGTCTGTCCATACATTTTAAAGATTTAGAAGCACCTGTTAGCACTCTTAGGTGAGGGAAAGCAGAATAGCCATCTGTGTGTATGCAGAGGATCTATCTCTGTTCATTCTATTTCTGCTCCTGCTGAATCCGAACGTTAATCAGTTTAGGAAGCAAGGTTATTTTTCAATGAGATTGAAAAGAAAAAATCAAAGCTTTCCTCGATGTCATCGTCCCTGGGTCCTTTAAGCAAAGTGTCAGGGGTATGCTGGAGCTGTGATTGCTGAGTTTTAACGGCAGGAACAAAAATGACACCACCTCAGGGCCCCTCCGGATACCAGCACAGCTCCTGGTCCCAGCCTAGGATTCACAAAGGCCTTCTGAAGCTAATGGAGAGTAAACCCAGGAGCACTCGAAAGGAAGATCCAGCTGCGAAGTTGAGAGCCCCCTCCACCCACTTCTCCCGACCCCCGAATTGTTCTGGACTGCAAGGGCAGACAGGGGAAGAAGAGTCAAGAGCCGAGAAAGTTGGTGGTCTGACAACCTTGAAAGCAATCAAGAGTGTGTCCCTGCCCCGGGGACTCACGGCACCCGCTCCCATCGCATCTTTTCAACTTTCTATAACTCATCTGCATGAATTTACTTTTTTGCCTTAAGAGGCTCTTGTAATGCGTGTTAAAACACACAGAGCGATTTTATCTCCATAGCATCACTAAAGAAATATTATATTAGTATAAAGTTGGAGGGGGGGCGTGTTGGAGGAAAAAGAAAGAAAAAGAAAGTCAGCTCCGCAGCGGGTCTAGTGGCAAAGCACTGCTCAAAAGCGCCACCCAAAGGCGAGAGTATGTAAATGCAAGCCAGGAACCACGGGTGGCTTGCTTGCTTTTTGCTTTTTTCTTTTCTTTCTTCTTCTTCTTTTTTTTTTTTTCTTTTTCAATTTCAGAATGTAAAACATGACAGCGCCACGCAACTTGACAGAGGCTTTTGATTGAATTGACTGATTGCCCCAGCTGCACCTGCAGAAAATTGATGACAATGCTGTCTAAACCATTCATTAAGGTTTGGAACTTCGCGCAGATGAATGCGAGATTCATATATTTGCTAGACATGTGTTGGGGATAATATGACGAAGCACTGTTTTCAAATGAACACTTCTTTGACCTAATTTTATTGAAATCATGCAACTCAATGAAAGCACGTTCATGCCTGAACTCTGTCAAAGCAGCTGCAACTGGACGGACTCTCTCTCTCTCTCTCTCTCTCTCTCTCTCTCTCTCTCTCCTTTTTGTCTTTTCAAAACATTTAAGTAGAATCTTTTCTTTGAAATATCTCTACTGGTTTGCCTTGAAATATTTGTTATGAGAATGCTTTTATTCTATTTTATTTTAGTCATTCAAAGTGTTACTCTCCACCAAATGAAGGGAAAGTATTTGAGGTTTCTTTGCCAAGCCCCAAATTTGCTAAATTGTATACAAGTAGAAAATAGATTTTTTTTTAAAAAGAAAAAGAAAACTAATAATAACATCCTCCTCTTAGATACCTTGGGGGGAATCATTTCAGCACCAACTGGCCCTGCCTTCCCTTCGTGGAGAATTAGATTGCCTGCAGGCTTTGAAGGGAAATGAAATCCTTTTAAAATATTGACTGTTCTGGTCAAAACGGTGCAAACGGTATCTATACAGCTTTGATGTAAGAGCCCTGACTCACTCTTGATTTTAATGTATCAAAGCACAGTCACTACTGGACGAAGCTTCCCCTGCATGTCCAGAATAAAGGGGAGAGGGGGTGGCTGTGGAGAAAGGTGGCCGACATGGAGAGAAAATGTGGCTTTTATACCTGGCTTGCCGTGCTACAACTGGGAAGATGCTGTGTTTGAGTCTATCTTCCAAGCAGCTAGCCTGCTGGAGGTGCGAATTGTTAGGGAGGAGTTTGGGGGTTTTTTTTGTTTTTTGTTTTTTTAAACGAGAACCTGATCCTTAAGAACCAAAAATACTGTACAAATAAATGTTACTTCTCCAACGAGGGCTCTATGCCTAGAACTTGCCTCCCCCCCCAAAAAAAAACCCTCAAAATGAATATTTATTAACTTAAGAACCTGGCGCAGGTCTGTCCACAGATCCCGATCTGCCAAGGCGCTTCTAGCTCTCTTCCCTGGCATTTAAGAAAAAAAATCTATTTTTATCCATCCTCATTCGTTTAGGTTTTCTACCAGGAAGGTAATTTCTGATGAGGCATCTTGGATTTTTTCCCCCTCATTTTATTCCTAAAGAAACCCTGCCAATTCTTAAGGCAATCGCATTCATCCCGAACCTGGGTGGAGAGAAACTGCAGGTGTGAGCACAAGAATAACAAACCTGGCGTTTACCAGGCCCCTGTTGTTGCTCTCTCGGTTACGTGCAGCAGGAAAAGACCGTCCAGACATCCGAACAAGGCTCTTTAAGGACACTGCGGCCAGCCGTACAGACAGATGACCAAGTAAACACGTGAATCCTTTGGGGCAGAACAATCTGGGGCCACTTTTCATTGTCATGCTTTGTTTGCTAGTGAGGAAAATGGGCAAAGCCAGTGTCTGGAGCTCAGAGCAGTAAGCGCACATTCTAGCACTTCTGAAAATGGCCTACCTCTGTGGTATGTCTTGGAAAGACTCAAGCCCCCACTCACCCCTAGCTTTTTAGAATGCAGTGTTTGCTTTAAAATCGGAGCAATGTGTTAGGAACAAGGCCCCAGTCTGAGCTGTGGTCATTGTTATTGTTTGTCTATTATACTGGGCATGGGACCCAGGAATTTGGGAGTGCTGGGTAAGCACTCTACCCCTAGGTCTGCAGCCCTAAAGCAAGTTCCTGGTTTGTTTTAGATGGCTCGTAAAAGCACTGATGTCAAATAACCTCTGATAGAGTGACGAGTAGCCTCTCCCTTAGAGATGCTAGAACTTTGCCAGAGTATCTCTGTGAGCGAGTGCGGGGGAGGCAGCTGGGGTAAGATGTAAATACAAATACATTTTTGTTAGTACCAGACAGGAAATCCAGGAGCCCTAGATGACACTGGCTGCAGAGTAATTTGTAGCTTAGGTATCGGACTTTGGGGTGTTGGGGAACGAATGTTCGTATAGAAAGCAGAAGACAGACAAAGCAAAGATACATGTAGACCTGAGCTTCCAATGGCATGCCCGGTCTATCCTGTGCCTGGCTCTCCCTTCTCATCTCCTAGCTGCTCTGACGGGATTCAGGGGAACACAGGGAGGGTGGCCCTCGTGGACTTCACCTCCAACTGGCCCACAATGTGCACACCAGAGTGACCCTCCGCCTAACGCCTTTACAGGAATCCTTAGTCTTGACAGTAAGAGGGACTTCGTCTACTAAGAACCATGTCAGCCATCCTGCCCAGCCGTCATTCCCTTCGTCGGATTCTGAGTTCTCAGCTCTGTACATGGGGCACTGTTAAAGACTCTAGGCTTCTTGCACCCAAAGCTTCTCCTTCAGAGAATCTTTTCATTCCCAGTCCTGTTCATCCCTCATGGGGCATCAAAGCTGACCTCCTCCAATCCTTCTCCTTTTGTGGATTCTGCTCTAAGACAGCCTTTGTCCCCACCAATGCTCTAAATGCCCAATTAGTATTTATTTCCCCTTAAGCACAATGAACTGAGCTCTGTAGTATGGATCTCAGTAGCACCCAGGCCAGCTTGGATTGGATGCTCTTCTGAAGCCACTAACCTGCCACTAAACGCTTACCAGCTGTCCCTTCAAGTCCGGGACACCATATGATTCAGGCCCTGGCTAAGAACCCAAGTTCGGGTACCTTGTGCTCAGGTAGGGTTGCTTCACAGTGGGTACAGGAAGAGTAGTGTATGTGTCCCGTCTCAGGTTCACCACACACAGACATTAAAGAGCTGACTCAGCCACAGAGGAGGAAAGGCTAAGAGGCAAGGTCAAGGCTAGGATCTGGGCTGCCTGGATCTCCTTTCCAACTTCAGCTGTTTCTCAAGCTACACAGTAGAGATGGTCCATATTGACAGCCATAATGTGTGAGAAAGACCAGACCAGTTTGCTGTGAATATATCAGAGCATTGAGTCTGCACTGGTGACTGGATATAGACAGAAGTACAAAGGGGAAATTTTTACTAACCCAAAGAAAGGAGAGGCAGCAAACAGGACCTTTGAGCTGGATGCCAGAGTTCAAATGCCTAGGCTAACATAGTTTTGGTATGGGTGAATGTCCCCCTCAGACACCCACTTTGTTCCTCATATACGCCTTTACCACATAAAAACAGTTTTTGTTTTTCTCCTTTATTTTAAGGTAGGTGGTACCTCACTAAACAAGCAGAGGTGTCAAGACAAAGGAAAGGTCAGTGGGGTCCCAAGAAGGGTGTGGTTGGGTGGCATTTTGAGTGATGCTTGTCCATAAGCCAAGGACCTGGTCTAGAGGCCCAGGCTTGACCAGCACACAGTGGCTTTCCCAGTGGATGTAGCCTCAGAGTGGGTGACTGGAGCCTTGCTCGTAGGCAGAGTCCCCAGGTATCAGTGTGTTCCTCAGGGAAGGTACACTGACCCAGCTCTATATGACTTCCCACAAGCTCTTGGGACACAGGGTTTATGAGAGGTTCCCCTCAATGGAGCAATTGTGCTCGTGTTTACTGTTGGAGGAGGGAGGAGGTTAGCCTGAAGCCACCATGTGTGGCTATCTGGGGCTCTGATTTCTGTCATCAACTGCTTTCACCAGAATGGCCTTTCCTCAGATCCATTTATATAGACACAAGTGTATGACAGTGTGCACGGTCCTTCTTATATATAATATACTTGCATTAATATGTGAATATTGACCGGCTAGAAATACATATGTAATTTATATGTGTGTGTGTATATATATATATATATATATATATATATATATATATCCATCCAGAATAATTATATGCACTGTCTTTTGGTAGTATATGATTGTATTTATATATAATATATATATTATATTTAATAAATATAAATAAATTGAAATGTTTGTCTAAGTCCAAATGTCTTCATTATGTACTTGCATATACAATGTAGTATATATCAAATAGATACAATTATGAATATGTTTAAATATATGTGCTTAAATATATATATTGTTCTTTCCTATATTATGCATTTATTTATATTTATATGTGAATATTAAGTAGATACAAATATAGATATATTTAAATATGTATAATTATCATGCATATTTTACATATCATATACTCACATTTGCAGAGACATTAAACAGATAAGTATATTTATCAAGTATATTTGTCCTTTTATATATTATATGAATATACATAGAAATATTGACATATAGATATACATTATTAATATAAACAGTAAGCAAATATGCATATTTAAATATACTTAAACATATTTAATATGTATATTTAAATATGGTCATTTTTCTTTTATATATTATACAGTCATATTTATAGGTGGCTATTAAATATATATAAATATGTATAAATATGTTTATTTAAGTATGTATATTGTTCTTTTTATGTTATAAACTCGCATATACAGAGAGAGTATACAATTATAAATATATTTAAGCAATATGCTATCCTTTTTGTATATTTTATGTGTGTATTTATTCCTGGATATTAAATATATATATATATATATATTTCACAATTAAATACATATTTAAGTACATATTGTTTTATCTAGTACATATTTATTTATGTTCAATATAGATAGATATTAAGTAAATATATATGTTAAATACATATTGAAATGTACTTATGTGTATACGTTAGTCTTTTTCATATTGTATATTTGTATATATCTGTACATAAATATTAACTAGGTATAAATAGACTTGAGTGCATGTATTTATATTTCGTACTGTATATATATTTTTTGGTTCATTTCTATTTCCTCCTGACATCTGCAGGCTAAGCTCGATGCAACAGTTAAAATATCACATTTCTCCAAATGGCCTTTCATCTATTGAAATGAGATCGCTGAAGCCCAGCGGGAATCGATTTGCCCTGGAGCCCCCCATTCAGTGCCCTCTAGTTTCAATAAGGAAAGCCGGGGGGGGGGGGGGGGCTGCAGACATCCCCCTCAGGGACCTCCAGGAAAACCCTTCACAAAAGCAGGGACCCACACAGCACCAAGTCTTTCTCTTCTCAGTCTACCTCTGTGTGCACATCCGCAGGGCATGCAGCTTGTGTCTGCAGGCCCTGCTTAAGGATGCAGAAGTCCACCCCATGTCATTAAAACAAATGAGTAGACCCCTCTGGTCATCGAGGTGAACATGTTTTGTCGGGGTTTTCTTTTTCAACTTGTCATCGCTATATATAAGTGTAACGTATAAGCAATAACCGTAGAAAGATACTGTACCCTTGTGTGTGGATAATTAAAATAGGAACATCTCCGGACTAAATTAAAATGTGTAAAAACCAAATCCTTATAGCAGCCATGAAATTACAGACACTACAAGTGAATCACCAGCCCGGGGACCAGGCGTTTCTTTCATTACTTCATGAACCTCTTCCATGATCACGGTTTTCCATTTTCACAAATCTGTGAGGTCCCTTTTATGTCGCCAAATATTTCAGCTCACTTCTACTGCCCTCCTTGTTGAGGAGCTGCTTGGTAACGGCATACAAGCAGTCTCCAGTCGCTAAGAGAAACAACCATTTTGGTGCTTTTCGATAGCACTGACCACTAAAAATTATGGTCTAAAAATCTGAATGGAAATATATATATGTATATATGTGTGTATGTGTGTGTGTGTGTGTGTGTGTGTGTGTGTGTGTGTGTGTGTATGGAAAAATTCCTGCTGTGAGGCAGTGTTTTCTATATGTGACAGGAAAGCTGCACCCGTGAAAAGTCAACAATATGGTCGCCTAAACAAGACCTACACAATGGCAGTAACACCCACTGACAGACCAACATGGACGGGGGAGATCCCAACAGGCCCACCCCTAGATCAAGAATCATAGGCAATTAATGGCTGCCAAGAGGCAAATGGTCTTCTCCAGAGGAGAGCCTCATAGGCCATCCCAAGCAGTCAGTCCTAAACACATATACAGATGAGCAGCACTAAATGAACTCAGCGCGTTCACGTGCACGTGCACACACACACATACACACACATGCACACACACACACACACACACACGCACACTCACACACTTATTAAAAAATCAGAGACCATGAATTTGAGAAGGATTTGGGAGAAAGAGAAGAACAGAAAGAAATTATATAGTCACAATACTCATTTGTAAAATTCTCAAAAAACAAATTGAAAAAAAAAAAAGGAAAAATGTATTTTTCCAGTTTCATAAAGTCTCAACCCACAGGTTATAATCTGTGAATTCAGGAAGCCCGAATACCTGAGGACCCACTCCCAGAATTTTGCCATCACCCGTGACCTGAGCAATCTGTGTGATTCCCCTCAGAGGACAGCTCCGACATGCCCTTCTCTCCTCTGTACTCCGAACGTAAGAGGTGTTATTACCCATAACTTTTTATTTAAAGGAATTGTGCAGCTGGGAAAATGAATGAATTTAATTATCAATGCAGTGTGAAAAAAATCATTAGAGCAGGGGCCTGGAACGCCACATATTAAAAATAAACAAAGGCTATTAAAAAATCAGTTCCCAAAAAGGGTGTCAGTTTTTCTTCAATTCTTAAAATGTAAATACCAAAAAGAAAGCCGTATGTAAACACCCACAGTTACAGGGAGAATTACTCTTAAAGAAAATGTTAAATGATTCGCTGGGTCATTTAACTTTAAATCTATACTTTATGTGGCAGTATGGGAAGGTCATTTGATCGCCATGCATCGAAAAATGAGGATTCTATAATGTGGTCTCAAAGTTTCACCTTCAGAAGACAAAATTTTCATTATAAAAATTTTATGTAATGGGGAGCATGTAGCACTCCTTCCTCAATTGGTCAGGACGGCAGTGTCCATAATCTAAGAGGCAGCTTTGTCGCTGACTTTCAAAACAGAGTGGGAGTCTGTTTGGGGGTGGACCCAAAATGGGAATCACACCCATTGTGTGACTAGTCCTGAGACTGTTTAATTAAAGCTCAGAACTGGCTGGAAGACTCGAGACACATAGTGAGCCAAGGTGGCATTGCCTTCCTGGGCCAGGGGAGGTGACACAAGTTCCAGCACCTGGGATAGTGAAACAGGAGGATGCTGAACTTGAGAGGAGGCCTGAGCTATGCAGAAAGCTGATCAGAAATGAATAAATAAATAGAAAGGGACAAAGGAAGACTAAGAGGCTCTGGGCTGGTATCAGAGGTGAGGTGCATCTTTTCTGGGCCACATGGGAATGCTGCGTAGGAGTAGTGAACTCATGATCTGTGGTTTAGAAACCTCTGGTTGAGACTAAATCAGACTAAGCTGGGGTCACTTGAAAGCTCCAGTGAGGGGGAATCTTGATGAGATGGATGGGGCTAGCCGTCTGACACCAAGAGAAGACACAGGTAGCAGGACAGTGTGGCTCAGTAAGGGTCTGACCTCGCAAAGTCAGGAACAGGAGTAACTCCTGAAGGAACCAGCTCTTGTAAGATGGAGTCAGTCATTCTGGGATGGGATGAGCAGAGCGTATTCTTTCCCCAGCAGCTCAAGGAAGTTTTGTGTCTGCAGCTGCAAGGGCGGGGATACTGAAGTGATGCAAGCCTGTTAGTGAGCACTCCAAGACACTCACTGCCCCACACAAAGATTTCTTTCTGTATAGTGAAGAATCTTGTCCACAGCCAAAGGGAGATCAGACCAGGAGATGTGGGGCTTCCTCGGCTACCTTCTATCCCAAACCCACACTGACCCCTGTAACCCAGAGCTGTTAGCAGCTAGAAAGCTGATGTGTAGGCTAAGCCTCGTGTCAGAAAAATGACCCCCAGCCAGTGTCACACAGTGTGCTTGCTTTAGCCAAAGGCTTGGCTTCTATGTCATTCGCATCTCTCCTCTCCTTGGCATCCCTGTGGTAGTGAGGGTTCCAAGAGAGAATTGTGGACTTAGCAGGTCCTCCCAGCCTCCTCGCGCTTGGGTTCCTTCATGGACCAACCTCCAGTGGGTAAATCAGAGTCACAGTGAGCACCTGCTGATGCTTTCTCTGAGCCTCCGTCTCGCCATCTGTAGATATTTGGAAGGCACATCTGACAGTGTGTGGGGTCCTGGCTCCCACTGATATACGCTATCCTAGCCCTTTGAATATAACAGCAATGGGCTTTCTCCCCCGGGATGGGGATAAACACCAGGCTGCTTGCCACTTTAAGAAAACTATGGACCTCCCCCAAGTCCAGAACTCTTTCCCCAAGCTGAAAGGCTTCCAGAAGAAGACAGCACTACCGGAGTTTCCAGAAAGTCTGTTCCCACAATGCCCACCTCCCAGCACGACCTTTGTTCCACATCCTGTGACCCTCTGCTTCCACACCTTTACATAAACAGTTGCCCAGTTATCCCCCCCCCCCCGAAGACCCCATGGGTCCTGCTGCTCTCAAGGTCATGTCCCAGCGATTGCAGAGAATGAGGAAGGAGGAGCCAGCCCAGAGAGGGCTAAGAGAAGCTAAGATCTCAATGGCATCAATGATGCCCCAGTTGAAAGGTGAGCAGGTGTGAAGTGATAGGCAGAAAGGGGTCACCTGTCCCCCACAGGCAGAATAAGTAGGTCTAAGCTATTGTTTCAAAATATGCATTCTCTGTATTTAAAACATACATATATATATATATATGGAGGAAGAGTCGGGGGTGGGAGGTTGCTCTAGCTAGATAAATTCAGAGTGATCTGAATAGATTACCGCAGTTAAGTTTAGTACATAAAGAATCCAGGATGGCTCTGCTGTGCATTTCAATGAAGCCCATTTCAGCGAGGACTCTGGTTGGGCTGTTGCAGCTCCATCAGAGCGATGGCTGCCCTAATAAGTAGGAAGGAGTTATCCATGGCTCCCTGCCCAGGAATTGTCCTCGTGGGATTGGGCCCAGCCTCCGAGGGGAGGCAAGGCGAATTCAAGAAGAGAGAAGCCCAGCAGCTGGGAGGTCTGCTGGGAAGGGTGGATGGGCTATGTAGGTCACCGCCAGCCTTGAGCTAGCCAAGGTGTCCCCCTTGGTGCCTCCAAGGCCTGTCCTCTGCATCCTCCAGGTTTTCCCAAGAGAATCCAGGGTGAACACGGGACCTGAGCAGCCAGTGGGCAGCCTCTGACCTGTGTCTACCAACTCTCTCCCTGCTCACCTCCTTAGATGTTGTTCTGGCCCAGAAACAACAAAAAAACCCCAAACCCAGCAATACCAATAGAGGGACTCAGGGGTTCTGGTTGTGCTTTCTGGAGCCCTTTTAGGAAGAACTTCAAAGAGAGAGGAGAGAAATCAGAAGAGAAGGGGAAAGAGGGAGAACGTCAAGGAGAAAGGGTACAAATAAAGCCCTGGCTGCTGCCACCAGGATGGAGAGACAGGCGTAGCTCCTTCTGCAGTAGTTCTTGGGCCCAAATGGTTGCATTTGCAAGAACTAGGAGGGAAAAGACAGACACCCACCAGCCCACTGAATGTGTCCAAGAGACATCTCCAAAGAACAACACCCAGGTTGGGAGGACAAGGAGAAAAAGGCATATCTAAGAGGGAAAAATGGTAACCCACTTTGGTCATGGATCTATGGAATCTGAGTGTGACTCAATACACAGCTATGTATCACTCAGAGGCCTGGAGCATGGGGGAACTATAGAGCTCCCAGCCAGTGCCAAGAGCAAAAGTCTCTCCCGTCACCAGCCAGGGGAGCACAGAGCTCCTCCCAGGTGAGCACAGGAGATGCTGGAGTCTGGCCAAGGAGATAGGGAACATAACCACGCTCTTCATAACGGGCATTGTGGAGACCTGGGACCAATCTCACAAAGGAAACAACCAGCTAAACTCATAGAATCAGCCTCCTTCTTTGCTCTCTGGATGGAGTTTGCTCCTGGACTTCTGTGAATAGTTAGCTGAAAAGCTGTCAGGGTGGACATCTGTTGTTTTTGCCTGCCCAGCCGCTCCACTCCTTTCGCTGGAAATAGCATCTTGATTTTCCTTCAAGAACTGCCCCTCCCCCCACACACACAGAGCATCCATTTGGTCTCTAGGAGGAGCTGAACCCACCCACCCCCAGCTCCAAGGATAGGCAAGTGACCCGGTCCAGGACAACAACTAGGACATCACATCCCACACACTGGCTCAGGGGGTGGGGATAGGACCTAAATCAAGAACAGCCTCACTCAATCACAGGTCTTTGTATAAAAAGAAAAATCTTTTTCTCTCCTGGTGTTCCTGAGAGGAAACAAGAAAGTCTGAAGCTGTTGGCAGCCATCTTGCTATCACAATGAATGCGACCACGCTGCCTGAGAAAGGAGGCAAGGCTGTAGACATAGAAGCTGAATCCTTCTTGACAGCATCCTGACCCCTAGATCCAGCCCTCCCTGAATCTCTACTCAGCAAGATTTTTCAAGTTCAGAAACCAATAGTACATGGTTTGGCAAGCTCATCTTATTTGGCCTTCTACATAAAAACTTTGACTACGATGGTGTGCTTGCACGCGGATGGGCTGACAGTCAGGTGGGCCCATTTGCGCTGGTGCCTTAAATGCATAAAGAATACAATTATTTTCTTCTCATAGTGCTGGTGCCCTTGAGAAAAAGAAACCCAAGATTAAAATGTCAGGAGGTCTGAGTGGTGAGAGCTGCTAGCTTTCTCCTTCCAAAGGGCTCCTGGTTGCTGTGTATTCTGGGACAAAAGGGTGGTGGGAGGCAGGAGAGCAGGTGAGCCAATTATCATTAAGCCTCTGTCATAGAAAGCCTTCATCCATTTCTAAGGGAGGTGCTTGTGGCTTAATCTCCCCCTTACAGGTCTCAGGGCATTTCATTGGCTATCACATTTTAACAGCTGAATCTGGGAATGAACCCACTCAGCCCAGTGGGACCTATGATCCCAGGACTGATAAGTCCCCAGGAAACTAGCAGATTCCTAGAGTCTCTAAGTGGATGTGTATGCTTGCTCCATTGTGTTTCGGGATGGCTTTGATGGAAGTTTCTTCCCTAGGAGGCTGTGGAGTCTCCACGGCCTACAACTTACTCATCAGGAACTGGAATGTGGGTTTTTTTTTTTTTTTTATTCCTCTGCTACCTTAGTTACTGATTAATTCCAGACCCATCAAATACACACACTGTTTCAAAATGCAACCAGGACACCCTCATCTCCATCTATAGATAGTAAAGAACAGTTAGCTGAAGTCCCTGGAATGTAGGGCTGCCATGCGGGCAGTGGTAGCAAGCATCACAAATACACACTCCTGCAGGAAAACACTACAGAGTTGGTCATTCAAGCCGGGGCAGATGGTGGTGAATAGTCACCTTATTTCTTAGTGAACCAAGAAAGTAATAGCACTTAGAAAACTTACGGTCTGTTCTGTTCTTGTCTTTAAAATCCTGGTGTGTGTGTGTGTGTGTGTGTGTGTGTGTGTGTGTGTGTGTGTGTGTGTGTGAGAAATGCACAAGGTCACCATCTCTTCCAGAGAGCCCAGACCACTGTCTCCAGCCAGCCAGTTGCAGCCTGTACAGCCCAGCTCCCGGGGCTCTGATGTCTCATCAGGCCATGGCCATGTTAAGCACCCTGCCTCTGCCGAAGGGCAGGCAGTGTGCAACTGTGCCTGCAGTCTCTGCCCTGTGATAACATCACATTAGGGCATATGGCTGGACTGCTCAGCACCAACAGCAGCAAGATGCCTGGAAAGAAAGAATTTCCAGTCTGTCCTGCAGTGGTCCTGAGAAGTCATTGACCAGCTCCGTTATGACTCAAGGGGTTTGGGAGATGGCTCAGCTGCTAGTGTTTGTTTTGCAAGTGTGAAGACCTGAGTTTAGATTCTCCTAACACACATTAAAAAACAAAAACAAACAAACAAACAAACAGGTGTGGTTATGTGCCTCCAATCTCAGTGCTGGGACTATGGAGAGAGGTTGATTCCTCAGGCTTACTAGCCAGCCAGCCTACCCTAATAGGTGAGTCCTGGGTTCAGGGAGAGGCTCTGCCTCAAAACACAAGGTAGAGAAATGATGGAAGGATATACCCAGTGTGGAACACACACACACACACAAACACACACACACACACACACACCTGCATGCACACACATATTTACACACAGGCACAGGAACTGAAATACCCCCAAGACCCTTTCATAGCTGGTGTGGACCTATGTTGAAGGCAGTTGGACACATGAACACTTGTGAGTCTCACATTTAGCTCTTTCTAGGCACAGATGATGTGGTGGCTTGTACACTGAAGGGTGGTCCCCTAGCTCTAGTGTGAGAGGTTCTGCCAACTTCAGGAGGGTGGGATCTGGCTGGAAGAAGTAAGTCACTAGAAGCAGGTCTTTGGGAGATATTACTCCTGGCCTCTTCGAGCCCTGAAGTACAGAAGCTCTCTGGCCCATACCTACCCAAGTACCCGAGGCCAAGTGACTACAGAGTGACCCTCCGAGACTGTGAGTCAAACTACATCTTTCTTCCTTTAAAGTTGCCTCTGTCATGTACTTTGATCACAGTGACACAAAACAGATGTAGTGAAAAACTCACTGGATACCATCCTAACCCTTCTGCCTCAGTGGCTGAGCCCTATATCTCAAGCACATGACTGGGAACCCTCCCCCGTTATGGATATCCAGATCCCTGAGACAAGAAGCCTCAGGCATAATCTCAGACCAAGCACCTAGCAAACCAAGCGGTCCCAAAACACCACTCATGGTGGACAATGGCCCTGTGCCTGCCCACCCAAAAGCCAGAATCTCAACCTCTGAGGGAAGCTTGGAACTTTACTACTTTATAACACTGACCTAATCTTTGCATAGGGACTGCTATTTACATTAAAATTGGTCACATAATGAAAAAAAGAACACAGTTCATTAATATGCTAAGAAGTGCTAATTTGAACATTGCCGAAAAGCAATTGCGAATTTCATCTTGCAACCCGCAAATTTGATGCAGTGCAAATGAGGGCTGATGGCCCTGTCTGTAGACACTCAGATTCATATGCTCTCCAGCTCCCCTCCTCAGAGGCAGAGGTGGGTTTCGAGATGTGTGTGGCTGACTGCTCCCATCTGAGAAGAAACTGTAAGACTCTGCAGTGACCTGGATGCAGCCTCTGTGTGCTAAGGTGAGAGCTTTGAAGTCCAGTGCACACAGGATGCTGAAAGACTGCAGGTGACCCCAAACGTTCTATAAGATGTAACTAGGCTGAAACCACGCCTGTACCCAAGACCCTCTCCCCAGCCATCCCTCTCAACTTCACTTCCTATGGGGAACCCAGCGATTGAAGGTGTAGCCTGGGACGGCCTCTCAGCAAGGGAAGCCCATGGCAGTCAAGGACAGCTCTGGCAATGGTTGGCCATGACCTTCTCAGGGGGGAACCGGAGGCAGCTCTGTGGGTGGGAGTTAAAGCCTAGGGACCAACCTTGCCAAGCTGAACTGACCCATCCATTTTCTTACCTGCACAGGAGCTGGAGAGTGCAGGGTACACGTGACAGGAAATCAGGATGGAGGCAGATTGCCCTTGAAAGTCCCTTAGGACAGCACTGCATGAGAGGCCAAGCTTTCTTCTCTGGGAAGATAACACAATGGCTCCCACGCTAGGGCCGGGATGGCACCCCCTTAGAACACTCAGAGACGGGGCCTGGCTTCCGGTCTCGCTCTCGATCATACTGTACACACAGAAAGGTAGTCCTAAGATGCATCCTGATCCCAGGATAGCCCTCCAAAACAGCACTGATACTTTAAAATAAGAAAAGAAGAGAGGCCATCCTTACACCTACTCCCCACCTGCTCCCCGGGTCTCCCAGACTCCATGGTGAGCTGTTTATGTTCTTCTGGGTCCTGCTCCCACACACCTGAAGGGTTCAGTTCCTTCTTTCTAATCCCTTGGGTTTCTTCTCCCACCTTCTGGAATAGAAGATTTCAGCAACTATAACCTCTGTCCACAGCATCTCCATAGTGCTTGTCACATCTGAATTCACCTCTTTTTTGCAAATCTTTGTAGAATAGAAGCTTCATCTGGGTAAGAATTTTGTCTTGCTCATAACACCAAGCACTAAGAAGCTTACCTGTCATGATAGATTTTTGGTAAGTTTTTGCAGAACAGGGGAGTTGGCGGCCAAGCCCTCTTATAGCACATGTGATATTTCAACTACTTCCTGATTGATTTGAAAATATTAAACTTCACCCAAACTGTGTAACAATTGAACCTATTTCACAGATTTAAAAAGAAAAAACCTAAGGCACAGAGAGGCAAAGTAATTGCCCTGTGTAACACAGCTAGCAGGTGATAAGGTCATGTATTAGTTACTTCCTTCTTTTTTAAAGAATTGTTTATTCATTTTCTTTAATGTGTATACGTGTGTCCCTGTGTGTGTGTATGTGAAACATGTGTTTGAAGGTGCCCCCTGAGGCTGGAAGAAGATGTTGGGCTCCCTGGACCCAGTTGTAAACTGACCAGTATGGAGGCCGGAAACTGTGGTGGGGCTGGAAAGATGGTTCTGTGGTTAAGAGCGCTTTTAGCTCTTGCAAAGGGCCTAAGTTCCATTCCTGGCACCCACATGGTGACTCACAGCTCTCTGTAAGTCCAGTTTCAGGAGCCCTTGAGCCTCTTCTGATCTCCCTGGGTGCCATTCACAAGAAGTGTGCCATGTAACAAGAAGTGTGCCATGTATACACTAAAGCACGTGCGCACACACACTTTAAAAGTAGATTTTAAAAGAGCAGCAAGTGTACTTAGCCACTGAGCCATCTCTCCAGGCCCTAGCAATTGCTTTTCTTGATCACCTTTCTTGTAGCTGAGACAGGATACCTGATATAGCCACAGGCAACATAAAAATGGGTGGCTTCACTTTGACACACAGTCCCAGGAGCCTGTCATATGATGGCTCCATCTGTGACAGTGAGAACTTGTGGCTATGGCTTCCCACATCTTGGAGGACCAGGAAACCGGGAATCAGGCACTAGAAGTGGGTGCCATTTTAAAGACCAGTTCCCAGTGAGCCTCTCTCCTGCTGTGTAGGACACATGTCCCAAAGGTTCTAAACCTCCCAAAATAGCACCAGTAAGTAAGTGTCAAAGCTCATCAGCCTGTGGGGATATTTCACATTCAAACCGTAACAGACTAGGAGAACTGAACACAGTCTAGGACCTTGACCTCTACAGCTGATGCTTGATTGGGCCAGGAGTCATCACTTGGAAAATTAAGTTTGAACCTCTTTTCTGAGCCCAGAAATATACACTCACGAGCCCTCTTTAGAATACCTTTTCTGATTCCTAGAGATAGGTAGGCCAGTCCACTTCAGTTCTTCATTTAATATTGATTTTATCTAAAATACACAATACGGTATGGAAGGCCCCATTGGCATCTACAATAGACTCTGGGGGTTGGTTCATTAATAGGGTTGGCAGCTGCCCATCAGGTAAGATAGCATTGTGGGCTAAGTGCTTCCAATGCTTAGACACACACATCACAAATCAACCCTCGGCCCCTTCCCCCAGGAGAGAGGACAGCAAGAATCAACCAACACATCCCGCCCCACCACTGCTCTGGGGCAGCTGTCTGTGGGCATCTCATGAAGGCCGTGCCTGACCCAGCACTGCTCAAGTATGACTTAAGACCTTTGCAGTCTGCCAATAACCCCTGAGAACCAAATAAAGGTTCAGGAAAAGAGACGCCATGGGTAGAGCCCCATAAGTAACCCCATTTGATCCAGAGACCATGTTGCATGAGAGTCTGTGATAATAATCGCTGAATGTACTCCTCGGAATAGTGAAGACAACATAGGACCACTGGGGAAAATGGCAGAGAAATGAGGCCGCCCTGGAGTCCAGCCTGTGCACAGCTCTCAACCTCAGAAACCTCATCTCTCATCCACTCTCCTAGAGTATCTCTCAGTGTCCCCTGCCCACTAGCCACAGTACTGTCCAGCTTCTTGTGGCTTTCCTCACCCTGGGCTCCCAAATATGGACCACTCTGCAGCATCTTTGATGCTTTCTGCTTCAAAATCCAGTTCAAGGTTCCCTTATGGAGAGAAAAGGATGGAGGAAAAGAGAAATACAGAAGTCATCCGTTCCTTTCCCCTTTCTCTTTTGTTATTATTCATTTTGGTTTGGGTTTAGGGTTTTTCTGTTTTGTTGTTGTTGTTGTTGTTTTGAGACAATATCCCATGATGCCATCCAGGCTGGCCTGAAATTCACAGCAATCCTCCTGCCTCAGCCTCCTGAGTGGAAGGATTACAGGCATGGACCCCCACTCCTAGCTTCTTCCTCTGCCTCTTATTTCCACAAATATCGACAAGAGCAGTGACCCTCATGCCAGCCCCCACCTCCTGTGGCTGAGCTCCAGCTTGAATGATCACTTTCCTGTGTCCGGCAGTTTCACCACCGCTACCCCCAGTCAATTCCAGAAATCCACACGAGTAGGGACGCCCTTCCTGCACAACCTACTTTAACCGTTTACACCACCTGGCAGAACCAACTCTCCTACCCGTCCTGATGAGAAGCCGAGCCAGGGGAAGAAGTTCAGTGTCTCTACTGAGAACCTTCTGGAGTTTGTGGCAAAATAAACCTGTCCTCAAGACAAGCCACCCCCTCATCTTTCTTTTGTTCTTCTTACACATGAGATAGGAAGTCTCTCCAAGGTTCAGGGTAGTAGAGGAAAGCAGAAATGGCCCATTTCCCCAGGGTGTAGTTTATCAGACTTGTACAAAGTCAGAAGAGAAAATAAATGAACCTACTATTCTACCTTGTCGATGCCTGGAGGAAAATGTCATTTTAGAGGGATGGGCTTGTCCATTTCAACCACACTGAAAGAAAATAGTGTCGCATGAACATGGAGTAGCCGGAGAGGGCAGTTCGAGCCACTGTAAGAAGCCTGGCTCTCCTAACTTTTCCCTTCACTACTAAATAATGTGTGGATTTCTGGGTTTATACATCAGTCTCATAACTCTGATGAATGTGAGTCCATAGCAGGTTACTACTAACACCTTGCAGAGATGGCCTCAGGCCAGTGCCTTTCTGTCCTCACAGTGCCTAGGAAGCCCAGTCCATGAGGGGAGATGCAGGCAAAGGCATACCTCCACCCCAGCCTATAGAAGCCACACTCAAGACTACAAGGAGGAAAGGTTCTGGGAGGGGTTGGCAGCAGGCTGGAGACTAAAGAATGACTTGTCCCCTTTATCGCCACTTGCTCCCTGAGTTTTCCCAGGATGACATCTTCCCGTAAGTCAGGCACCCAGTGTCAGCCAACAAGAATAACTACTGGCCCATGCTGAAGTTCCTAAGTGCTTCACATGCCAGTTAGAGCCGATAATTAGAATTCACTGCAACTCCAAGAACACACAGCCCGTCCACGGCCCGGTACTCCTGTGACCTCAGTGTGAGTCCAGTGATTTAAAACCTTGGTGGACAGATTAGCCACACCTGGTTCCCTCCTCAGGGAGGAGGAGGATTACAACCACAGACATAAGACGGAGAAGTTGCAGGAGGATGTCCCAATTAGGGACCATCCTGAATGGGTAATTTGAGAGGAAGACTGGGGAGGGGAGGAGAATAAAATGTCCCCCATTTGTCCTTCCAGAAAAGCATCCTACACTCACCCCAACCTGTGTTATCTGCATCACACAAGAGCAGACTGGGGTGGGAGTGGGTCAGCTTGTTCATGAATGTGTCAGGGTGCCAGGACACAGACGGACGATTACTAATCTTCACTTTCACAGGTAATAAATACACTCAAAATAAAAATACTTTTGTACCATTCATTTGACCCCCATATTGAACATACCAGTTTCCATCTGATTTTTGATAATTATTTACATTGTAGTCTCAGGGTGGTCAGGAGACTCCATGTCATTAATATTCTCACATTTGATAAGTTCCTGTCTAAGACTCATTGCAATGGCGGCTACTGCCCATGGCAGTGAAAACAATGGGAAAATCTGCAAGGTGCATGCCTGCTTTGAATCTATATCTTGGGGTATTTGAGGAAAACATTCCTGTCACCAGCAACCAAAAGTTTTTGGTGACTTGAACCATTCAATGAGAAGGCCGTGGATGTAACGGCAAATCTGAAATTTGAAGACTTGGATTGGAGACTCAGCTCTGACATCAAGCTGTTCTGTGACTTGTCCATTGTGCCGGTTGGTTTTTGTCCAGTTGACACAAACTAGAGTCACCTGGGAAAAAGGATGTTCAATTGAGAAGATGCCTTCATCAGAATGACCAGGGGCAGGTAGGTTGTTCCGGGTTGTATAAAAAGGCAGGCTGAGAAAACCATGAGGAGCAAGCCAGTTAGCAGCACTCCTCCATGGCCTGTGCTTCAGTTCCTGCCCTGACTTCCCTTTATGATAAACTACAACCTGTAGAGCAAATAAGCCCTTTCCTCCCCAGGTTGCTTTTGGTCAGACTGGTTCATTACAGCAACAGAGAAACCAAAGTAAGGCTTTAGTTTCCTTTGTGAGTTGTGTCTCCTTCCTACTCAGTCTCATTCCTCCTTCAAGGGTGGTAGCCGGTACCCTACTCAGGGGAGTGGCTATATGGGTCGAGAAGGGCAGGAAAGAAATGGTATTTGGAAGGAGCTACATGAGTGAGCAAGGGCTTGGTAAAGGAAGGAGTACCACAGTGATCCCAGGAGCCCCAAAAGAACAACTCCCAGGCAGGTAGGGCAGTGCACACCTATAATCCCAACACACAAACACAAAGAATGAGTCTGGAGAAATGTGAGCCTGGGAAAAGTTTTAATGTTTATATCCGTGTCAAAGAAAAGAAAAATAAGAGGAAGAGGAGAAAGAAAAAAGAGAAGGAGAAAAAGGAGAAGAACAAAAAGAGATACCCCTTAAAATGCCCCAGTGGCTAGGGGCATACATGTTGTGAGTACCAATGCTCTGAGATACATAACCCCAAAGCAGTATGTCAGCTCAGGACAGAATACCCACTGTTTTCTCTGAGGCCCTTTGGGGCTCTCCCAGTGGCCAAACCAGCTGAAGCCATTCCTCCATAGCAGCCTGCTTTGTCAGCTTCCTGAAATACTAGGAAAAGCAGAGGATGTTGGGAAATTAGCAGGATGGATATTAGGCACCTGAGAGACTCTGCAGGGCTAAAATTCTCATTCCACACTGGGATAAACAGCACACCCCTCCCTGCATGGGTTTTCCAGTGCCCTCATGACCAAGGGAAGCCTCACGATCCAAGGGAAATGGGAAGCTCAGCTTTGGAGAGGATGGTCGGAGTGGTTTGACTAAAAATGGCTCCGACAGGTTCATGTTTGAGTGGTTGGTCCCAGTCAATAGAAATGTTTGGGAAGGATTAGGAGGTGTAATGGCCATTCTTGGTTGTCAACTTGACTACATTTGGAACTAAAATATCAAAATAGAGGCCACATGTGTGAGGGATTTTGGCTTAATTTGAAGTGGGAAGATCCCCTTCTTATCTGGATTTTTGAGCTAGAAAGACAGGTCTTTAATCCAGATCTTTGGAGCTGGGAAAAGACACACCTATAATCTAGATCTTTAATCCATATCTAATAGGGGCCACGCCCTCTGCTGGAAGCCTGTATAAGGACACAGAAAAAGGAAGCTTTTGATCTGCATTTGCTTGCCCTCACCTCGGTAGCAAGTCCATTCCTTCACTGGCAGTGGAGCCTATGTCTTTGGGATTCCAGCATGTACTGAAGACCAGCTGAGACATCCAGCCCCATGGACTGAACGGCTATGGGGTTCTTGTACTTCTGTTCACAGACAGCCATTGTTGGATTAGTTGGACCACAGCCTTTAAGTCATTATAATAAATACCTTTTCTATATCTAAAGATTAATTCTATAAGTTCTGTTACTCTAGAGAACCCTGATTTTTACAGGAGATACAACCTTATAGGATGAGGTGTGGCCTTGTTGGGGGGGCAGAGGGGTGGCCTTTTTGGAAGAGATGTGTCACTGGGGGTTGGCTTTGAGGTTTCAAAAGCCCACACCAGGCCCAAAATCAAGCTCTTTCTGCCTGTAACTCATGGATCAGATGAAAACTCTCAGTCACTGCTCCAGTGCCATGCCTGCCTGCCTGCCTGCCTGCCTACCTGCTACCATGCTCCCTGCCATGATAGTAATGAAACTGTAAGTAACCCCCCAATTAAATGCCTTCCTTTTAAATTACCTTGGTCATGGTGTCTATTTTCAGCAAAAGAACAGTAACTAAGACAATGGTGACCTGTCACCCACAAACCCAGCCTTGGATGTTCCATGTCCAGGAAGCCAAAGTTCTACATCAAATGAGTAAAGAGTAGTTATCTACTCCTCAGTGACCTCCCAGGGCTTCATAAGGGCCTCACCTCAGGCACCCCAAGGTCAAGGTTGGAGAGAAAGGCCACAGAAAATCAAGGTTAGTTACTACCTATAGCAAGCCACCTGACCCCTAACATGGGTCTGATAGTTTGATCTCTTAACAATTCAATGCCAATGAAGAAATGTGACATCATAGGTCATCTGCAACAGCATAGGCCACCAAAGCCTCCTCAGTGTTGATTAGCCTTGGAAGGCCTCAGCAAAAGTTTTCTGGGGTTCTGCCTTAGGCATTGCTCTAATGCTGTGAAGAGAGACCATGACCATGGCAACTCTTATAAAGGAAAACAATAATTTCAGAAGCTTAGTCTGTAATCACCATGGCAGGAACATGGTGGTAGGCATGATGGACACGGCAGGTACTAGAGAGAAGTTGAAAGCTATATCCCGATCTATAGGCAGAGAGGAGAGAGAGAGAGAGAGAGAGAGAGAGAGAGAGAGAGAGAGAGAGAGAGAGAGAGAGACAACACTCCTGGGGCTGGCACAGGCTTTTGAAACCTCAAAGCCCCACATGAAGTGACACACTTCCTCCAACAAGGCCACACCTCCTAATCCTTCTAATCCTTTCAAAGAGTCCCACTTACTGATGACTAGGCATTCAAATATATGAGCCTATGCAGGCCATTCTTATTCAAACCACCACAGATTCTGAGTCTTATTCTAGGAGCACATCCTTACCTAGTGGGATCTTGAAGGTTCATTCAGTTTGAACCTCTATAACAGATAAGGCCAACCAAGGTCCAAGGAGGTGGTGTGACTCATTGAAGACCAGACCTTGGTCAGTGCCCCAAGCCATACATCAGCAAGGTGCATGTGAGAACCCATAGGGATGAGGTCCTTGTCATGACATGGATAAGCTAAAGGCACAAGCCTTACAATTACACTTTGTCCTGGTTACCTCAGCCTAGAACCATATAAAAGAAGAGCCTCAACTGAGGAATTGCTTCGAACAGATTGGCCTGTGGGTATGACTATGATATAGGAAAGCCCAACCCATTGTGAGTGGTACCATCCATAGGTCCTCACCTGTACGAAAAAACTAGCTGAGTATAAGTTAACCTGAAAGCTAGCTAGCAAGCAGCATCCTCTGTAGTTCCTGGAATATTTCTTTGGCTGTGTGGTGTGAGTTTCTTGGTCAGAAGCAATGCAGTACACACTAGCAAGTAGCTAGTTAAGTTCTTGTCTTATTTCCTGACATGGTCTCTCAAGATTGTGTCCTGAAAGCATCACAATAAACAAACGAACCCTTTTCTCCCCTGGTTGCTTTTTGTCAGAGTGTTTTATTACAGCAACAGAAAGCAAGCTAGCAAACATAGGCTGAGTTCAACCTCTGCTCCACTGGTTATGTGAGTCTGGGAAAACTATTTCACTTTCTCAGCCTCCATTTTGTCATCTGTTAAATGGATCCCTAAAACTACCTATCTCAGGGAATCACTGAAAGAATTTAAAAACACAAAAAGATGTACACAATAATTGATACAGACCAAGCCACACCAAGAAAATTCTTCATTTTTTGCCAGTTCAAAATTGGAATATCACCATGAACAATCTATTTTCTCTTTTTGCCTTTGGTCAGGACATGAGATCCAACCAAGTGGAGGACTTACTGAGTCAGCCTGGAGCCTAGAGAACTCTTGCCATCCTTTCATGGAAAATGAGAGTATATTTAGTGCCACCTGGAGATGAAGGGACGCATGCCCACAGAGAAGCATGAATGGGCTCCCTTCATGAACTTCGGCAAGTCTAGGAAACTAGCATGAATACACAGTATGCATCCTGGAGACTAAAGTGGGGTCACATTTCTTTTAAGTACCACATACAGTGATCTGAACCCCATCATGTTGGTTTTGGAATTCATCAAAGCAACCCTCTGCTGGAGCTTTTTAAGCGCAAGGACCCACTGCGGCTGCCATAGTGCAGCGCCATATTATTTCCTTCTTCCTCTCCCCTGAACCAGCAGTTTCTATGGAAACTGTGGGGTGGCACCCTGCACTAGGAGCTACCTCCATACTCCCAGGGGCAGTGCCAAAGCAGAATTGCTAACCCAAGCTCAGCTGCCTAGACATGACAAATCATGATGAAGTCAGGCACCTCGATATCCACTGAGTCCATGGCTTGGGGTTGGGGAGGGGGACACTGGCCAAGAAGCACAGACTAACACAAAGAAAAACAAAACAAAATGCTTCTGAATGAAATATCCTGGCAATCACAGGACGAGAGTCCATAGTCATGATCTTGGTCTTCGCTCCTGCCAACCTGGCCTAGGGTTTTGGTCTAAGCCCCTGTGACTCTAAAAGTCACATGTGTAGTTCATTTCCCAGCAAAACTGCCACACAGGAAGACAATAATTTAACCAGGATCAGTGCTTCACCAGTAGGAACATGTCAAAGATTTAAAATAAAATCATAACCCAGGGAAAGCTAGGCAGAAAAGGACGGAAAAGCAAACTTTTGCTTTCGGTGAACATTGTTCTATACCAAAGCTGCACACAGTGCCCTGGGAAAGAGCTCTCTCTGTGCCTCAAGAGAGTGAGCAGGGGTAGGTGCCTGCCACAGGCGTGGCAGCAAGGAGAAGCACTCTTCTTGAAGGATTAGAAGTGGGACCTGGCAGAGAAGAGCAGCTGCCAGGAGTTCATAGAGAAGCCACAGTAGATCCACTACAGATCATTTGGTTTGTGGGCAATGCTGGTCCTCTAGAGAAGCTCTCAGAGGGCGCTTGCCCGGCAGTACACGGCTGGTCAGTGGCAGAGTGTTTGCCCAGCATGAGCAAGGCGCTAGACTGGGTGCTCAGCTTTACAAAAACAAGTAAGTGTGTGTACGTGTGCGTGTGCGTGTGCGTGTGTGTGTATGTGTATTTCTGGGTCTGGGTCTCTGTGTGTCTCTGTTTGTATGTGTGTGTATGTATATTTTGGGGTCTGTGTATGTGTGTGTATGTATGCTTGTGTGTGTGTCTGTCTAGGTATGTCTAAGTGTATGTCTGTGTGTCTTTGCCTGTGTGTCTATGTGTCTGTGTGTGTTTGTGTATGTCTCTGTGTGTGCGTGTCTGTGTATATGTGTGTCTGTGTGTCTTTGCCTGTGTGTCTGGTATGTGTACATGTCTGTGTGTATCCATGTATTCTATGCCTGTATATGTATATCTGTGTGTATGTGCCTGTATATATGTGTGTGTGTATGTGTGTGTGCCTATGTGTGGGTTGGTGCAAGAGAATCTTAGGTATTATTCCTTAGGCTGGCTGTCTACTTTGTTGCAGTTTTAATGAAACAAGGTCCCTGAGTAGGACTTAGGTCACACCAACTAGGCTAGGCTAGCTCTCACACCAGGGATCCTCTGACACACACGGCTGGCTTCTTTTTCCCAGATAGGTTCTAGAGATGAAACATGACTAGCACTTTCTGGAGGGAACTTCCTCACCAGCCCTAGTAACTTTTATAAAGAGTGACTTCAGGAGATGCCCATAGGTGAGCTCTAATATCGGCTCTTCATAGGCAAGCATCATCAAGTCCCTGTCCATCCATCCACCCATGGGGGTCAACGTGTGGATTATAGCTTATGTAACCTATATAACCTTATGTAGCCGAGGTTAGAGCCTCTTGTTCAGTGTCAGCATGAGACCCATTGTCCTCCATCCTGGTCCTCAAAGCAAGCACGGTGACTTGTTGTCCATTGTACATACCTTTGCAGACATAGCTATTATTCTTATCCACAACGGAAACTGGAAAACACCGCGTCCTTTGGGAACAGCAGTCTAGATACACAAGGTCAGGAAGACATTACTGAAGTTATTATTAAAGAAAGAACCCACAGCCTCCATTCTGAGACCTGTCCCCAGTGTCCAGCAGCTTCTAGGAGACTAACATGGCCGCCCCGGGACACTGCAGGCAGTTAGAAGTTCCCTGCACCCGGCCGCTGCGTGTTTCGGCGGACAGATAGAGAATGGCACGGCTCTCCAGTGTTCTGCGGAGCACGCCATGCTATAGACAGAAGTGTTTCAAGTCAACACAATATGAAAAAATTCAAAATAAAATGAAAAGTGTCTGAAAACAAACCAACATAAATATACAGCAGTCCTGTTCATTATGATTATTTATGATCCTAAGAACTGGCACCATTACTGTGGTTTCCCTTCCAAAATCTCACAAACTTGTTATGACACAGCAGTCTCCCAGGCCTATAGGCTTCAAAAGGTGCCCTGCTCCAGGACGAAGTTATTTTCCATTGGGATGTCGCCCACCCCAGGTGCACAGAGGCACGCTTATGAGCAGTAAAGACACAAGAAAAAGCCAGCCCAGACTTTCCAATGGCCCTGATTAAACGAGTGGTATGAATTGCAGATGTCTGATGGGCACTGCCAATCAAATTGCTCCAGGCACCTGTGAGGTGCCTGAAGAATGATCTGGAAATCCATCCCCCATCCCCAGGGGGTTGGACACAGCCCATGGAACATGCCGGGCAACAGTGAGAATGTCATCGGGGATGACAGGACCTTTCTCTTGCAGCCCCCCTTCCTCACCCCCTCCTGCCACTTCCTCCCCCCTTTCCAACTTTTCCTTCCACTCTCTTGACAAGTAGTCATGGCCACATCACCACTGCGCCGCTGTCCTCGCGAGCTGACCTGTGCCTTGCGCACAGGGGGCCGGTGGTCATGCTGTCCTCATCTCTCGCCAACCACATCTGACAGGAGCCGCGGAGCTCACGGCACCTTGAGACGCGCTGGGACTACACAGGTAAACCAGGGGAGTCCGTGTTGTCTCCTGGCTAACAACAGACCAAAAGACATGACATTTGCAGCCCGGGAGCCCACGTCCGAATATTCAGAGTTCCATCATGCGGGTGATGAGGGCCAGCAGTGCATGAGGCTAAGGAGGGCAGGAGGGGGGCTGGAAGGGGAATCCGACTCTGTCCTCAAGCAGGGGGAGCACAGGTGTAACTGAGCGGTGAGTGTTGCCTGCTCCACCACCAGTGGCTGTAGACACCTCCTAGTTCCTTGGTGGACTTCTCAGCCTTGAGAAATCCTTCCCTGCTCCTGAGATCCCACTCAGCTCCCTGGAGTCCCTCTCAGTCCCTGCAGCCCTTCCCTACAGCTCTGTGTTCCTAGGCGCTGCTCCCAGCTCCTCTGAGCCTCACACAGTTCCTCAGAGGCCCTCTTACCTCCTTGGGGGCTCCACCCAGCTCCTGGGAGCCCTGAGAACACCCTGTAGCCCCTCCTTTGGGCCCTACCCAGCTTCCTCATATACCCTATCATTTTCTAGAGCCCCACCCATCTCCCTAGAGCCCTGCCTAGCTCTTTGGTGCTCCATCCAGGACTGTAGAGCCCCACCCACCTCCTTGGAGCCCCACCCATCTCCCTGACAATACCCTTCCATCTCCTAGAGCCTAATTCCCCTGGCAGGACCTAGATACCCACAGATATGGGTAGCCCCACCCCCAGGGCTGTTAAGAACCCAACTCTTTCCCCCAGGGCTTCTGACATAGTCCAAGGAGAGAGGGATTCTCCCTGGAGCAAGGAAAGCATTCTGTTAGCGATGGCGTGGGAGTTTTAAGTTGCTATATCGTCTTGCCACTCCTTTTTGGTGAAATGTCGGAATGGAGAAAAACATGAAGTATTTTGACTGAAATAAATGCTTTCATGGAAAACAGAGAGCCCTAGAGAGTATGCTCAGACTTGAAGAACGTCATACTATTTTAAGCAGGTGACAGTAATGTCACTGTCTGAGAGGTTAGGATTTTTTTTCCCTAGACTTACAAGAGGGGAAAACACACACACACACATAAGTTTGCTTCGAATAGAGAAAGTTAACAAAAATGCTTCTCGGTCACATGGATAATTCATACACTACAGTGACATATCTCCTTGCAAGAAGACTTCAACACAACTAAAGTGTTATCAGAGGCTGTGTGCTGGCTCCTAGCTGAATCAGAATGAAGCACAAACATCCTCTTCGTTCTGAATTTTTCCCAACTTCCTTTGTCCTACCCACATCAACATGACTGCTCTACGCTGATTCAAAAACCCACCCCAGCCTAGAAAGCCCAGGGCAAACCTGGACAGCATGCTTTAGCCAGCCAAGAGCGGGAAGCGTATTCTAGACTTCATTTGAAGAGGAGAAACACATGCCTCCTCTTAATTTTCCTTTGGTTCTAGGCACAGTACTGAACAGGCAGCAAAAGGACAGGCAGTCTAGGAGGTGCCCATGGGTATGAATGGAATTTGGTAAGCAACTTGTGAGACATCTCACTCCTCAAGGCCACATCTGCTCCCCGGCTTCCTCTTTGCTCTGGATAGCTTACTTTTTCAATGGTGTTTTCTAGTCGTTGGAGAAGGCATCCCTGCAACTCCTGCTTCTTGGATTCTCCAGAGAGTCTCCTGCTCTAGGGCTGAGAAAATAGCAGCCTACCTGGGAGGGTCCCATACATATTTCTATCCCCATTTTCTTGCCCCCTATCTTCTGGTGCACAGTGCTAACTGGCTCACAAAGTGGAGTCACCACCCACTGTCAGAGCTCTGCCACTGCACCAGAGGTCACCAAAAAGAGACAAGAAGATGGAAGGTCAGGCCGGAGAGCTGGCTTCGTAGTTAAGAGCACTTGCTGTTCTTACTGTAGCCCTGAGATCAGCTCTAAGCATCCACATGGCAGCTCACAACTGTCTGACTCCTGTTCTAGGGAAATGCAGTGCCCTCTTCTGGCATCTTCAGGCATCAGGCACCTATGCAATACGGACATGTATGTAGGCAGACACTCATACACATAAAATAAAAATAAAATCTTTATTAAATGACAAGTGATGTCACCATGTTCCCCGTGACTCAGCTCAGAAGAGCATGAGGCACATGATAGGGACAGAGGGTTGCCTAGAGATAGACACTTCTGCCAGCCACACTGCTGCTGGATCACAACATTATATTTATTTAATTTTCAAGATGGAGTATGTCTGCATAGTTGAGGCTACCCTCAAAATCATTATATTATACAGCCTATGTTGGCACCTGTATGCCTCTGCCTCTTTACAGCTACACCTTGTTTGGCTTAGAAGGTGAGATTCTTGAGGCAGGCCACCCTTCCTCAACCACGACCTACCGATTAGCCATTCTCCACTAAACCAGCTCACCCTCTCCTGCCTGTCGCTCTTAAGGAGACCCTCAAGAAGCCATTGCTAAACTAGAAGAAAACAGATTCACGTGCACACCCAAATCCACTCACAAATACCTCTATCACCCTGAAGCCACTCAAGACCTAAGCAGGCGCCAACCACATGAATGGGAGTTTTCTTTAAGGGAGCCCCTGCCTCCCAACAGACGATGATGGAATAAGGTCGGTGCTTTGACAGCCTGCCTATTGCCTTCAGATCAGAACCCTAGGACAGCACAGCTTCAATAGCACTGAGAGCTTAGATCCAGTTCTGCTACAACAAACTCAGGTCTTCCATTAACTTGGGCCGCAATGGTGCAGTGGTCCACCCAGATCACCATCCTGGAAAGAGGTGACTCCTTGGAACTGAAATCTAAAGAAGCACTGATGAGCTGGAAGACTTGGGGTTCCGGCAAGGTGGATGGAGAGCTATAGCATGATCCCTTGTGACCACTGGTTTTCATTGTCAACTTGACTCAATCTAGAATCCCCTGGGAAGGCAATCTCAGTCTAGATTAGGTTAGCCTTTGGGCATGTCTATGGGGAATTACCTTAGGTATGTTGGTTAATTAAGGTGGGAAAGACCATCTTAACTGTAGGCTGGACCAGAGCTGTATGGGTGAGAAATCGAGCTGAGATCCAGTGTGCGTGCGTGAATCCATTGCTCTCTACTCTTGGCTGTGGCTGGGATGTGAGCAGTTGTTTCAGATTCTGCAGCCTGGGCTTCTCCAAGATGATGGACTGCAAGCTGAAATAAACCTCATTCTTGGACAGGGGTGGAAGGTACAAGTTGAGGCTTGATTGGAGGAAGTAGGTTTCTTAGGAATATGCCCTGGATGGGAGTACCTTCTCCCCGGGCCCCTCTCTGCTTTCTGTCCACTATAAAATGAGTTGTTTTCCTTCATTCCATGTTCCCTGCCTGGAACTCACAGCACACTCACAGAGCCTCATGACTATACACTGAGCTCGGAAAATAAGCCAAAATAAGGCCATCCTCCCTTACACTGCTATGAAATCTATTTTATCACCACAGCAGGAAACTAAGGGCTGGGTAGAGGTGCCTTTGACTGTCATGGCTTAGGGGTAAGTGTGGGCTTCCGTGCAGTTTATAGGTGCTTTCCTGTGACTTCCAGGTAATCTTTTCCAAATGGTAAACAAAATTCACCAAGCTGGAGTCCAAGGCCCCCCAAACCACAACAAAATCTCTGGGTAGTGATTCCTGTGGTCTTGAATTCAGGTGGCAATGATGTCAGAAGGTAGTCCTTGCCCAGCCCTCGGGGGCCACTAATCAGCTGCCAGTTGCCAGTAGGTGCCATTGACAGACAGGCCCTTCTTTCCCCGTGCCCACCATTACTGCTCCATCTTAGCCCAAACTGGGCCCTCTCTCTACTTGCTGTTGGAGCTGCTCTGGTTTTATGCTGATCGTTAACTAAGAATATTTCCCTCAGGAGATTTATTACATTAATGAGCTCTGAAATTACTCATAGCAATTAAGTATATTGTTTTTAAACTCTTCAGAAATCATCAAAACACATCGGCTGTTTTCAAAGAAGCATAAATAAAAGGGTCTAACTTGTTTCCAAAACAACCCCAGCAGCTCCTTTCATGCAGCTTTGGGGTCCTGGGTCCCCAGGCTCCAAGGTAGACATGTAAACACCCAGCTAAGGGGTGCTCAAGCTCCCAGTGCAGTGATGGCTTTGCTCTCTAGCGGTCTGGAGGCTGAGGCTGAGCAACCCGGCAGGGATGGTGGTGCTGGAGGATCCTGCAAAGCCTTTGGGGTGGGAGGCCTGGTTGGTCGCGGCTCGGTCCTTGGAGGTTTGAGGTTATAGCAGACCCTCTTCCAGCCTTAACTGTCCACTTCCTGGCCATCCACCAGGATCGTAACAATTGCTTCATGCTCCTGTCACCACGGCAGGGAGCCATTCTGTCACCACGCCTTCCCCAATGGTCTGTGTCCCCTGAACTGTGCACCAAAATACATCCCTTAAGTTGCTTCCATCAAGGACTTTTGTCGCATCGAGAGGAAAGGTAACCAGAACATTGCCCCGTCTAACGACCCCCCTAGGGTGGGCCCAGGGCCTGGACCAGTATACGCCCTTCCTTAACAAAAGAGGTGCTGCTTACAGCCCATCTTATGGATTTGCCCACTTGTGATTCATTCCTATATGGAACGAAAACTGTAATTTGTGCCCACTCATCCAGCAAGGAAACTGAGACACCCCTGGCCAGGCTGAGCTACTTTCTGAGCCTGTCTGGATTCCCTGTGTGGGAGGCACCTCACATGGATCATGAGATGGTCTCCGTATTGGCTTCAGCTAATGGGAGCCCAGTAAGAGCTTGGGGGGGTGGGGGGAAGCACGGTCCGTCCTTTCCCCTGCCTTCATTGCAATCCCTCTCCAGGCAGTTCCAGGCTGTTCTCTCCAACCAACAGGCTCCAAAACAATTCTTCACTAATCAGTTTTTCCTTTGTCTCTACCCTTTGGGGTTTGGAGGGTTGGTTTGTTTTGTTTTGTTTTGTTTCTTTTGTTTTGTTTTTTTAGATAGGGTCACTCTATGTACCTGAGGTTAGCCTTGAACTCATGAGCCTCCTTAATTAGTCTCCAGGATGCTAAGAGGACAGATTTGTGTCACTATGCCTAACACCCACTGGGCTTTGAATCTGCCACATGCCTACTACTGGATCTGCATCTCAAAAAGACATGTTCTACTTACCAGTCCACATTGCCTAGAAAACATATTGTCTCAGAAAAAGAGAGGGGGGAGAGACAGACAGAAACAGAGACAAAGACAGAGAGACAGAGAGATTTGACGGGGGGGGGGAATATCTTCTACCTTTTTAAAAAAAATTATTTATTCACTTTACATCCTGCTCACTGCCCCCGCCTCCTGGTCACCTCCCACTCTCTCTCCTTCTCCTCTGAGAGGGTGGGGTCCCCTGGGTATCCACTCAAACTGGTACATCAAGTCTCTGCAGGCCTAAGCACATCCTCTCCACTGGGGCCAGTCAAGGCCAGAATGAAGATTTAAGAGTTCCTGTGGATGCTGGGCACATCTCAGTGGAATGTTTGCCAAGTATGCACAAGACCCCAGTACCCCTTGCATTTTCAGCCCTCTGCATGGCTTTGTGCAGTGTGGCTGTCAGGGGAGGACAGAGGGGTCAATCTGAGAAGAATGGCTTAGACCTGGAGGCCCAGGTATCCTCCGAGCCCTGCCGCTCAGCACCGAGGACACTCTCAGCTCTGCTGTGAGTTCTAAGGTCCTAGAGTCACCCTATACTACACAAAGAGAACACCAAGGGTTACCAAGCCCAGTACTGAGCACAGAGCACCTGCAGGGTCCTGAATCAGAGAAGCCCTGATTGTTCTGGGACTACCAGGTGGGGTGTCTTCTCCTTACTCCTCCATGCAGAGCCCTACTCACGATGCAGGATGTCAGCCACCCTCCAAACCCATGGGATGGCAACGTCCCCAAGGAAGTCTCAGGATGGGAAAGGCAGAGTAGAAGTGACTCGTCCAGTTCCCTGACATCTTTGTTTTCTGTCTGGAAGCTGCGAGCTGTCCAAGGGCCCCTTACACCGTTCTCTCCCACCTATGTCCTCTATTGTTACATGGATAATTCGTGCACTCTAAGTCTACCAGAGCCTTCCTCCTTCGTAAAGCCAGACTATAGCATCCTCCCCAAGCTCCCCATGGCCTCGCTAAGTCATCGCTTGCTACAGAGATCACCCAGGTGACAGGTTAAGTCTTCTGCCTCCCACTTCCCATCCCACCTCCACAGGCTCCTGGCTCCCTCACCCCAGAGACACTTGCCTAGGGGTCTAAAGCACTAACAGAGAAAATGTAGGTTACAAGGCAGAGAAAGGACACTGAGACCATCAGGGCCATTTTAGAGAGGAACAAACGGACAGGCCCAGCAAAAAGCTTGAAACACAAAAACCTGGACTCAAAACTCAGGGATCCAGACCCCTGCGGCTGTCGCAACCCTCACTTCTCTCAAGCATGCTGTGGGAAGGCCAGCCCAAGGCAGTCCAGGCATCTGGCCTTGGAGCACTAGGAAAGACATCATTGCTTTTAGATATGTGCACCCCCCCCCCAAAATGGTGTTGTTGTTGTTGTTGTTGTTGTTGTTGGGTGGATGGGCTTTTTGTCGTTGTTGTTTTCTCTTCCTTAAAAAACAAGGTCTCACTATAGAACAGGCCCTTCTGGGACTCGCTATATAGCTCAGGTTAGCCCCACACTTGCAATCTTCCTGCCTCATCCTCGGAAGAGCTGAGATTGCTTCAAGACACACGCACACACGCACGCACAGCCCTGGGAGCTTTTATTAAGTTGGGCAAGGCTGGAACTGGCTGCAATGTGGCCTTATCAATGAGGTGGTGAACCTGGTGGCTTCCTGCCTTCACAAGGCAACCGCCATAAATAAACGTATGAGGCCATCAGATTTTCGTCCCTTTTAAATATTTTTAGAAATTCCTTGAGAATTTCATAGAATGTTTCTCGGTTACGTTCACCCTCAACCCCTTCCCTTAACTCCTCCCAGACCCACACCCAGCTTTCTCCCCTCAATCTTTTTTTTTCTTTTCTTCTTAATTTATAACCCATCTGCTCCTGTTTGTGCTGCTCCTGTCATGGATGTGAGGGTGTCTACTGGAACAGGGTTGACCAACCAAGGACCACACACTTAAAGAGAACTGAATCTCCCTCCCCATCAACTGCCGATAGCTCCTCAGTTGGGGGTGGGTGCTTATGAGCAACCCCCTACCTGACCACTGCCTCACGCTGAGCCTCAAGACAGACCACTGCTCTCTGTAGATCATTCCTGAATCAGACTGTGAAAGAGTTGCTCGGTGGTTTATGAGAGAGGGGCAAATTTTCAACTTTCTAAAAGGAAACATCATTTCCAGGATGGAGGGGGTGGGGAGAGACTGTTGACACACCTGAGGCTGGGTGCATAGCACGGATCCTTGTATCTAAACCTTAGGCTGCTGGGTACAGGCATTCAGAATGTGTCTGTGGTGAGCATCCGAGACCGCAAGCCAACCAGGAAGATAAACTGTCATGGGGGAATCACACACTCACAGGCCCAACAAGCCCAAACTAAGAATCTGAACTTTATCCCACCTCAAAGCAGGCGTGTCTTCACTGAGACATCCATTGACAAAGCAGAACCAGGGGTCAACTTGGGGACAGCTCAGATCTATCGGGCCAGATTTGTCCAGAATGACGTGTTTAATAGTGCCCTTCACGAAGAGGAGAGACCCTTAGCCACTGGCAGGCCCACGAGCACCGTGAGGTGACAGAAATAAAACTGAACAATGTCGCTTGTCATCCTTAAGAGGGATTTTCACATCCGTCCTTCATCCAAGAATCACTGTGCTTAATGAATGAGTCCTGAATCATGACACAAAAATGACTAAGATACGGGAATTATACAGAGGTCGACAAATGTATTTTCAACCATAAAGTCAAGAGACCTATTCGTGCCTGTGGATGGGACCACTTGCAGAGACTGTCCCAGTGCAGAGGGGGTGGGGGAAGGAGACACAGTTAATGAGCAAGACAAAGATTCCTACAAAAACTACCGGGAGAGAATAATCTCAAACAAAGAAAGACAGAGGTGAGAAAAGAGAGAGAAAGAGAGAAAAAGAGGAAGACTTTGCTGTCTCTGCTCCAAAGGAGAACCTTAGCCCAGTGTGGGGGCCATCTACCTGTGATGCCAGCACCCAGGAGGCTGAGGCAGGAGGGTCACACATTTGGGACCCATCCTAGCAATAGAGAGACTCGTCTCTGACTATGGATGGGTCTGTGGTGAGTGGAAGACCAAGTGTCAGCAGTTCCTGAACTGCCACAATGGCACACACAAGAAAATGGCTCCTCTCAGCTGTGTTCACCTTTCCTTAACATCTGAGCATTAAGAGGCCTCAAGGTCTGAACTCTGTCATAGTTTGGATGATAACAGCAAAGAACTGTAGAACTGGGGAGATGGCTCAGTGAGTTAAGTGCCTGCTGCAGAAGCGTGGGGGCCTGAGTTCAAATCCCTAGTAGCCAGGTTAAAAACTAGGCATGGTGGCACACACCTACAAGCCCGGCACTGGTGCGGTGAAGTCAGGAGCATCCCTGGAGCTCTCTGACCAGACAATACTGACAAATGTGTGAGCTCTCTGCTCACACCCTGTCTCAAAAAGTAAGGCGGGTCATGATTGTGGAAGAAACCCAGTGTTGACCTCTGACCTCTGACCCCTGACCTCCACACCCACCTGCACAGACTCTGGCATTCACAATGGCATACACCCCCAACCCCTCACTCCACACACACAGTAGAGATGTGGGACCTTCCAGGAAAGAGTTCCTAGTGGGAAGCCATCTTCTAAGGAAAGTGTCTTTAGAGTTAAAAGTATTGTATATTGAGCTCCATCCCAAAGCTTTCTCTTTCTTTTTATCATAAGGATTCTGAATTTCCTTTGATGAATCTCTGCCCTGCCCCCACACTCAAATCATGGAGTTTACATCAGACTGACATTACAGATGCCATTGGAGTTGGATGTTAATGGGCTTTGACCAGACACCACTGGTATCTATGTATCAATGATCTAATCCTGGCCAAGCAACAATGATCATGAGTACATCAGGATTCCAATCACAAGAAACATAGATACTCACACCAGGAGAGCTGGAGGCTCTTGGAAGAAGTAAATCAGAGCATGAGGACACTCAGGATGCAGGCAAAAGCAGTAACACCCATGGTCTTTTACTCTGCCGGATCGGACTTCACCTGAAGCAGACTTGACTTAGGGCTTTTTGCTTACAAAAGCTAAACTCCTTGATTTGAATGTTTTTTCCCGACCTGCAGAATTTCCAGAATATTGGAGGTCCTGTCTAGAGCCTTGCATCCTAGGTACAACGGATCTTCCAATTCCTAGAAAGAGGCACAGATAAGCCGGCAGGAGCAAATAGCAACCTCACTGTCCCCAGACTCACCCGCCTGCATCCTCTGCTGATTACCAACCTCATCTTTAGTCTTCAAGCTCCAGACCAGGCAAGGCTTTGCTACTTAGTAACTGCACCTGCCTCTAGCTGTCACTTATGAGCCAGGTATGGGAAGAATGAAGAAGGCTTATTCTGCCTTCTGCTTCCTATCTTGTTCTTCACAAAGGGACTGCACCGTGTGATCTAAAAAATAAAATAATTTTGGTTTGTTTCATGCATGTGTACTGTCTTTGCTCACCCCTCTCCACAGCTCTGACCTTTGACCTTCCCAATCTCTCTCAGCTTCATGATTATTACTTTATTACTGCTTTGATGCACACACATGCCCCTGTGTGTGTGTGTGTGTGTGTGTGTGTGTGTGTGTGTGTGTGTGTGTCCGTGTCCTAGGGAATCCATGTGTACATGTGGCTTGGATAACAGGTTGGGAGTGGGGGGGCTTCTCAGAGGAAAACTAACTCTTCTGTCTCTCAGCAGCCACCGACTGCCTGCAGCTCTTTACCTAGGTGTGGACCTCATAAAGTGAATTGCATCTCAGACTCTGAACCATCAGTGTTGTAAGGAGACTTACAAAATCAGGCAGTGGGAAGGGCACACCCACACCGAGGCTGCAGACCCGACCAAGCAAATGTTGGGGGAGGGGAGATAAACTATGGCTTCTACGCAGCCAGCGTTCAGACTAGACCACATGAAGGGGCTTGCAAACCCTGCATGGGCAGAAAGGACCTTAAATGCCACTTCCACTGACAGGTCTTGGAAAGACTCACCTCCCCCACAAGTGGCCTTAAGGTCTGTGTTGGATGCTGTTATTGAGGGACAGCTCACTTCTCGTGTCCCTCAAAGGCAGTACCAGGCTGAAAGTCTCAAGCACTCCCTTGATCTAAGCCGCGTGTCTACAGCCTTAAAGCTCCTCCCCTTAAAGCTCCTCCCACTTAAAACTCCTCCCCCTCAAAGCTCCTCCCCCTCAAAGCTCCTCCCCTTAGAATTCTCTGAACAATTTTTCCTAGCCCTTCCTGCCCCAGAAGTTCTTTCATGGAAATCCAGCAATCATAACCCCCTGGGCATTGCCTAGTTTTATGACAATTTGATGCAAGCTAGAGTCATCTTCATCTGAGAGGAGGGAACCTCAACAGAGAAAATGCCTCCCTGAGATCGGGCTGTAGCCGAGCTTGGAAGACATTTTCTTAATGAGTGCTTTAAGGGCTGGGAGTGTAGAAACATACTTAAAATCCCAGTACTCGGCAGGCTGACTCAGAAGGACTGTGAGTTCAAGATCAGCCTGGGTTTCAGAAAAAGAAAACGAGGAGGCTCAGCCGTTAAAAGCACTTAATGCTCTTCCAGAGGACCCCACTCAGTCCCTAGCACTCATATGATGTCCTTCCGGGGATCTGGCGCCCTCTTGTGGCCTCACCAGGAACTGCATGCATGTGGTAAACAAGCACAGGCAGACAAAACATTCATATACACGAAGTAAAGTAAGTATAAGTCTTCTTTAAAGTTGTTTTTAAAAATAAAAACAGGAAAATAAAGAAATCCATTTTGAGGTGCTGTGAATGATAGCAAAGCCCAGTCCTTGCCTTCCCCTCCCCTCACAGTGGCCTGCCTCACCCCAGCATTGTGGACCAGCAAAGAACCTATTAGCTCCTGGTACATTAAGAGCAGGTCACATCCATATGCAGAGTAGGGGGACAGTTTGTGGCTTCAGAGAGGAGTGTGTAAGTAAACATGAAGCCTACCATATTGAGGTTGATCAATACAGGCCACCCATCGCTAACTGTCACCCAGATAGTTTGCTTCCAGGAGTCACATGGTGGGTGACAGTCACAGACTTTGATGGATTCTGACACAGATGAGAAGTCTGGCTTCTCAAGACAAGAGAAGCAAAGGAGGGAGAGACAGTGAAGTTAGCAGACAGGGACGGGCTCAGGACATCTCTGACAGGTCAAGCTAAGGAGGAAAATTAGAAAGGAAAGTCACTCGGCCACCATGTGTGCTGCAGTTGGCTGGGACAGCTGGAAGAAATATCACCCAGCCAGATCCCTGGCCTGGATTGTGATACATGCATGCAGGGGGTTATCAATAACCCCGCATGATTAATGCTAATGATTTATGTTAATTTTGCCATAAGCTTTATTTGTGCCAGTGTTGAGTTTAAAGATGTCAAATCATTTCTTAGGAGGGTGTTAGAGATTTTTAAAAGCCAAATCTGAACTCTGAGGGCTGACATTCCATATATCACGGCTCCACACTCTTTGAGTCCAGGGTCACCATTCCCCTTGTAATTGCCTCTCATCCAGCAATGAGTTCTTGGAACTAGGCTCCATGTGGGAGTTTGGGGGGTTGCAGGAGCATGCAGGGTCCCTTCTTTGGTTGGAGAAAGAGGCACAGACTTCAGAGCGTGCAGGAAAGCTGCAAATGGCTGACGGCCCTACAACCTCTCTATACACAAATGAGGTGAGCCACAACAGGCTTACCTGGTGTTATCCTGGGGTGGGGGCTACATGATAGTCAGACCTCTTCTGCAGCCTCTGTTTCCCTTCTGTGAAATCAGGGTTAAGGGAGAGCCTCAGCTTACTTCACAAGAAAGCCTGGAGGTACAAATTTTGTCACTCCATGGAAAAGCTTTGTTCTCCATAATGCCCCCCCAAATACACACTAGATTGCATTCCTGGGGGTGCTTTGAGCACACACTACTTCCACAGAATGCAGTCATGGGGACTAGGAGGAGAGAACAGATCTGACCTTCAGGTTGTCAGCTTACCTGTTACTTCAGTAACCCGTTCCTACCCTGCCCCTAATCGTTGGTCCCAGAAGCCCCTAAATGCCACTTTTACTCACCTTTTATGCCCCAACACAGGGGTGGCTAACCCTATGCCAGGTGTTAGAGTCCTCGAAGGGTAAGAAGGGTGGGGCATGAGTCAACTTAAACCTAGCTAACACAAAAGCTCAACAACGAACCCAATTACCAGACATAGGGCCTACCCACATGTGCGCCCACCTTGCAAGGGCATCTCAGACAGGCAGACACCGAAACAATAAAAAGAGAGTTGGCTTGATGCAGTCACCAACATATACTACCCTAAATATGTCTGGGAACTGGAGAAGCCCTGGAAACATCTGCCTCTGTCCTGGATGTCTCTCACTCCTGGCACAGAGCCCCATTGGTGCTGTCTTTATTCTGTACTGACCTGTGTCCCCCAGGCTTCCTGCTTCAGCCCCAGGAGTCGACGTTCCAGCAGCGTTGCCACCTGTAAATCAGTCACCCAGTTTTCAGGTTTCAAAATCAACCTCTCCCCACTCTCCCCGACAAAGTCCAGATCCAAGCCTGAAACCCAACCCACGAGGCCTAGTCCCCACCCCCCTCTTCACAGCTGCATCTCTTACTAGAAATCTATTATCTGTAGCTTAAGATCAACCATTTCTCTATGGGTTTGGACCAAAAGGAAATATTCTATCTGCTTTCTTGGTTTCCTGGGATGGAGCTCCACAGAAACCAGCGTGGTCCAGGCTGTACGGCGCACACCTGTCAAAACATATGGCCCATGCCATTTATCAACTAATCTGTTCCAAGAACAGATAGGCAGTATCAGCAATCTGGTATTGATCTGTACAGGCCCCTGCTATTGTTCATCCCTGCATTCCAAATGGCAGCGGGAATTAATGAAAGAGACTAAACAATGCAGAGCAGTCACTCAGCCCCACAACTTTGTTGGCTCTTCTCATTAAGTTGAGCAAAGTTTCCCCAGTGAACTCAGAAGCTCTCTTTAGAGAGGTGTGAGCCCAGGTCAACCCTCTCTTCCTTCCATGGTCCAGCTGTTGACTTCTCCGGGCTGGACTCAGCTCAGTGATGCTCCAGATTCCTTCAAAGGCCATGGTAGTGGCATGTGTCTTAGTCAGGGTTTCTATTCCTGCACAAGCATCATGACCAAGAAGCAAGTTGGGGAGGAAAGGGTTTATTCGGCTTACACTTCCATGCTGCTGTTCATCACAAAAGGAAGTCAGGACTGGAACTCAAGCAGGTCCGGGAAGGAGGAGCTGATGCAGAGGCCATGGAGGAATGCTGCTTACTGGCTGGCTTGCTTCCCCGGCTTGCTCAGCCTGCTTTCTTATAGAGTCCAAGACTACCAGCCCACAGATGGTACCGCTCACAAGGGACCCTCCCCCCTTGATCACTAATTGAGAAAATGCCTTACCTCTGGATCTCATGGAGGTATTTTCTCAACTGAAACTCCTTTCTCTGTGATAACTTCAGCTTGTGTCAAGTTGACACACAAAACTAGCCAGTACAA
>CM052717.1:59063752-59089303 GCA_028551405.1 Uromys caudimaculatus | reverse complement strand
CCCCCCTTGATCACTAATTGAGAAAATGCCTTACCTCTGGATCTCATGGAGGCATTTTCTCAAATGAAACTCCTTTCTCTGTGATAACTTCAGCTTGTGTCAAGTTGACACACAAAACCAGCCAGTACAGCATGTGAGAACCCATGTGGTTTTTCCCAGAGTCTGGGTGGAAAGATACTTTCCTCTAATAGTCCCTTTATAGTTGTGCTTAAGCCGCTATTGTCTTGGATGAGTGGGTGGGTGGATGAATCTATGTGTGGGTAGATTCATGGAGGGAAGGACATATGGGTGCAGGCATACATGGATTGATAGATTAAGAGACAGATGAATAGGTGCACCCATGATGGATGGATCCATGGATAGAGAGATGGATAGATGGGTGACTGAATAAATGGGTGCATACCTGGATGATCGATAGAGGAAGAGATTAATGCATACGTGCATGGAGTGGTGGATGGATGATGAATGGTTGGGTGAGTGGATGCATGCACACATGCATATCTGGATAGATACATGCATGCATCCACAGGTGAAGATGGATGGATTGAAGGGTGGAAGGTGGGTGGATGGGTGGATGGATAGATAAACGATAGATGGTTCTGAACCAACAGAGATGAGAAGTCATGAGTACACCACTGTCATGGCCATGAAGCCACCATGATACATCCTGGTGGTGGACAGTCCAAAGAAACATCTTCTCATTCTCTAGTCATGATAGCCAGGAATTTTCTCATCATGATGGAACAACAAGAGCTGCTGAGGTGCAATGGATGAAGATTCAGCTTCTGTCCCACAAAGCCAGCCTCAAACACCTGGACCTCACAAAGGGGAAAAAGAAAATGTACTCACTGCCTGGAACAAACAAGGTTCCGGTCTCCCAAATCCCCAAAGTACACATCCTAACCCTGCCATCTGCAAGTCTCAAGGCCACAGTGGGGACAAACCACAGTCCTAGGCTAGCTAAATCACTGACTGAAGCTGATACCAAGTGACAGAAAACCCTGTTCCTCTCAGAATGGCCCCTTGAAAAGCTGCCTGAACTGCCAGCAAGGAATAGCAGCAGCCAGGGTGTCCTCTCATGATGGGATAATGTGCTCCTCCTATTTGGGAGGCTTTCTCCTTGGCATGGAAGAAATTTCAGCAGGGAACAGGCCAAGAATGGCGTGTTCTGCTTAGCTTGAGACTGGAAGGCCATTTGCCCTCATCTGTGAGATGAAGCAGAGACAAGGAGTGTTACCAGCATAGGCTCGCTCAGCTGACCAGGGCCTCCAGAGGGGCCGGAGACATTTCCAGTCTGCAAAAAGCACAGACCAAGGGGTCAGGTCAGGTCAGCCAGGCATGTGACATGCCATTCTCCAAGGACAGATGGCAAATTGTCTATGCTGTCTCCTCAGAAGTCAATCTGAGTATAAGGGTTGAACACCTCCACTTTTGCCTCAGTCCCTCCAGTATCACCTGCAACACTGGTCCTCCTCAAGGGCCAGGTCCACACCTGCATTGTTAGGGGGCTGAAAGCAGCAGACTCTGAGCTTTCCACAGAAGATAACAAGAGTGGATAAGAGAAAGTGGGCAAAGCACAGAGATGTGGTGTGTGAAGCCTGTATTTGTCAGGTTTCTGTTGCTGTGATAAAATCCCATGGCCAAAAAATAACTGAAAAAAGAAGAGTTTATTGGCTACATCCTTTGCCTTACAGAAGCTTTCCAGTTTCATGAGGTCCCATTTATCCATTCTCGATCTTAGAGAGTGAGCCACTGGAGTTCTGTTTAGGAAATTTCCCCCTGTGCCAATGAGCTCAAGGCTCTCTCCCACTTTCTCTTCTACTAGATTCAGTGTACCTAGTTTTATGTTGAGGTCCTTGATCCACTTGGACTTGAGCTTTGTGCAAGGTGACAAATATGGGTTTATTTTCATTTTTCTACATACAGACAGCCAGTTAGACCAGCACCATTTGTTGAAGATGCTTTTTTTTCCCCATTGTATATGTTTGTCTTCTTTGTCAAAGATCAAGTGTCCAGAAGTGTGTGGTTTTATTTCTGGGTTTTCAATTCTATTCCATTGATCAACCTGTCTGTCTCTGTACCAATACCATGCGGGTTTTATCACTACTGCTCTGTAGTACAGCTTGAGGTCAGGAATGGTGAGTCTCCCAGTTATTCTTTTATTGTTCAGACTTATTTTCACTATTCTGGGTTCTTTGCCTTTCCAGATGAATTTGAGAATTGCTCTTCCCATGTCTTTGAAGAATTGTGTTGGGATTTTGATGGGAATTGCATTGAATCTGTAGATTGCCTTTGGTAGGCTGGCCATTTTTACTATGTTAATTCTGCCAATCTATGAGCACGGGAGATCTCTCCATTTTCTGAGATCTTCTTCAGTTTCTTTCTTGAGAGACTTGAAGTTCTTGTCATACAGATCTTTCACTTGTTTGGTTAAAGTCACACCAAGATACTTTATATTGTTTGTGACTATTGTGAAGGGAATTGTTACCCTAATTTCTTTCTCAGCCTGTTTATCATTTGTATAAAGGAAGGCTACTGATTTATTTGAGTTAATTTTATATCCGGCCACTTTGCTGAAGTTGTTTATCGGCTGGAGAAGTTCGCTTATGTATACTCTCATGTCATCTGCAAAGAGTGATCCCTTTATTTCTTCTTTGCCAATTTGTATCCCCTTGATCTCTTCTTGTTGCCTTACTGCTCTAGCCAGCACTTCGAGTACTATATTGAGTAGATATGGGGAAAGTGGGCCTCCTTGTCTTGTCCCCGATTTTACTGGGCTTGCTTCAAGTATGTCTCCATTTAATTTGATATTGGCTGTTGGTTTGTAGCAAATTGCTTTTTATTATGCTTAGGTATGGGCCTTGAGTTTATTTTGATTTATGTTTCCAGAGAGATGCAGTCCTTTAATGGCGGGGTGGGGAAGGCAGCAAGCAACCAGAGCAGGAAGCTGGCAGATCACATTTTCATCTACACAGAGGAAAAAGAACAAAGAGGAAGAGGGGTGAGGTTAATTCCTCAAAGCTTTCCCAGTGATATACTTCCTCCAGAAGACCCTGCCTCCGAAAGGTGCCATAACCTCCCCCCCCAGACAGCACCATCACCTAAGGACCAAGTGTTTAAATCCATGTGCCTATGGGAGACATTTATCCTTCAAACCACCACTTTCCCCCATTGCTATGGTGCGTGTAGGATTTTAGCTTTTAGCACACTCCCCAAAAGATTCAGGTGTGGAAGCATTGTCTCCAGCATGCTAAGAAGAGGGTAGGACCTTTACGAGGCATGGCCTAGTGAGAGTTGGCTAAGTCACTAGGGAGCTGCCTTTGGGTGGGCATAGGTAGTTTTTAAGGAAACTGAGTTCCCTCTCACAACAGAGCAACAGAAATGGACTTCATAACACTCCTCTCTCTCTCTGACTTTTCTGACACCTCATGGCTACCCACAAACATGCTCCTGTTGCTATGGGATATAGACAAGGGGGCCCTTACCAGAGGCTATGACAATGAGGAAACCTGATCTTGGATGTTTGACTTCTAATACTGTGAGGGAAATACACACCCTCTGAAGTACCAGCCGTATGTATCTTGTTATAGCTATAGAAAGCAGACTATCACACACACACACACACACACACACACACACACACACACACACGCACACACACACACATGCACACGCACATGCACACTCACACACTTACTTCTAAGTTCCCAGATAATTTTTGCTTAATGCTCACCAGTGAGTAGGGCAGAGGCTGGGGACAGAACATTGTCTACCTGACGTCATGTTGGCAGACTTTGCACTGACAAAAGAAGGTGTCTACACATAGTGCTAACCACAAGAACTCGGTGAGAATTGTCCCCTCCCCACTGTTGTCCCCCTACTGTCCACAGCTATTGTTCAGGTAGAAATAAAGTGTCCAAGAAGAAACTGGGCTCTTCTGGGACCTGAAAAGATACAAATCAGAATCACGTCTTGCCCCATACAGCAGAAAATCCACAAAGCTCCAAGAGTGTGCTGGAGGTTGGAGGGCACTGAGGGACCTTCAGCAGAGGATGGCATGGGCAGGAAGCAGGTGTTGCACAGAGAAAGTTGAGGCCCATTTTAAAAGAACCCTGTTGCCTTTCAAGAAATAGTCTTAGACCTGAGCAGCAGGCTCTGTACCACTGTCGCTTGGTGTCCTAGTTAGCACTTGGAACACAGCTCTGCACATGAAGACCTATTGGGTAAGGCTAGCCATGATTGCGCTGAGAGCTTAGAATGAGAAGATGAGCCACAGCGGCACCACTCAGTGTTCAGGACAAAGCCATTAAGTCCAGTCCCCACGCAGTCGTCAGCCACTGTGGGTTGATGCAGCACAGAATTCTGGGAAGCCAATCAGCACAGCCCACTAGGCAGCTGCTGATGTCACCCTTTAAGCAGGGGCCCTGGAAATGGGACAAACCTACAGGCTCTGACACCAGGGGGACTCTGCTGGAACATGAGCAGCTTGGGACAGAGCTGACTGAGCTCAGCATTAGTTGACGCTTTGCCCACTCTCTGCATGCCTACCTTACCTTGCCAACCTCGACACGTGCTTCTGTAGCCACCACACCCCTTCAGCATCCTGCACCCAGGTACTCTCAACCTTGGAGGCACTGTGCCCAGGCTTTCTTGTCTAGCTCAGCTCCAAGAAAGCTCACAGAGAAGCAGCCATGAACCCCAAGACCCATGAGTGGTGCTGCTAACCTGTCTCCAAGATGGCTCCGATGAGGCCACACCCATGGTGCCAGCACACCATGGTCTTTCCACAGGTCATTGCTTCGAAAAGTTCCTTCACTGGCTTGAAGTTCCTTGAGTAAATTAGATGTCTGCTCGCTGAATTCTTCTCAGGACAGTGAACGCCAAGGGCTCCACCCTGTCTTGGACATAAGCAAGTTCATTTTGACATTAGCGGCTTGCTTGCTGGGAACATCTGATGTAGGATGACAAGATAAGTCTCTCTCTCTCTCTCTCTCTCTCTCTCTCTCTCTCTCTCTCTCTCTCTCTCTCTCTGCCTAATACCAGCAAGTCATCAGATACTCAAGGAAAGAAGCAGATACAGAGGCTGAGGGACATATGGAATGGTCAGGGGTGGGGGAAGGGGACACATGGAGTAAGAAGAAAGAAAACAAGACAGTTCCTCTTATTATGGACCTCAGAATGAAGCAGTGAGAGTTGAGTTCAACCCTCACAACCAACAAGCCACCCAAAGCCCAGCCCCCAGCAACATCGAGTCAAAATGTCTCCCACATATCATCCCCCGACTCCCCCTTCCTGAAAGTTACAAATTAAATATAAAAATGTCTCCCCAAAGTCCATGTGTCCCAGGCTCAGGACCTGGTTGGATCTTAAGGTCCCTGATGTCAACGATGGGTGGATAGGTTGAGGAATTCACATATTGATGCTGCTGCTGGAGGTGCACGTGCACGAGGGAAGAGGCTAGGGAGGGAGGGAGGAGGTGAGCTCACACCGGAGGAAGAGATCCATTAGAAATATACATGGAGGGCTGTATATTGCCCCTGCCTCTCTCCTGCCTCTCTTCCTGTTTCCTGGCTGTCAGGAGGTAAGTGGCTATGCTCTGCCACGCCCATTCCGCTACACCCTGCCTCCAGCCCTACAACTAGAGATCCGACTGATACTGTGATCAAATTAAACCTTCCCCTCTTCAAGTCCCTTACATAAGTTTCCCCAACCATCACGTCACCTTGACAGAGAACTGACAGACAGACTGAACTTCCACATCTCCTGCCCAGAGCTCAGCCATGGTTCTATGCTCCTGGCTCTCGGATAAGCACAGATGTGGATGTGGGAAGGTGCGGCTTGGCAGAATGTCTGCCATTCCGGTGGCTGAGAGTGCACAGAGGTGGGTTTGCTCACCCTCTGAGCCCTCCACCGTTTTAGGCATGAAGGCTACTCCTTGCCAACTGGGACATGTCACATGACCCAGCCTCAAACTGGCCCAAAACCCATGATGATCCATCAGGGGAAGCTGACATGACGCCCAGACTATTTTAGGTCTTATCTCGTCTTGGGGGCCATAGCTAAGGCTACCCTGCAAGTCCAAGATGCAAGAGAGGTCAGAGAATGAACTCAGCAGTTTCTGTAGCCCAGCTTCGTCTGCCATGTACCAATTCTTTTTCAAAGTCAACATTTAAAAATCAGAAGATGTTTTGGGGCTGTTGTTTTGTTTTGTTTGAGACTTCTCACATCTGTAGCCCAGGCTAACCTCAAGCTTAGGATCTACCACCTCAGCCTCCTAAGTGCTACGTTACAGACTCGCACCACAACCACACCCAGCTATTTCTCTCTTTGTTTTGAAGTTTGCACTACTGCTTCCGAACAATAGAGGAGGAAATAAAGCTGGGTGATCCTCACCCAGAAAAAAATAGGCACAGCACAGCAGAGATCAGCTCGAGGACATTCCACAGAGGTCACCAGCTTTTAGACTTATGCCTACAGGTGTCTTCTTTGCAATGCTAGTACAGGTCTTGAATACAGACAGAGGCACCATAAGGGCCTCTGGGGTATTAATTCAGCACCTAGCAAGCCCCATCTTTCAGGAACTTTGGGGAATCACTTCTGTGAAGATATTCTCCAGCATGTCATCACCTTACCCTCAAACTAGCGGAATCTGGCTGACTTGAAGAACAAAATTATTAGAGAGGCAAGCACACACCTCCAGGAGCCCCCTTAGGAATGAGCCCAGCCCCCACCTTCTCCCTAGCAGTCTTATCTGAGTATACTCTCCAATGGAGGCTGGCAGGCAGACTGGATTTAAATGCAAAGAGAGATTATGCCCGAGTGTAGAAATCCAGTAAACAAAGAGGATTCAAAAAATAAAGCCAGGCTTCCAATCTGCCCTTTGCACGTCAACAGCCATCGTTCGCTGGGCTTCTGTGTGAGCAACACCGGTATGCTCGTTTCTATTACACAGAACATTAGCGAGACACGGCACTGACCCTCGATTGCCAGGAACCAGGTAAATGACTGGGAGGGGAAAGGGCCGAGAAACGGCAGGCACTTCACATGGCAGGACTTGAAGGGGAACTCATTGACTGTGAAGATGACGAGTGTAGGTGCATTTAGGGAAAAAACATAATTTTTCATTGGCGAACAGCAACAGGGCTGGAAGAAACACAAATACCACAGTAGCTCCATTAGGTCTGTGACAAGAAACAGTGTTTCCATCCGCTGCCTAAACTGTTTCTGATTTGTTCTCACCTGCGCTCAACCGATCCTTACCTCATACTGCCGGAAGTGGCAGGACTTAAAATGCATTTATTTCTTAATGATACTTTCTTGTGTTATAATAGAGGCGTGGCAGTCGTTACAAACACTATGGGCTCTTTAAAAAGACACCTAAGTACAGTTATTAAATTGCATAATTTTAAGGAAGGAATTCAGAGCAACTACAAGTGAAAAGGTACATGTAGGACAGGATGGCTAAGCACTGCCAGATGGGCCGGAAAGTGAAGCTGAAGAAGCACGTGACTTTACGGCTCCCACTGGGTACTCAATTACCCCATGAAAGCTGAGCCTTGAGAGAGGATGGGGAGGTCGCACCACAGTCTACTTTCACTTTCTCTATTTCCTCCTCCTCCTCCTCCTCTTCCTCCTCCTCCTCCTCCTCCTCTCCCTCCTCCTCCTCCTTTTCCTCCTCTTCCTCTTCCTTGCTACTCCTTATATCAGCACCTGCACACCCATCTATACAATGAAGGGCAGAACTGGTTATCTATGTGTCTAGCAGTGCCTAGTACAATAAGTGGATGGTTGCAGGTAGCATATTTCTTATTTACCTTCTTCACTTTAGGCATCAGGCTGTAGCCACACCCTCAGAAACTCTCCCATAGTTGGGGTCTACAGGAACCATTCCCAGATGGCATTATGTACTTATGTATTTGTTTGTTTGAGATGGAGTCTCATGCAGTCCAGGCTGGCCTTCTATTCTCAATGTAGCTGAGGATGGATTTGAACTCCTGATTCTTCTGCCTCCATCTCCAAATTCTGGGATGATGAGCATGACGCACCATGCCAGACTCTGGTATAAACACTTGATACCGCAATAATAGAATATTCTGAGGCTCTCAAACTGGGCAGTTATCATGATTATAGTCATATTGATCATCCAATTTCAGATATGGTGTTAGGTACCTGAGGAGGACCTGGCCTCACTCAGAAGGACCTGGCCTCACATGGGATCACCTCACAGGACACCAGTCTGAAAACATACAGTAGAAAGAAGAAAGCAAATATAGGGATGCCTGGGAAGCCAACAAGGAGGTCTTCTCGGAGGAGGAGGCACTGCCATCCTAGAAATTTAACAGCGGCATGGGGCCAGAATGAGCAGGTGAGAACCAGGAATGTGACTTGGAAGCTAAGCAGCTGCTTGGCACACACGAAGCCCTCAGACCCATCCCAAGCTCTGCAAAATAAAAATGAGTGAGCAGAGCAGGATGTCCTTGGGATTGTCTGGGGCAGCCAGACCCCATGAGTGCATGCAACAGTAACGGATAAGCTGAAAGAGAGAGGCAGGCAAGCCAGGGAGCAGTGAAGAAAGCCTGACTCTAAAGCTCTGAGCTTAGAAGATGCAGGTGGGATGAGAAGGAAGGAAGAAACAGGGTGGCCCCCCATCTATTTGGAGAGGCATCAGTGTGGCTAAGAGAGCAGTTTGCAAGCAGCAGTGTGATCCCGGTCACATGACCTCTGGGGCAAGTAAATGAAAATGCAGCTGATGTCCATGAGAGCTTTGTGCTGGGCAGCCGTGATGACCCACTTCGTACAGTTCCATTGACTTAGCCCCAGCCCAGGGAGATGAGGAGTCCACACTTTTCAGAGAGGACTACAGAGGCCCTGGAAGGGAGGTCAGTCATCCCCGCAGCACAGCTGGCTACTAGTGCAGCGGAGATCCAAGCCTGACTTGATCCTCAAGACTCCATAGCGCATGTGTATTCTGATGAGCGACAAACAGGGTTACACTGAATAGATGTTCTACCAGCAAACACTGACTCCCAATCCTGTGGCACTCTGGACCAGAAGAAGATCCTGGAACTCTGCTCCATGATCTGGGGTAGTCTTTACAGACAGAAGAATTAGCAGAATGAAAGAGCAAGGGACAACAAGCAGATAAGCAGCCAAGCATAGCAGTGCAAGCCTCTCGTCTCAGCATCTTGGAAAGCTGAGGCAGGGGTATCTCAAGTTCAAAACCAGCATGAGCAAAGTACTGAGATTTTGGTCTCAAAATGAAGTGTGAAAGGGGCTGGGAAAAGCTTGGTTGTACAGCCCCTGCCTAGAATCCTCCAATGAGGGGCTGGGGGTGTGGCTCAGTGGTAGAGCCCCTGCCTAGAACCCCCAGTGAGGGGCTAGGGCATGGTTCAGTGGAGAGCCCTTGCCTAGAATCCCCCAGTGAGGAGCTAGGGCCATGGCTCAGTGGTAGAACCCCTGCCTAGAATCCCCCAGTGAGGGGCTGGGGGCATGGCTCAGTGGTAGAGCCCCTGCCTAGAATCCCCCAGTGATGGGCTGGGGGCATGGCTCAGTGGTAGAGCCCCTGCCTAGAATCCCCCAGTGATGGGCTGGGGGCATGGCTCAGTGGTAGATCCCCTGTCTAGAATCCCCCAGTGAGGGGCTGGGGGTGTGGCTCAGAGGTAGAGCTTCTGCCTAGAATCCCCCAGTGAGAGGCTGGGGGTGGGGTTCAGTGGTAGAGCCCCTGCCTAGAATCGCCCAGAGAGGGGCTGGGGTGGAGTTCAGTGGTAGAACCTCTGCCTAGAATCCCCCAGTCAGGGGCTGGGGCTTTGGCTCAGAGATACACTGGGGGTTCTAAATTCAATCTTCAGTACAAAAGCATATTGGCCTCTTCTAAATAAAGTCACTTACCTTCGACAAGTTCAAATAGACTGAATTTCCCTATCTTGATGGCTACAATTGGGCCATTATGCCCGGGCTATTAGCTTTTAATTTCCATACTTTTAATTTAGCAGTGTAGAACTTTAACAAACACAACCCCATTTTGGTTTACTCTGTTGTAACCCAAGATAGAAGCTCATCCCAAACTGTTGGCCTCTTCTGGAATTGATTTAACAAATCTCAGCTTCACAGGCTGGCAGAACCAATGACGACATCACCCCGGACCGGCCATTTGGGAATAAACAACATGCTTCTTTTGCTCACACTTAGCACCACCATTACGAAAAGAAAGAACAGAAATCCCACAGGCAGATTCAAAATGAAAAGATGTCAGAGAAATTAATTAATTAACTCATTAACTAATTAATTAAATCTCAAGTGATTCAGAAGAAATGGTTCATAATTTTGGGATGTAGATGGATTTACAAAATATTATTCTAAAGCTACATCTGCTGCCCAAACTGTCACTGTCATCTGCCCTTCTCTTGAGCTGAAGACAGCTCAGTTTTCAAGGGTCCGTTGTTAAACACAGCCAAATCTTGGGGCTGGAGCGACCCAGGGGCTTAGAGCATTTCCCACCCTTATAGCCGACTTGGGCTGAATTCTCAGCACCCACATCAGACAGTTCACAATTGTCTGTAATTTCAGTTCCAGGGACCTGATGCCCCCTTCTGGCTTCAGTGGGCACTACATGTATACCGTATACATTCAGACAAGCAGGCACACATGTGCACCTAAATGAAAATAAATAAAAAATGTAAGAGATTCAGACCTTTTTTTAAGAGTGGAGTTATATATATACACACACACACATGCACACACACACACACACACACACACACACACACACACACAATTATATAGCATGTCCGTGCAGTATATATGTATAAAATACTTGACTGTTTTGTGCCAAATCCCCATGAATAATTTAATATGAGATGTATGCTTTGAAAGCATTCGGGTGCATTCCATGGCCAGGAGCTGGATCAGAGCTCGAGAGTCAGCCATCCAGTATCGTTATATATGTCCAGAAGACACCGTAAATTCACTGCAAAAGGCAAGATCTCTGGTTTCTGAGAGCAGAGGGTCACTAGAAACAAATCAAGAGGGCACGGCTTTATTTAATTGAGAACTAAATATCTCTGCAATTGTTTTCTCTCTCCCGAGGAAGGTCATTTTGCTATGCAAGCATGTCAGCACCTCCTGGGTGGCTCTGTCCCTGAGCAGATCCAGATTCCCCATCTGCGTTGCGGTTCCCTCTTCTGCACCACAAGAACACAAGCTGCCAAGCCAACATTTGGATTTCCAACGTTTTTCCCCACACCCTCGAGCCCATCTCGCTTCCTCTCCCTGCAAGTCAGGTACTCAGAGGCCCCACTCATTAGCCATGGAGTCACAGAGATTCGCACAGTATTAAGATGGCAATATCATCTTATTGGCTATTAACACAAATGTGCCAATAAACATAGTGCATAAAAATTATACATATTCCCTCAGAGTCCATAATCCCGAACTGATACTGCGTCACGCAGAACACACTTCCCCAAAAGTAGTGCTTAAAGTCACAATGTACAAATTGAATTTTAAATAAATTTCCTGAACGATCACCAGCGAGTCTAGCTGTGTTCGCTGTACAGGCTTGCTAAAATTTAAGTGCACAATGGCCACATTTACCCCAGCCCAGAAAAACCTGGAACTGGGGACATTTGATCTACCTTGACCTCGAGTTGTTTCCAGGGGGTTAGCTGCATGTGTGCATTTGGGTACACTTGTGAAAATAGCCCTGTCTTCTCCTCAAGGGTTTCTCCTAATTACCAGTGATCATCAGTTTCCCAAAGTCAGCTTGTCTTCACCCCATCCTCTGTCAAAGAGGAGATGCTAATTGTTATCACCCTGCCAACACCCTCTGAAAGAATGCCAGTGATCATTAATGGGTACCACGGAGCCAATCACAACAGACCCAAACTCAGAGCCTCTTCTGAGTCCCACGTGTGCAGAAGCACCTACAGCACCATAGAAGAGGGTTTGGGGGGGATGCTCTGGAATCTAAGCTACTGAACACACACACACACACACACACACACACACACACACACACACACACACACACACACCTCACAGCACTGAAAGATTGCAATTCCCCCCCCCAAAGCTAAACCTTGCTAGTTTACCCAAACCTTTGCCTCCCAAGCTGATCATCTCAACATTTAAAAAAAAAAAAGGCAAAATGAAGCCAAGATTGTGTTATGTTATTTTACTTAATGGAGAATCAAAAGTTACATGGAATGAGACACGATACCAATATAGCAGTAACCTAGCACTCAGGAGGCTGAGGCAGGAGAATTACCATAAGATCAAGATCAGACAGAGTTACAGACTAAGACCCTGTCTTAAAAACAGAGGAACTGAGATTGGAAGGCTGTTAGCATGGCTGCTTCAGTAGATAAGCATTTGTTTGCATGTTATTATTTTCTACAAAAACAAAACCCAAAAATAATTTGCTCTTGGTCGGCCAACTTCCTTTCAGAACTGTGTGGAGCAACAGTGTGGTTTTCCTGACTTGAGTGTTTCTCCACGGCATTGTGAACTAAAATAACACCCAGCTATCAAAATACCACCCCTGACCCCTGACCCGCCCTGACCCACCCTGACCCCGACCCTGACCCCAGCTCATCAAGGCCTGGCTCATCCTCAACCTTTATGGCCCTTTTCTCAGCCCATCAGAGGAGGGAGAATTAACCATGAGCAGTTGGTAGCTCAAGCTCCTTCAAGTACTGGGTCCTCACAGAAAGGGTAAGGGGTAGGCATCAAATTCTTAGGGGGGGAAACAGACATGCCCAGAATTGTGAAGACATATTGGCCTTCAGTCATAAAAGAAACAAGCAACTTTAAAAATATGTGTCTATAAAAGAGGCATCTTTGCAAAGTCCATCCCTTGAATGGCAACTGAAGCCACAGTCTCCCACAGTGCCAACAGGGACAAGCTTTCCCAAGTGTGACAATTAATCTCAGTTGTCAAAGCCACTGGATGGGAGACACCTTGGAACTAGTAAAGCACAGGCAGGAGCTTGTTGGAGGGTAGATTCTAGAGATCACTGATGTGTTGGAGAGAAATTGAGGACCTGTCTAGAGTGCCAACCGAGAAGCTGGGGGGTCCAGGAGGCACCACAGTGATGAAGGGGGAGAGGCAGAAAGTAAAACTGCTTCTTCTTCCTCTCTCCCTCCTCCTCTCCTTCCCAGCTCCCTTTCTACCAGTATAGTCACACAGGCCAAGAATCACCAAAGACAAATGTCCACTACTGAAGCCTATAAAACCTTGAGTCAAAAAAACCAAACAAACAACTTTCTTCTTTATAAACTATGTCTCCCAGGTATTCTGTCACAGCAATGGAGAAGTCTGACACACTGGGTGGTGTATCTTTACCAAACAGGGCCAAAGACTACACAGAACTTCCTGTCCTCGGAATTCACCTCATGGAAATAACCAGAGAGGCATTCTCGTCTCAGCTACATGTTTGCCCCCAACCCCACAGATCACGTCAAAAATAAGGACAACTCAATATTTATCAAGAAAAGTGGTTAAGCCATATAGCTTATTCCTAAAGGGCAATTCTAATAAATTCTTAAAATTAAAAAAATAATTGAAGAAAACTATCAAGGACAAGGGCCATATCCATAATATGTTAAGAAAAAAATTAGAGAGAAGTCAGAATATAAAAACTACATGTAGTAGAATCCCAAGTCTGAACAACGAAAAATAATAATAATATATCTAAATGCCCATGGGCCTGCAAAGAAATGCATAAAAAATTTAGTAATGTTTATCTCCGGATGGTCGGATTATAGGCAGCTTTTATTTCCTTCTAGAAATTTCCCTGTATTCTCGAATGTTCACAGATAAATTTGTGTTACTCCTATACTCCAAAAGCAATGCTCTGCCTTTGTTCTTCCCTCCTGCTGAACCCCCACAGCACCGGCTGTCAGAGTGACTTAGCACGATCATCCTGCTCTGCCCATCTCAGAGTAAACTCCTTCGCGTGTCTCCTCCTGCTGGGTCTCCCCTGCTCTTCACCTGAGGCCTCGCGGTCCCGACGTCCTGTTCTGTATTTTGGTTGCCTTCTCCCAGTTACTCCCAGTTACTCTGACCTTTTTCTCTTGTGTCAATGAATCCCAAGACAGACGCTATGCTTCTGCAGGAGGGAAGGGGAACAAAGGAAGAGATGGAGAAATTCCCCAAGTCCTGCTACAAGATTGGGCGTATCGGACTCCATCAGATGTGTACTTAATGTTCAGGGAGATCTTAATGGACACACTTGTTAAGAAGACCATGGGATGCTGCTGCTTCTTGACACCCCATCTCTGACCATCTGCCCTCTACCTTGCTGGTCTTGCAACTGGGCTTCCCCTGCCTCACTTTTGTTCCATGGCCATGAGATGAGTGGGATTTTCTCCTCTCCTCAGTCTGCCTTGTACTACCCAGGCTGATAACAATGGCACCAACTCATTGGTTGAAATCTCAGAAACCGTGAGCTACAATTAAATAAACCCAACTCTGGTATTTCTTATAGTGGAGAGTAGGCTGGTTCAGGAAGTACAGGAGGCCCTGGTGACCTGAACACATCACCAAAACCACATGTGGTCCCAAGCGTGTGCATTGATACAGTCATCTCTCCTGAAAATCAAATGGACAGTGTTGCCTTCCCACCTGCTCTGCAGGAGACTGCTGGCCTTTTCTCTAATTGTATTTTGCATGCTGACTTTGGGACCTACCCTGAGTCCCATGGAAGGTGCCATATTGTTTTAACAGAAGCTATGTACTTCATTACCCCACCAGGCTTACAAAGCCTCAGATGACATGCCATTCTGTCTGAGCCTCCTCTGGGCAGCTATAGAAGGCCATGTGTCCTGTGTGCCTGCACAGCTCTGCACCACCACAGGCAGTCTTGGCCCTGGAGAGGATATAACATTATGGAGGGGAAAGAAGAGTCTCCAACTGACCATTCACACACATACACATACATGCATGTACACACACACACACACACACACACACACACACACACACCCTCCATCCTAGGTGTAAAAACAGTTGCATTTGGTCCTCATAAATATTCTCCATGCCCATTGGCTCCTCTGCAAATGGCTATTAAATTTACCATTTCAGAGGTGAACAGTTGCCACGTGCCTTTAATCCTAGCGCTCTTGGAGGCAAAGGCAGGTTGATTCCTGTGAGTTTGAGGTCTATGTGCTCTACATAGTTAGTTCCAGGACAGCCAAGTGTCACAATTGTTCCTCAACTGGTGGTGATGTTTTGAGAGGTTGTGGAGCTTTTAGGAGATGGGACCTAGCTAGCAGCAATAAGTCATTAGAGGCTGGCCCTTGAAGGGAAGACTAACCCGTAGCTACAGCAAAGCTCTCTGCTTTCTGGCCCACCACTGTGTTAACAGCCTCTGCCTCACACCCTGCTAGCTAGCCTGGTCAGAGATGGTCTCCATGCATCCCACTGTGAGGGACTGAGACCCTCTGAAACTGGAATCAGAATGGGCATTTCTTCTCTTAAGTGGTTTCTATCAGTATGCAGTCACAGCAATGCAAAAGGAAAGGGTGCAGGCAAGTGGACACAGGTTTCCTCCATCATTGCCTAGGCCAGTCCTTTCTACCACTAGACTAGAAGGCAGAAAGACATCCCCATTTGCTGATGGAGCTTGGCAACACCTCTTCTCACTGAGCCCCACTGCCAGAGGAAGTGACCCTCCCCAGTCTGAATGAGAATGGCCCCAATAGGCTCATGTGTTTGAATACTTGATCCCCAGCTGATGGAACTGTTTGGGAAGGATTAGGAGATGTGGCCTTGTTGGAAGAGGTGTGTCAAGAGTTGAGGTTTCAAGAGACTCATGGGATTCCCATGCTGTCTCTCTCTGCCTTGTGGTTGTGAATTAAGATGTGAATTCTCAGCTGTTTCTGCCACCATGCCTTTGCTCCACCATCAAGAAATCTAATCCTCTGAAACCATAAGCCAAGTTAATGCTTGGCTGTAGTATTTCATTGCAGCAATAGAGAAATAGCTAAAATAACCATCCATGACTCTCAGCACCCACAGTGAGATATGAACAGGTCTTATTTCACACCAGTGCCATCTGGTACGATGTCACCACCTTCCAACTTTTCCTTCACCAGAAAGATTGGCCTGACATTCAACTGTAGATGACCTGATGGGACAAGGGGCTCAAATCTAATTACCTGAGGCAGGGAGGCTGCACAGGTGATCACTTCATAGTGTCCCCTCTACTTCGTTTCCATGTAGAATGCAGGCTATCACTTTCAGGAGGTGAGACATCTTATTGAGTCTACACTCTGTCGCTGTGCAGTGTTGTGAGGAGGGGACAGTAGGTGGATCAAGCCTAAACCTTGTATGTACTGAAGACCTGCCTTGCAGACAGGAGACTGAATTGTGAGAGACCTTTGACCTCTTTCAGGTGAGCTTCTGATTTACAATTCATTGTGCTTTCTAAAGAATCATCTTGATGCAATAATTCCACCGGTAAGCACAAAACCTTCTTCTCAGGAATGCAATTAAGGGAAAAATTAGCAATAAATTGTTTTCAGTACTTAACTCACCTCCAGATTTATGATGGCTGAAATTTATTGTTTCAGAGGTCTGAGAAATGGCAATTAATTTTATCCCATTTCCTGTCTTTCAGCCTCAAAAGTGAGGTGTAAATAAGGAAGTGTTTGCAGCCATGGGTTTTCAGTGCATAAGAACAGAACCCTTACAGCAATTAGCTTGGAAGATTCTAGAACCTCAGATGAAAAGAGGGAAATACTGCTCGATCTCCAGCATTGCTCTCGTTTCTGCCACCGCTGCAGTTGCTCACGGCTTCAGAACCATTCTGGGTACAGAGATGGGCTGTACAGTGTAAATGAGAAAGTTAGGCTCCGACGGCCAGGGCTGGATGTATCCATTTGCCCTATAAATAAGCACAGATCACCTCCATTTTATTGAATTCATTTTCCAAGCCAGCAAGGACCGCGAGATTCCTCGGCACAGTTCTGCTTTACACCCTCTAGTGCTGCTACTAGTGTCAAGCCGGGCAGATTTATAGCCCATTCATTCATGGGAACAAAAACCCTGCCACAGCTGGTCATGGGACACGCAATAGCAGTTAGTTCAAAAGATAACAGAGGCAATACCTCACCTCTCCATTCAGCCCTACACGACCCGAACTACTTTGCAGGTAATAAATGCTTCTTGTTTGTAGGCTTTGAGTCATAATCCAGGGACGGCTGTGTGGCCCCACCTCAGATCCTGTTCCAAAGGGAACCACTTACTCCCTACCCAGACCTTACCTCCCGCCCTATGGCTGGAGAGCAGCCAATAGGAACCTTTATGCTCCCAAAGAGATACCCCAGGCTTTCTTCCCATCCACCCCATTCTCTGAGCCTTTGGCCTCAGGCAATTGTGTGAAGCTGAAAAGTCCACTTCAGTCTGGTGTTTATTTCCCATCCAGTGTGCTTGGATGGCTCTGCTCAATAGCACATTTCTTTAACTGTCCAGATTTAAACAAGACAAAAGCCTTGTTGGGGGTGGGGCACTCTGCCCACCGTGCCGGAATAGTAACCAAACTGACTCCTGAAGGAAGCCAGAGAATCTGATGGAAGAGCCTCAGAGGGGGGTTTGCCTTACCTGGCAGCCTGGTCAGAAACAGAGCTGGGCAGGTTCCTGTCCCCATCAGCTGAGGCAGCTGGTCAGATGAGCAACGGACCATCCCTGGAGTCTGCAAGCCGAGGCCCAAAGCAAATACTCTCCAGTGTCAAAGGAATGAGTCATTGAATTTCCCAAAATTAACAGTGAGGAAAAGAGGAGGAAGAGTCAGCTCCAAATATGTCTTTTTATTGATAAAGAATCAGAGGATCAGAGTAGGGACCAGGTTAGTCAAAGAATTAATAGGATGGCTGAGCATTCTATCCCATACTGAAACTAGCTAGCTGATTATTCCCAGTCTGCAGATAATAAGTCGAGGCTTGTCAGTGGTAGATGAACAAATCCTTTGTGTAAAATGGCACGGTGCTTGCATATAATGTATTCACATTGTCCTGTGACATTAGCTGCAGATATATATATATATATATATATATATATATATATATATATATATATATATATATATATATATAACTTAAATGAGATATAGTTGATATGCTGTATTGTTTAGGAGAAATGACAAAGAAATTAGTTATATACATGTTCAATATAGATTCAGTTTTTAAGTATTTTTGATCCATGAACTGGTTGAGCCTATGGATGTAGAACATGTAGATATACAGATATAAGGGTAAGTAGCTACATTCATAGATATACCCATATAGAAATAGAAAGGATACATAGATAAATAGACGGTACTACATATCCATTTATATGTGCATACCTAGATAAGAATGATTTATAGATAGATGGATAGATGATGGCTGGATAGATAGAAAATGGATGGATGGATGGATGGATGGATGATAGCTAAATAATATTAAATAGCTAGATAATAGGTAGGTAGATAGATAGATAGATAGATAGATAGATAGATAGATAGATAACATAGTTCTAGCTTGTTTTGTTTTTAAGTTTTGTTGTCTTTGTTCTTTGTTTTGGTTTTGGTTTTGGTAATAAAATATTCTGAGCAAAAGTAGCTTACAGAGAAGTTCATTTGAGCTTATACTTCCAGGTCACAGTACATCGTTGATGGAACTGGAGACAGGGACAAAAGCAAACACCAGGAAGAAATGTTGCTTGCTCCCTCTGACTTGTGCTCAGCCAACTTTCTTAGACAGCCCAGAACCTCCTGCCCAGGAGGGGTGTTGCCCACAGTAGGTTAATATTCTGCATGAATCACCCATCAAGACAATTCCCCACAGACATGGCCACAGGCCAATAGGATCTGAGCAATCCCTCAATTGAGATGCCATCTTCCCAGGTGATTATTGGTTGTGTCAAGGTGACAATAAAACAAACCAAGCTGGGTGGGTGGGTGGGTAGGTGGTTGGGAAGATGATGGATGGATGAATGGATGGATAGATGGATGGATGGGTGGAAAGTAAGATGATTAATGGGTAGATAGAGAGACAGATAGACAGACAGACAGACAGACAGGACGAGACACATACATACAAGGTACTTTAAAGCATAGAGCTAACCAAATGATTTTATCAAATCAATTTAGTTGGAGAAATAAGACTCACAAAAGAAATGTTAATGAGGACCACTGGAAGACAGGAGGTGGTGGCCACACTCTCCGGCTAATGCTGTTAAGTCCTGCAATGGAACAGAAGCCCACCTCTGCCAATCACTGCACTGGAGCCTTTCTTCTGTGACATTAATGTTCTAACAACCAAGGAGAGTGACACGGGACCCCACAAGCCTTGCCGCTGGGCACTGGGACCAGAGGCCATAAGGTTCAGGTGGGAAGTAAAGACCTGAATGATAAGTAAGTAAATCCTGACCGGGCACTTAAGACAGAGCCTCCAGGCTGGAGAAGGCAACAGAGAGAGAAGCCAGCGGACTAATGTGGTGGGCGGGGGTGAGGGGAGAAGGAGCCATGAGAAGCAGAGAAAATGACACTGGGCATCAGTGGCTGTAAGTACATTCCTTGCTAATCAATCAGTTTTTACTGTGACGCCTCCAGCTCAGCTCATAAGGCCAGAAAGCAGCTTCAGCAGCAGTTTAAAATGTTTCCAGTTTAATAATCCCTGCTAATTGAAAGTAGCTCAGAAACAGGGGGAGAAGTGGGGAGCTGGGGGTGCAGGCGCAGTTTATGGCAGTGGAGCTGCCCCTATGGGGAATGAAATAACCTTTGGTGCTGGAGGGGAAACCCACTTCCTGGGCCCCCAAATAACTAATTTCTACAACTGTCTGCTTCGCCATCAAACCCACCTCTTCTTATGTTTTAATTGTGGAATGTAACAGCAAGCAGAATTGCTAAGAATCCTGTTTTTAATCTATGGAAAATTAGCCACCCCCTACTGCAAAAACTGGATTTTCCCCCTTTGACAGAGACTTACATTCGTTTTTATAATTGTTCTTTCCTTTCAAATCACCTGATATGACAAATTCGAGGCTCCGTTACAGTTCATCTGCTCAACAGTGTCCTTATGAATCTGAGGCGTCCATGCTTTAATGGAGAAATTGCCCGACTAAAGTAAATCATGTCACCTTCACCCCAGCGATCGTATTGGTTGCAGACATCTGCTGACCCAACCTGCAGAGCTTAAAACAGAAAGGCATTTGCATTTGCAGGCTGAGCTATTTGGTTCAAATGATGTCTAAATAGGTCATAATGAAAAGTAATTTTTAGCACGAGACAAAGCTACCATTTAAGCAGACTTTTGACAGCTTTTAAACATACATAATTGTTTCATATTATAATTTAAACAGGTAAAAGACAGATTTTAGCACAAAAGCCTTAGCTCTGATTTCTCTGGTTTTCTAGGCAGAACTATCAACTGGAGATATAGAAAAGAAGAAAAATAAATAACGGTATGTGTCTGATGGGCCAGGGGTCAGCCACCCGTCCCTCTCCTCTGCATCCTTACGCACCTGCCCTAGATGGCGGGTCTAGGTGTTTATGAGTCTTCTGCCCATAGATTCTTATTTGCATTTAACTTTTCCAGACTTCTTGTTAATTTGGTTTTTGAGAGAGTACCATCATGTACTTCTGGCTGACTTTAAACTCAGGACCCTTTCTCCTCCTCTGGAGTACTAGGCTTACAGGTGTCTACTATCACACTTGGATCTATCGGCCTCTGCTCCTTTAAAACGGCATTCCCAAGAAAGAAAATAAACAAAGCTTAAATGGTGGTAGATCCTGAGTTCAAAGATGATAGCTCTTAGATGCTAAGGTTTCAGCCCTTGATCTGCCAATCTGGCCCTGTGACAGGACAGCTAGTTATGGTCAGAGCAAATACTAGGGAGGTCTGGTCACCCCAGATCCAAAGTACAACAGCTAAACCAAAGTGTGAGGAGGTGACAAAGCAGAGAGATGGAACAAGGCCACCTGTAACATAACAGTAAGTCTTCAGGCTTGTGTCAACTTAGAGAATTAAATCCTGAGTCCGGAGGCAAGTGAGAAAATAACCCAAAATGGCAGATGATACTCTCTGATAAATGGTCCCTGGGGTAATACAGCTCATGACATGCTCTGAAACAAAATCTTCCCTTCTAATCCACAATTCCAAGGACCTCTTTGCTTTCAGAGAGGCCATGAGGTCTGTTTACATCCTAGAGAGGGGTGTAAGCCTGGGGAAAGGAAGACCTTACAGTCCAGTTAGTTTCCTGTCATCTAGAGTGAAGAAAAGATTAGGATGAGGTTAGACTGTGGTATATACAAGCATCCAGGGAGACAGAGACACAGCCTGGAAGACCCGGATCCTCAGGTGACCCTGACTGGCACATGGCTGCAGCTGCCCACAGCTCATGTGGTGGAAAACTGCATGAGTGACAGCATGGGTGTTCGTGTGGCTCCGCCTCCTCTTCCAAAGCCAGAAGAGCTGAAACCCTGGGACTGGGAGGCCTGGGAGTTCCAGAGTGGTTATACAATGTGTTAATTGCCCATGGCCTTTGGGAGAAATTTCCCATCCAAACCAAAACACTGCTGAAGATTTTATTGACTACTGAACTAATAAGAAGCCTGAAATCCTAGTTTAAAACAAAATTCCACCCAGCTTCCATCTCCCAAAATTACACCCCTAAGTGATTAACGCTTATGTGTTTGTTTTAATGATAGCCTTTGCTTACATTCTAGGTAGCACATCTTGGAAAACCCTCTCCTCATAGTACCCGCCACCCTTGCTCTAGTTTCTTTTTCTGTTATGTGATAAGACACTGACCAAGGGCAACTTAGGTAAGGAGAGGGCTTATCTGATTCAGTTCACAGTCTAAGGGATGCCAGGCAGAAACCTTGCTCCAGTTTGCTTTCTCTTGCTGTGGAAAACACCATGACCAAAAGCAACTGGAAGAGGAAAGTGTTTGTTAAATATAATATAGCTTATAGTTCATCACGAAGGGAAGTCAGGGCAGGAGTCCAAGGCAGGAACCAGGAGGCAGGAACTCACAGAAGCAGAGACCATGGAGGAGTAAGTACTGTTGACTGCCTTGCTTCCTGACGTGCTCAGCCTGCTTTCTTATACAACCCAGGACCACCTGCCTAGGGATGGTGCTGCCCACAGTGGGCTGGCCCTCTCATATCAATCACCAATCAAGAAGTTTCTCCACAGAGTTTCCTGCAGGCCACACTGATGGAGGCGATTCTTCAGTCAAGGTTCCCTTTTCCTAAACCCTAGTTTGTGTCAAATTAACAAAACATTAGCCAGCACTGCTATCCTCCTAAGGATCCACAGTAGCAGAACACTGCAGTCCAAGTCTCCCAAAGCCAGCCTGTGATGGACTATGCTGAGCAACCCCCTCCACCTTGCCCTCAACAACACTAACTATTCAGGTCATATGTAGGGAACTGATACATTCTTTTGTAAATACTATGTTTATCATTTGTTTTTGCGTAAGTGTCTGTGTGTGAGGGAGTGTGCACATGTATGTGGGTGCTCGTGGAGGCCAGAAGACAGTCCCAGGCCCATCCCCTGCAGCTGGAGTTACAGGCACTTATGAGCATCCTGACGTGGGTACTGGGAACTAGATATAGGTCCCAGAAGATTAGCAAGTGCTCTTAAACACTGAGCCATCTCTTTGTCCCCGATAAACTCTTAGTGAGTAAATGAATGAAAACATTCAACCCTTGAAAATTTAAAAATTCCTTCATGAGAAAATAAAGACATTTACATATCACAGGGAAGAAACAGCCCGTCACTGGGAACCCAGGAGGCTGAGACAGAAGGATTGTTCAAGTCTATACTGGGATGCACAGGGCAAGAGCAGCTGGAGACACAAAGTGAGACGCAAGACCCTTTCTAAAAATAGCAGCTACATGTGCCAAAAAGGAGGGACGGAGAAACCAGTGATTTCTACTCAGCAAACGTGTATTCAATCTTTGCAGATTAGAAGCACAGAGAACATTCTCTGTGTTCCTTCCATCAAACTCAACCTGGAAAACATGAACACTCACTGGGTGCCTTCTGGGCCTGTCAAAGCCTCCGTGGCATTGCCTGGAGGCCGGTGCATAAGCATGAAGACTAAAGCAGAAGTATAAAATCCTTACTTTGTTTTCTTAGTAACAAAGGATAGCATTGCAAACACCTATCTTAGTAAACAGTTAAGTCTTGTGTGGACAGATTCTACCCTTAGATTAATGTGGGGTTTGTAATGAACTAAAGCAAGCCATAAATAACACACTGTGATACATCAAGGCATCAGAAATGTGTTTCCTACACTGAACATCAAGACTTTAAACTTGGAGCCAATCTTTTAAATACGGCAATTCCTGGCAAGAGAGTCCAAGATTCTGTCCTGGTTCATTTTGATGGTCAACTTAATTGGATTAAGACACACCAGGGCCAGAAGTAGTGAATGTCTGCAGGGAAGCAGTATTGACCAGACAGGACAGTGGCTTTGCCCACATCACACCCAGCAGCTATGATTGCATGCACAGGACCTGTACCAAACCAGGAAAGTCCGAGCAAGGACAGGGGGAGAGGCTCATGAACTCACAGCTGTATCTGAGAAACTTCTGGCAATTGATGACTGCTGGGGGAGTGAGAGTCAGTTTTCTTCAGACTGAGAAGCCAGCTGAGCTCCAATAGATGACTGACTGCACAGCCATGCACACACAGTGGGTGATCACACACCGATGCACACAGAGTGGGTGGTTACCCACACACCATGCACACACACAGGCAGCACTAAGGGTCAGTCAGTTAAAACAAAATAGCACATGAAGTTGGTGGGGAGCCCTGGGGATTGGAGGAGGAGCTGGAGGTGAAGGAAAGGGGTGGGTGTTGGGTTAAATGGTGGGTAGGAGAGTGTCTCACTTCCACCCCAGAGCTCGGGCCTCTGGGAGTGGTGGGACTCAGGAATTTTGACCACATTCACCCCATGGCACTGCTGGGTGGGTGTCGGGCTGTGAGTGAGAAGCTGCTGCGGGACACTGCCCAGGGGTGGGGGAGTATGGCCTGGGGGTCCTGAGGAATGCACAGAGCCAGCTCCATCTGGTTCTCAGGCTCTTGGGCATCCCAAGTGCCACTGAATGCCACAGAAGAGCTGAGAATGGAGTAGGGGCCCGCAGGCTGGAGCTGGCCTGGGTCGAGGGGGGAAAAGCAGGGGGAGTGCGGCTGAGTCCCTCGGGGACCCGGTCCTTGGCTTGTCGCTGGCTAGCTGGTTGGCTTGGTTTGGTGGCGGCCATGGCTTGGAGTGCTGAGAGCCTTCTGCGGGAGACTAGACACTGCTCTTTAGACGAAAGCCTGTTCCATCGTTCACCACAACGAATCCCGATGAAGAGAGACAGTCCATAGTTTTAGGGTGTTTATTGTCATGGCAGAGAGTGGCGATGAGTGAATCCGTACCCCCAACTCCCGACCTCAGGGAGGGCAAGGTTGAAATACCTTTGCAGGCTGGGAAGGGGAGTGGCTAAGCCTCTAGGTGCCTCAAGAGAATGGGGATGTCTTGAGGCTACGTGACCACGCCTCTGTCTGTGGAGGGCCTTGGGCATTGCCCTTACATGACTGATAGTCACAGACCTATGGAGGAGAGCTGCAGCCTCCTGTCAGGAGCCTGGGGCCTAGGAGCATGGCAAAACACGGACCATCCCTTGCAGGGCTATTCCCTACTGGGTCCCAGGGTTTTAAACCTTAGCTCAACCAGAAACCAGGCTGCCTTTCACGGTCCCTCAGGTGGGTTTGATTTAAACACATTATTTGCATATATCAAATTCCCAAATGCAATAGCGATGGTGGTGATGATGAAGGAGCATTATCAAGGCACACTCCGGATGTGAGTGTTGCCGTGCAGATTAGCTAAAGGTAGAAAGGTCTGCCCTGATGTGCGCACCATCCACAGGCTGGACCAATCAGAAGGTAAAAAGAGAGAACCAGCTAAGCACTAGCGTCCATCTGTCCATACTTCCTGCTCCACTGAGATGTGAACAAGAGGCCTCATGGTCCTGTCTCCACAGGAGGCACCTGTACCACCATGATGCCTTCCCCTCCGTCATGAACTGTGTACCCTCCAACCTTGAGCCAAATAACCCTTCTTCATTTAAGCTGCTTCTTTAATTTTTTTCTGAAATTGTAATTTAATCACATTGCTCCCTTCCCCTTACTTCCAAACCCTCCCATATACCACACCCTGCTCACCTTCAAAGTCAGTCACGGCCTCTTTTTTTTTTTTCATTTATTGTTATTGCCTGCATAGATGAATTTGCATATACACATATTCCTAAATACAAGAGGTTGAGGCCACGTAATGTTACTTGATAGGTGTATTGAGGACTGACTTGTCAGGCATTTTGTTGTAGCAATGAGAAAAGTTACTAAGACAGGTTGCAGGTGTATTGTTTTTATACTTTGGGGTTGTTATACATTTTGCAAACCAGCAAACCAATAATCCAGCAATAGTCAATGCAACAGCAAATTCAGCAGCAGCAGGGGAGCAGCAGGGGGAAACAGCAGGGGAGCAGCAGGAGGGAGCAGCAGGGGAGCAGC
>CM052717.1:58924607-59063252 GCA_028551405.1 Uromys caudimaculatus | reverse complement strand
GGGGAGCAGCAGGGGAGCAGCAGGGGGAGCAGGGGAGCAGCAGGGGAGCAGCAGGGGAGCAGCAGGGGGAGCAGCAGGGGAGCAGCAGGGGGAGCAGGGGAGCAGCAGGGGAGCAGCAGGGGAGCAGCAGGGGGGAGCAGCAGGGGAGCAGCAGGGGAGCAGCAGGGGGAGCAGGGGAGCAGCAGGGGGAGCAGCAGGGGAGCAGCATACTTCCCAGGCCCTCTCAGGCCTCTCCCATTCTCCAGAATCCCCAGAATTAAGCAATCTGCAGCTGGCTAAGGTCACACCCCTGGGAGTGTGCCAGGCAAATCATAATCACCTGCTGTGATTGCTGTGAGGTGGTTCTTATCCCACACCTAGGATTAAAGCGAAAACATATTCACATATCATACCTGGGGTTTAAAAGAAACCGAAACTCTCACTACACTGAGTCCCTAAACTTTCTACCTCCCAATTGCGCCATGGGAAGGTATATCAGTCCGTCTTGGCAAGGCCAGTTTCAATAATATTCCGTTGTTGTTTGGGGATGATTTCCCATAATGCAACTGTTCCCAAAGTACTTTGTCTCTGGTTGTGGCCACAAACAGATCAGTCGCTGTTTGACGATGCACATTTTAGGGTATCCAATGCTGCTGATTCTCAAGGAGTCACTTTTCCAAAAAGATTTAACTCTTCTTTAGAATCAGTTTTTCATGAGTCTGGGTTTTATTTTCAATGTAAATTTATATAATGGCTCTTGACTGCTTCCTCTGACACTTCCTGTAACTTGTTGGGGTCACACAGGGGATGAGAGTGGTTTCATGGTTTGGATATAATTCAAACTGCCTGCTCATGTGTATTTTCTGTGTGTCCTCAACTGCAAGGGAAAAGACGATTTTTAAAATGACTTCGTCTCTGAGCAGTCATTAATTGCCTGTAGTGCGTCGTCTAGGGAGGGGCCCTATGAGATTCCCCACACACACTGATATGTCAGCTGCTGTTGTCAGTGTTCAGGTCTCTCTTAGGTAGCCATATTGTTGCAATGTCAGAGGTGCAGCTTCTCTGTCATAGACAGAAGATACCGTCTCACACAGGTGTCCTGTCCTGTCTCTTAAAGCCTTTCTGCCCACAGTTCAACAAGTACCCTGAACCTGATGTGTAGGTATGTGTAGTAGATATATCAGCTGTGGCTGGGCAGCCTAAGGTCAGTTCTTCTCTGTACTTTGACCAGTTTTAGATTTCTATAATGCTCTCTGTCTGCTGCATAAAAGAGGTGTCTTCTTGTTGTTGTTGTTGGTGGTGGTGGTGGTGGTGTTTTTTTTTTTTTTTTTGAAAAGGAGGAAGAATCACTCCCTAATTGGTTATCCAAAGCAGAATGATCAGCCCTGAAATCACATTATCACATACATATGAGTAACACTAAATGGACTCAGTGGGAGATATATATATGTATCCTATTGAATATTATATCCCATTGAGTCTATAAATACATATATACACATATATGCATTTATGTGTGTATATTTATATATATGCATACATAAATATGTATAAATATAAACATGTATACACACACATATATACAGAGAGAGAGAGAGAGAGGCCATAAATTTGAGTGGGAGCATGGACACACTGGAGGAATTGGATATGGGAGAAGAAAGGAGGAAATGATGTAACTATAGTAGTCTGTGATGGTTTGTCTATGATGCTCGGCCAAGGGAGTGGCACTATTAGAAGGTGTGGCCTTGGTGGCCTTGTTAGAGTACGTGTATCACCATGGGTGTGGTCTTTAAGACCCTCATCCTAACTGCCTGGAAGTCAGTCTTCCACTAGCAGCCTTCAGATGAAGATGTAGAACTCTCAGCTCTGCCTGTACCACGCCTGCCTGGAAGCTGCCCTGCTCCCACCTTGATGATAATGGACTGAACCTCTGAACCTCTAAGCCAGCCCCAATTAAATGTTGTCCTTACAAGAGTTGCCTCGGTCATGGTAACTGTTCACAGCAGTAAAACCCTAACTAAGACATAGTCACATATGGAATCTTCTAAATTAAATAAATTACCAAAATAGACTTCATCAATAATAAAGAGCTTATCTGAGGTGTCATGTGAACACAGAATTCTCCTCCATCAAATGGGATGATGCTTAAGTCAAAGCCATTGATAACTGGTTTTAGGGTTTCAGAAATTCTAAATATAGGTTCTGATGAGTCACTGTGTATGCATTGTTATTTTGCAAATAATTTACTTGCAGACTATATTACTTGAATGTCAACCACTCATATCCAGAGGCACAGGCCAAAGACTTAATATTAGTGCCCACAAAAGAGGAAATGTATGTTATTTTTCTATTGCTGTGATAAAACACCATGACCAAGGCAACTTGTAGAAGGAAGAGTTTCCTTGGGCTATGGTTCCAGAGGGTTAGAGTCCATGATGGTGGAGCAGAGGCATGGTGGCTGTGACCGGAAACTGAGAGCTCACATCTTGAACCACAAGCAGGAAGCAGAGAGAATGAATTTAGAACAGGGTTGCTCTTTAAGCTCTCAAAGCCCTTCCCCAGTGACACACTTCCTCCAACAAGGGTATATATACCTCTGTCTTAGGGTTTCATTGCTGTGAAGAGACACCATGACCAATGCAACTCTTATGAAAGAAAACATTGGAGCTGGCTTGCAGCTTGAGAGGTTCAGTTCATTACCATAATGGCAGGAAGTATGGCAGACAGACTCAATGCTGGAAGAGCCTGAGAGTTCTACATCTTGATCCAAAGGCAGCAGCAGGAGACTGTCTTTATAAGCAGCCAGGAGGAGACTGGAATTCCACACTGGGCAGAGCCCACACTGGGTGCAAACAGACCTCAAAGCCCACCCCTAGAGTGACACACTTCCTCTGACAAGGCCACACCTACCCTAACAAGGCCATACCTCCTACTAGCACCACACCCTATGTGCCAAGCATTCAAGCAAACATAGGGGTCAAACCTATTCAAGCTGCCACAACCTCCTAATCCTTCCCAAACAGATTACCAAATGGGCGTCAGCATTTAGATGCTCAAGACTCTGGGACACACTGATCATTCAAACCATCACAGTGGGCAAGAAACAATAAGTTGGCCAGCACTTGAGGCCCATGCTGCCCCAATCACACATGCATGCTGATGTCCCTCCTGACTCCGCACACAACAAAGATGAAATCATCAAGAATTTCCCAAAGGACCAAAGGAGGTCTTGGCAGACCATTCTCAGGCCCCCCTGTAGATTAAAGCATTTATAGGTTTTATTTTAATTTTTAAAAATGTTTTTTCACTTGTCAACTTATTTATCTTAATGGTAAATTCATGCTGATTATGCATTTTTAAATTTGTCTTGAGAAATTTACATGTGTAATCAGTACAATATAATTATATCTATCATCCCAGCCTCCCAGGGTACACGCTTTAGTACGTGGTCAGACACACGCTGTTACTCCTCTGAGTTATCCCACAATGCAATGAATTTCGAATGTGTATCCAATCTATGAGAGAGGAGCCTGGAGTTTGGGACTTGACCAGATCCTACTACTAATGAGCATCAGAGCCAGGATGGCTCCCAGGACCTTCTGTTCCCCTGAAGGTGAGCATGTGCAGGCAGGGGATACTTAACCAGAACACACCCTGGATTCTGCAGGCAAATCTGTCAGATGCCAGGACAGAATGACCAGCCCGGGAGCATCCTTCACAGCCCAGGCTGCCTGTGTCCTTCACCTCCATCTCACTGATGCATTCAATCAGCCATCACCTGAAAATACTCAGGGAAAAAATCCAGACAGTTTCAAAAAGCAATACTGTGCCTGGAGGACTGTGCTGAGTCCACACAAAGGAAGTGGCATGTGGGTGCTGTGCTGAGTCCACATAAAGGAAGTGGCATGTGGGTGCTGTGCTGAGTCCACATAAAGGAAAGTGGCATGTGGGTGCTGTGCTGAGTCCACATAAAGGAAGTGGCATGTGGGTGCTGTGCTGTGTCTGGAGTAAAGAAAAGATGATTCTAACGTGTAAGGGGGAGCATGGGTGTTACATACCAATACAGTGCCGTGCCATAAGAGGAACTTAGCATCTACAGATTATATCTGTATGTGGTCTTGGAACCAATCCCCTGGGAATACCAAGGGACAATTGCTCACAGGCACCTCCTCTATCTACGATGGGTACTTGGAGGGCTCAGTCTGTGCAAGTACCCACAGTGGCTCTGTGTTCACGGTTGCAACACCAAGGCCATATCTGGAGAGCAATATCTCACGGCAGGTCTCCACCTTCCTCCAGCTTGTGAGTTCCCTCTGCCCGCTCTGCTGTGATGTCCTCTGTACCTTCCCAAGAAGGAAAGAGATAATGGAGATGCCCACTTGAGGCTGAGCACTTCTCAAGTCACTTACTCTCGGTACCTTGATGAGGTTTGACTCTGTATCAACTATTACCAGGAATAGCTATTTCAGTACAGGTATGCAATGTATACAGCTGAGATCAGGATGAGTGACATTTCCATCTCTTTATCATGAGTCTGGGTTTGGAGCCTTCAAGTTCTTCTAGTCACAAAAATACGTATCTCATAAATATATACAATTATTACATGTTACTAAAATTTAACATTTAAAGATATGGGAGTCTTGCCCTGATTCAGTTACTCTGTGTGTATGTGTGTGTGTGTGTGTGTGTGTAGGGATGGGTGGGTATATTTATCACTCTGTATATATAACTGTATATAATTAAAGTAACAAGCTAATAAAATATTTTTTAAAAAAGAGTAGTAAGCTGGAGGTGGTAGGAAACTGAGTTCTGGACACAGCAGGGCAGTTACGCACGTGAATGTGAATGCATAGCAACCATGACATCACACACCTATGCCTGACAAGCTCAAGGCAGACAAACTCCAAGCACAGAGTGGAGATAGTGGGCAGGAAGCCCCGCCCCTAGATGAAGAGTGGTTGACATTTGATAGCTTCTAGCGAAGAGAGACTCTGCTTTCTTGAAGGGTGTAACACCAGGTAGGCGGACTGCATTCCGGGCAGGTGCCACCCCTAAGACGATTTGGCCAACAGAAATCAGGCCTTAAAGGTTTAAAAGAAAAGAGGTCATGAGGTTGGGTGGGTAGAGAGGTGGAGATGGGTCTGGGAGGAACTGGGAAGGGAGGGAATATAATCAATACATTGTATGGCATTCCCAAAGAATTAATAAAGACATTATTTCAAGAATAATAGAGAGGCACTAAAGGGAGAAATGGGGTCAGGAATGTGGGTCACTAGACTACTTGCCTAGAATGCAGGTGGCCACAGGTTTAATCCCAGCACCATCAAAGAGGACAGGGAAATTACATCTTTCCTGGGAAACAGGAAGGAAGAAATCTTTATGGTGGAAAAGATTCCTGGGAACAAAATTCTTACCTGAAAGACAGCAAGACGGGATAGACTTTAATTTCTCATAAACGGAACAAAACCTTTTGAGGAACTGAGCATGAAATGTAAATGCGCTAAATGTCTCCATGGGAAGACTTGGTTTGGGTCAAACACAAAGTGCAGAGTTTTGATCTCGTAAAGGAGCACACCTACAACAAAATGTTCCGAAAAGTTGAGAAAATGCATTCATACATTTATTCATACAGCAAATAAATATTAAGGTCTTCCTCTGTGCCGGGAAAGGGATGAGCATACACTTGCCAGACAAACACAAACAAAAATAAATGTGAGAGAAGAAAATGAATATTTAACAAGATAGACAATGGTCAACGTGAGTTTCCTCCTCTCAAGCCGTACTGTGTACAGAGAGCAAAATTTAAAGGATCCATCCAATGTTATTGAGAAATTTGATGATATACATGCATATGTTATATACATGTGAATATATAAAATATGTTCTACTCAAAGGCCCAAGATATTATTTGAGCAAAATGAATTTGACCAATAGTAGCAATAAGCTTGAATATATGTACATATTACAATATAAAACATGCAAAGCAATACAATCAATGGATATACTGGACATTTGACACTATCAATAAACTTGACCACTATCATACTTATATACATATATCACAAAACTTTACCCAAAAGTCTGATATGGTAGCCGCTAACCATAAGTAGCTAGTGTGACTGACTATCGTTAAATAAGCTGGAAAATCTGGTTTTTAGTCTCACTGGCTGTGTTTGTGAATCTAGTCAATGCCATTCCAGCCAGGACAGACACAAAAGATTTCTGTCATTGCAAAAGTTCTGTTGGACAATGAAGCATATGGAATACAGCTGTAAACTCTATATTAGCACTTAGAGAATTTTCCTATGCACAAAAGAAGAATCAACTTTTTAAAAATTTAATTGTGATGAATAATTAAAAATCACAATCATAGCACAAGATGTGTTCATTCCCACTGGTGTGTCATCCATTCTAGGTTCTCTCCACAGACACTCCTGAGAAATATGAAATGTGTATTCACAGTGCACAGGCATATTTATTTCAATAATATTTCCATATGTAGAGATGCAACATATAGGTAGATATAGAAATGGATGGATGAGTGGGTGGGTAGATTAGTCGGTAGATGGATGGGTGAGTGGGTGGATGGGTAGATGAACCCACAGATGTAGACATTAAAAACCATGATTTAAGCTGTTCTCTTGTGCTCTCTCTACTCGTGAAACAGAATGAATTTTTAATTGTTTCTTTTCCCCATCTCCACAACAATGAGAAACTCAGTTTTCATTGTCAATATTTGGACTAAACAAATGTTCAGTCATAGAACTTAGAAAAGATGGGTTCACAATTCTAACTCACTACCAAGCATAAGAAGGAAAACTGCTAAAAACAAGACCAACTAAGGATCAGGTTTTGTTTTATGCCTGCCTGGCTGGTTGGCTGGTTGGTTGGTTGGTTGTCTGGTTGGTTGGCTCAGTGATTAGTTGTTTAGTTGGTTGGTTGGTTGGCTAGTTGAGTTTTTGTTGGTTATTTTGTTTATTTGCTAGTTGCTTGCTTGATTGATTGCTTGTTTGGCTCATTGGTTAGTTGTTTGATGGTTTGGTTGGTTGGTGGTTTGTTGGTTAGTGTTTTTGTTTGTTTGGATGATTGGTTGGGTGGGTGGGTGGGTCGGTGGTTAGCTGATTGGTTGGAAGGTTGGTTGGTGGTTTGTTGGTTAGGATTTGTGGTTTGTTTGTTTGACTAGATGGTTGGTTGGTTGGTTGGTTGGCTGCTTTACTCATTGGCTAGTTGTTTGATTGACTGGTTTATTCTAGGGAAGACTATTTGGAGTATTCTAAGTTGGGGCAAAGAAGTATCAATTGAATCTGAAAGGAACATATTTCTATGCCAGGAAACAAGAAAGATTCATAAAGACATGTCAAGGGAGACAAAAACTAGTTTGAAAGGATCCCCATTGTCAAATTCTAACCAATTTAAATGTCAAAATATTTTTATGTAAAGATAGTAATGGACTAAAACCCATGATTTCATAGGACTATAGATTAATGCACCATTTTTAATTAAGAGAATGGAAGGAAAAAACCCTGTAAGTATAATAATAATATAGAATGAAGGATGGGGTTAGAAAATCATCAGCACATAATAAAACTAATGAGTGAATATTGATGAAGCACAAAGAATTTATATAGCATAAAACTATCTCCCCACAAATTAGCTATTGATTACAAAGGAGAGGAAAGAAATAGGTTGACGTGATGGTAACAAAATAATCAAAGAAAAGAAAAGCAATGTTGGAACAAACCAACCTCAGTGCTAACTGCATACACTGAGAGAAGCACAGTCTTGTTTACAAATCATTCCTGCCAACAGAGCAGAAACTGATCTCTACACATAAGCTTTGAGACATAGCCACAAAGGTGAGAAAGTGGTCTATGCTCTCCAAGATAGACGGGCAAGAAAGGCTGAGAGGCTGTAAAAACCATTCACCTCAGTGTGTACCTGAGCTGGACCATACGCTGCAGGAGAAAAGAGCAACCAACTACTAAAGGACAGTATTTGGATAACTAGCAAAGTGAAATATAGATAATGGGCTTGAAGGAGAATTGTCCCTGCTCATTCCCAAGTGGTTAGAAGTATTAGTGTGCATACTAATATTCACCAAGTATTAGCATATGTATAGTAATTATTAACATTAGTATAATTAGTGTACTAATTATATATTTATATATAGGCTAGTCATGGCTACATACACATAGAAGAGAAATGAGACACATTTAAACAATTGGTAAAGGGTGGTGAGAATTCCTCAAAATATTCTCGAGACTAATGAGAGTTTGAAATGATAACAAAATAAACAAAACTTGAAAATAACTAATAATTTAAGCTTTTAAAATTTGAATTACTACTGGGCATGGTGACACACTCCTATATTGCCAGTGTTCAACAGATCACAGGTTAAAGACAATGAGCACAGCATGACCTCGTCTCAAAAAAATATTTTAAAACGTTGAATTTGCAAATAAATTTAAGAATATGTTTCTTAAATTAAAAAATTAAGACAATCAAGTCCAATCAGGGGAAAGAAGAAAAGAATTAGAAGAATAGAAAGCTGGACGTGGCAGCATGCTGCTCTACTCCTGGTCCTAGGAAGGCAGAGGCAGGAGGGTCTGTGAGTTAGGGACAAGCCTAGCTTACAGGTGAGTTCCAGGTCACCCCGCTACATAGTAGCTGTGTCTCAAGATGGGAGCTCTCGGCTCTCGCTCCAGTACCGTGCTTGCCTGCCTGCTACCTTACTCCCTGACAGGATAGCAAGGAACGCTAACCCTCTAGGATGATAAGCCCCAAATAGACTGTTCTACAAGTCATGTTGATAATGAGGTCTGATCACAGCAAGAGAAAAGTACCACTAAGACACCTAGAATTGTCCAGCAAGGGGTTGGCTGGGGGCATGGCTCAGTGGTAGAGCCCCTGCCTAGAATCCCCCAGTGAGGAGCTGGGGGCGTGGCTCAGTGGTAGAGCTCCTGCCTAGAATCCCCCAGGGAGGGGCTGGGGGCGTGGCTCCAGAGGTAGAGCCCCTGCCTAGAATCCCCAGTGAGGGACTGGGGGCGTGGCTCAGTGATAGAGCCCCTGCCTAGAATCCCCAGTGAGGAACTGGGGGTGTGGCTCAGTGGTAGAGCCCCTGCCTAGAATCCCCCAGTGAGGAGTTGGGGGCGTGGCTCAGTGGTGGAGCCCCTGCCTAGAATCCCCCAGTGAGGGGCTGGGGGTGTGGTTCAGTGGTGGAGTCCCTGCCTAGAATCCCCAGTGAAGAGTTGGGGTGTGGCTCAATGATAGAGCACTTTTTATAACATGCCCTTGATTGGATTCCAAGCATCAAAAAAGTAATTAATTACTTAATTTGAAGGCATAAGTTAAAAATTAATTAACTGAAGAAGACACAGACTTATAGGCAGGTGTATTATGATCTTATTATATTATATGGGTAGTACTTATCAATTATTTTATGGCACAACTTTGGTCAAGATCCTTCTAGAGGAAAATACACAGAAATTTTCTGAAAAATGAGAATTATAAGGGAGACATAACATATCATCTACTAAAGCAAATTGCAGAACTATAGCATTAAGGCTGTGGAACTGGCCCAGGGGGGGAAATAGATATGAAAAAGTAAATAAGCAATGTTTATAAGAAGAATTCAAAAAAAAAACCCAAAGAGCATATCACAAGACTTTGTGCACCATTAGCTGCCTGAGAAATATAACTCAAAGCAACAAGCAAACAGGGCTGGAAACAAAGTAGTTGGTGAAGAGGGGGAACCGAATGATCCTCGCCCATGTGGATACGCTAGCAAATTTCTATAGTCCTTTTGGAAAGCAATTTGGAAACATAGGGGAAAAGTTCAGAAGACAATCCAAACTGACTAGGAATGTAAGGCTCAAAATTAGAACCAAACATAGATACATGGACGGATGGATGGATGGACGGACGGACGGACAGATGGACAGAAGGACGAACGGACAGATGGATGGACGGATGGACAGACGGGCGGGCGCGCGCGCACACACATACACACACACACACACACACACACACACACACACACACACACACACACACCTGAATAACAGGCAAGCACTTAAAACTGCTGCTTCAAAGGCTGTTCTGGGAGCTGGAGAGATGGCTCAGAGGTTAGGAGCTCCTTGTTGCTCTCCCAGAGGACCTGGCTTTTAGTCACCAGCTCCCATGTCCCTGGAATATGAGTCTTCTTCTGGCCTCTTCAGACACTGCACTTACATGCAAAAACACACACATTGCTTTTTTTTTTTTTTTTTTTTTTTTTTTTTTTTTTTTTTTTTTAAATAAATGGGATGACCTTCACTGTGACTCACAGCATTGGCAATATAGAACCTGAAGAGGCTACCTCATGTAGCCAGACAAGAACCCCAGTGGAGCAATAGGGACACCAATCCACCCACAAAATCTTTGACCCAGAATTTATCCTGTCTACAAGAAATGCAGGGTGAGGGGATGGAGTAGAGATTGAGGGAACAGCCAAGTAATAAGTGACCCAACTTGAGAGCCATCCCATAGGCAAACACCAATCCCTGACACTGTTAATGATATTCTGTTGTGCTTGCAGACAGGAGCCTAGCATGGCTGTCCTGTGAGAGGCTTCACCCAGCAGCGGACTCAGACAGATGCTGACACCCACAGCCAAACGTTGGATGGAGCTTAGGACTCTTATAGAAGAGTTACGGGAAAGTGGGAGAGGATGCGCCTAGCCCTGCAGAGACTTGATGAGCCAGGGTGGGGAACACCGGGGAGGGCCCTCCACCCTCTCAGAGGAGAAGGGGGTGTGTGGGAGGGATTGTAAGAGGGGGTGACTGGGGGCAGTGATCGAGATGTAAAGTGAATTTAAAAAATTAATTTTTACAGGCTATGTTATTAACTGAAAACGTATCCACCACAGAAGCATCTTTGTATAGCAGAATCACGTGTCTATAAGGTACTGAACATTCAGAGAAAGTTGCTGAATAGACAGCCGCTTAAGAGGATACACCCCTCCTGCAGCCTGTACCTGCAGCGCTTCCCTGTCCATCTTTCCTGCCGCTATTAATTTTCCCCTCCTCCACGTTGGCTCCACGACTCCAGTTTCCAGAGGCAGAGTTGTAATTCATTCATTCACTCATTTGGTGTGTGAGTCAGGAGTGGCCATGAAAGGAAGACCACACCCAACCAGAACACAGGCTAAGGCTCTTTATCCAGCACCACTGGGCTGAGGGAGTCATCTCTGCCTCTTAGCTTTGGCAGCCGCTCAAAAATAAACAAAAGGATGAGACGCTTTTGTAGTAGAAGAAAAAAAATAAAGGCTTCTTGTGTGCCCTATTGGTCCAAAGAGGCTGTGGGCCTCCTAATCCCCATTAGGTGTCCTGTGTGGTTGCTTGGAAGCAGGTATTTGGCATTCTCCAAAGGGCCCAAGTTGAAAACTGAAGCCTAATTATCAACACTTCCAGTTATTAGTCAAGCCTGGACCACTGTCACACTGCTATTGTTTAGTTTTTCTAACAGGGTTTCTGAACTTGTGCTCATCCCTGGAGACAACCGGTTCACTTCCTGGATGAGTTCCTGTAAATTATGAATCATAGGTTTTTCTTTATGTATCTATACGGTCTGCTGATCATCCGGTTGTTTAGTGAGTCTCCCAGAAGCATAGGGGAAACACTGGACCCAAGGCTTAGTGCTAGTGGTCAATTTGACAGAATCTAGAATCATCTGAGAGACGGACTCCTGGGTATGCCTACAGAGGATTATGTGGACTATGTTCATTGAAGTGGGAAGACCCTACGGGGCTTCCCTGGGCAAGAGGTCATGGACTGCTTAAGATGCAGGAAGTAAGCTAAACATTCACGTCAATTGCTCGCTGCTTCCTGAATGTGGACGCATGCAATCTGCCAGCCCCCGTTCCTGCCCTTATGTTTTCCCTGAAGCCAAAATAAATCCTTCCTCCCCCAAGTTGCTTTGGGCAGGGTATTTTATCACAACCACTGTAAAAGAAACTAAGAAAATGGACTTGAAACGATGTGTTAGTCATTGCGGTAAAATTCCCGTGGAAGGCAACTTTAGAACGGGAAGATTTGGTCTTGAAAAATGTTCTGGAGCATGGACACAGGGCTGAGCTGGCTCCATCCCCGTTGGGCTATGATAACCTGGAGCGTGATGGTGGAGAGTGTGGTAGAGCAGAGCTCTTTCACTCATAGCAACCAGGAGGGAGAAGATGAACCCTGCAGGGGTATATCCTCACCTCCAGTTATCAACTGTGGTGGTTTGAATACGCTTGACCCAGGGAGTGGCACCATTAGGAGGTGTGGCCTCACTGACGTAGACGTAGCCTTGTTCAAGGAAGTGTGCCACTGTGGAGGGTGCTTTGAGACCCTCTCCCAGCTGCCTGGGAAATAGTCTTCTCTTGGCTGCCTTTGGATCCAGATGTAGGACTTTAGGCTCCTCCAGCATCACCTGCCTGCACACTGCCATGCTTCTCACCATGACTAAACCTCTGAAACTGTGAGCCAGCCCCAGTTAAATGTTTGCCTTTATATGAGCTGCCATGATCATGGTGTCTCTTCTCAGCAATGAAAACTCTCCTTCTTATCCCCTCTAAATAATGGAATCAAACTATGAATCCATCCACAGATCAATCTAATCCGCCATTCAGTTCAGAGGCCTCAGGATCAAACTGGTTCCCACGAGCCCCACCAGCTGGAGACCAAGCCTTCACTATGTTTCGCAGAATGCTTCACCCCCAAACCTTAGCAACAAAGGTGCATGAAACATGTTGCCTGCTTGCCCAGGTAGATCGTTCTCTGGTAAAAAAGACATCCATTATTTCGGTATTTCATGGATCCATAGCTTTGCTCCACAGTAGGAAGGCCTCCCTTTCTGGTTCCATGGGAGTGGAGTGAGAGCTTAAGCCAAGGCCATACCCTATTATCGTGGTCTGCAGGGCCCTTATGCGTTTGGTTCCTGTCAGCTCCTTCTCACTCTTGCTTCATCCTTCTACACAGACAGTGATGACCATCGGCCAGTGGGAGAAAGCAACCCTACCAGCTGCAGCCAGTCACCATCACAGTGCCTAGGGGTTTATATCCCCACGTGTCTGACACTCCTAGTTATATCAGCAATTAAAAATAGTGCTTCCTGGGGTTTGAGAGATGGCTCAGCAGTGAAGAGCATTGGATGCTCTTGAAGAGGACTGGGGTTCGATTCCCGCATGGTGGTTCATAACCACCTGCAACTATGGTTTCAGAGGATCCATCATGCTCTCTTGGCCTTTACAGGCACTGAACACATGTGGCACACAACCATAGAGGCAGGAAAACAGTCACACCATTAATAATAATAATAATAATAATAATAATTATTATTATTATTATTATTATTATTATATTCCTTACTGAAGTCAGAGAAGGCATTTTCTTTTTCTTTCTTTTTTTTTTTTTTCTTCTTTTTTTTTTTTTTTCTTCTTTTTTTTGGCTTTTCAAGACAGGGTTTCTCTGTGTAGCCCTGGCTGTCCTGGAACTCACTCTGTAGACCAGGCTGGCCTCGAACTCAGAAATCCACCTGCTTCTGCCTCCCAAGTGCTGGGATTAAAGGCGTGCACCACCACTGCCTGGCTAGAAAAGGCATTTTCTATTAGTCTCAATCTGAACCAACTTGTCACCACTAGTTAGGATTTTGATAACATATCCCCAAGGTTCATAGCACATTCCCCTTTAAATTTTAATATATATTGATTCCTACACAGAAACTACTGAAAGTCTCTCCCAGGTGGAGAGAGGTTCTCCAGACACATGGACTCGGTGTTTTAACAGTGAGTTTGGAGAAACTTGACATTGCTGAGCACTGACAGAGGTACAGTTGCCGCCTCTCAGTGCGCTGAGTAGCATAGCTCTGCATTTAAACAGGAGAGCAAGAACAAACAAGGAAAGCCCCATGACAGCCAAGACAAATTACCTGAGCTTCTGTCACTTCAACTCTGTCACCTGAAGTGGGCACTTGAAAGTTCATTTGTGTTTAAATTTTAAAACAGAGCAAACTCGGTGGTGTTACCTTTTTGTTTGATTGGTATGAATTTTAGTTCATACATGATTTATGGAATTTTAATAGTGTCTTTAAGATTGAAATTCATTATTTTCAATTGCTAATCATTCACAAACTATGAAAGAATAGAGAGACTTTCACAAAGCTAGCACACTTTTGGACTTCCATCCAGATAAGGCTAGATGATTACAAATATAATTGTGAACAACCGCAATCTGTCTCAAACAAATCACACTGACACACCAAGATTTTACATTGCTCTTCGAGCTGGGGGTATGTCCCAAGTGCTCTACCACTGAGCCACACCCCAGACCCTCACTGGGGGATTCTAGGCAGGGGCTCTACCACTGAGCCATGCCCCCAGCCCCTCACTGGGGGATTCTAGGCAAGGGTTCTACCACTGAGCCACGCCCCCAGCCCCTCACTGGGGGATTCTAGGCAGGGGCTCTACCACTGAGCCACACCCCCAGCTCCTCACTGGGGGATTCTAGGCAGGGGTTCTACCACTGAGCCATGCCCCCAGCCCCTCATTGGGGGATTCTAGGCAGGGGTTCTACCACTGAGCCATGCCCTCAGCCCCTCAATGGGGGATTCTAGGCAAGGGTTCTACCATTGAGCCACACCCTAGCCCCTCACTGGGGGATTCTAGGCAGATGTTTCACCACTGAGCCAGGTCCCCACCCCCTAACTTGGAGATTCTAGGCAGGGGCTCTACCACTTAGCTATAACAAATACACCAACACTTTGTTTGCTTCTTTGTTTGTTTAGGATAAGCCTGCACTCTGTAGCCCAAGCTAGCATTCACTCAACTCCTGATCCTCCTGAGTTCTGGGATAGCATGTCCTGGTGGTTTTTTTAACGATGAAAAGAAATTATAGTTTTTACTGGATTATCTCGATTTATGGTAATTTGATATTTTAGAGATTTTTCAACTAAGAAAACCCTTTCAATGGGAGCCTTAAAAAATGCATTCCAAAATGGTCCTCACACTGAAAGCTTTTCGTAGCTACTTATTTATCTGTGGTTTAACATGAATGAAGCACTCGGGAATTAAGAATCATCTAGAAGTATTCTTCAATCAGCTCTGGATGAAAGCATCCTGACACATATGGCTACAAGGAGCATCAAAGCCTGGCTGATCTGCATGGTCCAGGGTTCAAGATGGGCAGCTGTAATTCTTCACAGCTTCAGCTCACCAGTACATGGGGACAGGCTTGGCTGCATGAGTGTAGTTCATGCTATCGGTCATTATGTGGGTTTCCTTTTTGGTGCCGTAATTTTTCCTTCTAGCATGACGACACACATGAAGGGTCAACTAAGGAAATGTTATGCTTCTAAGATTATTATTATTATTATCATTACTTATCAGGCATGTGCATATGAGGCCAAGGGTAAACCTGGAGTACATTCTTCACATGCCCTCCATCTTGGATTTGGTTGCTTGCTTTTTTAGGCACAGTCTCTTCATTGGCCCAGGACTTGTGCATTCAGCTAGGCTGGCCAGCTAGCAAGACCCAGGAATCCACCTCTCTCTGCTTCCTGTGTGCTGGGGTTACAGGTGTATGCCACCATTCCCGAGTTTGTATGTGGGTTCAGTGCCCACGTTTGTGTGGCAAGCCCTTCACTGCCCAGGGTCTTCCGAGTCCCAGCTGTTATATTTCTGGGTAGAAACTGAAAGTCCTTCGGGTGTATGGGAGAAAGTATGTGTGTGGACAACCCCCTCTGCCTAAGAAATGTGGTGCCTCACCGATGCCCTGAAGGCCCTTGAAACACATCGCTTTTGGCCTGACCTTGCACACTCAGGTGTGCAAGCCAGGATGCATGCCAGGAGCACCCTTCTCTCTTATCTCTGACAGGCTGGACTCTTTGTAGTCCATCAGCCCCTCTCAGAGTACTTGTCAGAGGACTTGCCAGTGTACTGTTCTTCCACGCAGGTCTCACAGTCTAGCCCATTGCTTGGCATGCTTGCTTATTACTTTCCATGCCCTGGTGCCGGCGTGGAAGCCCCAGAAAGAAAGAAAGAAAGAAAGAAAGAAAGAAAGAAAGAAAGAAAGAAAGAAAGAAAGAAAGAAAGAAAGAAAGGAAGGAAGGAAGGAAGGAAGGAAGGAAGGAAGGAAGGAAGGAAGGAAGGGTCCCCCAGTCTCCCTGCCTCCCTTGGGCACAGCACCTGGCAAACACCATGTCTGCATGAGGTGCCCGAGCAACCAACCAACTGTGAATTCTGAAACTCCTGTCACATGGGGCCAAGGGAGGGGGCCCATCCAGCACATGCTGGGCCCTAAGGCTGAAGCAAGAAGGACGAACAAGAACATAGAGGCATCAGGAAGAGCAGAAGGACATTCGGGGAATTTCAAGCAGGCAAGGTCTGGAGGGCATCGTTAGGGCATAAGAAGCAGAAAGAACTCCAAGGCTGTCATCCACGCCCCTGGCACACAGATGGTTAAGGGACTTTAGAGTATTTGAGTTGTTTGAGGTGGGCAGGCAGTGACACGGGACCTGATGCAGTCTCTGTAACTATCACCATAGCTGCCACAGAAAGGCAAAGAACCGAGTGTCTCAGATGCGAGGGAAAGGGGAGCTGGTGACAGCCTGTGCTCTTCGGTGTTCTGAAAAGTACGGAGGAGGCTGAGATGAAGCAAAGTTCACTTTCCCCCCACCCCCCACCCCGTCCCCTGCCAACTAGAATTGTCACTGGTCTCTTAAGACAAGGCAGGGCTATAACCAGCAGGGAAGCCAGGAGACACAGGACTCCATAACAGTGGACAATCAGCAGGTCTGTGAGAAAGAGGTGGTAGGAAGGACATTGGTGGCTCAAGTCAGGAGGCACCTATCCAAGGGGACACTACCAGAGACACACAGAGGCTAACTCAGCTAGGATTTGTACTTCTCCTCACTCACAGTAGGAGAGGCTGCAAGAGAACTCGAAAGACTAACTCAGATGCTGAGAGATGAGACAGAGAGCCACTGGTCCCTGAATTAAAAGCAGATCAGCAAAGGAGCTACTGAAGGCCAAGTCAGCCCTGCTGAGTCCCCAGAACCTAACAGCTACCCTGGGACATAGACACTGCTCAGAAACTGGGAGATGCCCCAGGGACCCCCCCCCTTACCCCTCCCACAAGGATGGCCAGCATTTGTCACCCTGTCCCCAACAAAGCTGCTAATGTAGATGGTCTCTCGGGATAGGGAACAAGGGGCAAACTTTGAATCTTTACATGCCACAAGGAAGAAAATCAATTCCAGTGCCCAAGGGAAGGTAGTCACAGCAGAAGGTCACTAGCCACTACACGAAGCTGCACTGAGACTTGGAGGGGGGAGAGGGAAAGGGCTTCAAGTGAAGTAAGCATGCTCAAAGGTGTGTAGGTGGGGGCTGGGAGTGGGGCGAGCAGGGCCACACAAAGGAAGAGGTTCTTTGTGCTTCCCAACAGTGGCGGAAGTCCAAATTCTGCCTCTTGCCACCTGGAGTAAAGTGTCTACTTTATCCACAGGGATCTGACTCATGGTCAGCACTGACAGGGAGAGCTGACATGTTTAACATTGGTAAGCAACAGTCAGTTCACCTGAGTGGAAGAGACACCCCTTGTGTAACCCAGGTTCTAAGCCCTAGCACTTGGTGGTTAACATCAGCTCTCTCTTTGCTTCCATCCAGGACAATAGATTGGGACATTGGATTTGACTTTCAGATTCATTGTGGGGAGGAAGAAGACTCCAGATCTACCCCCAGGACCTTACACCTCCTTGAAGCCAGAGTCCTGACCTGCCCCTTGCATATCCTGCACCCTGAGGCATCTGGAGACCACTCACTCTTCCATTCAAGTGATACAAATCGGGAAGGGGGGATTAGGCAGAATTCAGAGATCAAAGAGAAAGAGACTTACTTCCCAGGTCTGTGGAACCTACCAGTATCCAGATGTTAGAGTACATTCAAACCCTTTTTTTTTTTTTTTAAATGACACAGAGATGATTCCTGCTTTGTTTTATGATACTCAAAGCTTAGAGCAGCCCGTGGAATGAAAAGTAGTAGTCCCAACACGTGTTGGTTTTGATGCTCAGCCCCAACTGGCGCCAGTCATGTGGATGAAGTTGATCGGCTCTGCCCTCTTCACCATGGTGGACTGAAATGTCTATTAGTTAAAAATAAGTGCTGCTCAAGTAGTGACTGTCAGATGTCTATTAACAGCTGTAAAGAGGTGACTAACACAGTCATACTTGGGGTCGTAAAAGGCAGTGAGGCTTCCAGAATGAGAAGACCCCCACGAGGAAGTGGTCATGCAGACAAGATGGCACAGTGTATGGGAGGGGCTGTACCAAGGGAGGGCTGAGGAGCAGAAGCCAGCTCCCCACAAAGCCACCGCCTGGAGGCCACACCCTAACACTGCCTGAAGTCTGAGGAGAATTAAAATGAAATTAAAAACTGCTGGAGCTGCGCCACCAACCCGATCCATAAAAGAACGAAGACTTGGCCTCCATTGGAATTAAAAACGTCTGCTCTACAAGGGACAACGTTCGGCAAATTAAAGGACAAGCCACAGCTTGTAAGAAAATATTTGCCAGTCACATATTTGATGAAAGACCTGAATCCAGATTGTTGTAAAGAATTCTCAAAACCCAGCAATGAGAAAATAAACAACCTAATAAAAAGTCAAGCAAACTTTTAACATACTTCGCCAGCACAGACAAATAACAAATAAAACATATGTAAGGGGGGTGTAGTATCAATAAATATTCAGGCAATTAGACCCACAGTGAGATGTCACTCTATCCCTAATGCATTAACTAAAATACAAAAATAAAATGCAAAATAGCAAATGCTGGGAAGGATACAAGAGAACTGGAATGTGCACACACTGTTGGTTCAAGACAGTAAAGCTGTTTGGGGAAACTTAGGGCAATGGCTGGGCAGTGCTACCTTCCCTGGACCCCTGAAGTATCTTTTTCCCTAAAATGTTCGAAAATGAAAATGCATGTTCTCACTGAAACACTGAGTCCAGATATTTTGGAATAAATTTATACTTAATTATCATAAAGTACAAACAAACTGAATATTTTTCAAGGAGCCAATAAAAAAAAACAAAAGCATCCACACATGGAGTACTATTCAGCTATGAAAAGGGACAAAGTACCAATAGACACTATGTGAGTGAATTAGAAATATACGGTGCTAAATGGAATATGTCAAATGCTAAACTAAACACCAAATACAGGATGGCAAAACCATGGACCAGAAAGTGTCAACAGTTACCAGAAGAAACAGTGTGGGAAGGGCTTGATGACAAAGGACTTTAGCAGCATTTGTGGTTGGTGAATCCATACAGTGTCTTAACTATGAGTGTGGTTAGATGTGGGTTCACGTTTGTCCACATCTGTAGAGCTGTCTAGTGAGATGGGTGGCTTTTAATAAAGGTGAGCTTAAAAATTAATTGGTTTGAAGAGCTTCCTTATTGGTTGGTTGATTGGTCTTATTTTAGGGGTCAAGACGGTCTTACTATGCAGTCCAGGCTGGTCCCAAACCAACAGGTATTTTCAACAGTAAGAAGGGTCTCAAAAAGCATTTGACACTCAATTCAACATGATAAAATATGTTAGTCTGTTCTCTAACACTTCGACGAAATACCTGAGAGAATCAACACTCAGAAGAAAACGGTTATGTTGGCTCGTGGGTTTTGAGGTTTCAAAGCATGGTCACGCAGCTCCATTGACTCTGGGCTGAACATGACAATGCAGAGGGTGGAGCAGAGCTGTCCCCACCCGTGGCAGATAGAATCAGAAGGGAGGAGCAGGGTCCAAGCATCGCCTCTAACTCATAACTGATCAAGGCTCGGAGAATGTCAGCGGAGGGCTCAGCCCTTCCCAAAGGCTCAGACATTGTCACAGGGGAGGGCACTGAAAGACTATAAGAGCTGAGGTTAGGGAGGACCTTAGCATAAAGTGTCTTCTGGACTTGACAAGACCACTGCTCACACAAACTCACAGCAGCTGCGGTTGTCTGCGCAGTGTCAACCAGGTTAACTTCCTACCGTGGAGAGGAGAGGGGCTCATGAGCTTCCACCCTGTGCTGGTTCAAATATGTCTGGCCCATGGGAATTGGCACTGTTAGGAGGTGTGGCCTTTGTTGGAGGAAGCGTGTCACTGTGTAGGCGGGCTTTGAGGGTTCCTAGTGCTCAAGCTCTGCCCAGTGCGGAAGAGAGCCTCCTCTTGGCCGCCTTCGGATCAAGATATAGAATTCTTGGCTTCTCCAGCACCATGTCTGCCTGGATGCTGCCATGATTCCCACCATGATGATAATAGACTGAACCTCTGAAGCTGTAACCAGCCTCAATTAAAAGTATGCCTTTATAAGAGTTGCATTGGTCATGGTGTCTCTTCACACACTGAAACCCTAACTAAGACACACCCCTAACCTAGGGAGCTATTTACAGTTGATGGCTTTGGACAGAGGGAGAGTCCATTTTCTTTAGGGATATGACCCCTGGTAGGCTGACCATGCTTCCTTGGATGGCCCTACACCACAATTTTGTGGATTATAAAATCAAGTAAATCAAAATTTAAAAAGAGGACACTACGTTGAATGAGGAGGAGTAGAGTGGATTTGGGAGGAGCTAGAGGAGAAGGGGGGAGTGAATTTGAACAAAATACGTTTTATGCAGGTATGACAGACTCCAAGAATAAAAATATTGTGTTTTTTTTTTTAAGTAAAAAAAAGTAATAATTTTAGCACATGCATATTCAGTTAAGTTTTATATTGTTTTCTTTCTTTGTCTGGTGCTTTGTACTTATAATATCTCCTTCGAGAACTCCTCCCCTCCCCCCAGTGGCCTGGTCCCTCCTCCTAGCCTCATCTCCTGGCCTCTTGCTGGCTCTCCATGTCCTATAGGCAATTATTCCATCATGAGTTAACTCACTGATGAGGCCAGGGCCCTCATGATCCATCACCTCCCAAAGACCCCAAGCCTTAAGCATGTGTACTCTGGAGGGAGAGATTTCAGACCCGAACCATAACACAAGGAGATTTTATCTATTCCGTTTAACAGATGTGGAGAAGCCCCTGCCTAGTCCTTCTGCCTGGTCCTCCTGGTCTAAAGGTCTAGAAGACAGAGTAGCTTACCATTCCTGTCTTCCAGGGATGTCACCAGAGCAAACCAGACCCAATCAGAGTCTGGGTCTTTCCTGGAGCAGGCCACATTAAGATAGGCACGGGGAATGTAGATTCACGGTGTACATACACTGCAGGAAGGCAAGAGTATGTGTACACACAAACGAGGCTGGTTTCAAAGCAGGGAGGGATGGTGGGCATGTGGAGGAAGGCCAGACCACACAGGCTGGTGGGAAACTCATTGAGGGTCTGGTTGGCACAGTCCTGAGACTCCTGTGGGGACTTGTATGGAAGCCAGATGGAACATAAGTAAATATCAACATGTAGTTTCCTTTAAATCAAATGGAACGGGGCATAGGGAGGGCCTCCTCCCAAACAAGGCAATTAGACCATCACAAGGAGAGCAGCCACAGGAGGTCACCATGACCCCATCAGCTGACATTTATAGAGTGCCTACCACTTGCCAGGCACTGCTGCCAGGGTCGCACACGGATGGACCTATTTCATCCGCCCGTGGCATTTTTATGACTCCCCTTTGCAAGTAAGAAAATCGAGGCTGTAGATGGACAAACTAACACATTCAAAGTCACACGGGTACAGGGCAGAATGGGGGTTCAAATCTGGGCACCTGTCTCTGGGCTCATCCTCTTGGCTGGATATTCAATAGGGTAATCACAAGAACATTGGGAACTTTAGGGTTATTTACCAGCCATGTTTTTCTGTGTCAGTGTTAACACACATGCACATGCATGCATACACGTGTGCGTTCACATGCACACGCGCACACACACACACACACACACACACACACACACACACACACACCAGCTTTCCAGCCTTTCTTATGCCCCATTTCCCATATCCACAGCACTTTTGAGCACACACTCATGCACATACAAGAACATAGGACTCTGAGGTAGTTTCTTGGCCCTCATGGAAGCTGATGGAACCACAGAGTCAAATGACACAAATGGATTACAAGACACTCATTCTTAAGAAGAATATGTCTTTTCCAAAAGAGGCTAGGGCGTGTGAGCAGAAGTGGGAGCCAAATGACGTCTGAGCCATACAGCCAATAAATTAATTTCATGTGGGAGGAAAAAAAAAAGCTGGACTGGCCCGGGGTTATTAAAGACTCCGTCAGCATAAAGATCTCATTGTGACACAGACCTCTCTGGCGGGGTCTCGTCAGCTGAAGCTGTTTTAGATTCTAGAGTCCCCTGTGCCTAGCAAAGATTCCACATCAAATGCAGAAAAGATGGACCTGTCTAGACATCCTATTGCATGTAAAAAAATAAAAAATAAAAAATGCACACATCCTTCTTGTCAGTCCCTAGAAGTAGGGGCTGTGCAGAGTTCCAGCCAGGCTGCTGGCAGCTGGCAGCACTGGGGAGGGAGTGCAAACACACCCGTTCTGACTCAGGAAGAGCTTTTTGTAGAAATTATTAGTGAGCTTCTAGAAGATTCTGAGAGCTGTTATTGAAAATTAGAAGGGGCAGTTTTTGTTGTGGAGGCAATGACCCCCTGAGAGAGGCAGAGACACATCAGTGAGTTGTGGATGAAACACAGGCTAACCTACATCAAAAGTGGTGGTCCTTCAGCCAGGGCTGAGCTCAAAGCTCTCTTTGACATGGCCAGGAAACAGGGAGGGCTTGGAAGCCAGGAGAGCAGAGAGAGGGAGATCTAGTTAATCTCATTAGTAGCAACGGGACTGGAGTTCTCCAGCATGTGAGTGTTTGTTTATTCAACCACTACTGCTGGTTGAATAAACCGGAGCTGCTAGGAACTAGTGTTCGGTGCTGGTGTAGGAAGTAGAGGGCTGTGTCCTCATGGCACTCTCGATGCAGGAACCAGACCTGACATACAAGGACACACAGGACCATGCCCACCTCCCCACCCTCACCCATACTCTCCTCATAGGCAACAGAACTTGGGAGTTCATCTGCCTTTAGAATTCAACCCAGTGCCTTTCTAGTTCCTGCTCCCTCTCTCCCTTTTCCCTTCTCCCACCGCAAAGTTCGTGATCCAGCCTTTGTTTACCTGAATATTCTCACTTCTTCCTCGTAGAGTCACCTCAACCATCCTTACAAACTCCCTTTCTTTCTCCTCCCATGGGTTCACATAACATATCAAGGCCATTGTCTTGGCTCTTTTGTGTTGGTTGCTGTATTAAATGCCTAAGTCTAGATAACTTACAAAATAAAGAGGTTCATTTCGCTCATGATTCCGTCGACTGAAAGTTCCAAAGAGCACATAATACCAGCGTCCCACAGAAGGCCTCCAGGTTACACACCATGATATGATAGGGAGGTAGAAAGTTGTCAGGAGCAGAAAGGGTCAAGGTGTAAGGTCTCCATGCTTATAGCAACCTTGTCTGGAGAGACAGAAGTAACCCATTCCTCAGAGCGGGACCTTCACAACCCAGCTACCTGCCAGTAGGTCCCACCCGGTAAAGGTCCTATCACATCAACACTCCACACTGGAAAGCAAGCTTCCAGCATGGGCCCCTCCAAGTCATAGCAATCATGTCTGCTCATTTTTACTGTCTCTCCGAGACTAGATTATCACCAGCCTCGGGCAGAGACCTAACCAGCTTTGGAAACCATTAGAAATCTGGTAGCCCCTGGAGTGTTAGGACCACACTCCGCGCCTAGCTCCTCACCTCTCAGAGCAGTACAGGGGGCACACCCCCACGTACGCACGTACGCACGCACGCACGTACACAATGTTCTCCGAAGCCATGCCCCAAACGTGCAGCTGGGTGCTTGTGAGACTTGTCAGACACCAGGAGAGGAGGTTTCTAGGAATGACACTCATCCATCCAGCCCCCCAAGAAATGCATTCCCACACTGCCCTCCTCTCCTGTTGTCTGGTCCAGCTTTCAATGCAACTAAAGTCTTTCCTCTCCCCACCCATCTCTCCAGCCAGCACCCTCATGGATCCACACTCATCCCTCACACCTCCACAGGAGCCATGGGGCATGAATCATTTCTCTATGTCAACGTTATATTTCCCTGTTTTAAAAAGAGCACCTATTCTTCTTATTCTGAGAAGGGGGAAAAAAAGGTGCCTCTTTTGGGGGGCTTAGGAGGTGGCAGGATTTTTCAATATATTCATGCAAACGAGATATTTCATCTCATGGATTTTATCCCAGTTCTGTCTATGCACATTTTAAATAAATTAAGATGAAATAAATCCATTTTATTATATTACCCGGTGCCATCTCCATGAAATAATGCCCATATTTGTATTTCCTAAGGAATGTTGACGTGGCTAAAAATGTTGCAGCAGCTGTAATCTTTAAGGATTGTGCTGCCAGGAAAAAAATAAATCTAGGCCTTTGTTTGGAACCTAGAGTGGCACACCTTTGATTGAAATGGCCTAAAATATCCATCCCCCCCCCCCCCAACATGGGCAAAGTAGTAAAGTACACAGAATTGATCACCACTGGCTCAGACACAAAAATGGCGTGACTTCCTCTGTTTCATAACATCTGTCCTCCTCCTCCTCCTCCCATAAACCATCCAGCAGAAATAAATGGCCCAGGTTCCCTTTGTTAGGGGAGGAAGAAAAGTTATAGAGGTCAGCCCCCAGAGTGCCCTGGGCTGTCCATCCAAACTCTCTCTGACCCTGAGTGGCAGCACAGAGGTTCCGTTCCATCTAGCCAAACCCTAGCACTTCTACCTTCTGATGCCTTCTCAAGATGGAAGGGGGCATGTGGGTGGTGACACTTATTCTCCTAGAAGAAAGACAGGCAGAAAAAGCATGGATAATAACCCAGAAAGCTAACCTAGATGCAGGACCCTGGTCACTGAAGCATGATGACATCGGGGACATGAGCCAAGGATAGCAGAACGAAGATGTAGATTATGTCATCTGCCTCTTTCATCAGAGTGGGCATTAAACTGTTTCTGTCTTTGTTGTGACTAGATAGGTGGTGGAACCAACCTGAGGAATGAGGGCTTTATTTCCATTCACAGTTTCAACGGGTTCTTTCTGTCCATCATGGTGGGAGGGTGGGGCTGAGAGGCTCACATCACAGGGGATTGAAAATGGGACTAGACATGCTGGCTTTCCTCTCTGTCCCCTTGTTCAGACTCAGGGCATGACTCTCCCCTAATCCACACACCCCCCCCAACCCAGTTAATCTCCTCTTTGATATTTCCATGGGCTCCCACGGACACTACCACAGGGGTGTCTCAGTCTTCTAAGTATTTATAAATCACACACACACACACACACACACACACACACGAGAGTCAGTCATACTATCAACAGCTGAAGCCAAAGCCTCCCAAGTAAGGCTGTGGTTTTCCACAGAGCTGGCGATGTCCTGTAAAGGCAGGGAGCCGTCCTGAGGAAGGGTAGCCACCAGCTGTGATCTAAGCCCTGACCATCTACTCTGCTCACACCTCCTCACATTCCTCCCCCCATGCCCTAACAAGCCCTCGCTCCCCACCTTACGTTATGTCCAATATATATGTCCAGCTGGAGAGCTGGACGGAGACTATTCAGTTGCTTCCATCTGCTTCTTTCTAGACGGTCTCTTGGAGCAAGGTTGGCAAGGGTAACAATTGCTGCCTGTGTGCTCAAAGGGCAGGGGCCTCACACACCAATACCCTGTGGTACATGAGTCCTGAGGCTAGAGCACCTAGCCTCAACATCCCTGAGGCTGGCCCTCTTTGTGACTGTGTTTAAAGCAAGGATTCACATGCTTTAGAGAAAGGAAATATCCTGTCAGAAAACCTTGCCAGGTTCCCTAACAAGAGTTCAACACAAATAAGCAACCACACACTTCCCTCTAGAATGGCCTATATTCAGAATAAGCATCTCTCCTTCCTACCAGAGGCACCAACACTGGAAAGACATAGCTAACCTCACAAGAGAGCTCCATCGTGGATGCAAAATTTAGACCACACACTGATAGGAGCTGGTTCTAGAATCTTCTGTGCATTTTCAAATATCCCAACGGGATGGGCAGTCCTGCCTCCATTAAACATCAAGAGGCCTGGACTTCCTTCTCCAGCCTTTTGTCAGGGTCTGCTAGCAGAAGACTCAGTGAGGCATGGTGGCTGCTCCACAACCCTCTCAGCTTACACAACCAAGTTATATTCTGGGCTGGCTCCTCCTCCCTCTCCCGATATTAGTGTCAATTAGGTTGAGCCTGATAAGCCACCTTTGACGAAGTGCCAGAGCAGCAGAGACATAAACAACGCCAAGGCCTTTGGAGTTGATATATGGGTGCATTTAATAAACATTTGTTTGCATATTTTTTATCATGCTAATGAATATAATTACTTTAATTTATGTCATCGAGCTATGATTCTGTTCTGATCTATACGTCACTTAAATGTGTGATGTTAGCATTTTGCACACACCGGCAGTTTGAAGAAGAGGAGGGCTTGTCCCTCCTCTAGGACCCAGGAAGGACACTGCCCCCTCTCAGAGGATGGACCCAGCTCTAAAACTGGGAGAAGGCTGTTTAGAACCCCAGGATGAGTATCACAGCCACTACCCTAGAGACTTTCTCCAAAGCCCACAGATTTTCTTTCTTGTCTTTTTCTTTTGATAATCTCCTTAAGAAGAGGCCAAGGCACAGTGCTCAACACACAGCCATGAAAACCAAGAGTTTTCATCAGATTAATTGGTTTCACTGATGGAAAAAAGTCATGCAGTGTTTATTTTTAAAATTTAAGAAAACAAATATTACAGAAAGGGATTAGCTAAAGATAGTAAGCTCTACATCCTTCAGAATCTAAGATGGAAGAATGCTGGTATCCAAGATGAAAGGCATATACAACATTGTGTAGACCAGAGGCCTAGCAGGGCAGCAGTCAATACCCAGCCAGGGTTGGACAGTCACATGACAAAATCAGCAAGGATTCATTATTCAGGATGTAGCATCATCATTAAACAGCATGCAGTTAGTTCAAACGTATCCCTGAAAATCACACTGGCATACAGGAAGAATTGCCCCTGGACAACAAAAGATAGATAAAATGTCATTGATTTAAAAAAAAAAAAAAAAAAAAGGGGGGACAGGGTGTTGAAAGGAAAAATTGTCTCTTGCATGTTGTCCTCTGACCTCCACATGCCTGGCAAACAAACAAGTAAGTAAGTAAGTAAATAAATAAATGTAAAAGAAGAAAAGGAGCCGCAGATGGCACGTGAAGCTCAGAGGGAGCTCCATGGGACACTGGCTGAAGAGCCGGGATGAGAGGGTACTAGCGTATGTCTTTAACCATTTCCTTCCCAGCCAGCATATCAAGCTACGCTATTAGTAGATGCTGACCTTCTGGAGACACAATTCTCATTGAGTACCCACCCCAGAGAGAGACAAGAAAGACCCACTCAACATGACTTTTACCCCCATCTTCTCCAGTCCACGGAAGCAAGCAACAGGAAAAGATTGAAAACCAAGGAACTGGCCCAAGACTCGTGTCTCTGACTCACGCAAAGACACTGTGGATACCCAAGTATAGAAATAACTCCTCGGTGAGGGAACAAGTAAAAATCCAAAGGGGAAATGAGCCCACATTAATCCTTATGCTTAAAAAAAATTAAGATCTGGAAGATGGCTCAGTGGGTACCATGCTTGCAGCACAAGCATGAGGAGTTTAATTCAGGGTGCACAGTGCACACATCTGAAGCGCTAGCACGGGGTGCAGAGAGGAGCTGATCCCTGGAGCTTGTGGCCAGTCTGTGAGCTCAAACTTGAGTGAGGGACTCTGACAAAAAAAAAAAAAAAAAAAAAAAAAAAGATAGGGCAAAACATGTGGTGCATGCCTTTAATCCCAGTACTCACGAGGAAGTGAGACACTTATCTGTGAGTGCAAGGCCAGCCTGGTCTACATAGCAATTCCCCAGCTATGGCTACACAGTGATACTCTGTCAAAAAAATTTTTTTAAATAATATGGAAAGTGATAGAGGAGGATATGTGATGACAGATTCTTGCTTCTATGTACAAATACACACGCGTGCGCGCGCGCACACACACACACACCACACACATAAACAAACACACCACACACACACATTCACACATACATAAACAAACACACACACATACATTCACACACATACTCACACATTCACACACCAACACACACACACATAAACAAACATACACACACACACATACATAAACATACAAACACATACTCACACATTCACACACCAACACACACACACACACATAAACAAACACATACACACATACACACTCCTCAAAATAAACCTTAATCTGAGACTTAAATGTAAAAGATAAAACCATATATTCTTTAGGAAGAAAATCTTTAAGACCTAGGGCTAGACAAGACAGTCTTAAAATCTGACATTCAAAGCAAGATCATAAACTAGAAAATTGATAAAACACACTACACCAAAAATTTTAATATTACTCCTCAAAAAAAAAAATGTGCCTTGTGGCTGAATAGATAAGGCACTGAAATGTTGTCAGACATCATTTTCAAAGCCAAAAGTAGTGGTACACACCGATAAGCCAGCACTGGAGAGACTGAGGCATGAGGACCATGAGTTTAGCAGTGGTTCCCAACCCATGGGTAGCCACCATTTTGGGTTTGCACATCAGATGTCCTGCATATCAGATATTTACATTATGGTTCATAACAGTCACAAAATTACAGTTATGGAGTAGGAACAAAATAATTTTATGGCTGGGGGTCACAGCATGAGGACTTGTCTTAAAGGGTCGCAGCACTAGGAAGGTTGAGAAGCACGGGTTTAGAAGTCTGGGGCTTGACTAAGCTACATAATAATACATAATAATGCCTTATCTCAAACAAAACAAACCAAAGCAGCACCCATCCAACAAAGTGCTAAGACCCAGCATAAAGGGAGAGCTCTCGAAACACATCAGCAAAATACAAATGATCAAAATTGGAAAATGGGTAAAAGGCAGAAGTATTTATTTCGCTGCAGAGAACGTACAGATGTCAATACGGCGGCGTTCACAGCCAGGGGAAGATGTAAATTAGGACCTGACACAGAATGAAACTCTCTGCACACTGATCAGAATGCTTAAATTGGAAAGAGGGGAGGAATCCGTGCCAAAGAAGCCTCGGAGGACAACATCACTCCGTGTCGCTCCTGAGAATCCTGATCTGTAAGCCACTCTATAAAAGAGCTCAGCAGACTTCTTTTTAAAAAAAATTATACCAACTCCCACAGGAGCCAGCAAAGGCACGCCGAAGTATTTATCCCTGAGAAAGAAAACCTATGTTCCCATAAAACCTGATACAAGTGTTCATAACAGCTTTATTTGTAATCAAAACAGAGAGCAGTCCAGATACAGGAAGAAGACTGGACTAAGGCTGCATCCACCCCGTGGAATACTACTCAGCAGGTAAAAGGAGTGAACTGTGGCTTAGACGCAGCAACTGGGGCAAATCTCCCTGCAACTGGGCCACTTGAGAAGGTTGCTCTAAGGGTTAGCATGTACCATTCCATGCACATAACATGGTATGTAGGATTCCCCGTGTGTGACCTTTTGTGACATCTTTAATATAGACATGAAGCAGAGGTCAGAGATCGGGAGACCTAGGCCAATGGAGACGGAGACAACAGCCTAGAAATTTCTCATGGGAAAAGTCTGTGTCTAGTTGGACAGCATTATGACGCCACAGGACAAATAGGTAAAGGCTTCAGGAAACTCCCTCTTACCACTGTTTCTTACCACTGTATGGATCTGTACCTGTCTCACCAGAACTCTTTTAAAGACAGAGTCAATTGTAAAACACTTTTTTAAAAAATCCCTTATAAACTTAAACATATTCTTACCATATACCCTTTTATAAACTCTGCCCCCACGGTATTTGCCAAGAGAAACGAGAACCAATGTTGTAAATAGTCTAGGTGTCCATCAGCTGAAAAATAGATTAGCAAGCTCTGTGATAGCCACACGTGGTAAATCTATGCAGCGATGTCTTTAAAGATGTTTTCATTTCTATTGAGTGTGCATGGGCGTTTTCCTGCACATATATCTATGTATCATGTGTACCTAGTGCCCAAGGAGACCCAGCCACCATGTGGATTCTAGGCATTGTAGTCTGGTCCTCTGGCAGAGCATCAGAGCTCTTAAGCACAGGCGATGCTCCAAAGTTTTGCACTAAGTCAGCAGAGGCTCAGGAGCCAGCGCGTATGGTCCATCTGTAGCCCACCTCTGGGAAGGCGAAGCTGGAGATCGGTGGGCAGAGCTATGGTTGTCAGGGTAAAGGAAGCAGAACGACTGCTGGAAACAACTGAGGATGCCAAGGTCTATTAAAGTATACATTTTAAGGGTATGAGAAAATTGGCTGAGAAAAGCGGAACTGTCTAGAAGGTCAGAGGGCGGGGCCAAGAGGGGGAGGGGCAGAAAACTAGCGGGCAGAGGGGCTCGGCGTACAGTATATACTTGTATGAAAACCTAACGATAATAATAAAACACTTCAACAAGAATCACTATTATGAAGAAAACAACACAACAAGGCAGCTCTTCTCAGAAGGAGGCTGGACTACACCCGGTCCTTGCTGGTTCTTGAGAGTGTTCTAGAAATGCAACCTCTCTGTGATAGGAAGTAGACTTGGCCAAAAATAAGGCACATACCCCTTATTGGCTAGGTTGACTAGGCTTCTCCATGTTAAGATGACTTTTCTCCAGATATTTTTTAATTTTTGTGCTATTATGAATTTGTTCGTTTATTTCTAATAAGGATACCGGTGTGTCCAAAGCTACTCGTTTTATGTTTATTTTGTAACGCAAGCCGGCCTAGAATTCCTGATCCTCTATTTTCAAGTCTTCGGTGTATCCTGCTGAAGTCCATCAATGCAAGAGGCAGAATGCTAGGTTTCTTCTGGTCCATTTTTTAGAATTTTCTTGTTAACGTTAGCGTTTTATCAAGTGAGTATCTTCCCCTTTCTAGGGAGCTATACTTCCAGAAAAATCAAAATGATACTTCCATCTCTTCCTTTCAATTACTGAATCGACTTTTTAATGTTTTCTTGTTACATAGTGTTGGCTAGGGGCTCCAATATACTACTGGATATGGTGCTGAGGATAAACTTGGTCTTGGTCAGACCTGTTTTTAAGATTAGATTTTATTTTAAGTGTGTGTGTGTGTGCGTGTGTGTGTGTGTGTGTGTGTGTGTGTGTGTGTGTGTGTGTGTGTATTCATTCCACAGAAGGCAAGTGAGTGTCAGAGGACAACTTTATGGAGCCAGTTCTCTCTTTTCACCTTCAGGTTGACTCTGGGGATCAAACTCAGGTCATCAGCCTTGAGCAGCAAGCACCTTTCTACCTCTGAACCATCTTGCCAGCCCAAGAATGTCAATCTCTTGAATATGTGGTAAAGATGTCTTACATCTTCCATGAAAGTGTGTCTTTGATTAGCTTTTCAGCTTTGTCAATAGAAATGGCAGATTTTGACTTTCTACTACTTCTAAAGCTGCTTTTGTTTATTTATGTGTTTGATAAAAATCATGCATGCCACCCATTTTCTAATTAATATAAAGCTGCTATCTTATAAACTTAACTGGCCTGTACGTGTATGTCCTCTTTCACCCGAGGCCATTCGTGTAAAGTCCCTCTCTGTCCCTGGCCAAACTGAAGAAGTTTTTATTGATCAACTCTACTTGCTGTGTTGACCTTGCTTATTCTGTTAACGTCAGTCTTTAATCTTGACTAAAGCTCGCCTCGGACTTTCTGTAGGTTTGATTTTTGGTTCTCCCAAGTATCTAGAATATTATGCTTGGTCCATTTGGTTTCAATTTCCCTCATTTTCTAATGAATGCATCTAAGTCCATAAATTTTCCTCTGATAACTGCTTTGGCCACATCTCACAGGTTTTAATATTTAATGCTCTATTGCTTATTTCTAAATAGTGTATAATTTTCATTTTTATTTCCTTATTAGCACAAGGCTTTTTATAAGTGTTTCTGTGTTTATGATTGTAGATATTGATTTAATCTCTCTTTTACTTATTTTCTCATTTGTTCAGGGGATGAAACTTAGACAATTCTATTTTTTTGGTGGTTGAGATTTCCTCTGCTGTCGAATGCATTATCAGTTTATGGGAGTCACTTGTACGTTTGGAAGAAATAGGTCCTGTAAGTTTGTTATACGAAGTTGTCGGTTGTGTCTTTGAAATTCTGTATGCCACGCTGGAGAGATGGCTCAGCAGCAAAGGGCGCCGGCGGCTCTTGCAGAGGACCTTGTGGTGATTTCAATAGAATGGCCCCCATAAGTCTCTGGCAAGTAAATATGTGGTCCCCAGTTGGTGGATGCTTGAGAAGGATTGGGGGTCTGTGGCCTTGCTGGAGGAACTATATACTGTGGGCGTCGGCATAGAGGTTTCAAAAGACCCCTGGGGTTCCCAGGAACCTCTCTGGGCTTTCTGTTCTTTGTTCAAGATATGAATAGTCGCTGCTCCAGCTGCCTGTTAACACCCTAGTTCTGGTGCACCGTCATGGACTCCAGCCCTCTGGAACCGTAAGCCCCCAATTAACCCTTCATTCTATAAACTGCCTCAGTCATGGTAATAAAAATAGAATAGCAAATAGTGATAGAAAAGTAAATAAAACACATGAGATTGGTTCCCAACACTTGCATGGTGGCTCACAGCGAGAGCATCTGACATCCTCTTTGGCACAAGGCACATGAATGGTACACAGACATACAAACAAACAAAAAAAAAATCATATATGTAAAATAAAAATAAATAAGAATTTAAATTCTTTTGCTATTATTTTTGCTTAATATACTTCCTAAAGAAGTATGAAATTTGCCCTGCTATTTTTTTTTATATCTTTATACATATGTATTAGTTAGACCTCTCTAGGGTAACAGAACCAGTGGGATGAATGTGTGCATGTGTGTGTGTGTGTGTGTGTGTGTGTGTAGTAAATATTGTTTAATATATACTAAATATACTAAAAATGTATTAAGTCAGCTACATTGAAATAATAACAACTGAATTCACACCTGAGGCTGAGACTCAGCTAATTGCTTGGTCCTTGAGGCTGGATAGAGTCCCACAAGAGCTGATTCTTTCAGGAGAGCCTGAGAACCCAGTTGCTCAGTGCATGGGGCTGGATGCTTTAACAGGCCCACCCTGTTACCAAAAACCTGGAAGATTCCTGGAGAGCCCCTAACCCTTAGTCAAACGTAGAAGCCTGGAAATGCTGTCTGGTATCAGAGTAGGAATCAGCAGGCGGTGGGGTAAATGAACCCAGGACAAATGAAAAGCGAAGTCAGCAAAAGGCCAGGAACCATGCTCCTGTCCCTTTAAATCTGGATGGCTACCAGAAGGTGCTGCCCAGGCTCCTGTGGGTCTTCCCACATCAACTAAGTCTTCAGGACAGTTCTTCAGCTGAGGCTCCCCACTCAGGTGATCCTACTTTGTAGCAAGGTGACATGAAAACTAACCATAACAACATCTATTTGTTTTATTTTATATTCTCCATTATTAAGGGCATGAAGGTATACAATTATCGTATCTTCCTGGCTGATTGTTCTTTCAAACAATATAAACTATTCTTTTATGCCCTCATGGCAACATGCCCCCTCCTGCTTGAGATGGTATCTAGGCCATCTTACACATTTTAATACAGTTACACTTATTTCTCAAGCCTGGGTTTTCCTGTTGATTTAAGTGGTTTTTAGATATTACACGTCTGCTCCTTGCGTTTTTGTAAACAGATTTTACTGATAAATTATTCATCTTTAGATAATAACGATTCTTCTGCCTTAACTTTAGATTTAAAACTACTATAGTTCTTGATAGGACGTGTGGTGGTTTGAATCAGAATGGCCTCTGTGCCGAATGGCTTTATGTCGACTTGACACAAGCTAGAGTCATCAGAGCAAAGGAAGCCTCAACTGAGAAAATGCCTCCATAAGATCAGATTGTAAGCAAACCTGTAAGGCATTTTCTTAATTCATGATTGGTGGAGGAGGGCTCAGACTATTACAGGTAGGCAGTTCTTTATTCCTGGGCTGCTAGTCCTGGGTTTTATAAAAAAGCAGGCTGAGCAAGCCAGTAAGCAGCACCCCTCCATGACCTCTGCATCAGCTCCAGGTTCCTATCCTACTTAAGTTCCTGTCCTAACTTCCTTTGATCATGAACAGTGATGTGGAAGTGTCAGCTTAGAATAAGAATTTTCCTTCCCAATTGGTTTTTGGTCGTGGTGTTTCATCACAGAAATAAAAACCCGAACCAGGGCAGCCCCCGAGAGGCTCATGTTAGAATGCTTAGCCCAAAGTGAGTAGAACTATTTGGAAGAGATGGTAAAGGAGCTGTGGCCTTGGAGGAAGTGTGTCACTGAGAGCGGACTTGGAGGTTTCAAAACCCACACCAGACAGAGCCTCACCACCTCAGCCTGGTGCCTATGGTTCAGGGTGTAAAGCTCTTAGCAACCGATTCAGCTCCAGCACCGTCTGCATGCTTCCCACCATGATAAGTCATGGACCCACCCTCTGAGACGATAAGCAAGCCCCAAATCAAACACTTCTTTTTAACATAGTTTGCCTTGGTCATGGTGTCTCCTCACCGCAATAGGGCAGTGACTAAGACAGGTCATATGAGAGTTTCCAACATATTCCTGGAGTCCCTTCATACTACTATTAAGTGACAATTTTGATTTGACCATCCAAATATTTATTCCTTGCCCCTTTCCACTACCTGTCTATAAGGTTTGTTCTATACTTCCCCTATTGTTCTGTCACTATATAAAGAATTCCTTCAGATGTCCAGGTTTAAGAGTGATACAGGCCTTGCAAGGAGTATCATATAAAATGGAGCTCCTTGACCACAGAGGGAAGAGTCCTTTCCCTGTGCATTATGAGATATGTACCTGAGAGCATCCTTGACCTTCACCTGGCAGACACCAGTAGCTTCACCCACCATGCTGTGGCAATCATAATGCTTCTGTACATAGCCCGACTGTCTCTGCAGAGGCCGATGTCCCTGGACAAGAGTCGCCAACCTCTAAATTCTCTTCCTGTTTCCATCCTAGCTTTTGGAAGAGCCGGATGGTGAATTCTCTCAAATGCCCTCTGGCATATGTTGCAACTGGTTTAAGGCATGTCCTCCATAGCCTAATGTATTTGAACACTGGATCCCCCGTTGGTGACACTGTTTGGGGAAGCTGAGGAACATTTAGTGCGTGGAGGCTTACTGGAGGAAGTATGTCACTGGGACGGACTTTGAAAGTTTAGAGCCTACCCCCTTCCTGCAGCTGTCTACCCCCACATGTGGATGAAAATACAATCGCCCAGCTTTCATGCCCTGCCATGGCATGCCATGTATGGTGGTTTGAATATGCTTGGCCCAGGGAATGGCACTATTAGGAGGTGTGGCCTTGTTGGAGTGGGTGTGGCCTTGTTGGAGTGGGTGTGGCCTTGTTGGCGGAAGTGTGTCACTGTGAGGGTGGACTTTGAAGCTCCTTTGCTCAAGCTACACCCAGTGTGGAAAGGGAGCCTCCTCCTGGCTGCCTGCAGAAGAGATAGTATCCTCCTGGCTGCCTTCTGATCAAGATGTAGCACCCTCAGCTCCTCCTCCAGCACCATGTCTGCCTGCACACTGCCATGTTTCCCACCATGATGATATTGGACGGAACCTCTGAAACTGTAAGCCAACTCCAATTAAATGTTTTCCTTTGTAAGAGTTGCAAGGCCATGGTATCTTCATAGCAATAGAGACCCTAACTAAGACACCATGTCAGACCTTCCCTGCATGATGGGCTCTCCCTCTGGAGCCATAAGCTAAAATTAAAAAAATAAAATCAAAAATTTAAAAAACCGCTTTCCCCCTTAAGTTGCTTCTTAGGGGCATCTGATCACAGCAACAGAAAATTAATAAACTATGTGATTTCAGATTTTTCTCCAGTGACCTACTGATAAGATACAATTTTAGTTTCCTAATTTGGTACCTTCCTTGCTATGGCAGAACAAAGCCTACTATTATCAGCATACATATTTGTAATATACAATATTGCTTTTCTAAATTATGCTTATATTTACATTGAATTGCTTTTCTAAATTATGCTTATATTTACATTGACATGTGTAGTTAGCCAGTAGTTTTCCCTACTTCCTGCTAGCTTGGGATGTAACAATTATGTTTGATTGTTAAGTGTGACTGTTTGTATCTCTAACTTCACCCCACATGGGATCACTCTGGAGACCAACCCCTGATATTATGTATGAGAGGCTTTCTTGGTCACATTAAATGAGATGGGAACACCCGCCTGAACTGCAAACAGAAAGGAGAAAGTGAGCTGAGCATCAGCATTCACCTCGCTCTGCTTCCTGACTGGATACAATGTGACCAGTGCCTCAAAGATCCTGCCTCCATGGCTTCGCCACCATGATGAACTGCCACACCCTTCAACTGTGAACCAAAATAAACTTTCTTAAGGTGCTTTTTATTTTGTTACAGCAACAACAACAACAAAAAAAGGAACTAATGTAGTAAGGTTGCCATCTATATCCTTATCAGAATAATTTCTTCAAAGGATTTATATGAATTGCCTCTGTGAAAACCCTTTTAACGCGTTCTTTCTTAAGATTTGTATATTTGTCTTTTATGGGTATGAGTGTTTCCTGTACATATACACACTACCACGTGCATGCAGTGCTTGGAAAGGCCAAAAGGGGGGCACTGTATCCCTTGGAACTGGAGTGACAGGTTGTTATGAGCCACCATGTGGGTGCTGGGAATCAATCTTGGTTTCTCTGGAAGAGCAGCCCACGCTCTTAACCAGTGAGCAGGTTGCTCTAGCCCCATGGTTCTTCCTTCTTTCTTTTACCGTAGCACATTTAATCATTTACATTTCCTAGAGCATCCATTTCAGTGGTCTGTTCTGTGCTACCGTGTACCTCTATCTGTCTCTTTTCCTTTTCAGAATCCCTGGTTAGTCCTCCTTTTGTTTCTAACATTGCTACATATTTTCCCACCACTGGTTAGATGTTTCCAGATGTATGTGCTTTGTTTGACCAGCCAGCTATCTGTTCTCTAATTTACTAGGTTATATCTTATCATCCTCAATACCATCCTGGGTTTCTTTAGTTGCCACATGTGGTGGCTTGAATGAAAATGGCCCCATAGGCTCACAGGAAGTGGCACTACTAGGAGGTGTGGTCTCGTTGAAGGAAGGAGGCAGGCTTTGAGGTTCAGATGCTCAAACCCAGTCTCTCCCTCTCCCTCTCTCCTTCCCCCTCCCCCTCCCCTCTCTTCCCTCTCGCCTTCAGATCCAGATATAGAACTCACTCTCTCTCATCTGCCTGTCCAGCATCATATCTGCCTGTGAGTCACTATGCTTCCTGGATGACAATGGACTAAACCTCTGAACTGTAAGCCAGCCTCAATTAAATGTTTTCCTTTATAAGAGTTGTTATGGTCACGGTATCTCTTCACAGCAATGGAAACCCTAACTAAAACACTATCTTCCTCATTTGATGTGAATTAAAAGTTTAATTTGTGTGTTTTTATTCAGCAGTCAATAGTGCTGATATTTAGGGCCGTGTGGTTTCTTCTGAGAACAGCATTGACCAACCATGCAACCTACGTATTGATACATGGTATTCTTGTTCTTACTGTTTTCTGAAGAGTCTCTCAATACAGGAGACTTGTTCTCGTTTATCTGGGTTTAGTATTGTCTTTCTCCCTGCTCTGAGGAATGGACATTGAATCTTGTGTGTGCTAATTATATACTCCACCACTGGACCATACCTCAGCGCGCGCGCTCGCTCTCTCTCTCTCTCTCTCGCTCTCTCTCCCTCTCTCTCTCTCTCTCTCCATACATACGTATGTGTGTGTCTGTCTGTCTATCTGTCTTCATGTCTGTTTAATTGTTTGGTTTGGTTTGAGACAGAATCTAAGTCCTCCAGGCTGCCTTTAACTTACTCTCTAGCCCAGGATGGCCTCAAATTTGCAATCCCCCTGCTTCAGCTTCTCAAGCTATAAGTACAGGCTTGCAACACCAGGCCCAAAATAATGTTCTGCTCCTTAAAAGATTCACATGATCACCTCTGAAAATATCTATTTTAATATGTTTTTTCCTTAAGATTTATTTATTTTTACTCTTGTGCGTCTGTGTATATATATACCATATACATGCAGTACCAGTGGAAGCCAGAAGAGGGCGTCAGATCCCCTGGCTTTTCCATCTTGCTTTGTATGTTGTGTTTTCTTCTCTTCCTTTAGATCTATGAAACTGATTTTTTGGGGGGAGGGCTCTCTTCAACATACAGAGATCCCATCGATAATTAAAATAGTACATAATTTTAAGTGTGTCCAATTTACTTTCTAATCCCTAACTCTAAACTTATTTTGCTGATTTTTAGGTCACAAGGCAACTAATTATTTTCTGCTTCCTGGTGACAAACTGTTGTAACTATGTTTCTTTTCTCTTCCTCCTAAGCCCATGCTATATTTCCTCTGCAGCTAGTCTTCAGACACTTACAAATAAGCACAGATTTTTCTGTAGATGGTGTTATTCATGTTTGTATGGCAGAGCTTCTCCCCAAAAGCTCGTATTAACATTTAAATCTAGTTTTTTCACATTTCAAACCTATAGAGCATAAAGGATAGGTTCACATTTGTTCTACCTCTGCAAAGCAAACCTGGGCCTTTGGCCCCCTACCCTGAACCATGGGTGGCCATGCAGTGTGCTGGGGACAGACAGAATCCCCTAGGCAATTCTCTCTGTCCTGATTGAAAAGGTATCCCCGAGGCTCTAAAGGCAACCCACTGAGAATGGATATAAGCAGGAACAGACGCTGGTGTAAAGACTGAGGGGTCTGGGAAGATGGCTGAGTTTGTTTTCTACTGCTGGGATAAAACACCGTGACCTTTAAAAGCAACTTGAGGAAGAAAGGGTTCACTGGGCTTTCATGCCAGGGCACACAGTCCCTGTGGAAGAAAGCCAAGGCAGGAGCTGAAGCTGAAACCACAGGGAAATGCTGAGCCTAATTTCTTATATATATCAGGACCAGCTGCGAGGGACAGGACTGCCCACAGAGGACTGGGCTCTCCCAAGTCAATCATTAATAAAAAATAAAAATAAAAAAAAAATTCCCCCCACCCTTGCTTACAGACAATCTGATGGACACATTTCTCAACTGAGGTTCCACTTTCCAAATAACTTGGGCTCAGTGTTCTCAACCCCTTTGGTGGATCACAACCCCTTTGGTGGTCAAATGACCCTTTCCCATGGGTCACCTAAGACCATCAGAAAACAGAGACATTATGATTCATAACAATAGCAAAATTACAGTTATGAAGTAGCAATGAAAATAATTTTATGGTTGGAGGGTCATCACAATATGAGGAACTGTATAAAATGGTCACAGCATTGGAAGGGTGAGAACTACTATAGCTTGTGTCAAGTTAACGGAAAAATTAACCAGGACAGCAGGGCACCCCTCATGGGCAAGCAACAGGCAGGAGACAGAGCCTGACAACTCCCAGATAGTCATAAAAACACGTCCCCTAGCTTTACGTAGACTGTGTTTCAGCCAAGGTTTCCACGCATGGCTTGTTCTAATACCAGCATAACAGAGAAGTGAGGAGCACATCTATGATTCCAAGGTGCAAACCAAGTGGACCCAGTCCAGGATGTGCAAACACAGCGACCATGGAGTTTACCACTTTATTAAAATTGTGATTGTTCACATAAAGACTCAGCCAGGTCACATATTAATAATTACCACTGACAATCTTTAACATCAGCTGAAGCCCACTACTGAAGCAATATCACCGTTCCCGGTCTCATCTATCTTACGGCTTATAGCCCCTCTGTGGTCAGCACGCCGCAAGCTTCACAGACATTTAATTACGGCCACATCATAAATGTAGCTGACAGGGCAGAGGCTGTGGAGGTGTGCCTGGCAAGGGGGTTGCAGTCAAGAGTACTCAGTTGATGTACCCCCAATGAGGACAGAAACAACCACTTCTCCAGTTTTCCCTCTGCGGCTCCCTGTTACCCACTGGCAGCCATTATGATGTAGGACCACACCCTGTGAGCCTTGGCAGCCAGGCTCTTAGACTTAAGTCATGTCTGTGTTCCAGCCTATAGTCAGCTGAGTGTCTTTGCTCTCCCACACCCGGAGATTTCCAAGTGTAGATTCTATTCTGATGCAAATGAAGGGAAGGAACTTCTGGTCCCAGCTCTAGGAAGCCTGGTACCCTTCCCACCTGGCCCAAACTGTAGGGGGGGGGGGGGTAAAAGAACCACCAGAATCAATCAAAGTGGTGCACAATTATAACCACAGCATTTGGGAAGCAGAGGCAGGAAGATTTCAAACTCAGGACCAGCCTGACTGCATCACATCTAAGAGACTAGCCTGGGCTACATAGCAAGACCTGTCTCAAACATATTAAAGAAAGAATAAAAGGAAGGGAGAGGGGGGAAGGGAAGGGAAGGGAAGGGAAGGGAAGGGAAGGGAAGGGAAGGGAAGGGAAGGGAAGGGAAAGAGAGGGAAAAGAAAAATGGCTAGAGTCTGACATGTAGCTAGGTAATAGGGCACTTGCCTAGAATCCCCCAGTGAGGGGCTGGGGCGTGACTCAGTGATAGAGCCCCTGCCTAGAATCCCCCAGGGAGGGGCTGGGGCGTGGCTCAGTGGTAGAGCCCATGCCTAGAATCCCCCAGTGAGGGCTGGGAGCGTGGCTCAGTGGTGGAGCCCCTGCCTAGAATCCCCCAGTGAGGGGCTGGGGGCGTGGCTCAGTGGTGGAGCCCCTGCCTAGAATCCCCCAGTGAGGGGCTGGGGGTGTGGCTCAGTGGTAGAGCCCCCTGCCTAGAATCCCCCAGTGAGGGGCTGGGGCATGGCTCAGTAATAGAACACTTGCCTAGCTTAAGCAAGATCCTGAGTTTCATTCCCAGCCATATAAAGGAGTTGGGAGGAGCTGTCCTCAACAGTATCCCATCATTCAGCTATACCCAGGTACACAGAAACTATCTTTCTCAGAAATCAGAAAAAGGTGACCTTGTATCCGGAGTGATGGAGGAGGAGGTTCTCCATGTACTTCTAATTAGCTGTGGCTTTGATACACTAGCCAAGGTGTTGGGCACTAATAAGGCCGCCAGCCTCTCAGAGTGGGCCTGGGGCTGCCGGATCTCAGAGTGTCACATTTCAAAGCAAGTGTCCTCTGAGGGGCTGAGGTGCAGATTCCTCTGCACCCTGGCAGGCTCATGTAGGGAAGACAAAGCATATAATAAGGGAAGCGCAATGAAGGAGCTTTGAAGAAAAAGCGGAAAAGTAGCTATCATGTTGGCAGATAAATTCTACACACAATTATTCATTCCTAGCCCCTTGACATGTAGATTAATGAGTTTGATAACCCAGGCTTCTAGGAAGTAGATTCCGCCCTTCGCGGGCTTTCTCCCCCTCTGCCTACAAACAGCAAGCTGGTCTATGGAGAGAAAAACAAATCGATACATTTGCAGTAGCCATCGCTGCTTGCCAGTGATTGGGGCCTTATGTCAAAACTATGATGTGTCTTCTACCTCCTGGCCTGGGAAGAAGCCGTAGTAGTCAGCGGGACGTGAGAGGGTGACAGTGAGCTTCACATCTTGGACTCCACTGAGTTCTGGTTTGTTGCCTGGGCTGGGCATGAGGCACGTTCAACTTCAATGCCCAGAGAAAGGGGGTCATCTGCTGTACCCCAGGCTAGACCTCCCAGTGGCACCACCGCTAGTTGGTGCTCAGTCACCCGTTCAAAAACGAGGCAAAGGAAAAGACACTATAAGGGTGCAGTAAAGGTCCCCTAAGCCACACTGGATGTCGCAGGGAGGATGGGCAAACGGCCATGAGCTTGAACTTAGATTGAGTTAAAATCCTCATAAAGAGAAAATGTATCCAAAGTAAACATCGGGTCTGCACATTGTGTCACATGGGATCCCCAAACAGGAAGGCACGAGGCAATGGAGGTGCTCCTACACGGAGCACCTTCGTGGGGCTGCAGAGATGGCTCAGTGGAGAAAGCACTTGCCATGCAAGCGAAAAGGCTGGGGTTGAAACCCCAGAACCCACCCAGAAGCCTGGCAGGCATGGTAGCTGCACTCCCAGTGCTGGGAAAGCTAGATCCCACCCAGCAGCCGGGCAGTGGGGGCGCACGCCTTTAATCCCAGCACTTGGGAGGCCGAGACAGGTGGATTTCTGAGTTCGAGGCCAGAGTGGTCTACAGAGTGAGTTCCAGGACAGCCAGGGCTACACAGAGAAACCCTGTCTTGAAAAAATAAAAACCAAAAAAAAAAAAAAAAAGAAAAAAGAAAAAAGAAAACCTGTCACTTTGTAGCCTAATTTGAAACAAAATTTAAAAAAAAGAAAAAAGACTACATTCCTAAGGGCGGGTGTGATAGCCCATACCTGTAATCTGCACACCCAGGATCCTGAAGCAAGAGGATCAGGGGGTTCTGGGAAAACCTGGGCTATGTAGGTAGTGAGAGCCTGTTAAAGGAAAGGAAGGAAGGAAAGAAAGAAAGAAAGAAAGAAAGGCAGACAGGAAGGTGAAAGGTGAAAAAAATAAGTTAAAAGAAAGAAAAAAAGACCTGTCTTTTGGTGTCCTCGTTAGCCAGATGCTTCCAGCTCTTGGTTCATTTTCTTGTCACTGCATCTTGGTGTTTATCCTCCAAAACTATAGCAGGATGGGCAGGTGAGATGGATCAGCGGGAAGTCTGACTACTTGAGTTCGAGCCCCAGAGCCCACGTGGTAGAAGGCGAGAACAGACTCCCAGAAGTTATCCTCTGACTCCCATACAAGAGCCACGGCACACCCACATGCGCTCAAAATAAATTAAAATGTAATATTTTTGAAAGAATAACTAAAAAATAATGCACATATGTAACAAACACAAGCAATGTGGGAATGAAAAATGCAATAGGCAATTAAAACAATGGCCCCTATAGGCTCATATATTTGAATACTTAGTTATCAGAGAGTGGCACTATTTGAAAAGGATTAGGAGGTGTGGCCTTGGAAGGAGTATGTCACTGGGGGTGGGCCTTGACGTTTCTAAAGCCCATGCCAGACCCAGTCTCTCTCTTTCACACTCCCCCCCCCCCCGCCTGTGAGTCACAGTATACTTCTCTGCACTTCTCCAGCCCTATACCAGCCTGCTGCCACCACCCTCCCCATCATGATGATAATGGACTCACTTCTAAAACTGTAAGCCAGCACCCAATTAAAAGTTTTCTTTGATAAGAGTTGCCTTGGTCACGGTGTCTCTTCACAGCAGCAGAACAGTGACTAAGACAGGCAGTAATAACATACAAAGGCAAACCTCCCAGCGCACACACCCAACCTTCCCATTCTTTAACTTACACAGGAAGGGGTGGGCCTGAGGGCCTATGATGCAGAGGCTAGGTGTGGGTACACAGAAGAATGATAAGCCCTCTCCCATGATACTCTGGTAGGGTGCTTGGCAGTCACTCTCCTCTGCCAGACAAGTCCTTTGGGAAACAGCAGACTCCAAAACCCTCACCAGAGTCCTGCCTGGGTACTGGGTATGTCAGCCCAGTGCCTGAGCTCTCTGTAACCCCTGGGCCATCATCAACGTAGGCATTCTGCAGATACCTTCCTTTATCCCACAGGAATGTAGGGGCTGGAGAGATGGTTCGGCAGTTAAGAGCATGTACTGCTGTTGCAGAGAGCCTGAGTTTGATTCCCAGCATGTACTCTGGGCAGGTCACAACCACCTGAAACTTCAGCTCCAAGGAATCCAAAGCTCTGTTCTGGCTTCTGTGGGTACCTGCATTCACCTATGCAGAACCATACACACAAGCACATGAACAAAAATTAAAATACTTTTAAAAAATAATAGGCCTATATGGCTCAGCAATCTACCCTGCTCATAAAAGTTCTGATGCTCTACTTAGAACAGTTTAAGTGTTTGTGGAGGCTCAATTAAACCTCAGCCTAACTTCCATCTTGATGCTAAACTGACAGTCATAAAGATGTTTCTCCCTCGTGGAGCCTTATAATGTCTCCCAAAGTCTTGGGATGCTGATCACAGAAGGTCATCAGATTTCACTACTAAAAGTCAAGGATGCTGATTAAATTCAAATTTCAGATAGACAAGTTCAATGCTTTACATATGAAATGACCCTCATGGACTCAGTCCATATCTCCCTGATGGCGCCATTTGGAAGCTGTGGAAACTCTGGGGTTTGGACTCAGTAGACAGCAGTGAGACACTGGAGACAAGCCTTAAAGGAAATATCCATCTCTGTTCCTGGCCTCCACTCTCTGCATCCTGACCCATCAAGCCGTGAGAAGCTATAACCCAAACTCCTACTGCCACACACTGACTTACTCCCACCCATGAAAGACTATATCCCTAAAACAGTGCTCCAAAACACGCCTCTCCTCCCCTGAGTTGTTTGCCCCAGGTATTTTGTGACTGTGTCAAGAAAAGTAGCTAATACAACAATGAATAGCTTTTAGTATCAATATGTCACGAATGTGCATGGGACATACTGATACTAAAAAGATAATTTTCTATATGAAGCAACAAGATAGTATACAAAGAATATTTTAGCATTAGTATGCCCCGTGCATGTTTGAGACATTTATACTAAAAATTTCTATTTGTTATCTGAAATTCAAATTTAAAGAGCCACCAAGTATCTCATCTGACAGCTGCCGTATTCAAGGTGTCCTTTTGAAACTGCTCAAGGGAGAATCAAAAGAGATGTGAGCAAAACTCATTCATATGCGAGACCACCATTACGAACCCTCTACCCCTGCATCTGACCTCTCCCCAAGCGTAATGGAACACACTTGTAATCCCAGCATTCAGGAGACTCAGACAGGCTAAGTGTAAGTTCAAAGCTAGTCTGGCTATACAAGACCCTCATAAAGACTTCAGAGCCCATGGGATCCTTGACAAGAATCTTCTTGATCCCAGAATGCACTTGGAGCAGAAGTTTGAAGGAGGTAATGCCCTGTTGTTTTTGTTTGTTTGTTTCCGGAGTCGTGGCCAGACTGATTCATCTTCTCTTTTAGATCTAAGAGCTCCAGCCAGCATGGCCGCTGCCACATAGTGGTCTCAAAAACCCTCCTCACAACTCACCCAACAGATACATTTCCAACCTCTGCCCCGCCCTGTCATGTGACTGAAAGGGAAGCAAACCTGCCTGGCTGAGTCACTGCCAGATCCTCACTCCCATCTGCCCTTGAATATCAGCCCCTCAGGGCTGCGGGCTCCAGAGAAGATTTCAGAAGACATGCTCTGTACACCATCAGACTGTTCAGTGGATCTTACGCACATACACCATGCAGTTCTAGCATCCCAGAGTGAGCCGGACCCCAGCCACGACCCATCCATATCCTCCTACCCTGATCTCTCTGCTTTGGATGGGAAGGCTCTCCATCTCTTCAAGCTGATAGATCCCAATCGCTGGAGCAAAGTACTTCAGAAGAACAGATGCAAATGGGCCAGCCAGCCAACAGCCCAAACAAAAGGCAAGTCCCCCTCTGTTGTGATTAGTCAATAGACACCTTTCTGAAGTGTAGTGGCTGATTTAAACAGTAGCCATCAGATCATGGGAGGTTGACCAGTAGTCTGGGATGCCCTAGCAAAATTAAGACAAATTGGGGCTTCCTAGTCAAGTAGCCACTAGGCCTGGTACAGAAGGCAAGAGAGATAGTGAAGGGAACAGAGGGGCATCTTAATAGAATATCCCTGATATCTCTGGATGCTCCCCCAACTTACTCTCTTCTGCCCTTCCAGCCCCTGTCCACTCAAAAGTCTTACTGCAGCCCACTGTCCAATTTAATTCACATAGTTATTGACATTCTTGAAACAGCTGCCAATATTTTAAAATCAGATTTCACAAGAAAATCGGGGGGGGGGGGGATGTATGTTTTTCCTAAAAAAAAAAAAAAAAAAAAGACAGAAGATCTGACAACGTTAATCCTAAATTCAACTGGAGGGAGTCAAGGATAGTCCCCCCCAACATAGGATGCAGACTAATTAGGCAGGTTGTCTTCTGTCTCCACCCCTTCCTTTCATCCAACTCCTGCTCAGAGGGTACCCTGTGGAAACACTTTGTTGTTCCCCAAAGACAACAAGAAATTCAGCACTTCCCTAGATGCCTTTCCTAGTCACCCCACCCCCACTTATCAAAAGAGCTAAGGTTTTCTAGAGAAAGCCACTCCTGTGCCCACAGGTCAACTCTTCATTCCTCACCCAGACACATGCGTTAGCCATGTCCTATGCCAAGAGCAGGATGGGCTCACAGACAGAAAATTAGCAGAATCTCAGAGAAAACTGTACCCAAACCAAATCCATGACCCAAGGTCAAAAGCAAGAATCTTGTGCCCATTTCACACACTGATCGTGGCATAGAGTGGTCGTGCCCCACGTTTCTCTACACCTTATATGAAGTGTGAAGACAGGTTGAAGGGGAGAGATCTGTCAGCATGGATAGGGTATATGCAGACAGGAGTGGGGAAATCCTGATTGGCTGGTTCTGAGGACTGGCATACTGGGCAGAGCTTTAAAAAGGATAATGTATCTTTAAGGCCAGGTGCCCTTCAGGGAGCGGAGTGAATAAATGTCTCTGGAAAGCCTGTAAATATTCCATTGCCTCTCTGTCATTACTACTATGAAATGATAATGAAGCATGAAAGAAATATAATTCCATATTCAGATGACAGCATTAGCCTCCATAAGCAAACTGAAATATTTATTAGTAAAATGTTCGGTATCTACGCCTGTAATCTAAAAAAAAAAAAAAAAAAAAAAAAAAAAAGGACAAAAATGTTTTATAATAAAAAAGAGATTGAATGTGGAGGTAAAATGTGGTTGGCTGATTTTATTGCTTATTATTAAATCCTGGCAAAACAATTATTTTTTTTCTTTTCATTAGTAAGACACCCAAATTAAAACTATGCCCTCCGGCTGCAGGTTTACTGTAGTGATTAAGAACAAGGGATCGTGATACATGGGGCTTTTGACAATGGCGTAATCAAATTCATTTGTATTGTTCAATCTTTCCCTGACAAATATTTTTACAGTAAAATATACCAAACAAAGAATCGCGTGCAACAACTATCAATACAGAGGAATTAGGAAACGTTGTCATTATTTAAAAGCGAACGGATACGACGTTGCCATAATCTTGACTACAAACGGTAGTGTGTAGTTAATTAGGGTAATTATTGCCTAAATTGTGCTTAATTGTCTTATACTGAATAGGGTGCATGAAGGAAGCTTTTTGAGTTTCCTACAATGCCTGAGTACCGCCAAACTCCTGAGTTATAATTTAATAAGTTCTGATGGTATTTCCTGTAAGTCAGAAAATACACCTGAATATGAGCTAAGAGGCAAACAGGAGCCATGCGTCCTGACCTCTCTTTCACCTTATTGAAAAAGAGGCGTAAGAGAGTCATTTAGTGGCGCAGTGTCACTTGAGCGGTCTTGTACTGGGAGCACATTCCTTCAAGGAAAAGGGAGAGAGTGGGGAGGGAAAAAAAACCACAGGGTCTTTGAAGTGAATGAAAAATTAGAAATTCAAGTGACCACGATCAATTCTGAAACACTGCACAAAATTAATTACAGTTTTGCATCAGAAGCAAGGATGTAGATTTCAGACAGGCGATGTCATTTATCTCAACCTGCACAATACACAAGGCGATTAAAAAGCCAACTGTGTCCCCACCTCCCGAGTCTAGGGCCTCTCTGAGGCTGTGAAGTACAAATGATTAACTCCGAATTATGCAAGGGACTGTGCACGTGCTTCAGCGTGAATGGAGTGTGTAGCAAGTCCCGAGAGCTAGAGAGGACAGATCTGAGGCTCTTTATCAAAATCCAGTCTGGCCACCACCCCACCCCGGCAGAATCGAGATAAATTACAGGGAGAGCTGGCCAGCACTGCAAAGGGCTTGCTCTGCAAACTCCACCTCTCCCTTGCTTCTGTTTTTAATTGCTTGTCTTGAATTTGAAGGTTTGGAAGAGCAGGCTCAAGGATTGACTTCGTTCTACAGTCAACTCTGACCAAACCCAAATGGCTTCCCAATTCATGTGGAGCCTGTCATAGGAGGTGAAATATTTGGCTTTGTGAGCCCTGATAACAGGAAAGCTCCATGCCCAAAACATGTATCAGCTGGGGATGCTTCTCACCAGCCAGATTAACCCTAGAGATTAGCCTAAGAACCGTCAGCATCCAGGTGGCTGGGAGATGTCCCCGGGTTTGGATCCACAATTGAACCCCATGATGGATCCTACAATTTGTATCCCTTTTATCTGACCCCCAACTCTGATACTGCCCCCCCTTTTAAAAAAACCAGGCAGGATTCACATGTATTCAAAATTCATCTTAACTCTGTTGTCAAAGTGAACTCAGTATTAGAAAGGCTGACAGATTTTTCCCACTCTGAGAAACCACACATGGTATGTCACACCATGTGCACGCACACACACACGCACACACACACACACACACACACACACACACAGAGTGCCTGCTTCCTTGAACCCCGAATTTACAGCTGATTTATTAACACAAAAGATGCCAAGTTGAAAACTGTCGCTTTAAGATTTGTAAACACAGATCCTCAGGTTACAAACCCTGAGGTCTAGGACTCCCTCTGGGTTTCCTTGCAAAACCTGGGCTGACTCCCCAGCCCAGCCCAGGCTTAACCACCAACTCCTCATCAGCCATTTGCACATTTCTTAAGCACAGACAGGGACAGCCCACTGCACCTACTGACACTGCTTTCCAGACCAAGGCTTAACCTGAGCAAGTCTGATTCACCACCGTTCCTATGCTAGAGGCACTAGGGACTGATGGGGACTATGGCTCACAGCCAATGCATGATCCCCTGAGGCAGACTACTGCACTTTCATTCAAATGGCCATTGCGAAGAATAAATGTCCATCACGTAATCAAGCACTGAATTTTCAGTGAAAATTGGATTCTTTCAGAAACCCAGATTCTTTCAAAAATTGCTGCACTTCTTAATGTTGAATAGCATTAACTTTAAGAGCAAATACAAGAACACTCTACTGGCCAAATATAAACTCTTCTTTTGGATTTTCTCTAGTGATGGGGATGGACTCTTGGGTCCTGGGCATTCTAGGCAGGAGCTCTACCACTGAGCCACGCCCCCAGCCCCTCACTGAGGGATTCTAGGCAGGGGCTCTACCACTGAGCCATGCGCCCAGCCCCTCATTGGGGGGTTCTAGGCAGGGGCTCTACCACTGAGCCACGCCCCCCAGCCCCTCATTGGGAGATTCTAGGCAGGGGCTCTACCACTGAGCCACGCCCCCAGCCCCTCACTGGGGGATTCTAGGCAGGGGCTCTACCACTGAGCCACGCCCCCAGCCCCTCACTAGGAGAATTCTAGGTAGGTGTTTACCACTGAGCCCATCCCCAGTATTAGGCATTTTTATTATCATGTATTACTTGTGCAAATTAATAAAGTTCATATGAAATTTTCAATTATAAACAGTTTTGAGGACCAAGAAACAGTCCAGGATTTCACCAATTTATTACCTTAGTTCTGTACTTCACTGAAGAGAAATGTTCTCATTGTTGGATTTGCAAAGGAGATAGCTCTCTTCTGTCGTGGTGGTTTCGGGAAGTCAGAAGACTCTAGACCACAGTCTTAGTTTCTCCTTCTCTGCACAGCTGCTCCCCAACAACCTTGCCTTACACAGTCCAGCGGTGTCCTAACCTTGGAGGTTTGCCTGGTGTGGTTTGGTGAGATAGTGTCTCATTCTGTAGCCCAGGCTAACCTCAAACTCTCAGTCCTCCCGCCTCAGCCTTCCCAGTGTGTGTGTCACCACCCTGAACTCCTATCTTGGAGATCATGTGGTTTCAGCCCAGCTCACTCCGTGTTGTTTTCAATTTCTGGGACAGCCTGGACCCATATGCTTGGCTTTTTAATCCTTGGAATTTTAGTGAAGTTATATAAATACCTAAAAGCTGTAAATCTGAGACAAATACGCCAAGTTGCTAATCCTACCCATCTGCTCCTTGTTGTCAGAGGCTAGACCCCCCCTTGCCTGAAGCTAGATCTCTCTCCAGGCACCCCACTGTCCCTCTGTTCACTGAGTCTAGTTCAGCCCCTCTGTTGATTGACTCCCTCTCCCCCATGACTGGAATTAGCCCACTAAAACCTACCCATTAGAGAAAGCAAGATATACTTGCTGTCGCAGCCAGTGAGTGTGCCTCAGGATAACTTCATGAAGCCAACCAAAAGGGTATAGTGGCACACACCTTTAGTCCCAGAACATGGGAGGCAGAGGCGGGAGGATCTCTGTGAGTCTAAGGCCAGCCTAGTTCATAAAATGAGTTCTAGGTCAGCTTGGGCTACAAAGAAAGACCCTGTCTCAAAAAACAAACAAACAAAAAAAGCCTGCTCAAACCAGCCTGGACTCCATAGCTTGTTATTGGGCATAAAAATCGGTCTCCCCAGTCCCTATGCTTCTCCCTGTCCTGGTGCTCCTGAGAACACAATGACAGCCACCACCAGAGTGTCCCCCATTCAGTTCTTAAGATCCACTGGAGGAGTTGCCAGGTGAGAAGTACACAGAACACATCATGAAAACATGTGGGGCGCTCAAGTGCTCTGAGTAAATCCTGGAAGCTCAGAGTTCCTTCATGAGCACACGGAGAATGAACTGACCACCACCTGCCCTGCAGGTATCTAAATTCCCAGTTCAAGATGTCAAGCTGCTGTATAAACACCACAATGAATCAGAGTTTCTCTATGTGTCTGTCTGTCTGTCTATCCATCCACCTATCTCACATGGCCATGATGGATCTTGCATGGTGACATGTGTTGGCCCCAATCTCAGACTTTTCACCCGAGGCCAGCAGTGAAATGAGTACCCTTTTGAAAAGAAATGGGTAGAAACTCTCTGAGACATAAGTTCATAAGTTGCAAGATGCATTTATCCAGCCTAGGAAGTTGTGGTGATTTGAATATACTTGACCCAAGGAGTGGCACTGTTAGGATGTGTGTGACCTTGTTGGAGTAGGTGTGGCCTTGTTGGGGGAAGTATGTCACTGTGGAGGTGGGCTTGAAGACCCTCCTCCTAGCCAGTCTTCTCCTGTTTGCCTTCTAAACAAGATGTACAACTCTCAGCTCCTCCTGCACCATGTCTGCCTGGATGCTGCCATGCTTCCTGCCATGGTGATAATGGACTGAAACTCAGAACCAGTAGGCCCACCCCAATTAAATGTCCTTTATAAGAGTCGCTGTGGTCATGGTGTCTGTTCACAGCAGTAAAACCCTAACTAAAACAGAAGTTGTCAGGAGACCAGAGTGCACAGCTCCTCACCACAAGGAGCGTCTGGTCACCAGCCACGTAGAGAGATATGAGAGTAAGGTAAAGGAGCCAGGAAGTCCAGGCATCTGAACAGCCAAGTCCCACAGGCCAAGGCCAAGGCTGTGCATCCGAACTGCTGGCAGCACACATCAGGATGCAAACAGATGTGTTCCTCTTCAGAAGTAGGCATTATTGCTCTCACATGTATTCATTATACAGACTGTTGGCCTGCACTGTGACATGTAACATGGACTTTCGCTCCCGTGTCACACATTCTTATCGCCACCACTGTCCCCTTCCTTTTCCTAAGTTGCCCCCCCTTTTCTGGTTTATTTTTAAATCCACATACAAAAGAACGCACATGTAAAATGTTCCTTCTGAACATGGCGTGTTTCACTTACCATGATCTCCTGTCTCTCCATTTTCCTGCAAATGACACTTTTCCTTCCTCTTCACCAGTTCAGCCACGGAATTCAGCGTCTGGACTGGTTCTGTACCAAATGCTGCAATCATAAATACAGGTGTGCAGCTATTTCTGTGGCCTTTTTGGGTGAGGATTCAGGAGTGCTGGATTCATACCATAGTTATGCTTTTAGCTGAACTGGACCAAGAGCACTGGGTCTCTCCACCCTGCCCGCCTGCCACCATTTGCTGTCTTGTTTTCTTAATGACAACCATTTTCACTGAGATGAACAAATGTCATTTTTTTCTTCCTTTTGTGAGACAGAGTCTCACGTAGCCCAGGCTGGCTTTGAACCTGCTCATAACTAAGGATGACTTAAACTTCTGATCTCCTACCTCCTGTTGCCCAGTCAGTGATAAGAATCAAACCTAGGGTCTCAGGCACGCCCAGCAAGTAGTCAACCAGTGTACTTGTGATCTGCATGTCTCTGATGACTAAGGGTGTTAATTTTTTTTTTCAATTATTTACTGGCCATCTACACTTTATTTTTATAACCGTTTGATTTGTTTGCTCACTTATTGATGGAGTAATTGAGAATTTTTTGATGTATAACTTTTTTGGTTTTTTACATTCTCTAGATATTAACTCTCTGTCAGATCAACAGTTGACAAAAATGTATTTTTTTACCCCATATTCTATAGGTTATGTCTTCACTCTGACAGTTTTGATGCATATGTCCCTTGGCTGCCCCTGAAAACAAGCAGCTGTCTTCCAAGGCAGGCCAAGTGTTGCATTTGGTGGTCTAGTGGTAGGCATAGCTGCTGTGGTGGTTTAAATATGCTTGGCCCATGGGAGATGGCACCATTAGGAGGTGCGAACTTGTTAGAGTGGGTGTGGCCTTGTTGAAGGAAGTGTGTCATTGTGTAGGTGGGTTTTGAGGGCTCCTAGTGCTCAAGCTCTGCCCAGTGTGGAAAAGAGAGTCTCCTTCTGACTGCCTTTGGATCAAGATATAGAACTCTCAGCTCCTTCTCCAGCACCATGTCTGTCTGGATGCTGCTATGCTCCTGCCATGATGATAATGGACTGAACCTTTGAACCTGTAAGCCAGCCCCAATTAACTGTTGTCCTTATAAGAGTTGCTTTGGTCATGGTGTCTCTTCACAGCAATGAAACCCTAACTAAGACCTCTGCCTTCCAAGGCAGGGCAAGTGTTGCATTGGTGGTAAGTTGTGAGGATAGCTGCCTTCTAAGGCAGAGCAATGGCAAGCAGGAGAGCCTCGTCTGGGGACTGCTGCCTCAAGTAGCACCCACTAGCAGAGGCCTTGAACCAGTAAGATGAGAGAGCAGATGATTCAAGGTCTCCTGCCCAGTTGAATGTATCTCAGCAAAGTCTTCACCAAAAGGACTCTACTCCTTAAGCTCAACATATTGAAAAGAACACAGAATATTTTTTAAAGAGAAGGCATTGTTGGCATTTCTACGAATCAGAACACTTGACCTTGACAACCTAGGAAATTGTTTTATAAAATATCACAAATTTGAGTGAATTTTGATGATATTTATCAATAGCTTCTTCCATTCCATGGGCATTCATGATTTAGTCATGAATAATAATTCATTATGTGTCATTCACTAAATGTCTACCTTGCTGTGGGTGACACCAAATTGCAACCATTGATGGCACTTTAACGTATCAAGATTACCCACTCCTAGTGAGCTATTATCCCACAGATGAACTGGATAATCAAATCCTCCCAGAAGGAGGAGAAGATAGCCCTTCCCTGCTCTGGGAGAGGCTGGTTCATGGTTGATACCCCTAGAGTAAATAAATGGTCTCAAATGAGAAAACAATGAGTCTAAGAGATGACATGACTTACAGAGAGACTCACAGCAGCTTAATAACCAGCCTGAGACAGGAATGCTAACCCAGGGCATGGGCTCTGTCCTCACAGCGTAGGGCCAGGGGTTGAGGTCGGTTTTATTAACACCTGCCTATCTCCAAGGTCACTAAAGGGATGCTACAAACCTTGAGCAAGGTCAGACATTTTCAAGCCTGGAGGCAGGACCTATCTGCTTTGGCATCCTGAGTTCCCACTGAGCTTCTCTGTAGTGTTGGATGCTATCAAAGGAGAACTGCACCTCGGGCCATGCCTAGCCCTCTGCTGGGCTAGAGGGGTTAATCCCACTGTGTTGGTTACTTTTCTTGTTGCTGTGATCAAATACAGTGACAAAAGCAACTTGCAGAAAGGAGGATTTATATTGGTTCACTAAGAATGTAGTCCATCACATGGGGGATGTCCTCGTGTCAGGGGCTTGAGGCACTGGCCACCGTGCATCCACACTCAGGAAGCAGAGGGAGATAAATCCTGGGGCTCAGTTCACCTTCTCCTCTTTGTGTCTTCTAGGACTCAGACCATGGGATGATTCCACCAACATTTTGGGTGGTTCTTCCTACTTCCAGATACCCTAATCTATATAATCTCTCCCAGGCAATGTCCAGAAGTTCGTCTCCTAAATAACTCTAGATTCTGTCAAATTGACCATTAATATTACCCATCTCTCTTCCTCTTCTGTCTCTCTCTCTGTCTCTCTCTCTCTCTATGTCTCTCTGTCTCTCTCTCTCTCACACACACACAGAGAGAGAGAGAGAGAGAGAGAGAGAGAGAGAGAGAGAGAGAGAGAGAGAGAGTTTTCACATAGTTTGGGTAAACACAGATTAAACAAATCTAAAAGAACAGTATCCTTTTCCAGAGCCCAGCTGTTTAGATGGTGCATCCATGGCTCTCTGGATGTATCCAAAGAGAAGTAGACCTGATTCAAATGAAGGGCGGGTCCTAGGAGATAACGCTCGCAGGACATTTTTCATTAACTCTGCACTTGGCAGTGCCTCTTAGGGGGCTTTGAAGATGACAACTCAAATAGGGTGGTTTCATTTCCAGCTAACTGTTACACATTTCACAACCCAAAGCTCAGTCTTCTCAGACAGTATCTCCATCCAAAAGCAGTGTGTTATGTTGTTACTTTGACATGAGCTAAGTTTTGTTAGAAAAGACAAAGACCACCATGGGCCACTTCTACAGATGTAAGGAAAGTAGTCAGTGGAAAGAAAATCATCCCAGACATTCACACTTCTCAGCCAGCACTGGGAAAACTCCTCCTTAGGACTCAGGCTTCCTGGCTATAAAATGGGAGTAAAATAACCCACTCATCAAAATGAAATGCCTCTAAGAGGCAATTCAGGTAAGTAACCTAAGACACGGCAGGGGGATGTTGGCCCTGGGTACCAGCATGTCTCCTCTAACATGGTTACTGGCAGTGGTTTTAAGAAGAAAGCAGAGTGTTTCCAGTGTGAAATTTCCCTCTGCATTTGTTTGTTTGCTTGCTTGTTAAAATAGAAACTATACAAATAGTCAGTTCCAATAACAACAGCAGCCATTGGAAAATTTCTGAGATCTGGGATCAAGAGGGAATGAGATCAGATACCTCACCAATAGCTGAGGCAGGGTCTATGCTGACTGTCCAATCTACTCCTTGTCCCACGTGAGAGGCTGGCAGTCCCTGCAGACAAGGGTCCAGGTACCCAGCTGACTTCTGGGCAGTGCCTGGACCAGTAAGACCAAAATGACTGCCGATCACCCTGCCAGCTGAATGCAAGTATCTATTCAAGCCCAGCCCAGGAGAGGATAGCCAACTGGCCCAGACCACAGACTCGACAACCAGACATGGAACCACAGGGCCTAAGCCACTAAGTTTTCGGGAGACTTGCTTACACAACAGCAGCCGAGACATCAGACGCCTCGCTGCACAGGTGAATGGCAAGCCCAGGACATCTTTCTTCTTGTCTCTATCTCTAAATTGCCATTCCCTCTCTGGGGCTCTACATTCACAGTACTAACTGCAAAGGACATCCATACCATCCTCTTAAAACCACCCAGTCTCCCTAGGGTCAGGGTCAGATGGTATTGCCCCATGCTTCCCACCGGACAGCCCCATTCTTTCTAGAGAGATTCTCAAGCAGACTCTAGGAGATGCCTTCTGCCACCCACAGAACTCCTTGAGGACAAAGCCACAAGTTTGGCATTGCTGGTGGGTAGCAAAGAACCCTGGGAGGCCAAGCGACTATCCCTACCTTCAGCCACAGCACCCCCCTCTTACCCTCAGATGCCTGTCCCCCAGACCCCTCTTTCCTGGGCACCATGCCTTCTTTCATACATATCAGACTATCTGGAAGGCAGACTGTGTCACTTGCCCCAGAATGACTACCCTAAAGACCTTGGCACGGGTTCCCAGCATCCACGGGAGCTGCTGGATCTCCACTGAGGCTGCTGCAACTGCTGTGGTGATGTATATCCACCCTCACAGATATAGCACCAAGAGGGATGAAGACGAGTACTAGATGCAAACCATGCCACTAAACTGCTACTTATGAGCAAGGCAGAAGTGACCTAAGGCTTCAAGGTCCTGGCTTCCAGAAGGCTGGGAAAATAGAGCCAATGATTTCTGTCTCATTCAGAATAAAGTGATTGTGAACCAAAAAGTAATGGTGTGGGCTATGGGTGTAGCTTAATGGTAAAGTACCTGCCTAGAATTGCCTAGAGAGGGGTGGTGGGCATGGCTCAGTGGTAGAGCCCCTGCCTAGAATCCCCCAGTGAGGGGCAGGGGGTGTGGCTCAGTGGTAGAAGAACACCTGTCTAGAATCCTACATGGAGGGACTGGAGGCGTGGCTTATTTGTAGAGCACCTGCCTAGTAACCATGGATTACCTACTTGACAAGAGCCAGGCTTTAGGTTCAATATTAAATACAAAAATGAAAATAAAAATTAAAAATAATAAAAATATGAGATTTAGGCAGGTAGCACATATGTGTGATCTCAGGACTTGGGAGGCAGAAGCCGGAGGACCACAAGTTTGAAGTCAACTTAAGTCACATTGCTAGATTCTGTCAAAGGAAGGAAGGGAGGGAGAGAGGGAGGGAGGGAGGCAGGGAGGGAGCTTAAGCAATACTGGGCCTATGTACTACACTTTTCTAGGAGCCCTCAAAGCTTGCTCAGCATACCCTTTACCACATGGCAATGTCACAAACCCTCCCAGCTCATCTCCCTCTCTGCCACTATGTAATTCCCCCACCTCCCTCTGCTCTTCCTCAACTTGGAAAGGAAACCCCAACAACTTTGGTATAGAAAAACTCTGTATCTCCCTGCTTCTTTCAGAGATCTACAGGAAGCAGAGTTCAAACCCCAGGCAGACTGCCCCATGGGTGCATCGGACTCTGTGCGGACCCTTACTTGGCACCAGCACAGCGGACTCTGGGTGAACCCCTACCCAGCAGAGCTCAGAGAAGGCAGAGCTGTTTCCAAACTAGCCCGGCCTCAGACCTCAACCATCTGTAATTGTGGTCATCAGGAACCAACACAGTTGGTTCAACGTAAAAATATTAAAACAACAGCCTAGCCTAGACATACCCTCAGCCCCGCCCACCCAGATCACAGTCCTGCCTGAGAAGTGAGGTCAGCAGCAGCTGCCCCCATAGCACTCCTGGCCTATACAGCCCAGACCCAAGCTCAGCTTCCTGCCTGTCTCCCACCTGCATGGTGGTGTAACCAAAGGACAGTGGGGAGCTATTTATTGGAACGAAAATGCAATTGTCTGACCAGTAAAAGCACTCCTGTATGTAATGCCTGTAATAGATTCTTATGCCTCAGTGCTGACACACTCCTGTATGTTCATGGTTATTATCTGTCCACTTGCCAACCTGAAGAGGTTAGATTGTTTAAAGATTTGTTAGCTATGAGCTGCTTAAAGAAGACCAAGTATAAACTCCCAGCTAATTGAAAAATAGCATTTTATCAGATTCTCCCCCGATATTATATTGTAATGGTTGTACTTAGAGGACTCTCAATACTTCAATAAGTGGTGGAATTAAAAAAATCACATCTTCGGGGCTTTACAGAAAATGTGGCTGTTCCCAATTTATACTGCTTTTTTAACCATTATTTTCTTATATTTCCCACAATGCTTCGGATCAGAAGCAAACAGAAACTGAGTGATTACCCCAAAGTGTGCTAGATGAACTGGAAAAAGTCTATTCAAACAAAGCTCATTAGTTCTGATACCTCCAGGGCTATGACAAATTAAGCCGCGGCTGTGTGCGCTTGCAGACAAAAGGGTGATGCTGAAAACTCAGGCTGAGCTAGGCACTGTGTCAATAAATTCCCCTGAAAAAGGTAAAAACTACAATTGGAGCTAAAATGGAATCCCTTTAAGGAGCGTGTACAAAATAGATCATCCCTTCTTTCTTAAGTACATGTATGAACCCGCCTGTGATGAATTATTGCAGCGGAGAAGGTGGCCACTCCGTAGGGGCTGCCTGGCCAGGTGCACAGAGGAGGTGCTGGCTAAACCCTCCCTCTCTCCTCTGCAAAGACTTGGCCCTGCCAGAGGAAAGGATTCCAAACCCAACAGGCAGAGCACATGCTTCCAAAGCCCAGAAATCCAGGGCTCTGACTGCCGGCTGGATCCCAAGCGACAGCCCACATCATTCCCAAAGCCAAGCTGCCAGCCATCAGCTTGGAATGGCCCCACCACCTTAAGATAACCTTGTCCTCTCTGCCAAGAGAGGGTTGCGCATCATAAGCAAGGGCTGTATTCTTCCTGTTTGCCAGTCCACTTCAAATGGGAACTCCCAGATTTATTGAAAATAGTGGTAAGCAATCTGCCCACAGAGGCTTTTATAGTATCTATTGGATGGATGGATGGATGGATGGATGGATGGATGGATGGATGGATGGATGGATGGATGGATCGATGGGTGAACAAGACATTCAGGTAGGGCTGCATGACTATAACAGTTGGCCTTGGTTGTAATTTTCACATGAATAAGAGACTTCCCAGATTATTAGTAAAGCACACTTGTGGACCTGTTTGTAAGGGCGGTTCCCCAGGTGACTGGCATGTAAAACAACTGAGGAAGAGCCACTCTGAATGTGAGAGTCAATGTCCAATTGGCTGAGTCCAGTTGAAGACTCAGAAAGGGGGAAGTAGTGAGTTTCTAGCTAGCTTTATCTCTCTCCCTCCCTCTCTCCCTCGCCTCTTTCCTTCCCCTCTCTCACTCCCCTTCTGCCTCTCCCTCTCCCCCCTCACCTCCTCCCTTTCTCCCTTCCCCTCCCCTTGTCCCACACCCTTTCACTCTCCCTTCCTGCTCACCTTTAGGCATATGTCACTTCCATCATGCTGCTTTACCTTAGCTTCCAGTGAAGAGCCAGCCATTGACTGACACCATGAGCTAAAAGAAACAGTTCAGGTTGGTTTTCTTGGGAATCTTGTCACAGCTGTGAAAGACCAGCTCGGTGTGGGAATTGGGGTATCAGGGCTGGGCCTGGACTTTTGGCTGTCTTTGGGTATCTGGAATATGCAATGGCCATATTCTTGCACAAACAATATCTCTGTGGGTTCCTCACGATGCTTGCTGAGCTCGATGGCCAAACCTTCATGCCATAGAGATTCACAAAGTAGTTATTCCCAGAGAATTAAGGTCCGGAAAGTCCTCAGTGACCCAAAACCTAGAAAACAAGGTCCACTCAGGACCCAAAGACTTTTTGATCCCTGTTTCCTTATAGCCCCAAGTATGTTATTGGGGTATCTGGGTCATAGGCCCAGGTGTAGTTGAACTTGGGCCTGATATCCATGAAGAAAACAAGACACAGAAGTGGGAGGGGCTTACAGGAGCACCTGGTGAGATTGTGGCAAGTCTAAGACCAGACCAGTTTCTTCATCACAGTCAAAGATGGAGCCCAGAACTTCAATGCCAACAGAGTGGACTCTTTTCCCCTTTGTCTGTATGCCTGTGTCCTGTTCCTGTTTCTCTCAGTGCCCCTATCCAACCACCTGCCATCTAGCTCCATGCAAAGTATGATCATGCAATTTTGTGGCTTATAGGAGCAGTTTGAGGGCAGGAGGGTGTGGCCTCCTCCTTTCTCTCCAGTGCTTGGCACTCAGTAGGCCACAGCGAAGCCCTCTATGCCTTACATCACACGGTTCCACAGATTCAAGCCATCAATCCTAAGGGACATTTGTAGTAACTAAACCCAGAATCCAACTGCCTTCCACTGATCGTCCGACTCTAGGGAAAGTATCCATCGCTGTGGAAAAGCTACAAGTATGGAGTCTAAGTTTACCTGCTGTCTTTCTAATGTTGAGAAAAGGTGGGAAGAAAATGAAAGTGCCATATGCAATCCGGGTGTTCCCATCACCCCACCAAAACAGGCCTGGAGGGTTGAGAGGGTCAGAGACATTATGGCTAGACATGGGGCTTAAGGGTTGCAATTTTGGTTGTAGCTATGCCTCTCTGCCTCCTGAGCTGCCAAGACATAACAGGTCCTGCCTCTGGAAATGGAGCCCAGACAGCATGCCAGCTCCTTCAGTGAAACCGCAAGCTAACTTAAGCCTTTCTCCCCCTAAGTTGCTTCGTTCCAATATTGTGCCTACACAACAACAACAACAACAACAACAACAACAACAACAAATAATAATAATAATAATAATAATAATAATAATAGAAACAAGAGTGCTGTATTTGTTACTTTTCTGTTACTGTGATTAAAAAGAAAAACATGATCAAGGCAACTTAATCTGGTCTCATGGTTCTAGAGATGTAAGAGTTCCTTATGTCCCAGAGTATGGCAGCAAGCAGCAGGATCAGAGAGCTGAAAGCTCACGTCTTCAAACCCAAGCAAGCTGGAAGCAGAGGGCATAAACAGGAAGTAAGGCGAGGCTATAAACATTAGCTTTCCCTCAGTGACACACCTGGATCTCACCCTATACGCAGCTTTACTGTATCCCCCAGAACTTTTACACCACCAGTGAAAGAAGGAATCTCAGAAAAGAAATGATCACTGGGGGCTGAGAGAGCCAGATCCATGTCAACCCCGCCCAGAAGCTGCAGAGCAATTGGAGACAACCACCAACCTTTGAAGCAGGCACAGTCAGATGGAAGAGCAGAGGATGAGGAGCTGCCGGGCACAGACCTACCATGGAGCAACTAAACGTGACTGGACAGCAGCATGCTTGGCTGGCCTCGGTGCCTAGGTACTAGCCACTCTCACAGCTTAAGAGAATCCAACTGAGAAACCCCCAACCAACTGGGCTTCCCCAGAATTGATTAGGTTGAGTTCCTACCACTGGTCATTTGAGGGTTTGAATACATTTGCATGTAATTTTCTTTATGCTTCTTTAGATTTAACTTTGTGAACTGACCATTCACTCCCAGCACGCAGTATGTTGGACAGTGTCAGCTCCAGGAGTTGGAACGTCCCTGCTCAGCAATGTCAGAGAAAGAAGGACATGGGATTCAGGTACCAGCGAGTGAGTCCTAGGCATGCAAAAGGCAGTGTGGAGGTAGGAGGTATGCTAAGAGTGTGACAATTTGGGGCACCCAATATTTGCTTTCTGGTCCATCTGTGGGTTTGGAGGTGGCTAGCTGCATTGTGTGGAGAACTGTGTGTGTGTACATGCTGACAGAGGAGCTGGTCTGCCAAGGGCGTTATTGGGATGCATAACCCCAAACCAACTAGCGTTCCAGGCTAAATCCTCTCCCAGGCAGATGTCTGCAGCAGCTGAAGCCAGTGAGTAGCCTTATCCTAGAAGGGCTTTGGTGACCAACTCAGCTAGTGTCTGGGATAGGCAAGGGTCTTCTGCAGCCCACCCCTCCTGAGTCAGGGGTGCAGGAATGGCTCTGATGGATGCAGAACACCCTTTCCATTCAGAAATCTGGTGTCCAAGTACACCCAAGGCAAAGACATCTGGCAGTGAGCTTCCCATGTGTTGTATCTGGTTATGGGGCAACGGCACACCCACTCTGTTTCTTTAGAATTTCCTTCAACTGTCTGACTTTCCTTGAACTCCTCCAAGCAAAAACTGACTTGGAAATCACAGATTTCACTGTGATGATCAGTTTTGTAGTTTTTAAAACTTCCTCAGGTCAGGTGTGCTGGCCACGCCTTTAATCCCAGGACTTGGGAGACGACCTGGTCTACAGGGTGAGTTCCAGGTCAGTCAGATCTACTTAGGGAGAGGGCAGAATCAATTCACCTGAATCCAGTGTGCTCTTAAACTCTGAATGCCTCCCTCCCTGTCAGACTTGTGTTTGGATAACTTGGTGTCTGGCTTGAAGGCTGTGAAACTTGTCAGGGGTAGTAGCCTGACAAGTAAAAGCAGGTCACCAGAGGAGGCCCTGGAAGATCCATCAGCCCCTGATTCTGAAGCAGACTAGCATAGGAGCTCATTTAGCCTGGGACCCTATCTGGTTTGGGGTTACACAACCCCCACGTGGCAGCCCAGCTCCTTTGCCTGCATGTGCACACACATCCTCCTCCTCAAAACAATGTACCTGGCAACCTCAAAACCCACCCTACCCCCACAACCTGCATCAGGTTACACAAACTCCATCTCTGTATAATACTATAATTTATCCACCAGTCCTGGTAACAACTAAATGTAGAGTTTCTATTCAAGTGTATTCCCAATGTACCCAGGTATGAAGAATAGAAACAAGGGACAATCCTGCCTGAACTGGTTGTGGGTCACGTGCAGTGAGACATCGCTGTGTCCTGTGGTAACCTTTTAGGGAGATCCCCCTATTTAGCATTTTATGCCTACGCACAACTGAGCATGCATATGACTAAAATCAGAAGCATTATGGGAAAGGGACATGCATGGTAGGAAAAATGAGTAGATAGTCTAATCTATCAGTCAAGATGAAGACCACCCAGACTATACTTCTTAGTAACCAGTCCACCCTTCTTTTGAACCCCATAAAAGGAAACTACAAACAATAATCAAGGCCCTTGAGTGTTCCCGATGCTACAGCACACTGTTGATCTTGACATCCGACTATAATCTGTACTGCAATTCAGCCCTGAGTAAAGAAAGTTACCTTGTCTCTTGCAAATCTCTGTGAGGCCTTATTTTCAATTCCTTGGGCAAGAGGCCAAGACCCTGGAAACACCAGCGCAGACTCTGACCACTAGTAACAGTTCTAGACACAACCCCTGCTTCCTGATCCATGTGAACAAACCTTTGCCACACATTTCTGCTATCCAAGAGGTACTCTACCATCCCCATCTCTGCCACAATAGAGACCTCTGAAACCATGAGCCAAAATAAATTCTCCCTCTGATAAGTTGCTTCTGTTAGTTTTTTGTCGCTGTGCTGAGAAAAGAAAGTCATACGAGAACTACACACCTACTAAGCACAAGGTATCCAACCTACTAAGCACCCTACCTACTAAGCATCCCACCTACTAAGCAAAAGGCACCCTACCTACTAAGCACAAGATGCCCCACCTACTAAGCACTTTATGAGCATTCTGCATTTAAGAAATCCATAGCCTGTCCCTCTTCTAATGAGCAAAGATGTCCTCTCTCAGACATACACTTGAGTGGCTATAATGGCTAGATCAAACCAAGCCATTGTAGATACAAGGAAAAGGAAGGAACGGGGAAGGAACACTTGGACTCCATCACAGCTGTGTCAACCAAGCGCTATGAAAACGCAAGATCTGCTATAGGGGACAGGAGCTAATGGTTCCTTGGGTCATTCCCAAGAGGGACAGGGCACTATTGGGGCTTGATGTCAGTCCTCAGTGGCTGCTCAGCTGCCAGGGTCCTAGGATTACCCATGTCATTCAAGGAGCAAGATGAATGGTTGAGCTAATCCTCATTTCTTAGCATCTGGTCAGCCTGTTCCTTATCAGCATCTGAGGTAGGTATCTGGATATCTAGGTGCTCAGAAAACAAATGTCACCTTGGGTGGACTGTGTATCACTGAGAGTGAAAGAACTGATTCTGTATATGTTTTTTCAAAAGATTTCATTTAGTTTTATTTTATGTATGAACATTCACCTACGTGTAAGAGCACCATGTGACTGCAATGCCTGAGGGGCCAGAAGAGGGCGTCAGATCACCTGGAACTGGAGCCACCATGTGGGTCCTAGGAACTGAGCCCAGGTCCTCTGCTAGAGCAGCAAGTACTCCTAACCATTGAGCCATCTCTCCAGCTCCTTTCTTTTTTAACTGTAGAGCTTGGGGTTGAAGCCAGGGTCCCACACGTGCTAAACAAGCACCCTCTCACTGAGCTACCCCTCTAGCCCTATTCTTTTCTCCTTTGTGATATAGAATCTTGCAATCTTGCATACAGGCTGCCTTGAATCCAATCTGTGGCCCAGGCTGGTCTTGAACTTGCCACATAGCCTGGAAGATCTGTCTGCCCTAGAGTCCCAAGAAGCTGGAATTACAGATCAGTAGCACCTGGCTTATAAGGACAGACTTCTGAAATAAAAGCTTTAGAACACCTTCTATTTAAGCCAAGTAGAGACACTCAAGACAGTTGGGAAACAGCTTCATGAACTCATGGGCTACCGCACAGAGCCACTTTGTGCCTGTAAAGAGGTCTGATGCAGACAGAGCCAGTGATCACACTGGGAAGGCATGGGTGAGCAAGGCACACAGGAGACTGTACTCTGAGAATATTGATGGTGTACTTTCCACAGGCCAGGCACTGGGTGGCAAAACCACTACATTGTACAAGACAGGCAGAGGCCCTGCCTTACAGATCTCACACTCTGACAGAGAAAAGAGAACCTCCCAGGGAGGGGAGCCATGGAGAAATTCAACCTCATGATGTCACATGGTGACAGCAGGAGTCTTGACAGCCACGTGACCAGAGACCCAAATGACAAAGTGTATTGCAAGCAGAGAGAGCAAGCTTGAGTGAAGGAACCAGAACATACCGGCATTTGAGAGCTTCATGGAGATTGATGTGAGGTCAGAGGTCACACAAGGAGCTCAATGGGGCAGCTCAAATGAAAAGTGCAGGTGGTTTGGAAAATGGCCCTCCATCCTTCTGTGCCCCTTCTCCCTTCACTGCCAGCCTGGCTCTGAGCCTTTCTGAGGAATACTAGCTGTGGTCTCTTGAACCTACCACCTCCTGAGATGTGTTTTTCACATGCAAGTTGATGACAAAGTTCGGTGATGAGTTCAGGCTCTGACACTATGCCAGCCAAAGCCTGTACCAATCTGTCTGTACCAATGTAGCAACGGCATCATCTTCACTGTCCAGGTCAAGCAGAGAAGAGCCCCAGGATCTATGTCTCCCCATGGGGTACCTGGCTGTGAACATCACCCCAGGTCTAGGAGCTAGCTCTGGCCCCATGCTCTGGTAGCTAGCCTGTCAAGGCCAATGCCTGTCCTGCAGGACACCTGCCATTTCTCCAGTACATGTGGTCTTGTGAAGTGGCTTCTAACATCATAGTGGCTTTCTATAAGATAGCACCTCTGAGAGTTAAAAGGCCTCTTTATAGGAAGTAATATCCAAAGTGAGTAGATTTCTCTGGGGTGAGCTACCTGGGGAAGGCACCCAGAGTTCAACCCCATTTCTATCTGAGGACCCATTAGCTTCAATGGTGCATGCATGGGGACACAGGAAGTCAGTGAGCACAGCACATTTGGGAGCAATGGTTACCTTCCCAGGACCTCTTCCTCCCCACTGGTGGCTACCATGGATTCCAGAATCTTGGGGGTCAACATTCAGACCCCTGAGACAACATCAATCAGAAAACCCAGTTCCAAACACCAAATACAAATCAGCTGCAGGTTAGTCCTCTCAGTAGGCAGATACCACGCATAAACCGGCAGCTGCAGTTTGATCCTGAAGAAACTACAAGGCTCGCCAACCAGCCTGAGGCTGTAGAAGCCACAGGAGCCTGCAGAAACATCATGGGAAGTTCTTTGGCTAGTTTCTCTCTGGCATCATCACAGGCAGAGCTCAGCAATGCAATGTAAGGTGAACCAACACTCGCTTGTCGTTAGCGAGGAATAGCAAGCCAATGCCCCAGCTCCCACTGTTTGTGGGGTCACATTTACACCCCTTCATCACATGTCCTTTCCCGTGTCTGCTTTAGCAAAACATCCTTAAACCTGTGTGCCCCAGCAAAATATCATTTGACATAACTGACCTTTCAAAGAAACTAGAAGTTTCCACTTCACTCATTGGTATTTTGTCTGCATGTATATCTGTGGGAGATCTCAGAAGCCTAGAACCGGAGTTACAGAGAGGTGTGAGCTACCATGTGGTGCTGAACCTGGGTCTTCTGGAAGAGCAGCCAGTATACTTAACCACTGAGCCATCTCCTAGCCCCTGGTCATAGTCTTTTACCACAGCAACAGAAAAGTAAAGACTATACCAGGGAATGTTGTCCTCAAAGAATGACAATGGCTCCCATAGGCCCATAGACAGTGGCAAGGTTAGGAGGTGTGGCCTTGTTGGAGTAGGTGTGGCTTGTTGGAGTAGGTGTGGCTTGTTGGAGTAGGTGTGGCTTGTTGAAGGAAGTATATCACAGCAGGTGAGCTATGACATTTCAGAAACTCAAGCCAGACCCAGTGTCACTCTCTTCCTGCTTCCTATGGACCCAGATGTAGAACTCTGAACTCCTTCTCCAGCATCATGTCTGCCTGTGTGCCACCATTCCTGCCATGATGATAACGGACTAAACCTCTGAAACTGTAAACCAGCCTCGGTTAAATGTTTTTCTTTTTGAGAGTTGTGGTCATGGTGTTTCTTCACAGCATTAGAAACACCAACTAAAACAGCTGCCAATCCATGTTTCAGAAAGCAGAGGTAAGAAAAGTTGCTAAAATATTCAAATCATCCTCACTTCCAACTTCTCTCTCATCTCAGAGTGGAACAATCCCCAAATCACTAGCAACAAGCACATATAAACGTGACCCCACAGACAATGGGAGCTGGAACACTGGTTTGCTATTCTTCGCTAATAACAAGTATGTGTTGGTTCACCTTACACTGCATTGCTGAGAACCAAGCACAGGAGTGCACACCTGTAACCCTAGCACTTGGAAGGCTGAGGCAGGAGGATTGCTCATTCAAGGGTAGCCTTGGCTACAAAGTGAGTCATTATCAGGAAGAAAAGGATAGAGGAAAGAAAGGGAGGACGTAAGCTGAAGGGCTGTGCAGGAGCTGAGGCCGTGGGTCCCTGGGTGAAGAGCCTGCTGCAAACAGGAGCACCTGACTTTGGCTCCCCAGCATGCAGTTTTCAAAATCCACTTGTAATTCTTAGCACTAGGGGGCAGAAACAGTCAGATCCTGAGAGCTTGCCTAGCCAAGCCATCTAGGCAAAATGGCAAGCTCCAGGTTCACAGAGAGACCCTCTCTCAAAAAATAAGGTGGAGGGCAATTAAGAAAAATACTAGAAGTCAGTCTCTGGCCTCTTCATACAAGTACACATGCACCTATGCATGCACAAGAATATGTATGTCACACACGCACGTGTACACACACACACACACACACACACACACACACACACACCTGTAGGGACCACCACTTGGTGTAGGGTTAGAGACAAGCTACCTAGCAATGTAGTTGGGACAAATGACAGCACAGCCCTGCTCCACACCCCCACAGTCATGGTCATTAGGAGATTTCTAGATTTTTCTAACAGATGCCGGAAACATGGGGTAGAGATCAGTGAAATTTTCGGATATGCTGAGCACCCATCTCAGGTTTTGTTAATGTACTGATCAAATCAAAGAGCCCATCACCTGTGTATGAAAAGAAACCGACCTTCCATCTGTCTGCGCCTCCAATTCAAAGATTGTCCTAGCCTGCATGAAAGCTGCACCAGCTACAGGGCACTGATTCACAGTGAGCCAGTCTTGCGGTCCTCTGTGGTGCCCAAGGATCCCCTTCCACATGCAGCTTAAGCGGGTAAAGTGTGTGCAGTCCCCGGCCCCAGGCGCTGCTGCTGTCAGTCACTTGATGGAAAAAGGTATTTGCCCAAATTAAAGTGTGCACTGAAGTTCTGTTTCCCTGCCAAGTCAGCACCTAAGTCTGAGCTCTAATGATTGACATGCCTCTTAATGTGTGTGGGTTTCTAAACTCGAAACCATTTTGTGAGCAAACACTGCAAGAGCAAGAATTCCTTGGTCCAGTGATCCCGCGGCTTCCTCTCTTGGTGAGCCACGTGATGATGGAATTGCCCCTGGATATTGTCCTGTTCTATTATTTTTATCTTGGGTTCCAAATGAAGCACATGAGAAAAATAAGATGTGGTGTGGCCTGAATTCTCACGAAGAGGTGTTGGGATGGCTTTAATCACGGACAAAAGCTTACTGATAGCTTGGGATGAAAGAATCGACTTTAATTCAGTGAGCAGGGTCGGGGTGGGGGTACTTCAGATACGGAGTGCTGCGTCTCTGGGGTATGAGGCTGGGCTAGCTGACAGGGGTGATGCTGGATACAGCCTCCCTTCTCGGCCATAGACAAAGAGCAGAGCAGCAGGAGAGCCCCTTTCTCCTGGCCCTGGAAGCCCCACTGAGAGGCTGGTGACCCCACTGTTATAATTTGAATGAGAAATGTCCAGCTCACGTGTTTGAACACTTGTTCTCCAGCTGGTGGGATTCTTGTGAGGTCTGGGGGCATCTACAGGCCCTTTACAAGATGGGACTTTGTTGGGGGGGCTGAAGGAGGTGGGTCTTGAGGGTGACAGCCAGACCCCACCTCTAGTCTGGGCAGCCTGAGCTAAGCGGGAACCTCAAGCCCCTCCCACTCTGACCTTGATAAACCTTTCTTCGATGGAGTTTCTCTGTCAGGAATTTGGTCCTGAAGGGAAAAGTAACTTAGAAAGCATTTAGTGCTGTGGCCTCCCTAAGGCTGCTCCAGTCACCTGGGCACAGCTGACACATGAGAGGTGGGGCAAGTCTTCCTCTCTGACCTTAGGATTGGGCAGGCTTTATCCAGCCTGTGGCCCTTGCATTGTGTAAGCTCCACATTCTGTGCTGGCTCTTTTCTGTGTGTCTAGTCCTGGGGTACTTAATTTATTTTTAATTTATTATTTGTGTGTGTGTGTGTGTGTGTGTGTGTGTGTGTGTGTGTGTGTGTGTGTTTATAGGAGAGCATTGTATCTCCAAGAGCTGGAGTTACACATGGCTATCACCCATCCATTGTGAATGCTGGGAACTGAACTTGGGTCCTCAGGAAGAACAAGTGCTCTTAACCACTGAGCCATCTCTGCAGCCCTTATTAATTCATTTTTTGACCAGACTTGTTTTTATTCATTTTCTCCATAGGCTCCACAAACTATTGAGACATCCTTTCCCCCAAAGAAAAGATCCACAGAGATTTCTATGCGCTATAGGGCTCGACTCGTGAGCAAATTCCTCAGGATGAGTGGTAGAGAACAGAAAAGTGAGCTGCACTGAACTTGGAACCACAGGCTAACAGCATCTCATCTAAAGCTTTCCCCGTGGCTTCAGAGCCAATTGGGACAGGAGACAGGGGCACAGCCCAGAGGAAGGGCACAACCCAGAAGGGCACTCTCCTTCACTGTCACTGGCAGAAACAGCGGAGGTTTTTCTAGAGGAGGACTGAACTGGAGGGCTTTGGAGAAGCCCTTGGTGTAAGGAGGGGGAGTAGATGAAGCGCCCAGCAGAAGTGAGATCAGCAAGGTATAGCCCTGGATTGAAGGCAAGGAATCCCTGAGACCCTTTCCCTGGCTACCCTGGGCTGTCCCAGGAGCAATTTCACTCATCCTCCTGGGTCACAGCACCTGCCACCCCTTGGTCCCCTCAGTCTTGCATCTCCCAACACAAAGGCCAGCTGCTGGAATTTTCCCTGCCACCCCAGTGAGAAGCAGTCAGGGAACAAAGCTATCTGTGCCTCGTGGTGCCCAAAATACGACTGTCATTTATTTTGTTACATGAAATTAGAGTGTGCCTTGTAGCCATAATGAATCATTTCCTGCCTGCCTGGGCCACTGTGTCAGGCAGGAGCTCAGCGGCTCCCATTCAGGCCCTTTCACTTCATCTCTGGCTAATAATAACCCACCCAGGTGAGCAAACGCCCTCCCCAGACAATGTAGGGCCTGGACAGACATCTCCAGCAGAGCAGTGTGTGAGGTGGGGCCAGCAAGCATAGCTGGAAGAAGACAATGCCCATGGGGAGAGGAGGGAACCTGTGCTCCGTGGCCAGAGTCCTGCGAAACAGGGGATGCCAGGTGTCTTTCCCAACTATGCCTCAGAAACTGAACCCACAGGAGGCTGCTCTCCTGTACACTTTCTTCCCAGATTTAGTACGGATTTAGCCTAGATTTAGTGCAGAAGTCATCTACCTCTCCTTACCAAGTCCCCGCCATCCATAGCTTTGCTCTTTATTTAACCCTCAGATTGAAAGGCATCCTAACACAGATCTCTCTTGCCTCTCATCCCTGTCCTGGGCAGGCTCCTTGGGAGTGAGTAGTCAAACAAGAGAGTCAATAAATGATAATGGGATCCACTCCTCAGGTTCTTCCCTCTGGTGCTAGGACCAAGGAGCCCTGCCCCACCTAGTGCAGAGGAAGCCAACGCCAGGCTCGGCACCAGAGTCTACCCCAACAGTCCGCAAAGAAAGTGACCCCAAGCATGAGACTGTCTGTATCACCGTCTCTTCCACTAATTGTGACTCCTAAGTCCTTTTAACTGTCATATCCTCGGGGTTGGCACACAACCAGTACTGCTCAATGAGAGGCCAGATGAACAAGTCAGTGAATGAGAGTCAAAGGCCACATTGCTAAATGATGTAGAACCAATCCCAGAGGGATGGTGAGCAGAAAAGGGAAGGTGGCCAGCTGGCACAGGTACCCCAGTCTGCTCCTTCTGTCTCAGAAGGCTCTGTGGAGGGGAGCTGCAAGGTGCGGTCCCACATTTTCCCATCAATGCACGGTCTATCGGTTACCACTGGTACCCACGTGTCCACTGCACCAGACTCAGCTCTCTGCTCCCAGCTCCACATGAAGTCTGCCTGTTCCTGCTTTACAATGATTAAGTTCAGTTGTCAAGTTGAGTTGGTTGAGACCCTCCTAGAATATCAGTAAAGCAGCAACTGTGAGCAGAACCAGCCCCTAGTCTGGGGACCCAAAAGGAATAGAGAGAATAAGGACGGCCTACCGTGTCAGCTTCCAGGATGCTGTGACTTAAGCTCTTCTGCTCTGCCATGCACTTACCCCTGCCATGATGGGCCAGAACCATGAGCCAAAAGTTAGCCCGCCCTCCCTTCACCTGTTAATATCACTTATTTTGTCTAAGGGATGAGATCCAACTAATATAACCATCCACTGAGTGTACCCTCTGCCTGGCTCTGCCTTCTCTCTCTTCCCATGGATCCTTGCTACCCAGCCCTGGTGCTCTTCATGGACCCTCAATGGCTGTCCATCCTCTTTCATCTCCACGACTCAGATGATCTCACAGCTCCCCATATCCAAGGGTGTTCTTGTCTCCACACACCAGGCACTGGCCTGATGCTACAGAGAGGTCCCACTTGCCTGGGCATAAGAAGGCCACGCATCTGTTTTATTCACTCTTTCGCCTGAGGATGCCATGGAAGGTCCCTGTGAGATGCTTTCTCACTGAGCAAATGGATCGAAGCAATAACACAGACCTTATCAGGTCTCAGGTTCCATGTTTATTTGCCATCTTGTACGTTGCTGCAAAAACTGAACACACACACACACACACACACACACACACAGCCGTAAATGAATCCAGCAGGTTGAATACATATGAGTGTACTATTTGAGTATTTGAGTGTGTATGCACACACAGCACTCATGTAAGAGCTTCTGAAAGGAAGGAAGGAAGGAAGGAAGGAAGGAAGGAAGGAAGGAAGGAAGGAAGGAAGGAAGGAAGGAAGGAAGGAAGGAAGAAAAAGGGGCCAGAGAGATGGCTCAGCAGTTAAGAGCACTGGCTGCTCGCCCAGAGGACCAAGGTTCAATTCCCAGCACCCACATGGCAGCTCCCAACCCTCTGTAACTTTAGTACCCCTTCTGGGCACTACTTATACATGGCACACAGACATACATTTGGGCAAAACATCCACACACATAAAATAAAAACTGAAATATGTATATATGATAAAAATATAAATAGCCACCGTTATAATGTTTGTATATCTCCTAGTTTTCTCTATAATTTTTTATGTAATTGAGAAATTATGTGAGATGGAATTTTCTATCCTGGTTTTGAATTTTTCGACAAGTCCATAAACATCCTAACATTTAATCATGAGATAACACTTCCTCGTTCATGACTCTCTTATATTAAATCCGCAAGCTGCTTGCAGTCTTCTCTACACTGTAAACAACACTACAGTGAATGTCTTCCTGTAGAAGGCACTTCTCTACCTGCTGTGCTGAGGCTCAGCTCCCACTCAGGACTTAGCTTCCATGACGCAGGTGCTCGAACTCTACCCTGGGCTACATCTGCAGCTCTTTCCAAATCTTAATTCTATCAGTTGATGTTGTTTGTGAAGCACATTTCCTAGGTCAGAACTGACCCACACATTGTAAGTTATTGATAATTATTTCTAGGAAATAGATATAATATTTTCATTAATTCTTTCAGAATTTCTTACACGCCTATGGCGTTTTGATTGTATTCTTTCCTGCAGCTCCTCCTGACCCCTCCGGATCCACTCCCATCCCCCACCCCATCCCAATGTCATGTCGTTCTTTGTTTCTTATAACAGAGTCGAATTTATGCTACCCATATATTTTTGGGCATGGGGCTTTCTACGTGGGTTGGCCAAGCAGGGGCTGTATTCTTAAAGAAAACTGACTCTCCCTCTAGCAGCCATCAACCGTCACTAGCTCCCCATCTAGAGCAGGGGCTCATAAGCCACGCCTTCTTCTGGACTGCAAAGCTGGTTGGCTCAATCTTGTGCACATCCCGTCCAGGCATCCGTGCCTGCTTATGAGTTCACCAGTGTGGGGCTCCTGTCAGGCGCTGAAGACACTGCTCTGCTCCAGTTCTCCCTGACCCCTGGCTCTTACAGTCTTCCCACCCTCTCTTCTTCCATAGTCCCTGAGAAGAAGAGTCCTTTGATAGTCCCTGAGAGTCCGCGAGAAGACGAGTGTGGTATAGATGTTCCCATTTGTGGCAGAGAGCTGCACGGACACTCGCTGACCTTTAACCAGGTGTGGGTTTCTTCAGACAGTGAATTTCTAAGGTACCATGAAGGAAGGGGATGCGCGCGCGCACACACACACACACACACACACACACACACACACAAACCACATTTACCATGATGGTTGAGTTGGACAGTCAATTTGACTGCATTAATAAATGGCTAGCACACTAGTGGAGATCACCTCTGGATGTGTCTGTGGCAGTTAGATCCTGGGGGTTCTGACCGGACCACTGGATGAAGCTTCAATGGTGTCCAGACTAGAAGCCGGTGAAGGGTGGTTCAGCCTAGTTGGAGGAAGCAGGTCCCTGGGGCGTGTTCTATTGAACTGTACCTTTCTCTGGCTTGCTGTGTGACCCTTCTTTCTGTTTCCTGTTCACCAGTGAGGGCAGCATCCCCTCTGCCACACATCCTCAGCATGGACAGAACGCTCAGAAATTAGGAGTTGAAATAAATCCTTTCTCTCATGTCTCTGTCTGGCATTTTGTCGTGGGAATGAAAAAGTTAACTAATAGTTACTTACTGAAAATTACTAAAAGCCAAAGCAATTTTTTTTTTTTTTTTTTTTTTTTTTTTTTTTTTTTTTTGGTTTTTCAAGACAGGGTTTCTCTGTGTAGCCCTGGCTGTCCTGGAACTCACTCTGTAGAGCAGGCTGGCCTGGAACTCAGAAATCCACCTGACTCTGCCTCCCAAGTGCTGGGATTAAAGGAATGTGCCACCACTGCCTGGCTGCCAAAGCTATTTTTTAAGTCATTAACTACATATTCAGAAGGAGAAAACATAGCAAGGCATAAATGGCTAAAAACTAAACTTTTCTTAATATAATGTATGTTTCAGATTTGATGTGGAACCCATGAAATACTTTATATAATTGTAAAACAAAATTTGCTTAATCCCCTTTAAGAAGATAAAGTAAAAAAATAAAATAAAATGTTCCCCAATTCCTCTTCTTAAGCATAATTAAAATTCATAGACATAATATATAAAACAGGCACAGGGATTTTTTCATAAGGGCAGACAGAGCCATGGTACCCTGATTGAAGTGTCTTCCTGTCCTAGTTAGGGTCACTATTGCGCCAATGAAACACCAGCACCCAAAGCAACTTGGGAGGAAAGGGTTCGTTGGGCTTATACTTCCGCATCCTAGAGCAGCATCGAAGGAAGTCAGGGCAGGGGCCCAAACAGCACGAGAGGCTGGAGGCAGGAGCTGAGGCAGAGGCGATGGAGAGGGCACTGCTTACTGGCTTGTTCTCACACTTGTTCCTATAACAGCCAGGACCACCAGTCCAGGGATGGCCCCACCACAATGAGCTGGGCCCTCACACATCACTAATTAAGAAAATGCCCTGCAGGCTTGCCTGATACTATGGAAGCATTTTCTCAATTGAGACGCCCCTGTCTCAGATGACCCTACCTTTTCAAGTCAACATAAAACTAAGTATTACACAGGACTACAGCATAGCTTAGTTTGAGTTCTTGGGTTTCCTGCTTTCTTTCTTTCTTTGTTTAGTTATTTATTCTTCTTAAATAACAAACTTGGAACTGAAGAAGACACAAATCTGGAGAGTAGAGTGGTCACAGGCCATAGAAAGCCCCAGTAAAAACCTCTCTTCTCTAGGCAAAGCAGAAGGGAAAAGGGAAGCCTAGCTAAGACAGAACTCTCAGGACAACAGTCAATCAAATCACTACACTCCCAATAGTCACCATAGGTCCCACCCACCACACACGCCAGCAGAAGCCAGGTGGTAAATACAAGAGTATCTCCTCCTCTTGACTTGTCTAATCACATTTCCAGATCACCGAAGCAAGAATTATACCACCTTTTGTGTGATCCTAAAGATACGTAAAGAAAATGTTTAAGACAGCAACATTGAACTGGGGAAAATAAATGTCCTTCAGTGGACATATTATTTCTACTCTTCATTCAAATTTTAAAATGGACAGAACGCGGATAAATTGTGTATAAATAATGTAATACAGTAAAACCACTAAAAACATGCAGGCTATTTTTCATGTCAACTTGACACAAAGCTAAGGTTATCTGAGAAGAGGGGCCCTCTACTGAGAAACTGCCTCCATAAGATCCAGCTGTGGGCAAGCCTGTAGGGCATTTGCTTAATTAGTGATTGGTGGGGAGGGCCCAGTCCATTGTGGATAAGGGCATCTCTAGGACAGTGGTCAGTCCTGAACAAGATGTTCACGTCATCCCCTCTAAGACTGTAGAAGAGAGATCAGAAATAAGGTAGAGAGAAGGGCAGCAAAATGTCATCTCCTTGGCAAAGGTCAGCACCTTTGCCATGGCATGCACAATCTGCAGCAGCTCAGTTGTCTACACTGGATCTGTACAAGAACAAGCCAGTCAACAGTCAGACGTAGATGCAGAACAGGTCAGGAGGAGCCTAACACTTACTGGTAGACTGTGTTACCAATGTATTCCTGGAAAGGGAGTCTTTCCACTGGACACCCATTGACAACGCCACCAGGGTCCAGTGGCTGGTTCCAAGCCAGTGACCACACATATACACACAAAACAAGAGTAAAGTCATGGATCCGATTAAGGACTGACAGTGACCAGGGTGAAGTTGACTAGGACAAGAGGAAGAGGAGAGAGGGCTAATCTGCACACACTGTGTGCAAGTGTGAATTTCTCACAAAACAAAACTAATCAATAAAGTACAGTTCAACTATCATGCTACCTAAAAGAAACTCACTTCAAATATAACAATGTAATCGGGTTGGGAACAAAAGAATAAGAAAGATATGTCACACAAGCACTCATCAAAGGGAGGCAGCAGACTCAAAGTAGCATGAGATAAAATAGAGAGCAGAGAACACCAACCAGAGAAACAGAAATAGGACAGATAATGATAAAAAGGGTCAACCATGAAGAAAACAAGCCAGCCAAAGCAGGTATAAAACAAATGGGGAAAACACACACCAAATAGAAAGGAGAAGCTGAAGCTTCGGTGAGGGGATCCCGTCTCAGCACACAAGGAGTCACCCGGAACACGGAAAGGCTCAACACCACTGTCGGCCAACGCAACCAGCGTTCACGAATCAACCCACCTGACAACGGAATCTTCCACATGTCTTGCCAACTGCCCATGGAAGATTAGCAAAAACAGACTGTTTCAGGTCCATGAAGACACATGACGGGATTTCAATCACACCCGAAACAGTGAGAATTGTACTCCGTTGATAGTGTCTATCAACAACCAGTAGCCAACACTGTGTGAGTGTGAACGCCGGCGTCTTTCCTCTAAGAGTGAACCAGGAAGTTACCCACACTCAGGACTCTAAATTAATACATTACTGGAAGTTCTGGCCAGTCCCAAACGCCAAAAGCAAATGGTAAATAAATGCTAAAGTAACAGATCAAGAGAGGAGGAATAGGTTAGCCCTGTCTGCAGATAGCATGATCGCCTGTGTAAATGAGCTCAGGAAAGCTCCACAAATCTCCTAGAGCCATGTGTGAGTCCAGCCAAGTTGCAAATAGAATCTGAACATTCAAAAGGAAGGGTTTCCATGACTATTAGCAGAGAGCATGTGAACATTAAAAATTAAACGTGTGTGGGAGAGGTGACTCTGTGATGGAATATCATTTTTTTAAAAATTAAGTGTGCAATACATATATAAATATTCAACAAATGATACTAAGATGCAAAGAATAGAGCATTCTAAGAGTTGGATGGCCAACTACATGACGCCGAAAACTCAGAGAGGATCTAATGGATGGGGAGATAGATTATGTTTACGGGCTAAGAAACAAAAGCAGCAAAGGACTCCTTGCTCCTCACATTCTCCTGCCAGTTAAACACAATTCTTACCCAGAGCCCAAAAGTGTTTTTTTTATGTGTAAAGATACACACAATATTATTTTTTAATTTATTAAGAAACCAAATATCTAGGATAGCTAAAATTATTTTTTGGATAACGAAGAATGAAGTACATGTCATAATTATATTCAATAGCAAGATTCACTCAGTAACTATAGTAAGTCAATGTGAGATGCTGGCAGGAAGGTCCCAGATCTATAGGTCAAGGGGGTAACACTAAATGCAGAAAGAGACTGGCTATTACTGACTTTTGATAAGAGCATCATTGAATTTAATGAAAGAAAGATATGACCTTCTCAATTTATGGTGCTGTGGAAATTATATACCCATAATTTTTAAAAGACATGAAGTTTGGGGAGTGGAGAGATGGCTCAGCAGTTAAGAGCACTGACTGTTCTTCAAGAAGACCCGAGTTCGATTCCCAGCACCCACATGGCAGCTCACACCTGTCTGTAACTCCAGTTCCATGGAATCCAACACTCTCACACAGACACACATACAGGCGAAACACTGATGCATAAGAAATAAAAATAAAATTATTTTTAAAAGAACATGAACTTTGACCTAAGTTTCAGTTTATCAGAAAGAGAGAGAGAGAGAGAGAGAGAGAGAGAGAACACTCAGATGCTCGTGCACTTAAATGTAAAATGGAGCTCTAGAACTCTCATCAGGAAGCATGGGTGGAGGTCTGAAAGTCACAGGTGCAGGCAGAGCCCTTATATTTAACACTAAAAAATGTCTTCCTCAAGCAGAAAATAGATGATGGAATTCACCAAATTAAATTTTTGTGAGAAACCAAAGTGAAAAGGAGGAAAAATAATCTATAAACTAAGAAAAGCATTTACATGAGCACTGCTGTACTTTTAAGTGGGAATTGTTGGCATACTTTTTAAATTATTTTTATTGGGTTCTTACACCTCTACCTCCCTTCCAACCCTTACTCCACCCAGATCCTTTCCAATACCCCCAACAAAAGAAGGTTAGAAGGTTAGAACGTCTTCTCATCTCTGCTCACAACCACTTACAAACAGCGCCATCAGCAACCCAGAGCATCAGGGAGGAGCAGCAGCCATCTTCTCAGACGGACACCCTCTCGGGGTTGCTGGCATGTATACCCTCTCCAGAATCCCAGAATTCAACTATCTGCAGCTGGCAAAGATCATGCCTCCCCTACAGCAGAAGACAATCATAGTCAGCTGCTCCCCACAGTCTGAAGCAGCCCCATATCCCACGCCTGGGACGAAAATACAAACATATTCCCATAATATAACTGGGTTTTTAAAGGAGCCAAAACTCTTTCGATGTAATGATACTCGGAAGTATCTGTGACTCCCACACAGGAATCTTGAGCACATGAGGCAGCATTGAAAAGGCATAGAGGCCAACACAGTACAACGGTGGGGACCCACTCGGAGAGTTCACCATAAAACCGAATAAACCCCAAATCAAAAAAAAAAAAAAAGTGAGAGTGGGGGACCCAAAGATTAAGGTCTCTGGCACATCAGCTGCTGGCAGTGGGTGGAACCTGTCTGGCTCAGGCACACAAAGAACGCGAAGGTTATGAGGGCTGACAAGATGCATTGAATATTGACTAAATATTTAGCAATATTAGGGAAACTTTGCTCACTTCAAAGGGAGTCAAAGCCATGGTGCGTATGCCTTTCCTCCTTGGAGATGTGTTCTTGATTGTTAATGAATAAAATAGTACCTGAAGATGGCTTCAGATATTCCAGAGAATAGGACAGATGGGACGAAGCTACTGTGGATGGACAGCGTGTACGGGGACAGCCATGTTCCCGTGTGGACTTTTGCACATTTTTATATTTTCTAGAATAAAAAGGAAAAAAAAAAAAACTGCTGTGAGAAGGAGTCTGTGTTTTCACCCAGGGTCATTTGTTTGTCTGTTTGTTTTGAAGACAAGGTCTCTCACTGAACCTGACGTCATAAATTGTGCTAGGTTGGCTGACCAGTGAGCTTCAGAGACCTGCCTGACCCCGCCTTCCCACCGCTGGTGCTCAGACACCTGGCTTTTTGCATAGTCTCCCGGAGATTAGAACTCCCGTTGACCTGCTTAATGCAGCAGGCATTTTATGCACTGAGCCTTCTCCTCAGACCCCCAACGCCTTTTGAAACACACTGTGAGAGACAGAAACCCATGGACCGAAGAAGGAAACAGAGTGGCCACTTACGACCCGCGCGAGCAGGGGCAGGAGCTCCCCTCCCCCACCCACCTCTCCTCGGCTCCCCTCCAGCGTCCGTGGAAGAAACTTCAGTTTTGCCACTACTCAAGCCCCGATCAGTCCCCACTCCTATGTGCAGAGTGTAAAACCTTGGACTTGTGTCGCATCCCTGACTGAGTATCTTCACTTGTGTCTTTCTCTGGGGAGGCAGGGAGTGTGGTGTAGTAGGCGCAGTGTGTAAATGTGTCCACGTGGGTGCATGGCACACCTGCCTGATCACTTGGGTCCTTGTCATCTGCCATCACGTCCTCAACATAATATTTTAGAAGAGGTTCTCTAGGTCAACGGAATATCTCTGTCCACCCTGAAAACTGTTCCCCAGACTCCAAGCGACAACCAGCACTGCCAATTCCCTCTGGCAGACACCATCAAACACATGAATGCTGCTGACCAATAGTGAGCTAGAACCCACCCACCTGGCTGGTCCAATCGCATCTTTCTTTGTTTGTTGCATTGTTTTAGAGATTTGTTTCATGAGTATATGTGTGTTTACTAGTATATGTGTGTGCCTGAATGTATGTGCGTGCAGTACATGCATGCAGTTCCCTCAAAGGCCAGAATAGCATCGGAGCCCCTGGAGTTAGAGCTACATGTGATTCTAAACTACCCTGTGTGGGTGCTGGGAACTGAACTCAGGTCCTCGGCAGGAGCAGGGAGTGCTCTTAACTGCTAAGTCATCTCTCCAGCCCAGTGGTTGATTTTAAGAAAGGGGTCTTGTTCAGTAGACTTAGGTTGGCCTGATACTCACTATGTAGCCCAAGTTAGCCTCAAACTCATGGCAGCCCTCCTGCCTCGGTGCTGGGAAGTGTACACCACTACAGCCACCTTTAAGCATGCTATTGCCTTTCGAGGATAAGAAACAGCAGTAGCCCCTGAATGTTGACCAGACTAGACATCTAACCACGTCCTATGAAAATAATAACAGGGAAAAGAAAATATGTAGGAATGGCTGCAGTAGCACACACCTATGGGAAGGAGGGAAAGGAAGGACAGAAGGAATGAGGAGGGAGGGAGAAAGGAAGACAGGGAGTTAGCTCATTCGCCAACCAATGAATTCACAAATGAGCAAGTGAGTGCGTCTTTACCAGACAAAGAGATGGGTGAATGGCTAGGAAACAGGTGGAAGTCTGAGAAGCAGGGGGACCTGGGGCAGAAGGGGACATCACCCCCAAGCTGCCCAATGCTCTGGAGGAAGAAACAGAGCCCACATGATTCACCCGCCTTCCCACGAGGATGGTCACTGGTCCTCGCTGAAGCAGGCACTCCAAACAGCACCCACTGTGCTCTCAAACCCTTCCTGCCAAAAATAGTTTGCTTTATTACCACACACTCGTTTACACAAAGTGATTAGTAGTAGTAGTAGTAGTAGTAGTAGTAGTAGTAGTAGTAGTAGTAGTAGTAGTAGTTGTTGTTGTTGTTGTTTTTCCCAAGACATGGTTTCTCTGTGTAGCCCTGGCTGTCTTGGAACTCACTCTGTGAACCAGGCTGGCCTCGAACTCAGAGCTCTGCCTGCCTCTGCCTCCCGAGGGCTGAGAAGGTGTACACCATCACCTCCCCGCTAAATGATGAGTTTATTGTGGCAGTCTGGCAAGTGCATCATGTCCTTCACACTCAGCCCGGCCGCCTTCTCCAACTCCCTCCTGCCTGCTGGCCCCTCCCTCTTCCCAGTCAGTCCCCTTCACTTTCTTAGGTCCTGTGTAGGAGAGGAAATTCTGCATTTGTCTCTCCACATTGGGCTTGGTTTATGTCCATTCCCCTCTCTGCCTTTGACATTGCTTTATTCTTCCTTATGGCTGAGTAAAACTCCACCATGTGCGCACGCCACATTTTCTTTATGCTTTCGTGTGTTGGTGGGCGTCAGGCTGGGTCTGTGCCTCAGCTGTTGTGCATGATGCTGGGATAAGCATGAGCGTGGGGGCATCTCTGGGCTGTGTTCTCTCCGATTCCTCTGGGTACATACCCAGGCGTGATGTAACTGGGTCATACAACAGTTCGGTACAAAATAAGAATTATATGTTGCTACATATTTTGGAAGAACTTCTTAAAATTGTGTTCTATACTCGAAATAATACAACTGTTTGTGGGGAGAGGAGATATTTCGGCATTTCAAATAAAATCCTGCAAACAATAGACTTCTAAGCGAACATGTGTCTGAAGACTCCTAGCAGGTGTCATGGAAAGGCAACCTCCTGCTCACTCCTGGCCTCCCTTTGCTTCCTACCCTCCCCTTACCCTCCTCTTCCCCTTTCCCCCTCCCCTTCCCCCTCCCTCTCCTCTTCCCCTTTCCCCTTCCCCCTCCCCCTCCCCTCCTTTTCCCCTTTCCCCTTCCCCCTACCCCTCCCCTTCCCTCCTCTTCCCCTTACCCCCTCCTCTTCCCCTTTCCCTCTCCCCCTCCATCCCCTTCCCCTCCCCCTCCCCCTCCCCCTCCCCCTCCCTTTTCCCTTCCTGTTACCCTTACTTACCCTTATCCTTCCCCTTCCAGTGGCTGTGCAAGCTACAAGAACCACCCTGCAGCCCTCTGTCAATCTTTGCTCGGAGATCACAGGAATGCTGACGTGTCTGAGGCCCCAAGAACTTTGGCTCTGGACACCTACACTGTCCAGCAAACAGAGAAAGGGTCGTCTGACCTCTAACTTCATCCCCAGTGTCTTCAGGGTCCCTGTAGATGAGGGACACCTCAGAATCCTCAGGACTGCAGTCCTAGCTGAAGGACAGAATAGTCTAAGTACAGCACATTGGAGTACAGCCCACTGACCACAAACACGCAGGGGTTGGGGAGACACTGCTCCAGGGGACTCAACATCTCCCAGGCTGTACTTAGTCACTGAAGTCAGTGAAGGAATCTGAAGGCAGGAGTTGATGCAGAAGCCATGAGGGCATGCTGCTTACTGGCTTGCTCCTTGTGGCTTGCTCAGCCTGCTTTCTTATAGCACCCAGGACCACCACCCTAGGGTGGACCTGCCCACAAAGGACTGAGCGCCTCCATAGGAATGTCAATCAATAAAATGCGTTTTGGACTCGCCTGCAGGCCAGTCTTCTCTCTTCAAATATAAAACTAACCAACACACATGTGGATGGTCCAGAATGCAGTCAGGTCTTTCCCAGAAGCCATTTTCACACCCTCACTTCCAGTACCTTCTAGAATATTCCTCTTGACTTAGCACCTGGGGGTTCTGCACCCCAGCCGGCAGGAACTGCTGAGGGCTTTGTTGATGTCAGTCTACTCTACTGACCTGAACATCACCACCTTTATATGTAACTATTTCAATTCTGTGGCAAGCAAACAGCCCCATGCACCTGCCAGCATTCCGTTCTAGAAGGCGAGCCAGAGAGAGGCAAAGATGAGGAAGACCTCCTGGGGGCCAAGCTGCTCAGTTACTCCCCACCCGGGCCCCCAGTGTTCCCTCATCCTGCCCTGTCCCTCCAGCTGGTCTGAACTCACCCCACTCCCTCCTCTTCCCTCCGACGTGACTTTGGATCATAAAATGAAACGATTCAGTGTTTATGCTTCTAGCTACATTTACGTTTAAAAGTAAGATGTTGAGTTTAGTTTTAATGATGGAGAAAAAAAAGCCTTTCAAAGGCTAGCTCACTGAAACTCATTATGTACTATAAAGGCCACTATTTAAAGATTCCGTAATTCTACTGATAATCTTTTTAAGGCAGATTTATAGCAGAAAATAGTTAGATTCTTTAACTTTAGTTATAATTTTCCATTCTGTAATTTAATACTCCCTTAGTTTATATTTGCGCATTAAAAAGACGGGATCTAAAAGTCCATCATTAAATACTTTTAATAAGTGCAATAAATAAGTTTTACAGTGTGCATAAATCTAAAAACAAAACCTAACATAAATTGTTAATCTTACACTTTTTCTCATTAATTGCAATACATAAACATATGTTTTATACAAAGATATTTGCTTCAAAATAAGTATAATAAATACAGTTTACCACATGTATTAACCTTAATAGTTACAAGCTGTTAATCTTATATATTAGGTAATAATTTGTAATAAATAATTGTTTATTATCTTGATGTTTGCTTGTCTTGGGTTTTAGCAATATGCAATAAAGAAATGCAATTTTGAATAATTTGATTGTAAGACTACTGGGAAAATACTGTATGTTATAATTAGCCAGGAGATGGTTCTGCTCCTGAGAACCAGGAAAAAGGGGGGGTTCAATAATCTAAACATATGTTATTGAGTCCATAAATAATTTTTAAAGTTGAGTTTAGTTTCAACGAAGAGAAAAACACTAAAACTTAAATACAAATGGATAAATGAAGCCTTTTCCCTGAGCTTCAGAGCCTCAGCCTTGGTGTATGCAAAAGAGATAAGAAAACCACAAGCCATACAGGAAGTGCCCAGCCTCAAGCTGAGACAGAGGCATGGCCACAACCCTATGGAAGAGTGGACTACCTGTCCTCATCCACACCCACAGGAACCGTTTCGGGTGTGTGCACAAACGCAACACCCTCCAGAGTGCCCTCAGCACCTTGTGGGCGCAGGCAGAGAGAGGCTGGAAGGAAGGGCCTGGCTGGGAGGGGCTGGCAGGGAGAGGCTGGCTGGGAGGAGGGGCTGGCACCGTTCCTAAGCTTAATAGAAACCACTAGTCTTATGAGTAAAGGTAATAATTTGTCATAAATAATTGTTCATTACCTGGGCATTTGTTTGTCTCAAAGTTTAGCATTGTGCAATAAAGCTGTGCAATTTTGAGTAATTCGATTATAAGACTGCCGAGGAAATACGGTGGATTATAATGAGCCGCGGGAGGGTTCTGGGGGGCTGGAAACACAGATCGGCCAAACCACTGTCCTGGGTAAGCACGGCACAAGTGTCACTAGAGCTATGCAGGGGTCTGAAAACCCGTTTCTCTTGTTTCTGCCATTGAAGTGCTCACTGGACAGAGATCTGTGCTGGATGAATTCAGTCTCCTCTTTCCCTGAAATCCCAAGGCAGGAAACTCAGGGCACTGGGCCTCCACCAGAGCCTTGCCTGATGCTCCATGCACAGGACACCTGCTGGCCAGATGGCCCCAAAGGCTCACCTGTGTGTGTCCAGGAGGAGCCTCGTGGGAGGGGCACTCCCTCCAAGATGCCCGATGCATGTCAAGCCAGCCACCACCGTGTCAGGTCACACCCTTGCAGGCGCAGGGAATTGAGGAAGGCAGCCTCAGACAGGAACAATGAGGAGGGCAAGCAAGAGTCTGTGTGCATGGGCCACATGCGAGCACAGGAATACAAAGACTCACCTCAGGTCTGAGAAAGGGAGGAGGGACAGAAGAAGGGACCTGTAAGAAATTTAAAAAGGATGAGTTCGAGGCCAGCCTGGTCTACAGAGTGAGTTCCAGGACAGCCAGGGCTACACAGAGAAACCCTGTCTCGAGAAGAAAAAAAAAAAAAAAAAAAAAAGAGATAAGTGGGGGTGGGGGTGGGGGGACAGCAGAGAGGAGGAGGAAAGGGAAGAGGAAAAAGAAAGAGGAGATAGAAATGGGACACAGAAAATATGGGTCTGGAGAGTAGGGATAGGAGAAAACAGAGTCGTGGACCCAGGGTAGTGCGCTGCAGATCTTCGCCGACTTACATCTGTCATCCCACAGCGCATGAGCAACCAGTATGCCTCATAGAGCAGCACAGGTACCGGCCCCCCGCCCTGCGCCCTGCCGTGCCTCCAAAGGTACTTCTGTGTTTTCACATCTCACCTTTCAACACTCTGGTGTTAAGGAACATGAGGCTGGCCCAGCTTTCACTCTTGACACCTCACCCCGGAATGGCCCAGCAGTCCCCATAGGATCCTCTCTACAGAGACCATGACAGCTGGAGTCAGGGGCGTGGCCTCGTCAGGAACAGCACTAGAGAGAACTTCTTGCCTCGATCTGGACCTCAGGCAGAGCTGGTTCCAGGTTCTCAGCAGTTCTGTGAACCTGGAGCCCAAAGAAGCTGAAAATTAAGAGACCTCCATGTCTGCCTTCCTTGGGAGAGCAATTCTGCCTCTCTGCCTGGGGCACTACTCTGAGACAGGTTGGAAGAGAAGAGGACTTATCCACTTTGATTCCCACTCTTCCACACAAAAAGCACACATCACCACTAAGCCCGGCGCTGCCCTTTCCTAGAACCTCGGGGATGGGGGCGGGGGGAGGGTTCCCACCCCATCCAGATCTTGGCGAGCTCTCTAAGGCTCCAGAGGGTCCCCAGAGCCCTACTCCAGCAGCAGCTCATCCAAAGAAGGAATTAGGGGGGTTGTCAAGAGATAAAGGCTAGCCCAGACTTCAGGTGGGACTCAGCCTGCAGCCTGGACTACCGTGCCACCCCAAAAGATGACATGTGTGCCCCTTCTCATAGAGCCCCTTGCAAACTCAAAGGGAGGCGAAGAGTGTAGGAAAGTCTGCCGGCCTGAAGCAAGTGTTGTAAGGCCCTGTGAGGACCTCTGGGGATGTAAGGAGCTATCTCCACTCCCTGGGCGGCGCTGGGGCAACTACGGGAATCATGCAGCCAGATGAAGCTCATAAATTTCCCCTATGAACAATTGTTTTCATTTCCCTCCCATGCCACTAGATATTATAAGTGGAAAGCAAAACACAAGTAAATATGTTCATTCCACTCTGTGATCGGTGATAAACGAGAGGCTGCGCAGGCTGACAAAGGTCATCAAGCCGCCAGCACGGAGTCTGCGAGCGGACACTGCCACCCTCCGGCCATGTGCGAAACTGCATCAGCCTCCGCCATCCGGACTTCACTGCCTTCCCAGGCTGTAGGCACCTGCCCTGAGCTCCTTCTGCAGAGACTGAGGGGCTGCCATTGTGCTTCACGCGGGACATCCAACACATGACACATGCAAATGACAGAAAAGCTATAAAGCAAGGCAAAAAAACTCAAATTAAAGCTAGCCACTGTCCCTAATAACCTCTCTCATGAAGACAACTTACTAACATGTCAGTCTGTTTGGCTTCAATAAGGTTGAGTGCTGGGCATCACGCTCCATAATGAGGTAGATGTGCACAGGAAAAGAGAAAGGTTGTTTGTCTGAAGCCCTGATATTTGACCTAATGTTTAAATTAAAGTAACTTCTGTAAACAGCTGGAAAATACCTTTTTAAGGGCTGCATAATATTTCCATTTTAATTTCACTAGTATTACTATTATCACTATTAGTGGTGGTGGTGTCTGTGCACGCATGTGTGTGAGTGAGTGTGTGTGTGTGTGTGTGAGAGAGAGAGAGAGAGAGAGAGAGAGAGAGAGAGAGAGAGAGAGAGAATACAACAAGGGAGGAGGATCAGAGGTGTGGAGGTCAGAGGACAAACTGTGGGAGTTAGTTTTCTCCTTCTGCATGGGTCCCAGGGATCAAACTCAGGTTGTCAGGTTTGGTTGGCCAGCATTCTAACGGGCTAAGCCACTGGGATGGTAAGGTATTTTAAGTTGCAACTGTGTCAAGTGAATTCCCCCTCTTCAATTGTTTACACTGTTTCCAACGGGTCCAACCCTGCCAATGATGCCAAGACTAAAATCTTTATTCAGAAACCCTTGTTCATATGGCTTAAAAACTTAAAGGTTGAATCACTAAATGAAGTGAAATGTGGTTCTGTAGTGTTGGCATGCAATCCCCCACTCGTCCATTCTTTCAACTTTAATATCAACTCCAGGCAAAAATTCAGTTCAAACTTTCTTGACATTTTGCCACTTTTATACCAAAGTCCATCAGAAAATAAAACAAACTGAAGACTCTCCAAGAAACATCTTTTTGTCAAAAACAGAGGCAAGTGATTAAGACCTATCCAGTCAGATATTAAAATACAGGAAGCTATGGAACGGAGAAGTCTGAAACCCACACAGAGGCAGTCAAACTCAGGGGTGTGTCCTGGCTGTGGCACAGTGATGGCTGACAGGTAAAGATGTGAGCACAACCTGCCTCGGTCAGAAAAAACCAGCATCTTCCTTTGTGCTTCTCCTGCTTTGAAAACACGTAGGAATGAAAGATTGGGATTCTGAGGTGGAACATGGAGGCTACGAATCAGATATAAAAGGGAAGTCCTTCCTGCAAGCAATTCCAAAGGCAAAGACTGGGGAGGAACTAGTGGTATCTGGATGTAGAGGGTTCACCTACAGCTGAGTGGGGTGATACACATATAAAAATCTCAAAGAATAAGCAAGAAAATATCACTTTGAAAAAGATACCTAGATTTGTATTGTAAAAGTAATAAGGCCCTTCTGTCAAAAAATATATAATTTTAAGATTGAAAGGCAAACCAAAATCAAGGAGAAAAGAAGTATTTTTGACACACGTAATGGAAAGTTGAATGCTCCTAATGTGCTCAGCTTTCTTACAAGTGAATAAGAGATATTTCAATAGGAAAAAAAAATGGATTGAGGACATGAATAGCAATTCACAAAAGAATAAATACAAATGATAAATATGCATAAAAGATGTTCAACCTTATTAGTAATCAAACATATGCAAATTAAAACAGCAAGGAGAGTGCGTGTCTGTCCCTGTGTTCATAAAGACAAAAAAAAAAAGGCAGTAGAAAAAGGTGGAATAGTGAGGTCTCACAGCACTGGTATGGGGTGAACTAGACAACCTTGAGGAAGGATAATTTGTGATGAACACCTGTAACCCCTGGACTTGAGAGGCTCAGGCAGGAGGATCGGGAGTCCCAAGTTAGCCTGGGCTACATAGTGAAATCCATCCTGTCTTAAAATAAATAAATAAATCAGGATCCAGAGATTTTGTTTCCAAAGGACCCAATCAGTGACATGTGGGGATTGGCTACACTGTGTTCTTTACTCCCAGAAGCAAGTCAATGCCCAGCAGCAGAAGAGAAGATGTATTCCATATATAATCATGAGATAGGCAAATAGACAGTGTGACATTGGGTATAAACAACTGTGTAGGAATGTTGCTAACTCCTAAGACTTTTTTCATAACTGTTTCATAGCAGGAAAAAAAAAAAAAAAAAACAAGTACAGGAGCTAGAGAAATAGCTCAGCAGATAAGTACAGTGGCTACAGGGGACTTGGATTCAGTTCCCAGGACCCACGTGGTAGCTCACAACTTGTAACAACGTTTCAGGTGATCTGACGCCCCCTGCTGGCCTCTACAAGCACTGCAGACCTGTGGTATACATATACCCATAAATGGCCAAACACTCCTACACTCAAAATAAAAAGAAATTACTTTGTTTCTGAGACCAGCCTAGTCTACATAGTGACTTCCAGGCCAGCCCATGCTACATAGGGAGGGGGAAAAACCCTTTTTAAAGCAATGCAGAGACAATAAAATGGTGCTTCATACAACAGTGAAAGATGCTAGGCTATCCCTCCAAACCCAGAGATTACAGATGAGATTTCAAGTCCTTTGTTTTCCAGTGGCTTTTTTTCCTCCCTTCCACATTTAGCAGTGTTCTACATCTACCACCTGAGGATTAGGAAGTCAGCAGTCTGGGATTTCCTAGAGCCATGATACTGACCACATGACCACATGACCACAGCACCATGTGATTGTCTTCTTTTGTCTGTTTGGGCATCAGATGGTCTTGGAACACATCCCAGAGCCAGGCACGTTCTAGAAGCCTGGCGATCCCCTGTTGGGGAGATTGGAATGAGTTAGGAAGGCAGCTCGGTGGGGACGGTGAGAGCAGACACCAGGGGCAGGGGAAGAGAACTAGTCCTAAGAGGGAATTCAGAGAGGGCCACTCTGAAGAGATGAGGGTAAGAAGACCTGAGCTGCTGGGCCAGGTGGTGCACACCTGTAATCCCGGCAGTCCAAATGCTGAGGCAGGGGGCTGTGTCTGAGTGTAACGAGCCATTCTACTAAACAATTTAAAAGGTGATGTGGGCTGGCAAGATGATTCAACACAAGCCTGATATCCTGAGTTAGACCCTTAGAAGCCATGGTGCAAAAAGAGAAATTACTCCAAATGTTGTTGTCTGACTTCCACACACACAATCATACATAATAATAATAATATTAATAATAATAATAATAATAATAATAACTTAAAGCGATCTTTTCAAACTATTTTTACTAATTCTTTGAGGATTTCTTTGAGAATACAATGGATTTTGGTCATATTAATCCCCCCTGCTCCCAGGTCCATCTCGAACTCCCCACCCCAACTTCCTGTCCTTTTTCATTTTATTTTTCATTTAACTAAAGGGATTTCATGTATGACTTCAGGGCATAGATTGCACCAGTGGGTTTTGAGGGTTTATTTCTCCAGGAAGTCAAGGTGAGCACTTCATGTTTACATGAGAAAGAAAACTCTGCTGTTTCTACTAACCCAGGCTAAAGGGACTCAGTCCCCGCCTTTCCTAGCTTCCTATTTCCCTGGCTCTTTGCACCATGTCCCCTATTTCTGAAGAAGGTCCATTATCTTCCTGAAGCATCTACCCCTCCATAGAACCACTGAGGTCCTGATGACTAGGAAAATTGTGCCAGGACCCTGAGAACAGAGCTGGAGGTGGCTCCTATGCCTTGCAGGGACTCTGGCACTGGGGACCGCCATCTCCAGGTAAATATGTCAAAGGACACCATGACTCCTGTCATCCACACCCAAACCAAAGGCCAGCTTCCCTAAGTGAGCTCCAGAAGGTGACATAAAACACGGGCATCTAACCAGCATCCTGATACCAGTCTATGTAACAGACAAGCATTAAGACGCCGGGACAACTGGTGCAGGTGTGGAGGCCCCAGCATAACCTTTCTATTCATTAACAGAAAACCCATCCATCCCAAGGTTTATGGTGAATGAATAGAATTTTCATCAAGCTAAAAACCGCCTTCTCAGCAAAGGGAATAATGACCAGGTGAAGGGAAAACCTGCAGGGGACAGGATGGGGTGGCCGTCTTCACAGATCCCATGCAGGATTGATATACAAAATGTGTAAAGAACTCAAGAATTAAACACTGAAATTTCAAGTAATCAACTTAATGAATGAGGGGCTGGAGAGATAGCTTAGACTTATAAGCACTGGCTGCTCTTCCAGAGGACTTGACTTTGTTCCCAGCACCCACACAGTGGCTCATAATTGTCTACAACTCTAGTTCCAGAACTAATGCCCTCTTCTGGCCTCCATGAACACTGCACACATGTGGTACACATAAATTCCCATGGGCACACACTACTATACATAAAATAAATTTAAGAAAACAATCTCAAACCAATGATAGTCAAGTGAACAGAACAGAATTCTCAAAAGAAGTGTAAAAGTTCATGAAGTGTTCAGCATCAGGGAAATGCAGATCAAAGCTACAACATCAGTATCTCTCACCTTAGAGTGGCTATCATGAAAAAAACAAAACAAAACCCAATAACCTCTCCCCATCACCCCTTGCCACCAGCAATAGTTGGGAGAGCTGATCTCAAGGTCATGAAAGCAAAGAGCGGGCCCTGCGCCTCAACTGGGCAGCACAGTAGAGCTGGCCTTGGTGGCATGGGTGTGAGTGAGCAGACCCTGGGGACATGAGAGCTGGCTCTGCCCCTTGCTGGCTGTGGCATTAGATGAACTAGCCAGGGCAGGGCTGGAGAACTCGCCCTGGTTGGGTGGGTGCTGGGTGAACCGCTAGGCTGACCAACTCAGCTAGCACCCAGGCCTAGATCTAGGACTTTGAGTTGGACTGCTCCAAAATCTACCTCATCTATGATCTGCTGGAGCACGCGAAAGGGGCGGTCCTTCAGATCCAAAGCTGCAGGATCTCCATGACACAGGACAATAGGATAACCGAGAGGAGTCCCAGGAAGAATCTAGTATTGATAATGTACCAGAGGCCAGAGGCCTCGAACCAGACCAATGACTCATTGCATGAACATTGGCAAGTGAAGATGTGTGGACAGAGGGGTAGACTGTGGGGCACACTGGGACGTACCGCAGCTTCCATGAAAAGATGTTTTCTATGCTTTGCTTTGTTGATTTATTTTTATTTTTATTTCTTTTGTGGGGGAGATTTCAAGGGCCGAGGGCAGATACAAAGGGACAGGGAAATGGGTGGGACTGGGGTGCATGAGGTGAAACACTCTTGCATTCCATGGGCATAATGGGGGAGGGAACTAACCCTCCCCTGCTGGGGGGGGGCTCTTGGCCATCATCTTTTTCAGATTCCCCAAAGATGGAGACCTTTTTTTTTTTTTTTTGGTTTTTCGAGACAGGGTTTCTCTGTGTAGCCCTGGCTGTCCTGGAACTCACTCTGTAGACCAGGCTGGCCTCGAACTCAGAAATCCGCCTGCCTCTGCCTCCCGAGTGCTGGGATTAAAGGCGTGCACCACCACCGCCCAGCTGGAGACCCATTTTAATCTAGTAATGCTGTCCCTTAAGTGAGTCATTTAAGGGGCCTGAGGAGATGGACAGGTGTTCTCTTGAAAAGCACTTCTGTCCTGCTCAGGGCCGAGATTGCCAGTAAAGGAAGAAGGGATAGCCTCTACCCAGAGAGCTCACGCTGAATTTAGAGAAAGGAAATTTAAGTTGCAAGGACGCCCTGGGGGCAGACAGTATGGCTTTAGAGGGCCCCTGGGCTGCGGGCACCCACCCCAGTGTTCACTGGGGCAAGCAAACAGTGCATCCTTGGGGATCGGACTTTGACGTTCCAACGTGTAGCATGAATTCTTTACCAAGTATCACTTAAAGCTCAAGGGTGGCTCTAGAGGCAAGTTCATTCAACAGCCCACAGCCCAGAGGGGCTCGCGGGAGGGGCTGAAAAGCCAAGGGTTGGACTTGCCCCACTTTGGGGAGAAGGAATGCTACAGAGAGCTCAGATTCCAGGACTGGCTCAAAGTCCCTCCCACAGGGATGAACTTCCCACGGGGAAGTTCTGCTTTGGCCTGAGGCAGGGGTGAAGAGACAGGAAGCAGCTGAGAGGCGATTAAATACATTGGCTGCCCTAAAAGTCGAGGGACTATCCTAGCTTTGTTCACAGTTAGCCATCTTTGCAAGGGCAAAATGAATGTACTTTCAAAACCCAAGATGGGTGAAATCAAAACTTTAAAGGAAGATCGGGTCCCCTCTCCTCACAGAGCCCACCATCTTCATTACACTCCCTGCTTACATCAGTGTGTTTTGGGGTGATACTGGGTTAATCTGTGACTCCATGAGGGTAGCGTTCAGAAGGTGTGCCTGCCCTCTACCTTAGAATGTAGCATGGAAGCACATGCCCTTGGCATACAGAATGATCACCACTGACAGAAAACGCATTGAACCCCAATAGGCCTTCAGCTTCCTCCTGAGGGGAAAAGCCAGGCCTGGGCTTTAGGGATCCTTTGCTTCCATTAGTAATAACGGGATGCAATACAGACAATGAGCCTGTGATTTTTTGGGTAACCTCAACTTCTGTCCCTATTGTCCCAAGGGCCACCACCCCTCAGTCATGATGGGTATGTCCTCCTGTCTCAGGCACTGTAAGGTATCTGAGCTCCTACCCATTGGGAAGCAGACTGGATCCATCCCAAAACTGTGGCTCTCTGTCCAGTCCTCACAGAGAACATTTCTATTTTGAGGGAGTTTAATTTGAGTCCAGTCAGAATCACAGTGGACGGGTTTGCCTCAAACATGCTAAGATGCAGGCAGCTGCTCAATTAAAAAAAAAAAAAAAAAAAAATTAAAAAATCCCCAAATAGCCCTTGTTCTATTTTTTTTTTTTTTTTTTTTTTTTTTTTTTTTTTGCATTTTTATAAGTTCTTTGAAAGGAAAAAGAGAAAAAGAGAGATGAAGAAATGCCGAGTTTCTCCCTCCTCCACGTGACCTCCCCGTGGTAAGAAAGACCCAGAGTAGAGGAGGAAAGAAACCCAGCTGGGCTTTTGCAGGGCCCTGCCCCACCCACTGGAAGCATCTGTGGTTCCCTCTGGTTCTGGTTTGGAGAGAAAAGAGCAGACATAGCCTCCAAAGCATTTGCTCCCCCGATCCTGGGATCTGAGATGGCTGAATCTGTGCCAGTGCTCACAGGCACAGCACTGCTGGGTCTTGGGGACCCACAGCTGGGACCCACTGGGCCAACTGCTGGGGGACAGGATAAGAACAAAGACCAACACCCTGGTTCGATCCTTTGTTTAAACCCCACCAACCCCTGAAACAGGGTCGGTCCCTCCCTTTTTCAAGGGACATCTATTTGCCTGTGAGGTTTCCTTATGAATCCCCACATCTCCTCACGACACAATTCAAACTAGGTCTCCAAATTGCCACTGCTGGGATGTTAAGCACTGGAAAATTCTGGATGACCTTCTATTAACAGTTTTCAAAACCAATATGTGTTCGTAGGATGTGTTTTGTTGCTGGACTGGGTGGTTTATTTATTTATTTATTTACTTTGCTACAAGTACCCCGAGGAATTATGAAAAATACTTGGTTTCTGTAGTTTATCCCATATGCTCTTAATAGGCTCACAAATATAATACCATTATAAAAAAGAAAAACTGCCAAGTCTGCTAAAAAATTGTCATAACACTAAATTATTATATAAATATAAAGGGAGTGTGTCTGTAAAATATTCGGTCAATGAACATCCCTAGGTGACGGTTTCGCCGTGTTGTTTTTATTCCTGAGAGATCCATAACGTATTTGGGCTTGCCACGTGTCACCACGAGTCAGGCAGCTAACGCATGTGCTTTTCAGGAGGGTGTCTTCCCTATAGAACGAGCTATAAAAAAATGGAGAGATCCGGTTGCTTTGTGTGATAGGCATAATTTAATGTCTTGCTTATAACACTGCATCTTAAGGAAAAATACACACTGTCCTGTGTAGTTATTTACAATATATTGCTAAGTCTATGCAAATGGGTTTCCTGAGCCCAGGATTATATAACAAAGGTCAACAATGTTTGAAATATTTTGAAGCATATTCCCAGTATGCTCAGGGTACATTGCTAATGTCCGATATATGCACATATATCTTAATATATTTCCAGATATTTCTGTTCGCTGTTCTTCCCATAGCTTCCCACGGAATACCGTTAGGGGGGCGTTCGGCTTTCTGAAGAGAGCCAAATGTTGCTATCCATCTTGGAAAAATTTATTAAGGTGGCTAATTATGCGGTCCTTAATATTGAATTAGTAAGGACGCTCCTTGACACTGCTGCAGAAGGGGGGAAAGCGGAGCCATTTCCTTGGTCCCGAAATGAGACACTCAACAAATGAGAAGCCAAAGGCTCACCTATGAGATCTTAGATTCTGGTCACAGATTTCCAAATTAGGCAGTGTGTGTGTGTGTGTGTGTGTGTGTGTGTGTGTGTGTGTAAATGCTTGTTATCGGGTGTGCAACAGAACCAGGAGCAAGCATACACACACACACACACACACACACACACACACACACACTCCTTCCAAGTACTAAAATTTCATTAATTTTTTTAAGGTTTTGTTTATTATTATTTTTAACTCTGTGCATGCATGTGTGTAGGGGAGGAGGTGTATTTGAGTACAGGTGCCCATGGAGGCCAAAAGTGTTAGATCCCCTGGAGCAGGGGTTAGGGCAGTTGTGAGCTTCCTGACACGGGTGCTGGGACTCAGACTCCAGTCCTTGGAAGCCTATCCACACAGATTTCTGACCAGACCACCTCTCCAACACTCATTCTTTTTTTTTTTTTTTTTTTTTTTAATGGGAATTATTTGACTGAGGAAAAACTGACTGTAGCACGAGGCCAGGAAAGACTTATAAAAATCCGACCTCCTAGCCCAAGTCCTGCCCCAGAGAGGATGCGGAGGAGAGATCTGCTTGTCTCAAGGAGTCTGGACTGAGCCCTCCATTCCTGCTCCTCGTGCAGTCGCCAGGTTGCATGTAGTAAATTAAACACCACCAGGAAAGAGACCAGTAGAAAAGATACTCACTCCTGGAATATGGGCCAGACTAGACTGGTCATCTACCTTCTCATTGCTGACGCACAGCATAGCAGTCTCAAACTCTGGGCCACCATGTCCGCTTCAGGGTGTCCTGGTTTAAAGGTCTTCAAAACTCCAAGGCAAGCCAGGCATGGTGGCACACTTCTGTAATCCCAGAATGAAGAACGCTAAGGAGGGAGGGTCATGGTTCCCAGACCATCCTGGGCTGCATAGCAAGTCCATGGCTGGCCTGGGCTACATAAAGTTGTCAAGGCGAGGCTGGGCTGCATAGCACTGTCAACGTAACCTTGGGCTCCATTAGCAAGTTCCAGACTGCCATAGGCTCCACAGTGAGTTTCAGGCTGAAAAAAAAACAACACATGAGTGACACTTAAGGTGGCTCCACAGTTAAAAATGCTTGCTGCCATCCCATAACCTCCACTGTGGAAGGTGAGAATTGACTCCACAAGTTGTCCCCTAACTTCAACAAATGTGTTACTGCACACACACACACACACACACACACACACATATACAGACATCCCTTTTTTTTTTTAATTTTTAAAGCTCTTAGCTAGACAAATTCCTTGAGCAGCAGAGAGTCCAGGAGCTCACTGAGCTCCACCCCTGAGACCCACATGCCGGAAGGAGAGAACTGGCTTCTCAAGTTGTCCTCAGACCTCCACACCATCTCTGTGCCATATGCAAGCCCTCACGCATGCATACACAAACATAAACAAATACATGTAATTTTTAAATCTTCAAAGCACAAAATAAACTTGCAAGGTAAAGCTTCTGGTGAATCCATTGTTTTCAGACACTGACCAAACCCTTCCCCTCTTTGGGCAGTAGGAGGCCCGGCTGGATGTGGTGATGGTTCAGGGGCCCATCATCAGTGCAGCAATCACAGCCTGCCTGGTGAGTCCTTTGCAAGGGACGGGACTGGTGGGCCCAGACTTTCTCTAAATAATGTCTCTAAATAATAATAAAGCCTTGTTCCCACAAAAAGTAGTGACACGGAACCTTCCAGAACAGTATTCCTGGGATAGCTAATTTTGGCTATCAACTTGACATACCTAGGGAGAAAGAGCCTCAGCTGAAGAATTGCCTGATCAATCAGTCTAGTCTGTGGCAAGTCTGTGGAGCATTTTCTTGATTAATGATTGATGTGGGAGGGCCCAGCCCACTATGGGCAGTGCCACCCCTGGGCAGGTGGTTTTGAATATATATATATGAATACAGTATGGGGAATAAGCTAGTTCAATTCCTGCCTCCAGGTTCCTGCCCCAACTTCCTGATGGACTGGAAGCAGGAAGCTGAAATAAACCCTTTCCTCCCCAAACTGCTTTTGGTCATGGTGTTTATCACATCAACAAAAAGCAAATGGACACCCTCCCTCCCGGCCCCAGAAGTAGAACACGTATCCCGATAAGAAGCCAGCTTCCTTTTCCTCCGGAAGAAGGTGTCATGGTCACACATTGCTCCCCACATGCCTTCCCTGCCTTCTCCAACTTAGGCTTTCCTGAGGCCCCAAATGTTGATCCCTCTTGTGTGGGAAGATGGGGAGGTATATATTATATATGTGTGTATATATATAATATATATTATATATATTATATATACATATACATATACGTATACATGTGTGTGTATGTGTGTGTGTGTATATATATGTATATATATGTGTGTGTGAAAACAGCCCCTGTTTCTTCCCAGACCTCAAAATGCTTTGTGGAACCTTCCAGAAGGTTTGGAGAGAGGGATTTCAAGGGAGCCCAGAGAGCTATGAGCATCTTTGTTCTCCCACTGGAAACTCAACTGTATATAAAAGAGAGCAAATGTTAAATCATTTAAAGAGAGCTATTTTTCATAGTTCTCGGTACATAAATGTGTTTCGGTACATGTTATTGTAAAATAGTGTTCCTACTTACATTCTTATACATCTGTTGTTGTGTTTACTCATCTCTAGTTCTGACTTTTAGAAATAGCAATAAATCTATTTTTTAATCCGCTCTCCTGATGACTGATTATTCATCGCTAAAAGCAGTGGAAGGGAGTCCATGTGAGGAGAGATCCACCCTCCCCAGCAAACTCCAATTTTACAAGATAAACAGGGTCCAGGGAGATTCCTCTCCTGTCCTGGGTAGTTTATGCAAACTAAATAAGGAGTTGGTGGCAGCTCAAATAAATATAAATTACCCTCCAGTGGAGACTTCAACCACTTGTTACAGTCTATTTCAACAAGAAGGAGTCAGTGGTGACATGTACGCAAACAACACAATTCATTTTCACACTGCAGCCCTAATACAAAGATCACAATGGCTTCACAGAGAGCCAGTCATCACAGAGCTAAGCCCGAGTGGGTGGGAAGAGGAAGGCATAGACTCGCCATTTCTGAACCCTGGGGAAGAGGGGAGGAGTCAGCAAACTAAGCACCTAGAGGTGTATGTGGGCGCAGGTAGGTCAGGCTTAGGCAGCTGTAACAAACACCACCACCATCCCGCGCGGTCTTGGTTCTTTAAACACAGCAAGTGTTCATGTCTTACTCCCAAGAAGCCTGCTGCACTGTGAGGCTCACAAGGGTAGGTTTCCATCTCATAGTCCTGTGTCCTGCACCCTGCATGAGGTGATTGCCTGGGGAGAAGGGGAGAGAGCTGACCATGTTCTGCCACCCCCTGGCTCTTTTGTGCTTTTGCCTTCAAGTCGCCCCTTGACCAGAAGTCACCCACCCAACCTACACAGAAGCTGGGAAATTTGAGAGAACAGAAGGACTTCCTTTGTGAACAATTCTACCTCCGCCACAAGTGACAGATTATTTTCCAGTCCTAACCATGTAGCCTGACTGGAAAGGAAGGCAGTCCCCATAACCTGGGCACACTAGCAAGCATACCATCACTGATCCATATACACCCAGCCTGTGGTGGCGGCGGCGGCAGCGGCAGCAGTGGTGCTGATGGTGGTTTTACCCTTTCCTCTTACTATGTAGCCCAAGCCTCACTCTCTTGGTTCTCTTACCTATACCACCTGAGCACCTGGATTACAGGTGTGTGCCACCATGTTCCTTTAAGGGGAGTGATAGAGCGGTAATGGAAACAGTCTGGCAGGTGAACGCAAAGACAGAAGACTACAGATTTCTACATACATGTGATTTAGTGCACACAGGCAGGGAGGTCGAAAAACAATAACTACTTGGCCAACATTTCAGCAAGCAGTGACGGGGTGGGCATGGGCCAAAGATTAGAACTATGGCGTAACACCCATCCGTTCCCATCTGGTATCTAACTGGTTGCCTTTAAAGCACTTCCACTTTTAGTGCCTTTCAAATTCACATTTGTTTTAATATATCTGCCATTTATATGTGCTTTCCCATGTCATATGTAGCTGCTTAAACCCTCATCTACTGGATAGCATTTTTCTAAAATAAATTCCCACGGTGTCCTAGAATACCTATCCGTGCATAGTGGAAAACCCTCTCAAAGAAAGAAAGAAAGGAGGGAAGGAGGGAGGGAGGGAAGGGGGGAGGAAGGGGAGAAGAACAGATGTATTACAATGAATCCATGAGACAGCCCCATTTTGATTCCAACAGAATTGTTTTGCTTTGTTTTTAATTTTTGGTTAGCCATTAATGTCAAGCTAATCTTTCCAAGGGCTCCTTAAAAATGTAGCATCTCTGGGTCACGTTAACAAATGACCAGTTGTACATTTTATTTGTGACAAAGAACAGTCAGAATCTTCCTTACTGGGCTCACTTAGTGTTGACATGGAAAGACAGAAGCTGGGACTTGAATTTGAGTTCTAATCTCAACTTTGCCATCGGCATCCTTGGCCTCAACCAGATAGCATCCAGCTTCGGTCCTCCCCGGCAGGTAGGAAGGATTGCATAAGATGCCACGTCTAGGGGTCTGGAAGGATGCAGTGGTTAGTGTCATGTGTTGCTCTTGCAGAGGACCTAAGTCTCGTTCCCAGCATCCACATAGTGTCTCACGATCATCTGTAACTCCAGTGTCTAGGGATCTGACATCCTCTTCTGGCCTCTTTGAAGGCTCCTTATGTATACAGTGCAGACATGTGTGAGACTTGGGAAGTTACTCAGGCTGTGTGGGTGAAATGGAGCTGTCCTCAGAAATGAGGCCATGAGAACCTCTTTGGGGCTTACATTGAGACCTCCACAAACACCCCTCCACACACGGGGCTTCCACTAGATTTCCATAAACACCCCGCCACGCCACACAGCTGCCCAACTGTCAACTCTTGCCAAGTTCAAGTCAAGCCTTGGCCGTGGCGGTCTCCACCAGTGTCGTGGCAGATGTGCCTGTGGCTGGAGTCACCTTATTCCTGGAATGCTTCATTCTCAACCCCCCGCCCCGGAAGGCTTTTTAAAACTATGCTATTGGCTGTTTCAATTGAATTACAAAACACAGAGATAAAATAATAAGAAATCCCCATTTTTCATTGAAAAGCCAGCTAGCGGGGCCTATACGTTGTGAGCATTTTTAATATTGTACTTTTGTGCTTTCCTAAACTAATTTAGCCTGCTAATTTTCTATAATTACCTGCACACTCTTAACACAGCCTGGTCAGATGAGTTCTGTGAGGCTTATGTAACCAGCATTAAAAAGATGCATTTAGCCACTCCGGTTGTTCAAGTAACAAAGCCCATGCAATCCGGGGGTTATTGTATTCTCCCAAAAGTACTTAAATAATAGCCTAAAATCTGAAGAATTACTTTAATACTTCAATAAAAATAACCCAATTCAAAACATTTTCAAAGAAACATAGTTCTTTGCTCTAGGCTACCAAGTAATGGCTGAGAGGAAGTATATAGCCTGTCACTTCTGATTAGAGGACTGTGCCTCTGTGCTTTGAATGAGGGGCATGTCTGGTAATAGGAAGTGCAGATATTAAAGTTAATAAAATAATGTGGAATACGATCTATATGAAACTTGACCAAGTATTGCACTGACTAGCACATACTTTACTCTGTTCAGTCAACCGCTGTGGCCCGGCATCTTATGGCAGGCTTAATTTCTGTTTCCAAAGAGAGTACAGCTAAAAATACAATTTCCAGATTAGACAAATATTTTATCTGACTCCCTAACAAATGTAACCAAGGGCGGCTGACACATCTACACAGAGAGCCGGTCGCCATGAGAAAGAATGGCAGACGGTAGAGACCTTCCGGCTTGAAAACTCAGAGAAACCCCACCATCTTTGAGGTCATTATAAATAATTAGCAGTAAACATGGTGATCCAGAGGCTTCAACTGGAAAAGGACAAGGGCGGACCCATTTCTCTCCCACCCTCAGAGGCCCTTGGCTCCCCTTGGCACAATTAGAGCCTCTCTGTAGAACCAGCACCGAGGTCCACGCAGACTCATTATTAAATCTTTAATCTAAAATCCCAACACCGACCGTAATGGTTTTGCTTCTCGATACATTAACCTTCAACTTATATTCTCACTATTAAATAGCCCAGCTATGAGAACCACCTAGAATTCTTTTTTCTTTTTCCTAGTCACCTACACGAAGCCACGCGGTAGCCATGATGTGACCCTCTTCAGGGATTTAAAAGCAATTCCACGAGCTAATCTCAGTAAACCCAGAATTAAAGTTCTTGTTTCTATATTTCACTTTCAAAATATTTAGAACTTTGACGTATGTGACATTATGTTTTCATTAAAACAGCTGATTTCAAAATGCTGCGCTGAGCAGAAACGCCATAAACACTTTATGATGAACTGCCATGCTCTTAATTAAAACAATAAATCCAGCACACAATATTTGTGCAGCCTCGGGTCTGACCTTTGCCTCCTGCTATCCACCACCAAGCCGCTGCTGTGTTCCCAACGCCAGACGTGGAAGGTTTTAAAACATGATCTACAAAGGCACTAAAGATAAAATAAGAGAAAAGCTACCATTAGTCTTCGCAGTTATGATTAATTCAGTTCATATTTTACAATCTGGTTATGGAGTAAAACTGCGGATTTTACATCAAGTATTTGCTGTCTCTGTACCTAATGTATAAAAATGCCGGATATTTTAGAAAATGGCACCACACTAGTGCACTATGACGCCATGAAGGACAGGAATTGAAAATACTGAAAACAGAGAGCAAGTCACTTACCCATCTGAAGCGATGGACAGAGCTCACCCACTGGTCAGCGTCACACAATAAACATGTCCATTAGAGCCTAGCTGTTCTGTGATACCTGTGCTGACATATTCTAGATTCAAAGGATCACTCTGTTTCCTACATCCACCCCCAAAATAGGCAGCAAGAGTGCTAATTAATGAAACATAGTGACGGTGAATTCACAGCACTGGTGCGGTGTCCCAAAGGGACCTTGGGAACTGCTATCTCCAGGGCCAAAAGGTGTTCTGAACTGGGCTTGTACACACCCCTAAGAGGGCTCAGTGGCTATCCAGAGACCCCATGCTATAACTCTTGCTAGATGGAAGAGCAAATAACATCTGGTCTCCAAAATAAAAATAAGTGTCCCCATCTATGGTTGAAGCAGAGACATCCTGGAAGGAAGGGATAGAATGGGAGACCATATCACGTCCCTATGGTTGGGTGGCTCCTAAGCACTGCCCCCAGTCACAGATGACATGATCACATGTCCTTACGCCCCAATAAAATATTTTTATTATTTTAATTATGAGTATGTTTGTGTGTCTGTGCGCTTAAGTGCAGTTGTCCACAGAGGCCAGAAGAGGGCATCAGACCCACTGGAGCTGGAGTTACAGGCAGTTGTGAACTGCCCAGTGTGACTGCTCAGAAATGAACACAGGTCCTCTGCAAAAGCAGTAGGCACTCCATTAAGTCATCTCTCCAGGCCTTTTCAACCTTCTCCAGGGCCCCAAACCTACCATGTATTCATCTGACAAGTACCTGCATGTGCGCGTGTACAGAGCCTCTGAGCCCAGGGTATTATGAGGCAGTCTACTCTTGAAGGTTACAGTCAGAGCTCACCAAGGCTCTAGAAAGAGGTAGGAGAAGGAAGCTGTCCGGACACTCGGGTGTCCTTTGGGTGATTTAAGAGTATTTTCACATCATAAAAATCCATTTTTCCCAGAAGGCTAGAGAGAGAAGGCTTGGTGGTTGAGAGTGGCTGATATGATCTTTCAGAGGACCGGAGCTCAGTTTCCAGCACCTGTACTGGGCAGCTCATGACAACTTGGAAGTCCAGCCCCAAGGGATCCAACACACTGACGCGCACACACGCGCGCGCACGCGCGCGCACACACACACACACATCTATGCAAAAATAAATAAACTCCTAGATCTCTCAAGAGTGTGGCTGGTGTATGATTTCTTTGTCAAGTTTGTGTTTCCAATCACAGGAGTAACAGACACTCATAATGTCTAAGACTAGAGCGGACAGAATCAATGTGCAAGCGATTGTGTGAGGGCTGAGGGAAAAGAAGAAGAGCTATAGAGCTTGGTCCAGGGAAGTCTAAGCCCTGAGTTACTCCAGTGGAGACTGAGAGCACACACACTGGACACTTGCTTGAGACGTGTAACACGGGAATGCTTATCTCCAACGTTCTGCCTGTGGAGTGAACCTCTGGTACATGCAAGATCTACCTAGAAGGATAACTGGAATCAATAGTTTTTAAATTCATTCTGGCTCACAACTTCGGGGTTTTCTATCTGTGGTCACATAGACCCATTGGTTTGGACCTAACTAAGGTCTGTTCTGCCTTCTCAACTCATGATGATCAGGAAACAGGTGGGGGGAGCCACACTTCACAGACACACCCCCAGTGACCTCCCTCCTCCAACCAGGCTCCGACTTTAGTTCCTACCACCTCCGAATAATGCCGTGAGGTTACAATTCCATCCATGGTGTCAGAGAAATTAGAATCCAACTGGTCTTAATGATCAGCCCCACCATCTGGGGACCACCTTTGACACATGAACCTTTTGTGGGTTAGGGGGAGATTCTGTACCCAAACCATAGCAGGGGGTGACGGAAGGAGGTACCTCGTCACCACACATGACTCCAAGAAACAAAGTGCAGCAGAAGTAACAAGCAGCCTTGCCCCCAAGGCACCCACAAAAGAGCAATTTCACCTACCTGGAAAGAACCTGGGGCATACGGTCAGTTCCAAATCATATTTCATGCCTTACTTACTACTGAATGAATGTGGCTGCTCAAAACTGCATTGGTTTCACTGTTCTATTTGTGCTTCATTTGCAAAGGTGACTTGGTTTTATAGTTGCATAAAAGCTACAATAAGAGTTGGCATCTACTTTAGCAAACTCTAGAGCCAGGAACATTACTGTATTCTCTGCTGAGCAACTGGGATGATTAACTACTGTCCTGCAAGAATGAGACCGTGGGCGGCTTAGCAAGGCATGCTTGCTGCTCTTGAAGAGGACCCAAGTTCAGTTCCCAGCACTCAAATCAGGAGGCTCACAGCTACCTCTAACCCTACCTCCAGGGGTTCAGATATCCCCTCTGGCCTCTGCAAACACTGTGCTCATGGCACATGCACATGTGAGCATGTGTGTACGAACACACACACACACACACACACACAATTAAAAAATAAAAATAAATATTTTTAACGCACAGCCCCAGGCTTTGGGGGGGGGGGGTAATGTAAATGTTAAATCAAGAGCAGAAGAGGAGTTGCCTCAGTTTACCCCTTGCTCAGGCATGGCTGAACCCCCCATGGAGTCTGCATGAAACCAAGGGTCCAGGAACTAGATCTGACTCAACAAAGACCTCAGCATATTCCGCCAGTGACTTGGCTGGTGTCTGCTCAGAAAGAAAAGGAGGAATGAAACGGGAAGGAAGAAAGGCAGACGACAGAAAGCCAGCAGAGGCTAGATATAGTGGTGCACACCTCTAATGCCGGCACAGAGGCTCTCTGCGAGCTGAGGCCAGCCTGCTCAACATAATGAGAACTTATCTCAAAAGGACAGGAAACTAACCGATCCCATGGGGGGCCTAAGCTCCCTACAGTTGCCCAGGACTCTCTCCCTCATCCCCACCTGCCAGGGGAGGTCTACTTTCAGGAAGAGAGATGCAGAAGGCAAATCTCTTCTCTTATTTGTAGGTGTCTTGGAAGTCTTCTGCAGTTGCCTCTGTTCTGTTTTGAATTGTATCACATACACCCCAAAATGTATGTTGAAATCTTAACCTCCAATATCTCATAGTGTGACTGTATTTTTAAAGAAGGTCTTTTTTTAAGTAATTAAGTTAAAATGAGGTCGTTGGGATAGGCTCTAACCCAATACACCTGGTGTCTTTATGAGGAGACAGCAGGACGTGAGCATACGAAATGAAGAGGATACGAAGATACAGAGAAAAGACCATCATGGCCAGGGAGGGATGTCTCGGAAAGAAGCAACCCTGTCAACTCTTCAGCCTTAGACACCCAGCCTCAGAGGTGTGAGAAAGTACATTTCTCTTGTGTAAGCTGCCCCAGCCTGTGGCACTTAGTTATAGTAACACTAGCAGATGGATGTACTTTTGAACCCCAAAATTCAAGAACTGAGTTCTGGGCTAGGGTGTAGTTCAGAGGTAGAACCCCTGCCTAGAATTCCCCAGGGAGGGGCTGGGGCGTGGCTCAGTAGTAGAGCCCCTGCCTGGAATCCCCCAGTGAGGGCCTGGGGGCGTGGCTCAGTGGTAGAGGCCCTGCCTAGAATCCCCCAGTGAGGGGCTGGGGGTGTGGCTCAGTGGTAAATCACCTGTCTAACATATCCAGGGCCCTTGGTTCCATCCCTAGCACTGCAAAAAAATAAAAATAAGCAACTGATTTGCCTTTTCTTGTGTTCGGCTCTGCCAGCTGTCTTCTGTAAGTCTTCTACAGTTGGTGTAAAGAGGCTGAAATAACAATGAGCCCGACAACTTCAGTCTGTGAGCAATCTCCATTTCCCACCTTGTGCTTGGCCACTAGACCCTAAGCGAACCACACTCTGTCCCTTTGAGTTTGTCCCCAGTGCCAATGTGTATGGGAGTGACCTGCAGAAACGCCAATCACTCACACCAGATTGGGCACTTCCTGGCATCTTCCCACTGTGGCTGTACCTACTGGGCTGGTTCCTAAGTGGGTGTGACATCAGGCAGTGTCCAGCTCAGACTTCAGAGCCCCCAAGCACCTCGTTGTTCCTCTGTCAGTGCCCACCTATCTCTAGGTGCCTGACACTTGTCTGCTGCCATACTGCTATGCCCCACTCTCTGCAGAAGGTGAGCACAGGGGTGCGGGAGGAGAGCAGGGGCTCCCCGGGCTCAGCTTGACTTTACAAGGGGACAAATGGACCATTTCATTTCCCAAAATAACCTTCCAAGAACACTCCCATACGGAACCATAAAAAAAGGCTTAGACCCAAGATTTTTTAGAGGAGATTTTATATCCTTGAGTATCTATAGAGTTTTATGCCCCTTCGGGGTATCCATGGACTGTAGGCAGAGTGGAAAGGGCCTTTCATTAACCACAGGAAGCAAGCAATGGCTAGAAACAAGTTGGGCTCTTCGCCCTCTGGTTTTAAGGTAATTCTTGAGAGTTATAAAAGTCCTTTCCCCAGCCTAGAGCAGGCAGTGGGCTGAAGCGCAGCGCCCTCTGGTGGTTGATGATGTTCAGAGTCCTAGTCTAGAAGTCTGGGCCATCAGCCAAGACAACGGGCAGTACAGAATGGATGGGGACCTTTGAAACCTTGAGGGGCTGCTGATATGCTGCATGGGCTGAGCCCGGGTACCCCCTCCGTGCACATGTAGTCGTGCAAAGGGCATACTCAAGTGGGAGCACACAAAGGCACATAGGGGCATGCTTGTGGTCAGCCTCTGAGGAACAAGGTCACTCATAGTGAGTCAGTAAGCATAAGATTCTCTCTTCCTTGGGTCATCTCTCCCCAGTGTCCAGGCCTTGGAGCCAGGACGCCCAGTGTTTCCCTCTCTCCCATGATCTTCAATCATCTTCTTCACTTACTGACAGCAGGCTTCTTGTGCACATGTGAGCACACACGTGTGCACACACAAATGTGCAAGCACACACACACACACACACACACACGCACACACACACACAAAGCTTGGGAGTAGAGGGGTCATTTTTGTTCTCAGCCAGGTGTACTGGCCTGAGGAGGAAGGCAACCAGGACCCCACATCTTCCTACCAATGCAGAGGCAGCCGCATCTCACGTGCAGACAGCCCACAAGCAAGGAGCTACAATCTGTGCTCTGAGGTCCCCATGATGTACCTCTGCACATCCCCTCCTGCCATTTTTGTATTGAAGCCGAACAGCAAGTCCCAAGGCCCTGGGCATAAAAGTACATCGGGACTTTAAGGGGGTTGTACAAGCCAACGGATCCCACTTAAGTTTGCCCAGCATCCAGCCACCCCTAAGAGAGCAAGGTAGCGCTGGTGTAACTGAGACTGCAGGTTTGAGAGAGCTCCTAAGAGACTGACTCCATTTCTTCATCTGTACAGAGGAGGCCAAGCTCAGACCATGCTAAGACCTGGCACAAGCTGCACAGAAAGCTGCCCTGGTGTGGAAACATACTTTCTACCGCTGTGATAAAAACAGACACCAAAAGCAACTTGGGAAGGAAAGGATTTATTTCAGCTAACTACTTTCAAATCACCATCCACCACTTGGGGAACTTAAGGTGGGACCTAATCAGAGACCGTGGAGGTATACTGTGTACTAGCTTGTCCCCCACCCCTACCCCGTCCATGGCTTGCTCGGCCTGCTTCCTTATACAAGCCAGACCCACCTGCCATGGGTGCTGCAGTGAAAATTGAAATCCCCTTCCCAGATGACTCTAGCTCGTGTCAAGGTGACAAACTCAACCAGCACACTTGGCCTGGAACTGAACACTAGACCTAAACCATCATTGCCCGCCCCATTAACTATATGACTATTACCTATAGGACTCCTTCCTCACTAACAATACACATCCTACCAAGTGTGAGCAATAACCAAGTGATTCATAAAAGGCCCAAACTTTCCTGCAGGTCCAACCATCTCCAGCCTGTGAGGACAGAGGCCATCTTCCTTCCCACAGGATTCCACAGGCATCGGACCTGAGCCTGGCCAGCCCCCATCTGTCTGCAGTCCTAGTTCTCTCTCTCTCATTCGGAGGCCCCTCCTGTCAAGCTCTCCTGTCACATAGATTACAGTGGAGGCTAAGACAGCCAGGGCAGAAGTCTAGAAACATCTCCAAGGGGACGAGAGAGGAGACTAGTGTGTTTCCATCTGGAACTTCAAAACTCCAGAGACAGTCTTCACTCTGCCCTGAAAGCAAGCCCCTGTCAGCACAATATGCCCACCTCCACTGTTCCCCCCAAAGCTTGCATCCAGAGCACCCCACAAACACAGGTTGTAGCTAAAAGTACGCAAATCAGGAACCGGGACGTTGCTAACTCTCACGGCAGCATTAACTCATTCACTTGCACATATGGGGTATTTGGATCCCAGTGGGTCTGCTATATATACAGCTTATTATACAGTAGGTGCGACTTGGGAGAATTAATGTTACCATAGGAACATTTGGATCAAGGCTGGCTTCCAGGGAGGAGAGAGAAAAAATAAGTTTTCCTGCTCCGTGTACTTCTCTGTTTGGAGTTGCTGAGAGGAAGGAGCCTTGTAATGGAGTCAAATGAGGCAAGGAGGGGCTTCCCCTGGTGTCTTGGGGAAGGTGAGAATTCCTGGAAGCAGCTTACTGGGGAGAGAAAACAGAAAGTTAGGAACCAAAGCCAGAAGCCCCGGGAGCTCAGAGGGCTGGGAGGGAGGGTGCGGAGACAAAGCGCTCCCTGCCTGGAAGTGAGGGGCTGGGTCACAAAGCAGGGAGGTGGGGGTGGAAGGGGCGGGGGCACTGCCTGGGAACAAACTAAAACCCCCTCCCTCCATCTCTGAAATAAGATGTCCTCACCACCCCCCACCCCCATACAGACTGTCTTATTCTTCCAGGAGCCCATCTGTCTAGGAATACCATAAAAGCACAGGGGAGGTCAAAGGTGAGATGGGCTCTTTTCCTGGTCAGGCACTTGGTTCAGGGACCCAAATTCTTGGCGGAAGAGCGGAAAACCGATGGGGGATTTGCTTCATCCATTGTAAGCACAGTAGTTCTCTTGTGGGACACAAAGGCATTGTGTCCATCTGAACATCCCCACCCCTGAGTCAAACTCTAATAAAACAAATCAGAGTACTCAAATTATACATTAGCATAATCTCAGCACATCTAGGCATGCACTGAGTTCCCCCAGGCTCTGAAACTCATGTTTACCATCTCCTTTTGAAGAACACGTGGGTCCAATGGCTCCTATCCCCTTCCCTGACTTTGCACATCTGGGGGTGCTAACAAGCCACAGACACTGAATGGTATCCCAGCATGGTCATTCTACTCAAGCCAAAGGCAGTCCCACAACCCTGGAGACATGTGCCCCAGGTAGAGCCAACCCCCACCCAGGGAGCTGTATTTATTGCCTCTCTTCGTTCTTTTCATTGGGCAAAACACCAGGCATGCAGAGCTGGCCCAAAACAAGCTGGCTGAAGGAGTGAATGTTGAGTCCAAGACCAGAGCAAAGAAAGATTGCAAAGAGGGCTAGAGAGATGGCTTGGTGGGTAAGAGCACTTGCAGCTTTTCCAGGGATCCCAGCTTGGTTTCCGGCCCCTGGTATGAAGTCTGTAGACCACCTGTCATTCCAGTCCCAGGGGATTCGATGCCCTGTTATAGTCTACACAGACAGACACAGACACACAAACATACACACACACACATACAGACATACACACACAGAGACACATATAGACACATACACACACACAGACACATACACATATAGACACAGACACACATACAGACACACACAGATACACAAGCACACAAATACAGACACACAGATACACAAACACACATATATAGACACACACAGACACAGACAAACACACACATACACAGGCACACATACACACACACACACATAGACGCACACACAGAGACTCACATATACACAGACACAGACACACATATACACAGACACACATACAGACACATACATACAGACACACAGACATAGACACAGATACACAAACTCACAGACACACACACACACACTTAAAATTTTAAAAATTCGTTTTTTTTAAAAAGAAGAACAACAAAAAAAAAGGACCATGCGCCTAGCACTATTTCCCAAAGTTACCTAGCGCCTGCTCTGTACCCGGTGCTCTACTGCACCCAAGATGTGTGGATAATGAGGCGTTACTCTACCTTCAAACTGCTCATGGCTGCCTAGGGAAAGAGGGGACTGGCAGAACAAGGACAGTGTCTTACTCCGGTCCCTCCGGGATCCAAGCCTACACAGACCTGGAGCAGACATCTGCCAAGGCCTCCAACAACATTGGCTGAGGGTCAGGGACCCGCTCAGGAGAAGCAGGAAGTGTCAGGTTGTGCACACACTGGGAGATTCCTTCTGAACCACTATCCTGCATCCTGTGGTCCCCAGACCTTCCCCCAGCTGCCTGGTGACTGTAATTAAGGTCGCCCTCCCCATTAGGCACTTCTGAAACCTTTCAAACACCACAACAGGGATGCAGGGGACATTGCCGAAGAGGGGGCAGAAAGAAGGATGGGAGATGAGCTATGAGCCGCTGTCTTCTGGACGTGACATAACTGCTGCACCCATCATCCCACAGAGGCTCTGGCTACCTGCGTAAGATCAGACCGGCAAGATCAGTCAACACTATTTGGACTCAGTGGGTTTTGGGGGGAAGTAAAAGAGAGACTGTGAAAAGTGGGAAGGAGAGGTGTGGAGGGCGCTCGGGGGTGGGAAACGAGGCGGCCATGATCAAGATACATCATATGCATGTATGAACTCAACAAAAATAAATAACAGATATTAATTTTAAAAAACCAAAACAGGGAACCCATTTCTTTTGAAGCTGTGTCTGTTTTTTAAAAGCATACATAATAGAGGAATGGACCTCTCAATGCTTCCCAGGGTACCCCAGCTGAGCACCATGGGTAGGAGAGACCAAGTCCTGGGGATGGGAGGGAATTACCCAGCATCCTTCAGGATGGCTGAATTCTGTCTCCCATGCCTCCATTAAATTAAGGGCAGATTTATGGTATTCTTCATCCATCAGTTTGCCAAGTTTCTCATGACAGACCAGCTAGCCAAAGGTGCTTTTAACATACCCTCAGACACTGGTTATCCTTGGATGAGGGCAGACAGGTGATTAATGGCTACCTGTTTGTTTAATCATCAAAAGACCCCCAGACACCACCTCAAAGCCCCCAACACGTTGTCCCTCTGCTCCGCGTTGAAGGTTTCTCTCTCTGTTCCCACTGACTTTTGTTCCAGTGTGGTGTTTTTCATCCTGTCTGTGGCATGATTTTGAAATGAAGCCATTTGTGTGCAGACAGCTGGTGTTACAACTGGTCTATTCCCTTCAGCCCCCCCCCCCCAAGAGCCAACTTGCAGAACACCCATCCCCTCCACAGAGGGGGCAGCTCGAGGTGGAGGGAGTGGGGGCATGCTGTTGAGGTGTGAGGGTGCCACAGTGGCAGAGAAGAACAGACTCTGATCTCTGGGGACATCCTGGGAGGAGATGTGAGTCACCCGGAAAACATTATCCCCTGCTTTTTAACACACCTTTCTGGGACCCAGTTCAGATCTGGTGGCAGGACTGGGGGTGGGGGGAGCCCCTCCATCACTCATGTATCGTTAAGCACCTTCTGTATACAAAGCCTACGACGAGCTTTAAAATTTAACAGACAGAAGTCGCCTTGCCCAGATTGCCGTGCTAGCTCCACCTCGGGCCTCCAGCAATTCCCGTCACTCATTTGGCACATCTGATAGAGTCACCATTGTTGTCTTTTCCTTGAGGTGCTGTACCGTCAGCATTTAGACCCTTTGTTTATCAGCCCTGTGGTTTGTTTTCGACATTTCTGGTCTTGTGCATGCTAGGCACGGGTTGTACCCTTGGGCTCTATAACAAACCCTCTTTTCATTTCCTGTTTTGCTTCTTATTATCATTTTACTCTTACTGTGTGTGTGTGTGTGTGTGTGTGTGTGTGTCGCTTGCATAAGGTAATGTGTATGCAGTACCCATCGAGACCAGAAGAGGTCACTAGGTTCCCCTGGAGTGGGTGTTGCAGAAGGTTGGGAACTGCCACATGGGTGTTGTTGGTCCACCTTTACTTATGTGGGAGGCTTGTGGGAAGGGGAGTTTTGTTTTTTTTGTTTTTGTTTTTATTAGTAAAGAGTAGTCTAAGACAGGCATGGTGGTACCTGCCTGTAAAACTAGCACTGTAATGCCAGGCTGAAGAGAATTTGAGCCTGAGCTACAAAACACAACCCAGTCTCAAACAGAACAGCCAAGAGGTATCTAGCCTGCAATCTGTAAATGAACCAATCTCTGATCTAGGTACCCGGCTTCTTATTCACATGAATGGAGAGCTGAGATGACCAAATAATGACACTATAGATTCTGTACATTTTAGTTAACTGCCTGTGGGGCTTTTCTTTTTTAACTTTGTGTGTGTGTACCTGAGTGTGTTTGATGTATCCACATGCCTGTTCGTGTGTGCTTATTTGTGAACATAGGTGTATGTACAACACAGCATAGAGGTCAGAGGGTAACCTCAGGTATGGGTCCTTGCCTCTCACCTTGTCTGAGACCATGTGTCTTTGTTGTTCAGCACAGCTTAGGTCAAGCTAGCTGACCTGTGAGTTTCTGGGGATTCGCCTCTCTCCACCTCTATGCTCATCGGTTTTTTTATCAACTTGGCACAAACCTAAGTGTGGTGGTTTGACTATGCCTAGCCCAGGGAGTGGCACTATTAGGAGGTGTGGCCTTGTTCGAGTAGGTGTGTCGCTGTGGTTGTGGGCTTTCAGACCCTCATCCTAGCTGCCTGGAAGCCAGTATTCTGCTAGCAGCCTTCAGATGAAGATGTAGAACTCTCAGCTCCTCCTGCACCATGCCTGCCTGGATGCTGCCCTGCTCTCACCTTGATGATAATGGACTGAACCTCTGAACCTGTAAGCCATCCCCAACTAAATGTTGTCCCTTATAAAAGTTGCCTTGGTCATGGTGTCTGTTCACAGCAGTAAAACCCTAACTAAGACCCTAAGACATCTAGGCAGAGAGGATCTCAACACAGGAATTGCCTTCAATACATTAGCCTGTGGGAACAGCTCTGGAGCATTTCTTGGTTGCTAATTAATGGCTCAGTCCACTGTGGGTGGTGCAATCCCTAGGCAGAGGGTCTATGCAATAAAAGAAAGGTGTCTGAGTATGCCAGTAACCAGTATTCCTCCATGGCCCGTGCTTCAGTTCCTGCCTCCAGGTTCCTGCTTTCGGTTCCATCTGTTATGGACTGTAACCTGTGAAATGAAAGATCCCCCTTTCCTTCCAAGTTGGTTTTGGTCAGTATTTTATCACAGGTGAAACCAAGTTAGAGACACATGCCATGTGTCCCAGCAGACAGTTGCGTTCCAGGGATCTGAACTGAGGTTCTTATGTGTTTCCCCACTGAGTCCATGCCCAGCACCCATGAGACCTTTCATAGAATGAAACTCGGCAGGCTGCCATTGCTCTCAGAAGGTCTAATTCCCCATCATTGCTTCCCAGCCCACCTGTAGGACCTGTGGCCCCCAGGCCAGCTGCCCAAGATCCCCACTCAGCTTTCCTACACACAGTACCAAGTCCTCCCCACCCACAGACTGCCTTGGTGTCCGGCTGCCTCTTTTTGTTCTACATCAATTATGCTCTTTAGGGAACCACCGTGTGGGTAATTGGAACTGAACTTGGGTTCTCTGCAAGAGGAGCAAGTGCTCTTAGCTGCTGAGCCATCTCTCCAGGCCCTGAAATTGTATTTTTCGTGCTTTTCTAGCTGCCTGGAGGTAAGCTCTGCATGTTTTCCCTTCTCCTAAACAAGCATAGTCTCTATTCTCCTAAACAAGCTCTTGGCATTTGGTGGGTCCTTGGGAAACAGATATTTTCCTGGAGACAGAATTTCACTGTGCAGCCCAGGATGTCCTTGAACTTAGGGTACTCTTGCTTCAACCTCCTCCTGAGTCCTGGGACTACAGACATTCACCACCATGTCCAGCTAGGAAATAGCTATTTCTAATGAAATCCTGGTTTATGTTATTAAGTCATGTACTCTGAAAAATCTAAAATCAAGTAGAGGAAACCAATAAATAGGACTTCATCAAAATTAGATAAAAGTTAAAACTTTTACTCTGAAAAGCAAAAACTAGAAAGAAGCTAAAAAGACACTCTGTGTATTAAGAAGAAACTGTTGCAAACCACATAGCTGGCAAAAGGCTAGTATAGGAAATGGGTAAAGATCAGTCAAACTGCCACAGTTAAAACTGATTCAAAAATGGGCCCACAATAAAAAGACACCCTGTAGCAAAAGGTATACACATGTTAAACAGTCTCATGAAGGGTAGGGGAAATGGCCCAGTGGGTAAAGTGGTTGCCACACAAGCCGAAGGCCCTGAGTTCAGTCCCCAGCAGAGGTGTAAAAGGCTGTGTGCGGTGCTGTACCTGTAATCCCAGACTTGAGGGGTCCCACAGGATCATGACTGGAGCTTTGCTATCCAGTCAGGCTAGAAAGTTTCTGATTCTAGCACAGAGAGGAACTGTTAATAGATAGATGGTTGATGGATAGATAGATAGATAGATAGATAGATAGATAGATAGATAGATGATTGATTGATTGATGATCAATGGAGACTGGGTGCTGAAGAGATGGTCCAGGGATGAAGACTACTGCTTGACCTTCCTGAGGACTCCGGTTCTGTCCCCAGCTCCCCCTCCTCAAGCAGATCCCAGCTCCTACAACCCCAGATCCAGAAGACCTCATGCCCTCTCTGGCATGCACAGAAATGCACACACTCATGCACATAAATAAAAATATATCTTTTTTAAAGGTTGACTGTGGTAGAGGAAGACTCCAGATGTTGACCTCTGACCTCCACTTGCATACACACACACACACACACACACACACACACACACGCATGCACGCACATGTGTGCACACACACACATACACTCACAAGCTCACAAGAAGAAAATCGCACATGGCAGTGGGCCTTAAAAAGTCCTCCTTTCCCTCTGTTTCTGCTTCTGCCAGTTTCTCTAGAGCAGTGATTCTTAACCTTTCTAATGATGTGACCCTTTAACACAGCTCCTCATGCTGTGGTGACCGCCAACCATGAAACTATTATTGCTGCTACTTCATAACTGTAATTTTGCTATTGTTATGAATTGTAATATAAATAGCTGATATGCAGGAGATGTGATTTGTGACCCCTGAGAAAGGGTCGTTGGAGCCCCTGAAGGGGTTCACAACCCCCAGGTTGAGAACTACTGCTCTAGAGGCACCAGAAGTGTGCAATGAGACTCGGGCTGCAGTTGGCATTCTGCAGCAGTATTTACCTCTAATACTGATCCTGCTAAATGTCCAGCTCCAAGGTATTGACTGAATAAATTGTGTTTCACCCAAAAGTGCCTGGAATTTAAACTCAGAGGGGTAAAGGGTTTGATTTGGACACCAGTGTATCCTAAAAACCTCACAATGAGCATTGGTGAATATTTTCAGATCGATCTGAACCAAATGATGAGAAATTGGCACTCCAGAAATCATGACATGAGGAAATGTTCACAGCTCAGAAAGTGAAAAGGAAGAACGAGATGAGACTGTAACGGTGTGTCCACACCCCCTCAATTTATCCTTAAAAGAGGACGCCTGTGCATCGTTGCCTATTAAAAGCAAAGCTGTTTCTAGAGCCCCTCTTAGGACATGGTTACTTCTTTCATTGCCTTTATATTTGTGTATGTGTTCTATAAATTACAAGTCTTTGATGTTTTCATTTCTTTTAAGGGGGGTGTGTGTGTGTGTGGGCACGCGCGCGTGTGCATGCAATGCTCTTGGGTGCCAGAAGAGGGCATTACATCTTCTGGAGCTGGAGTAGCAGTTGGTTGCAAACCACCTCACACTGGAACTGGGAAGCAATTCCACTCTTCTGAAAGGGCAGTAAGTCCTTTAAGCCCCTGTGCTATCACCTCTCCAGCCCCTAATCCAAATTTCGAACAAAGAACATTTGTTACTTTTTTTTCCTGTTTCAGTCAAAAATAAACAGTGTGGGATTGGTTGATTACTTGTTTGGCTGGTTGCTTTGCTCGGGGATTTTGTTTGGGGGTTTCTCAAGACATGGTCTACTATATAGCCCACGCTGGCCACAGACTCAAACCCCTCCTGTCTAGTTCTACCTTCCAAGTGCTGGAATTAGAGGCGTTCCCCACCACACATAGCTTTCAGCGGTTTTTAATTTGTTTAATTGACACATAGCAATTGTTCGTATTTCTAAGTTTAGTGTGGTGTTTCGATACATGCATGCCTTCTGTGATAATCAAATCAAGGTAATTAGCATATCCGTCACTCTAAGCATTCATCATGTCTTTGGGGCTTGGCGGGGGTGTAAGTTTTATTTTTAATTGGCCCACAATAATTGTACGAGCAGCATGTTTTTAAATAGCTTTGAATCCATGCAGAGCCACCCTGATTTCTGAAACAATATGGGAATTGCAAGGACAGCCACACAGCCTGTTTCCCAGGCCACTCAGTCACACAGCACCTTCCAATTCCTCCCACAAACCAACGTCACTGTCTTATTTACTCAATATTTCTCTGAGTCTCTTTATTTAAAGAAATTTATCTAGAAGGAATCTTTATCATGACCATAAAGGGAAATCAGTATCACTTGTCATAAATACAATGAAATGATACAGTAAATGCCATTTTAAGTGGTGTTATTTAGCACTAGCGGAATACTGTAGCCTGCAGAATGCTCTGAATCCAACATCTACCGTCGGTTTATCAAATAAAGAGAGGTTAGCAAGTGCAAAGAGGCAGGTGCTAAAGGAAGAGTTGAACCAAGAATCCCATCTCCTGACACAATCAAGAGTCCTGGAAGCAGACTGGGGATGAAATTGCATTGAATTCAGTGTCATGGCCAGGTCTCTATGGCATCCTCAGGCCACCAGTGGGACATATCTCACACCTCAAGCTCACCAGACTGAATGAAGCCCAGGGGTGGGGCAGCACCAAGACTGGTCAGTCCCCCAACGGGCAGTAGAGGCTGAGGGGCCCTGGCCTCCATGGAGCCCTGGGTAACCCCCCACAATGCCCCCAGGTGACGGATAGTCCTTGAGGACCATCTTCTTCTACCCCAGGGAGGAAGGAGTAGATATGAGAGAAACAGTTTCTTTCCTCCCTCTAGTCCAGGAAAGGTGTGAGGCAGTAATTTCTGAGGTGCTAGATAGGAAGGGAGCAGGGTAAGCCATGTGCATGTGCATTTTTTGATTTACTGACTGGGAAAAATGATCTCTTCATGTGTAAAGTGTTATCATGTGAACGGCAGCAGCCCCATTAGTGTTAGAAACCTCTGTATGAAATCGCAGGAGCTATAGCTCTGTCTGGGAAGCGTTTGTTTCTGACCATAAGTTCTATTACATGAGGATTCCTTTCTAGACAGTGCTACCAATAGACCCAGATGATTGACATGCTAAGCAATCTCCTCTCATTATTCTGTACCTCATCAGGGAGCGAAGGACGGATGTATATGGGCTTTCACGATGGGAAGTAATTGATGCCCTGACATGAGGGCCATTACCCTATTCCATTCCTCCAACATGGGGACCCATCCCTCTGCCCTGCTCCAATGAGCAAATATGAGAACCAGCATCACAGAACGGGCACACAAAGTACATCTCAAACATTTTTTAAGATTAATGTTTATGGGACTTAGAGAGATGGCTCAGCAGCTAAGAATATAAATTGTTCTTGCAAAGGACCAGGGTTCAATTCCCAGCACCCACATGATGGTTCACAACCATCTTTTACTCCAGTTCCAGGGGGTCTGATAGTAAGGCACCAGGCACTTGTGTGGTGCACACACATACACGCAGACAAAACACTCACTCGTATAACTTTTTTTAAGTAAGATGTATTTTCATTTTAATTCTATATGTATGTAAGCATGTATACATGAGTATGGTGCTCAAAGGAGCCAGAAGAGGGCATCAGATTCCCCTGGCTGGCTTCCATGTGTGAGTGAGTGAAGTACTCAAAGGAGCCAGAAGAGGGCGTCAGATTCCCCTGGCTGGCGTTCCATGTGTGAGTGAGTGAAGTACTCAAAGGAGCCAGAAGAGGGCGTCAGATTCCCCTGGCTGGCATTCCATGTGTGAGTGAGTGAAGTACTCAAAGGAGCCAGAAGAGGGCATTAGAGTCCCCTGGCTTGCGTTCCCTGAGTAAGGTACTCTATGTGGGTGCAGGGAGTCCAATCTGGGTCCTCTGGAAAAGCAGTGCAGACTCTGAACTGTTGAACCACCTATCCAGCCCCCAACCCCGAAACTCTTCTTAAATTGAACCTAACCAGGATAAATGATTCAGGTAGGCTTTGGATATCATTTGGTACATAACATTCCCTTCCAGTCAGAGAAAGAAGAAAAAAGATTATTTGTGGGGGTTGTGGAGGTCAACCTCGTGAAGGAAAATGTGGAGTGGAAATGGAGATGCCACAGGCCCCTGCAACTCTTCAAAGAATCCCGATCTGCCGTACATGGGATTAGATCTAAAATGGCTCCCAAAACACCAATGAGAGAGCGAAAAGGAACGGAGGCCAGGGGGCGTGGCTTCTTCACCCATCTTCACAGAAGTCCTAATGGATGACAATGCTCCCTCAACTCCTGAGTTACCTCATCAGCCTGGGCTTTCACTGGGGCACGATAATGGTGTGGCAAGACTGGATTGGCTGGGGATTTGTGGGCCGATTGGCTCAAACACTGTATCTAAACTTATGCAGTACGCAATAAACTCGGATCTGCACCCTGATGCTGGTCTCCCAAGTCTGATTCCCAGGATTCATCATGTGACTCTGTCGCCTCCCCCCCCATCTTAGTCCTGTTCACACAATTATCCACTCATAACATTATTAGGGTGTGGTTCAAAATGTACCCCCAGGTTCATGTTTTGAACAATCAAGCCCCATGTATAACACAGTTTTCAATGCAGTGGGGCTTGGTGGAAAAGGGAGTCACTATGAGCAGACCTTCCTCCAGACTCACCACTTCCTGTCCGCTACCATGTGAAGGCTGTCCACATGTCCCCACTGCACTACCATCCCTTCCCTGCCATGACAGACTGCAGTCCCCTGAAACTGTAAGTTAAAGAGCAGTCACCCCTCCATTAGGTCACCCCTATTAGGTATTTTAGTCCCAGCACCAAAAACCAGCTAACACAGATATGAAAGACTGATTCTTCAAAGGCTTGAAAATATGTAATTTTTAAACTAATTTTACATTTCTAGGGGAATGATGAAGGCAGGAGTTGTTGGGGACAGGGACATTGATCTCCAGACAGAAACAAATCTGGCAATTTGAATCCCACCGGTGTCTTAGGGAACTGTCTCAAAGGTGTGTACATAGGGCACGTGAGGCCCCTTATGTGCTCTGCCTTTGCTTTGGGGTTCATTCTTTTCAGGGCGAACAATTAGCCAGGAATACTGTAATAACAAAGGTATGGTATGGACACTGTCCATACAGCAGAATCAGGGGAGACATTCCTTGGGGTGGAGCAGATAGATGGTTCTCTTCAAGTTCCTATAACTAATTCATTCAGCCATGGTAAAGAACCTTCGAGGTAGAATTATTAGTCAGAGTCCACCCACGGGATGACCTCATAGGATGAGCTGGGAGTTACCGTGGAGTTACCATGAGGACAGCAGATAGTCAAGCAGCCGCTCCATGTTAAAGGACAGTTTGAGAAAGAGCAACAAAGTCTGCGGAGAGCCACAACTGAGGAGATGGATCACTCAGTAAAGCCCTTGTCATACAGGCATGACAACCTGAGTTCAACACCCAGTACCCACATAAAAATAATGTTTTTATAAAGCGCAGAGCCATGGCACAGCCTGTGATGCCACACAAGTGAGGGAGGGAGGCAGGAACAGGAAACTCGTTGGACAAGCTCCGGGATCCATGAGCGATCCTATCTCAAAAACTAGAGAGGGATGAGAAAGGACAGTCAGCACTGACCTCCGGCTTCCACGTGCACACATGGCATTTACACGCAAGCCTAAGCACAAGAAAAGACAAAATTCTCTACAGCAGTAGAAGTATGTAACTGGGGTAGACTTGGACACAACAAGGAATAGTTGCAAATGGCCGTGATTGCTGCCTGGCCACATAGTCCTTGCCTAGCATGCAGGGCCTTGGCTTCGCTCTCCAGCCAGGGAAAGGGTGTCAAGACATTACCAGCAGCGAATGGGTTAGGATATAGCCCCAGTGGCACTACACCGCCTCACCATGGGAAAGTCCAGAAAACAAAGGGCAAACAGAGCTTATACTGTGAAAGCTATCCAGTGCTCAGGACACGGTGGGGGCATGTCCTTGAAGCAGAGCCCATGATTACCCCTGAGCCCCCATAGACTGCTTCTCCCTCCCACTGCAGTTCGTGGTCTCTTTAGAAGCAAGGCTACAAATTGCATGAAGAACAAGTAATTCAATTAACTCTATAGTCTGTGATGAAAAAAATAGGCCATTTTGCTAGCTCTAGTGGCGAACTAGTTTAACCCTGACGCTCAGGAAATTCCCAGGCCAGACAGCATATTAAACCAGATCTTCAACTTAAGAACAATTACTGTCATTTATCAGCCTGAATAGCAATAACGAACAAATCGACAGCTTTCGGGAGGCAAAAAGCTAGCTAGGTGTAATGATATGCAAAGCCACAGCAGTCTCCATTTTGAGCTGTCTCCATCCCATCAATACATCTCCAGCTACCTACAATTTATCAATACAAATGTGGTGCCCGATGAAGGCAGGACCAAGAAGATAAATATGAATGGGGTGAGGGAAGAAAGGACTCAGAAATGTTTGAATTTTAAAATGATGAAGTGCTGACCAGATTCTTAAAGCATTTTACATGCAATGACCCGATCATATCAAGTCCTCTTTGAAAAGAGCAGAGAATGGGATTTTTTTTTTTTTTTTTTTTTTTTTGTCTAACCCAAGGTGGCGGGTAGATGCTGCTCTCTCGTTACACTCCCTCTTCCTAGAGAGCATCTTTAGAAGTGTGTGATCATTGAGGGACACTAATAAAAGTCATAGGATGATGCTAATTAAAGATGGGTTTGCATACAGCCTTCCCCACATCTATCTGCAAGATTAACAGAAGTATGATATCCACTTTGAATGAAGGGAAAACCAAGGCATGCCATGATTCAGGTGCCCTCCACATCTGTCAGGCACTGGCCAATCAGGGTTAGAATTAGACTCCGGTTTGTCCCTCTAAAGTCAGAGTCCACCAAGGACCCAGAGGGACCCTGAGATGCAAGCAGAATTGAAAGATTGAGGATGGGTGGGGCAGAGAGAGAATTTCACACCTCCAAATCAGATGAGGATAAGTTTCAGTGGCGGCACACAGTGAGCACCTACTGTATGCAAACTGCTGGCAAGAATGAAGGAAGGCTAATTCCAACACAGGTGTGGCTGTGGTCCTGTCCCCACCCCTTACACCCCCAGTCCTCCCAGCCTCATCCTGACATTCTTCTGAGTACCACCACTCAGTCTGAGGGAGGAAGTAGGCTTTATCCACAGGGAATGTGGCGAGGGTGGTACCCAAGGTAGAAAGCATCCCTAGAGACAGATAGGATCCCACCAGAGCTCCTGATACATGTCCAGCAAACCAACAGTCCCTATCCGCTGGCTCAAAGGAGTCTCCCTATTCATCTGTTGTGTTCTCCTTCCAGCTGTTCCCACAGACCGAGTCAGACCTTCCAGCAGCTCTACCAGTGATGCTTGCTCATCACGTCAACCCTAGAATATTGCAATAACTTCCAAGTCTGACGCACAAACCCCTGTCCTTCCTACAAGTCGTAACTGTAACTCATGTTTAAAGGAAACTGGTGATTGGTCCAAAATTAAATACATGTTTGCTTATCTGTCTGTTTGAAAGAAAAGTGATCTGTCCATCTGTCTGTCCATCTATTTGTCCATCAGTTGGTCGGTCAGTCTATCTATGTGTCTGTATATCTGTATGTCTATGTGTGGCACGCATCACATGTGTGTATCTATGTGCTTGTCTGAGCAGTGTAAGTGTATATATGTGTGTATGAGTGCATATGTGTATGTGTGTGTTCATGAGTGTGTATATGTACGTGTGTGAGTGTATGTGTGTGTGTGTGTTCATGAGTGTGTATATGTATGTGTGTGACTGTATGTGTGTGTGTGTGTTCATGAGTGTGTATATGTATGTGTGTGAGTGTATGTGTGTGTGTGTTCATGAGTGTGTATATGTATGTGTGTGAGTGTATGTGTGTATGTATGTGTGTATGTGTGTGTGTGTATGTGTGTGAGGGTGTGTATGAATGTGCGTATGTGTGTGTGTATGTGTGTGAATGTGTGTGTCTGCCTGTGGAGAACAGAGATCAAAGTGTCTTCCTCTATCAGTCTCCACCTTGTTTTTGAGACAGGTTGCTCACTGACCCTGAAGCTTGCTGATTGGCTAGCATGTTCAACCAGTGAGCTCCAGGGGACTATTTGTCACCTACATGTACACTAACACATGACACACACATGCACAACAGCCCATGTCACATACATGCACACCAGCACATGAAACATACATGCATATTGGCACGTGAAACACGCATGCGCACCAGCACTGGATTACTGATTGTCTCACACTACTATGCTCAGTGTGTGTGCAGGTGCAGTAAGTGAATCTCACATCTCAGACCTTACATACTAAGCCATCTTGCAGCTTAGTTGTTTGTTTGTTTGTTTTTAACTCGTACCTTGTTTTTTAATTAGTGAATCTCTAAATAACACACACATAGCTCGTGTGGTGTGTTATCACTACAATTCCAACACTCAGGAAGCTAAGTCAGGAGGGTCTCAAGTTCAAGGCCAATACTGAGCTACATAATGAGAGACTTTGTCTTAGTGAGGCAGGGGAGGGGAGGGAAAGGGAGGGAAGAAGATATTGTACCTTACTGTAGTGGTTTGAAGATGAGTGCTCCCCATAGGTGCCTATGTTGAATATTTGGTCCACAGTTGTGGAACTGGTTGGGAAGGATTAGAAGGTGTGGCCTTGTTGGAGATGGTGCACCACTGGGGATGGGCTTTGAGATTGCAAATGTCCATGCCCCACCCCCACCTTATGCCTGTTGTTCTCAGCTAATACTCTAGTTCCATGTCTGCTTGGCTCCTGCCATACCACCCACCATGATGGTCATGAACTCTAACTCTCTGGAACTGTAAGTCTCAAACTCTTCTATAAGTTGCTTTGGTCATAGTATCTGTCTTTTCATACCACTTGTAAAAATCTGGTGAACTAAAATTTGGTCTCTCTCTCTCTCTCTCTCTCTCTCTCTCTCTCTCATTAGAAAATAACAGGGCACTAATATATTAACACAAAGTATAACAAAATAAAATATAAGATAAAACAAAAATCAACTCACCAAAGTCAGATAAGAAAAACAAACTGTCCTCGGTGTCCTTACTCTCACTGTCACTATGCTCAGCGTCCCCATCCTCACTCTCACTGTCCTCAGTGTCCCCCTCCTCACTGTCACTGTCCTCAGTGTCCCCCTCCTCACTGTCACTGTCCTCAGTGTCCCCCTCCTCACTGTCACTGTCCTCAGTGTCCTCATCCTCATTGTCACTGTCCTCAGTGTCCTCATCCTCACTGTCACTGTCCTCAGTGTCCCCATCCTCACTGTCACTGTCCTCAGTGTCCTCATCCTCACTGTCACTGTCCTCAGTGTCCTCACCCTCTCTGTCATTGTCATGAAGCCAGAGACATTTTCTAAGCTCTAGAGCTATTAGGATTTTTCTCCACAGCCCTTAGACATTGTCCATTTAATTTCCTCATTCTTATGAGGTAATATTCAGAACACACGCAGGCGAGTCTGAGAATAGGGTAGCAGACCAATGGGAATACATTCTATCACAGACAAAAGAAACCCCAATTTACAAGGGCTGCCAATGAAGAGATTGTACCAACCCATGCATGTCTTATACTCTTGGATTTAGGAAGAAATGTCAGAAGCTGACACCCTGTGGACCACCTGGGATAGCCTTCTACCACTACACAACACTCAGACCACAGAGTCCCAAACAGAACTCATGTAGATTCTGCCTCCTACAGCAGCTGAATCAATTGCTTTAGCTACCCAGACTGGGTACATGGATTGGTTGGGACAGGGTCACATGTCCCTCCCTGGAGCATCAGAACAAAACTTGTGTGTACAGAGAAGCGCTTATGCACTCCACAGAGCCAAACTGAGAGGAATGTGTGTTCAGATGGTACAATGCAGTTCACACCCACTACAGAGCATGGGGAGCCCACCCCAGTCCACCTCCTACTAGCCCACTCTCTTCTCCCTCTCTCTTACCCTGCCTCCCAAAAAATTATCCTAAAATCCAGTCTTGGGTTCACCCCAAAATTTTTCATTCCTCAGACCAAGAAGCCCAGAGTTGAGTCATGAGTTTGAACACAGGACGGAGTCCCTTCTTGTGTTGAAAGCTTTGTGGTTTTCTACCGTGTCTGCCAATGTCACCAGAATGTGACACCAGCAAAAAACTGGACATCTACCAGAGATTAATTTTCTGTCCACTAAGATCCTGAATGCCATTCCCTGAATGATATGAACAACACCATGTGTCTGTGCCTTATACATACTTTAAATGTTTTCATGACAAAGCAGATTAGGTCATTGCTGTAAGACATACAGAGACAGGGACACCAAAAACATTTTAAGAAAACACTCAATATCTTAATTAGTTATAGCTCTTCTTTTGTCTTCATTAGACTTAACTTTGGGGTGTAGCTCAGATAGAGCACGTGCCTGAAGGGTGAGACCCTAAGTTCCATCATCTGCACTAAAAATAAGTAAGTAAATCAGTCCATATAGACGGTCTGTGGGGAAGGAAGAACCCGCACAAGGGCAATGAGCATGTGTGCTGGAGTAGCTAGAGTGAGTGAGCTTTTGCAAAGTCCAGGACACTAGCTTAATATAAACATGGTGGGGCCCACAGCAGCAGAGCCAAGAGCAGCTTTTACAGCCCAGGACATAGGTCCCTCCTCTGCTTCCTCTTTGGCTGAATAATGAAGCCACAGCCGTACGTATCACCTGCCTCTTACGTGTATCGGTTTCACAGCATCGGCTGAATATGGGTTCTCTCTGCATTTTAATGTCCTGTTAATTTTTAAGGGTTAGTAAATTAGTAACCTCGTCACTTCTGCAGGTTGCTATACAAGCTTGACTGTTAATAAATTTTTGCTCTAACCTTAGTTTTGTTGGGAGAACTAGACCAGTGGGTGACAGCAGGGACAGCATCTTTTCATCTGTAGCCAGCCATAAGCCGGATCAAGGCACTATTGTTTTAACAATGAACCACTATCAATTCTTTTCTTAGGGTATATTTATCTTTGTCTTATAAGTATGAGTGTTTTGCCCATGTGCCAGCTAGTTTTATGTCAACCTGAAACAAGACCAACTCATTTTGGGAAAAGGAACATGCAGTGCCCTTGGAGACCAAAAGAGGGCATCAGGATCCCATGTGACTAGAGTTAGAGATGGCTGTGAGCCACCATGTGGGTGCTGGGAATCAAACCCCGGTCCTCTGGAAGAGCAGCCAGTGTTCTTAACCACCAAGCCATCTTTCCATACTCTTTTAGGTTTATCGTAAACATTCTGGTACATGTGCAGACATTTCTGTTGGGTTTCTCTGCAGGAAGAGAGATCTGAGGTCACATGCTCACCTTCAGTAGATTAAAAACCAAGGTTTCCAGTTTGTATTTCCAGCAACAAGAGCACCCTTCTGTATAGGTCATTTTTTTTATTCCCCTAAGACTCAACCAAAGGAGCAGGCACAGACCATGGGAGACAGCTAGAGGTTCCTTTGTAAATGGCAGGAATATGACTGAGTACATCCAATGTGGAAATCAGTCCAGAGGCTCTTCAAAATATTAAAGACAGAACTCACATAGGATCAGGCTAGGACACTCAGGGCACACAAGCAAAAGAACCAAAGGCAGATTATTATAAAAGTACCCTGCAGACCCACGAATGTCAATGCCCATCAATGGAGGACCAACGGATAAAGGAAGTGCTAACGACACACACAGTGGGGTGTTATTTGGGTATAAGGAATGAAATCATGTTGCTTGCTCAGAAATGGATGGAACGGAGGTCATCGTGTTAAGTGAAATAAACCAGTCTCTCAAAGACACGCAGCATGGGTTTGTGTTTTTGGTTTTTTTTTCCTCCTGTATAGGATGTCAGGGGAGCATGAAAGTAAAGCATGACTCTTAGAAACGTGGACTAGGAAAGGGGGAGAAAGACAACAGTAACAAAGAACAGTGATGTGACCAAGTACGGCAAGAACACGCAGGTGCACAAATGTCTAGAGAGACCCCTCAGCTTGTGAAATAAATATTCACTAATGAAAGAATCCTGGCTTCACTTATTAGCTGTGAAGGTTGCTTTGGGGAATTTCATGTGACCTCAGATTCCTGACCTGTGAAAGGCCCATAATTGAGTGGTCTTGAAAAAAAAATCAAGTTGGGTTTTATAAAAAAAGACAAAGTGTAGGTCTCTTCCAACACCCTGGCATTAGGGCAGCTTTCTCCTGGCAGTGTTAGCATAAAGAACACCAAGCCGGGGAAGCCTGGGCTACTGTGTTCAGCAAGCTGGGGAGGCCTGGGCTACTGTGTTACTTCTGAGATTTCCTGTAGTCTCTCTGACCCTCAGTTTTTCAAGCTGAGAAATGGAGAAAATAAGACTGCTCCCTGGGAATTACAAGGATCAAAAGTTTTCATACAAAATTTACCAATACATAGAATTCAACTCTTCTCTCCCAAGATTTCAGTTCTCTACCTGTTGCAGTGACTCAGACACTTAGCATACCCAGAATATCTGTGCCTCACCCTCTGAAGAAGGCTAGCTGTTGGGAGAGAGCAAATGTCATGCTGGCATTTGATGTAACCCTCATTACAGGGAACTGAAGACATAGAGCCCATGTTACAGATGGGGAAACTGAGGCCGGCATCTGTGTTGGCACCAGTGGTTAGTAGCACAGCCAAAGCTACTAACTGCATTGCCCATGTTAATGAAGAGCTAGTTCATTAAATGTCATCCAAGTGGCAGGGAAAGAGTTAAAGTCGCATTTTATCCATCTGTTAATTAATCAAGTTTTGCTAAACTTTAAAACATAGACACGGGCAAATAAATATCAGCATTTATATTTCAATAACATCTCATTTAAGAATTATTGGAGAACTCTAGCCTCCAGCCCTGCCAGAAAAACTGATATAAGCCAAAAACAACCATAAGGCAAGACAAATATATGAGGCGACTGTTTACAGACCCTGAACAGCAGGCAGTACTGGACTTTGAAGAAAAGCAGAAATATGAGATGTACCCCGTTATTTCTCTGGCTTCCTCCTCTGGCAGATTTCTTGCAATGTGCAAAGTGCAGGAACACACGAGGTACAGTTGCTATACTGTCTTGAGCAGGTGGGGGTAGGTCCCTGGTTGGTGAATAGGCTGTGTTTTGTGGAAAAGAATAATGAACAATAGCTTCACAAAGAGGGGCTCTAGAACTCTCTAGAAGATCTGGATGAAGCCCAGGAAGCCTTTTTTTTTTTTTAGGAGCTGTAAAAGTCAGCAGGTAGGCTTCATTAAAAAGCACTGAGGTGTGGGCCGTGCTAGAGAAATGTCATGAAGTCCCAGACCTCCAGCAGAGATCTCAAAAAGACCACGAGTTTGGGTGAAGAACCATGAACTGCACTTTAGACACCACCCTAAGGCTCCATTTAAAATTAAATTAGATGGGGATGGAGAGGTGGACTAATGGTTAGGGCCTGCGTTGAGTTCTCAGCACCTACACAGCAGCTCATAAGCATCCATAACGCCAATTCCAGGAGGTCCAAAACCCTCCTTTGGCCTCTGAAGGAATCCACATGAGGTTCGCATCCATCTTTAACCCCAGTACCAGGAAATCTGATGCCCTCTTCTAACCTCCATGGGCACCAAGCCCACTCTCAGAACACATACGTTCATGCAGGCAACATATTCAAACATAAAATAAAATTAACAAATATTTTTATAACTAAAATCAATCTTAAGACAAATTAGACCAGCGATTCTCAACCTTCCTAATTCTGTGACCCTTCAATACAGTTCCTCATGTTGTGGTGACCCCAACTACAAAATTATTTTGTTGCTACTTCATAACTGCAATTTTGCTACTATCATAAATTGTAGTGTTAATATCTAATATCCAGGATATCTGATATTAACCCCTGTGGGGGTTGCAGCCCACAGGTTGAGAACCACTGAATTAAGCCAACCTTAATTGAGAAAAAATAAATAAAAACCAGACCACTAAAAATGTTACTGCTTGATGAACTCTTGAAATAAAGCAAGTATAGGAGACACACACCTGCAATCCCAGCACTTGGAATAGAAATAGAAAGATCACAAGTTCAAGTCTATCCTTGGCTACTTAACAAGTTCAAGGCCAAGCTCAGCTAAATGAAACCCTGTCTCAAAATAAACAACAACAACAACAACAAAATACTCTTTAAGAAAAGGTCTCAGTCGGGAATCACCACCGTTCATGGCATCCACTATAAAGTCAGGGGTTACCAACTCATGAAAGTTGTTCACTGACTCCCACACTTGGGCCAAGGCATGTGCTTGCACACACACACACACACACACACACACACACACACACACACGGGGGGGGGGAGAGAATATCAGTGAATAAACAAAGTAACCGATTTGCTCTAGGTTAGAGGCTCAGAGAGTTGGGCTAGATTCTGAAATAGAATCTGTGATTGGTTTTTGCTCATTTCCTGGGTATCGTCACATGTTACTTAAAGTTACCTGGGCAAGTTAGCCTTCTACACCTCATCTTCCACGTCCACAACACTGGTAGAACCACCTGACCCACAGTGATTGTACAAAGAGTGAGTGTCCCCTCTAGGCTCATATGCTCAGCACTTGGTCCCCAGCTGGAGGAACTATTTTAGGATGAGGGGTCCTCAGAAAACTTGAGAATGTGGAAGCTAGCTGGAGGTACTTGGTCACTGGGGTGGGACCTTGGGAGTATAGCTTCTGTCATGCTTTCCGATCGCTGTCCAAGGTAATTTGACTAGCTATTGTCTGCCACATGCTTCTGACCAGGGGCACAGGCCCAGAGACCATGGGCTGAACTCTCTGAAATCATAAGCTACAATGCATCTTTATCTCCCTTAAGTTGTTTCTGTTGGGAACTTTTGACATATCAGTCAAAAGTTTGTAATACTGGACTCCAGGGATTCAGGATTAAAATAGTGCCTAGAACAGACCCTATGCTATTTTTTTTTGAAGGTCAGTTTAATATGTAGATTATCTTCCTGGGCTTCAAAAGGAAGACATTATCTAGAAGGGAGAATTTGGTTGAAGCAGCCAAAATTCAAACCTATTCGTTTAAATCCACCACTCCTTGTGAATACTGCAAACCACTCACCCATAGGCAGCACAAGGCTGCTTTTAGCTTAGACAACTTGAGCAAAGTTTCCACCATGGCAACATAAAGTAACATCACAGACAACACTGAAAGGTAAATGATGAAACTGGGTCAATTGTGCTCCAATTGAGGGCGCTGTCATGGACCTACTTCCTCTCACAGTAAGAAATACAGAAGATCAATGCTCATGGCCAGAGCAGGGTGTACCACGGGTGCCACAGCAACAGAGATGGTAGAGTCTGGCCTGAAGCTGTGGCTGTGCATCTGGGAAGGACAGAGTCAGCAAGGGGCCTTCCTCCATCTCTCGTATGAGGGCAGAGGAGAGTAGGTTATCCATCACTAAATCATAATGCTTAATAGGCGTGAAGTCGTAAAGCCAGCAGCGAGACAGATCTGTTCCAGTGTCAGCCAGCTCACACACCCCTCCCAGACTCAAAGATGGAAGCAGAATGCCTGAGCAGCCCTGTAGAGCAGCCACTGAAGGAGGGACTTCTTGAACAGACTGTCTGCCCTACCTCGCATTATGTATAGTTTCCATCTGAAAACCCCACAGGTTCATTTGTTGAGTGTTTAGTGATCTCCAGCAGGTGGCGCTATTCTGAGAGAGTAATTTAAAAAAAAAAAAAAAATAGAAGCCAGCCTTAGCTAGAAGTAGAGGGTCTTGGGGTGGGGGAGGTCCTTGAGGGCATGGTATCCCTGGCTGCTTACTGGTCCACTGTGAATAGCTCAGTCCTCTTACATCCCCATCACCGTGATCCTGTCCAAGCCCCTAGGACCAAGCAAACATGGGCTTAACTCTGTGAAACTGTGAGCCAATATAAAGCCTTCCACCATAAGTTGTGTCTGTCAAGTTTCCCATCATAGCATCGAAAGGGTAACAAACACACCTGACAAGGATACAGGGTCCAGGAGAAGTGGGCATAGATACATGTATGCCAGCACACACAATAAATATGAATTAAGTGCCTACTCCACACCATGGCTGCCCTTAGGAGCATGAAACCAAGGACGATCCCAGCCACGGTGGTGCTGAGCTTCCAGTAAAGGTACCAAAGGGCAGCAATAAGCTTAAGAAGTATGCATGTTACATAGCGTGTTGGAAAGGTGCTGAGCGTTTGGGAAAAGAAAGTAGAGGATGAGGAGTAGGGTTATTTGGTGGGGGTAGAATGGGCTGCAGGGCTTAGGAGGGCGGAGTAGGGTAAGGTGTAGATTCAGAGGAGAGAAAGAAGGTTCCGGGATCCAGTATTTAGGGAGAATCTTGGGTTCATGGCCATATAATAAAGTGAGAACCTGTGGCAGTTCCTCCCCAAATCAATAGCTTAAGCATAAGGCCTCTAATCTATAGAATTCTTCTGTGGCATAGATTTAGCAAACACCTAAAACACAGAGAAAAATACAAATTGGTTGGAATGCATAAAATTTGAAAGCTCAGGGGGACAAGATGATCAGCCAGTTATAGCATGTGTGACCAAACCTGAAGATCTGAGTTCAAGCCCCATAACCCACGTGGTGGAAAGAGAGAACCAACTCCTCCAAGTTGCCCTCTGACCTCCATATGCACACCATAATATTCACACACACACACAATCAATCAATCCATCAGTTTAAAAAAATTAGTTGTAAACTTCTAATGCACCATCAAGCCAGGCAGTGGTGGCGTACGCCTTTAGTCCCAGCACTCGGGAGGCAGAGACAGGCGGATTTCTGAGTTCGAGGCCAGCCTGGTCTACAGAGTGAGTTCCAGGACAGCCAGGGCTACACAGAGAAACCCTGTCTCCAAAAACCAAAAAAAAAAAGCAAAACATTCAAATAACTCCAAACAATAGCTCACTTTGTAAAACAGACAAAGGAATTAACTAGTTTTTCTTCAAGGAAGACCAATAAAATGGGCAACACACCCATGGCAAGGTGTTCATTGCTTCTCACTGGGGAACTGCTAATCAAAGTCACAACGATGTACTACTTACTGCCTCACAGCTGGGAGAATGTGCTGTGAGTGAGCTGGGCAGAGGTAAAGCCACTGCGGGAAAACAGTATGAAGACCAAGTCCTCAAAACATGGAAAATTACTCTCTGATACGGCAATGCCTCTTCTGGGTATACGCCTAAAAGGATAGAAAGCAAGATCAGTGTGTGTGTGTGTGTGTGTGTGTGTGTGTGTGTGTGTGTGTGTGTGTGTGTACAGGTATGCCACATGTTCACAGCAGCACTGCTCACAATAGCCAGGTGAACCCAAGTATCCAACAGAGAAATGGATAAACTACAGTCTGTCCATACAGTGGAATATTACACAGGCCAAAAAGAAAAAAAAGCCACACATTCTGATATGTGTTAGATGGTGAACCTCAGGACATTGTATGAAGTGATATCAGCCAATCACAAAATACTGTGGTATTATTCCACTCCTAGGGAGTTGTTGAAGCAGTCAAGTTTATAGAGACAGGTGTGGACTGACGGCTGCAAGGAGCTGGGAATACACAGCTGCTCCTTAGTGAGTACAGAGTTTTGGTTCCAAAAATGCCACGTTCTAGGGAAGATGGTGGAAGCATGCATGCCCAAGCACTGAATGATCCCGCTTTAAAACGATTAGGATGGAGGCTGGAGGGATGGCTGCGTAGTTAAAAGGACTCGCTGCTCTTGCGGAGGACTGGAATTCAGTTCTTAGCATCCATACAGGGCAGCTCACAACTGCCTGTAACTCCAGCTCCAGGGGATGCAGTGCCCTCTCCTGGCCTGCACAGGCACTGCACACACATGAGCATGCACACACAGATACACACTATTTTTCTTTTAAAGGTTAACATGGTCATTTTTATGTTACATGTATTGAGCACAATTTTAACAAGCAAGGAGATAGAAGGGGGTGATTTTGAGCAGCCACTGAAGGAGGTAGACCTGAAGACAGGCAAACATGCAGAAGTCAGTTGACATTGTGTTTGTGTAACCCAAGCACACCCCATCCCCAGACTTTAGGCAGCACCAGTAACAGTGCATATGACTTCAGATCATCTCAGACATGTCCCCATGACGCTAGCTCCTTGTCTTAGAGAGAATAATACTATTGCACTGAACAAAAATCCCAGAAGTCTCCAGGACAGGGGATGTCCCCAAGAGTACAGGGCTGGGTCTAGACTGAGACACTCACAGCCGTTTGCCAACGAGAAGTGAGCTTGCCCCATGCCATGCTCCACTTGGCGAGCGAGGACCTGGCACTGTAGGGCCCCACAGGCTGGACAGACCGTAGATTTGCCAACCTAGCTCATCACTTCACCATCAAACTCCAGGGTCAGCTGATAATGAGGTCTCAGACAAACCAGAGACTGAACTGTAAAAGATGTCAGTGAACCACTGATCCCAGAGGAACAAGCACCCAAAAGCAAAGGAAGGGAATTTTTAGAAGCCTTTTAAATCTGCCCATATTCTTGTGGGGTAAGCACAAGAATAAAGGACTGAGTGTTTGGGAAGAGAAGCGATAACCAAGACTCACATTCTTCCTGGGTAAATGAAGTCATGCACCGAGATGGGGTTGGATCTTCCTCGCATGGGGTCCTGGAAAGGCTCTGGAAGTCCCCAGGCACAGCTGCTTTTGTACTGTGGGGTTTATAGGGTTGGAGGAAAATGCGGTATGAAGCAACGCCCACAAGAACCCTCCCACAGGTGGAGGACAGAGGACCCAGGACGTCAGGGAGAAGAGGACACTTGACCTGTGAGCCTTAACGTACACCCTGGATCTCGGAGGAGAGTCAAGAGGACCGCGACTACCGTTCATCCCATGCCTTTCTAGAGCTGCCAACAGGGGTGCGATGGAATTCCAGGATGTTGCTAAAATTCTTTCCCTGGGAAAGACATAAACAATGTCTACCCCCCCTCCTAAGGTTCCTACAAGAAACCAAGATACAATTCCACCAAAACCTACCAGGAGAACCAATGACTTCATTGGCCTTCCTTACAGAGCTATGGGTAAGGAGTTAACGGACAAGATCACAGGAGACAGGCACAGTGGAAGCTCTACACAATGCAAAAATGATGGCCTCCCAGGAGCTGTGGGAGTGAATCCCTTCCTCCATCCATCCCCACTTATATTCTCCAGCCCCTCCCAGAGACCCCGAGGCCACCTACATTTAGGGAAGAACTGCACAGAACTGGTTCTGGATACTCAGGTGATGGTCCCATGACCCTCCTTCCAAACCAGAAAATCATCAGTCAGCAAGCCCAGACATGATGACCTAGGATAAGCAGACGCAGCTGAACTTCCGAAGATGGCGACAGTTAGGCTCAGAGGATAGTTCTGTACAATGCAGGGTCTTTCTGGCCTGATATGTGGTCTCAGCAGAGAGGAAGTCCTTGCTCAAAGGGGCATCTGCCACTGTGACTGCTCACTATTCCTTGTCACTCTCCTCAGGTCTGTTTCTGTACCTCCTTCTTGAGGGTCTTGACCTCTTCTAGCCATGAGGCAACCATTCATCTGGGCTTGGTCACCTGTGACAGCTAATCTTGGTTGTCAACTTGGCACACTAGGGAAGAGGGACCTCAATTGAAGACCTGGCTCTATCAGATTGGCCTAGGGCCACGTCTGTAGAGCATTTTCTTAATTGCTAATTGTTGTAGGAGGGCCAAGCCCACTGTGGGCAGTGCCATCCCTAGGCAGACGAGCATCAGGAAGCTGTATGAGAAAGCTGACTGTGAGCCTGAGAGCAAGCCAGGAAGCAGCACTCCTCCGTGGTCCCTGGTTCAGTTCTTGCCTCTAAGTTCCTGCTTTGAGTTCCTTCCCTGCATTCCTGTTATGATGAAGGCATGCTGAAATAAACCAAAGTTGCTTTTTAGTCAAAATGTTTTATCACTCAAACAGACAGCAAACTAGAAGACCACTTGACTTAGTCAGGGTTTCTATTCCTGCACAAACATCATGACCAAGAAACAAGTTGGGGAGGAAAGGGTTTATTCGGCTTACACTTCCATGCTGCTGTTCATCACGAAAGGAAGTCAGGACTGGAACTCAAGCAGGTCAGGAAGCAGGAGCTGATGCAGAGGCCATGGAGGAATGCTGCTTACTGGCTTGCTTGCTTCTCCTGGCTTGCTCAGCCTGCTTTCTTATAGACCCCAAGACTACCAGCCCACAGATGGCACCACTCACAAGGGGCCCTCCCCCTTGATCACTAATTGAGAAAATGCCTTACCTCTGGATCTCATGGAGGCATTTTCTCAACTGAAACTCCTTTCTCTGTGATAACTTCAGCTTGTGTCAAGTTGACACACAAAACTAGCCAGTACACCACTGGAGCTCCTTAAAAGCCCAGACACCAGACTTTTACAAGAAAGTCGTAAGGGAAGGAGCCCTTTAATTCTAGTCTTGGTGTAGACGTGCAGATGTAGCCAGATGTCTACCATTATCTGCAATTCTACCCAGATGTCTTAATCAGCCCTGCTTCCTCCCTTTTCCCCAGGCCTTTCCCTCCAGGCTTCCCATCGTCTCCAGAGCTGCCTGGAAGCCTTCCAGTAAACTCCTAATGTGTTGGAGTTAGTTTCAGTTGCCTGTCAGCAAAAAAGCATGACGGGTACAGATGGGCACAGCCCCAGGGTTTTGCTACTGAGAAACATCAAAAGTGCATGCACCAGCCAGTGTGATGGCACAGGCTTGTTATCTCAGCTACTTGCAAGACTGAAGCTGACTATTGCAAGTTCAAGATATGCCTCGGCAATTTAGCAAAATCTTCTCAAAATAAAAAAGCATGAAGGTGGAACTTGTTGGCAGAGCACCTGCCTAGAATCTCCAAGTGAGAGGCTGGGGGTGTGGCTCAGTGGTAGAGCCTTTGCCTAGAATCCCCCAGTGAGGGGCTGGGGGTGTGGCTCAGTAGTAGAGTCCCTGCCTAGAATCTCCCAGTGAGGGGCTGGGGGCGTGGCTCAGTGGTAGAACTCCTGCCTAGAATCTCCCAGTGAGGGGCTGGGGGCGTGGCTCAGTGGTAGAGCCCCTGCCTAGAGGCTGGGGGCGTGGCTCGGTGGTAGAGCACCTGCCTAGAAACCCCGAGTGAAGGACTAGGGTGTGGCTCAGTGGTATAACAATTGCCTAATATATGAAAGGGCTTGGGATCAATCCTAAATGCCACAAAATAGGGGCTTACCTCTAGGCAAACACTCCCTTGATCCCAAAAGGCTCCATCTTAGCAAGACTAGTACTCCAGAGGTTGAAATAAGGGCCCATGAATTGGTTTTTCCCCAGCAAAGGACCTCATGTTCTCTTGAGGGCCCCCAACTGGATTCTCAGGTTGGCTCAGACGCCCAATACAGGACTCCAAATTTGCTTTAACTGTGGCAAAGCGCACTAATAGTCCTGTCCTAGTTTGATTTCTGTTGCTGTGATAAAACACTGACCAAACTGACTTCTGGGGAAAGGATGCAGGTCACAGTCAAGAGAAGTCAGGGCAGTCACTCACGGCAGCAACCTGGAGGCAAAGGTTGAAGCAAAGGCCATGGAGGAGTGGGTGCTGCTTCCTGGCCTAATCTCCCGACTTGCCCTGTCTGCTTTCTTCTACAACATAAGACTACCTTCCCAGGGGTGGCACAACCCACAGTGAGCTGGGCGCTCCCCCATCAATCATTAATCAAGAAAATGCCTCACAGGCCAGTTGGATGGAGACACTTCCCTAAGTGTGGCTCCCATTTTCCAGGTGACTCTAGTTTGTGCCAAAATGACAAAAACTAACCAGCACAAATCTGAGAAGTAACTCTTTGCCCATTTTCCTGTAGGTAAACCCGACAAACTTACCTGTTCGCCAAGCTAGACCTAGGTGACACCATTGTTTGGTATGTGGTTGGTGCCCTACCTTGGGTGAACAGACACTTTTCACATCTCTGCAGGAACAATTAACACAGCACCTGATCACCAGGGCCTAGATCCGGCCTTTGTGCCACTGGTTATTTCCAGACAGATACTCTGTGTCAGTTAAATCTTAGTGTCCATCTGACACAGCCTAGTATCACCTGGGAAGAGGGATTTTTTTTTCTTTTATTAGATATTTTCTTTATTTACATTTCAAATGTTATCTCCTTTCAGGTCTCCCCTCCGAAAACCCCATATTCCATTCCCCCTCCCCCTGCCTCTATGAGGGTACTCCCCCACCCTCCCACCCACCCAGTCCTGCCTTCCTGCCCTGGTATTCCCCTACACTGGGGCATCGAATACCCACAGGACTAAGGGCTGCTCCTCCCACTGATGTCCAACAAGGCCATCCTCTGCTGTTTTGATCAGATTGGCTTGTGACCATGACTGTGAGAATGTGTTGATTGATGTGTGTTAGGGCCCAGTCCACTGTGGGCAGCACCATCCCTAGGCAGGTGAGCCCAGGCATGTTAGGACCCAGTCCACTGTGGGCAGCACCATCCCTAGGCAGGTGGGCCCAGGCATGTTAGGGCCTAACCCACTGTGGGCATCTCCATCCCTAGGCAGGTGGGCCCAGGCATGTTAGGGCCCAGTCCACTGTGGGCAGCACCATCCCTAGGCAGGCAAGCCCAAGCTGAGAAAGGAATGAAGCAGAGAATGAGCCAGTAAACAGCATTCCTCTGTGGTTTGTTTCAGTTCTTGCTTCAGCTTGCCTCAGTGATGGACTGGAACCTGAAACCAACTCTTCCTTCCCCAAGTTGCTTTTTGGTCAGAGTGTTGTTTTTACAGCAACATAACGTTGAACACACATCAACACTGCACGTCTAAGGGGCTTCTCTTTTTCTCTGCCTGGACACAGTGTGGAGAAGCCAGCCCAGCATCCCTGAGCCTTCTTGCCCTTGCGTGCCTAAGCACTGCTTGCTTCTCTTGTTCTCCCACTGCTGAGAAGCTGGGCCACCCCCTGAGTTCACTTAACTCTCGGCATCCATATTCCCTGAAGAGCAGGCATGTATGCTTGAAACCCTTAAACAACCCCTCGCCATATGTGTCGATTTAAATGGAAACCAAACGGGGAAGGATTCTGACGACAGTCTGTCACCGACTGAGCTCTGCTTCCTCCAGTTAATTTATGTCTTCCGTAATCAAGTGGCTGCTTTTTAAGAGGCTCCACCTGGGAAGGCACATTTTCCCCCATACGTTCACATTCGAAGGTCCCCAGCCTGGGTGTTAATCGTCATTTTAAGACACAGTACTGGCAGGGCGTTTATCTTCCAAGCTCTTTACCTGTATTAATTAATTAGTGCTATAAATACGACCAGCACATGACTATTCTGGAACTAATCAGTCACTGACTCCACTCAGGACCTGGAGGGGAATTAGGAAAATCGAATCTTTCCAAAGTCAGGTCCAGACAAAGGTAACGCTGTCAGTTCTGTCCTAGGGGATGATGGGGAAGAGGCTGGCTCAGGCTCCAGCTGTGGTGGACACCTGCAGTTTCCAGGACAATCCAGCAACTCAAGCTGAAGAGACACGGATCTATCATAAGTAACAGACAGTTATGCTTCCTTGCTGGTTAGACGGGCCACGATGGTCCAAGATCTATTCAATGTCTCCCCCTGGGATGAACGCTGTGTTAGGAGATGACACAGGCCTTTCCTACTAAATTGTTAAGCAGAACCCAGATACAATAGAGGTCAGACACCTTCATCCCCAATCAGCCGTCTTCATCATCGTCGTCATCATCACCACCACCGTCGTCGTGGTTGTTGTCAACATCATCAGGAAACTCTAGAGTAGAGAAAACATTACAGGAGCACTAAGTCATTTACAAAGCGTTCATTATGGGGGCTGGAGAGAGAATGACTCAGGGGTTAAGAGCTCTTGCTGTTTCTGCAGAGGCCCCGGGTTTGAATACCAGCACCTCCATGGCAGCCCACAGCTGTCTGTAATTCCAGTTTGAGGGCATCTGGTGCTCTTTTCTGGGCTCTAAGGACACTGGGCATATGAATGATGCATGCAGGCAAAACACTTGTATACATACAATAACAATAATATTTAAAGTGTTTATTAGGGCTGGGGATGTAAGCCAATGAAGGAAATACGTTTAACCCCCATATGTCTCACACACACACACATACACATACACACACACACACACACACACACACACACACACACACACATACACACACGATACATAGATGCATGGATGGATGGACGGACAGACGGATGGATGGATGGATGGATGGATGGATGGATGGATGGATGGATGGATGGATGGATTGCATACCAGACTTTCTAGAAATAAAATAACTTGGTCTTCACTCTTGGGCTTACAACTATATCTAACAACCACCGTAAACAGGACTCCAGCAGAGTCCAGCAAAATCCCGTTCTACGTTCTTCAAATCACTGGCACTGGGTTTGTCTAAAAAGGCCAGAGAGAGAAGGGTTGACTTGACCATGGCTTTCTAAGACCTGTGTTATTTCTGAGCCAGAACTACTGTTCAGTATACACATTACCCCTGAGTGTATGGATGCGGTTTGATTCTGAGTTTGGCTGTAGTGGGTCCTGACAGTCTGTAGCACTGCCTGACAGCCTGCACTGGCCACCAATCTGGCATTTTTTTCCCTCCATCAAAGACAAATACAGCTAAATGGGATTATATGAGACTTTTGTCTATTTATTTTTATTTTAATATGTGAGCTTGTGTTTTAATATGCATGCTTGTATGTGCACCACAATATGTGCCTATTCAATAGGTGAAGCCCTTGGAACTGGACTTATGGGCAGTTTGGATAGTTGTGAGCTGCCATATGGGTGCTGGGCATGGAACTCACATGTCTGGGTCCCCAAGTGTCCCTAGTGTTAAGCCATCAATCTGGCCCCTTGCTCACTTTCTTAGTTTCTCAATATCTGCAACACAGAGAACTCACCTCTCCGGGGATTTTCCATGATTTGGGAGCTGGCATGGTATTCGGGCCGTGAGTGCTTACCCCTGACTTGCAGTTGCTTGGCTTGCTGTTAAATGCTGTGCTATAATGTATGTGGGGCATGGGACCCAACACCAAAGGACTAGAACGGTGAGACACACTAACCCCAGCCTGGCACTGAGGAAAGGCTTTGGGGCAGTCTGGCTAGGAACATGGGTCTTCTTAGGGATGTATCCATAAGGGGTGCTGAGCCCTAGACTGCCTGCTCTAGTGGAGAGGTGTGAGGTTAGAGAGAGGTCTGAATTTGCTCCCCTCCAACAGGGTGGGTGGGGTAAGTGTTCCATGAAAAGGGAAGTGCTAAAGGGCAAGGCAGCTTGTGGGCAAGAAGAGGCATATGTGGCCACACTGAGTGCACATGGATGCCTTTTCTGTAGGGACAACAAAAGACTCTGGTAAGAGCAACTTGGAAGAGAAAAGCATTTAATTCCAGAGTCATTGAGTCCATCACAGCCAGGAACGCACACCAAGAGGCAGGAACTGCCTGGCAACAAAGGCAAGAAGCTGTGCAAACACATTTTATCCATATACGGGGGGGGGGGGGGGGG
>CM052717.1:58871110-58914069 GCA_028551405.1 Uromys caudimaculatus | reverse complement strand
TACCTCTCCTGGGCATATACCCAGAAGATGCCCCAACATGTAACAAAGACACATGCTCCACTATGTTCATAGCAGCCATATTTATAATAGCCAGAAGCTGGAAACAACCCAGATGTCCCTCATCAGAGGAATGGATACAGAAAATGTGGTACATTTACACAATGGAGTACTACTCAGCTATTAAAAACAATGACTTAATAAAATTTGCAGGCAAATGGATGGAACTTGAAAATATCATCCTGAGCGAGGTAACACAGTCACAAAAGAACAAACATGGTATGTACTCACCGATAAGCGGATATTAGCCCAAAAGTTCAGAATGCCCAAGTTTCACTTAACAGTAACTGCTGGACTGAGAGTGAGGTCCCAGATGGAGGAGTTGGAGAAAGGTCTGAAGGAGCTGAGGGAGTTTGCGCCCCATGGAGGGAGCAAGAGCGTCAATGGGCCTGACACACACACCCCCGTCGTCCTGGAGTTTGGACCACCAACCAAAGAATACACATCTATGGACCCATGGTTCGGACCACATATGTGGCAGAGGATGACCTCAATGGCCATCAGGGAGAGAGGAGAGGCCCTTGGGCCTGAGGGTGTTAGAGGCCCCAGTAAAGGGGAACGTCAAGGCGGGAATATGGGGATGGGTGGGCGGGTGGGTGGTGGAATTCCCTCATAGAGGCAGGGATGGGGAGGGGATAGGGGGTTTCCAAAGAGGAGACCCAGAAAAGGGGAAACATTGGAAACGTAAATAAAGTATCAAAAATAAAAATAAATAAATAAATAAATAAATAGATAAATAAATAAATAAAAGACAATGGAAAACCTGTGCTTGGAGGAAATCCTTTGTTAAGCTGCATGAGATGTGAGGTGACACTCTAGGAGGGTGTTATGTGATAGAGGTGAGCAAGCCTCCCCCTGATGAATGGCATACTGCCGGGAGGAGTCTTTCTTCTGTCTGTGTGTGTGCATAGGACCACGTGGTCCATGAGAAGACCCAAGCCATGTGGTATAGGAAAATAAAAAAACGATTTTGCATCCTGATATCGTGACAGGCAGTGTCACTAGAAGCTAGAAACATCTGTAGAGGGTGCTACAAGGTCTCTATGCTATGACCAGGAAGAAAGTCCTTCTGTATTACAATATTCCTGACCTTGTATGTGTGGATTTTCCACAGCAAGTCCGTTGTTCCCAGACATCACCTGGGTGTCAGTGATTCAACGCATTTCTGACATCGAGCACTGAGAGCTATCAGGCCCCACAAGACTCCTACTTCAGCCACCAATTACATGTATCAGTAAGAGGTTCTAGAGTTTAATCCCGAGAACTTCTCATCTTTCCAGAGTCAGTTGGTGAAGTAGAACATTCTACCCCTCTAATTATTTGGTCTTTCTGGTAACCAGCCCAACCCCAGTCACCCCCTTAACACAGTCAGATGCCCCTGACTGGTTGGGGGCTCAGAGCCAGGAACTTAGAACTAAGACTTAATGTTTGGTTCTGGTTCTTTCCCTTGGGAAAGTGAAGGAGACTGGAGACCGGACCTTACTATGTGGCCCAGTCTGATCTTGAACTTGCTACTTTGTCCAGGCTAAATTTGGAGACAGGGTTCCAAGTGCTGATGTCACAGACATATACCACCATGCCCTGTACTTGAACGTTTGTTTGTTTTTTTTTTATTATGTCACAGACCCCTTTGTCGTAGCAGCAATCATTAGGTGATGTGGGTAAGGACCTTAAGAATGTCTGAAGCAATGTCTAAGTTGCCGTGTAAGCCAAACACACACAGCACACACAGACCTAGGGGGATAAAGACAGAGATAACAGGTGCATTGCAGAAGAGCGCCGAGGAGAGGGCACAGGCTCGTGTGCCGCCATGGGTCTGCGACTGAGTTCTTGGAGCTCCAGAGACGTTCATCTCCAGTAGAGTCCATGCCTTTCCAACCTTAGGACTCCTGGGCTCTAACTGTATCTTGATGTTCCGCCGCACAATGCAACATGAGGTGGTAGTGGTGGTAACTAGCAGAGCAGCCATATATTGCCGTAAAGTGTGCTTGATGCCACAGTACGATGAATTTCCTCACCTATCTGGTGCGCAGCGCATTGTTCAGATTGCACTGTAAGATCACTTCAGATGCACTATTGATTTTTTCATTATTTTAGTTTTCTCCATCCCCGAGTTCCTTGAAACCATTCCCCAGTTTGATTTTATCCGGCAGAACAATCTCCACCTCCTCTTTCTAGTCATTAGTTCATAAAAATCTCAGGACTTGGGAGTCCGAGAAAGGCAACTGATTACATAGAAGAGTGTGCTTCCAGAGGGATGGAGGTGTCTGGTCTCCTGGAGCCCGTGGGAGCTTCTCCCGCTGGGACAGCAGGTGTGTTATGTAGCATTTCCTCCCAGATAAAACAGTCTGTCTTAGAGGGAAGCTCATTAAGTCTGAGCATTTTCCAGGGGTGGAGTGAAAAATTCCATCCTGCAGGGAAGTTCCTTAAGCTCAGAAAGAAAATAATTCAAAGGCTTCAGGAAGTCCCTGAAACTGACCAGATATAGGAAGCACCTCTCTCTCCAAGCATACATAAGCAGTAAAGACTGTGGAGAAACTCCCAGACCAGCTGAGCCACTTGGAAGAGGTTCAGACCAACTGCGGTCTAGACCCCTCTCCAACCTACCCCGCTGCCTACAGGCTGTGCAGTGTGCTCCAGGCTCCCAGCTTTGTAAGTAACCCCAATGAAACTCACTGGGTACTTGAGTTAGACTTTGGTGGAATCCCCACTTTGGTCTGTCATCGGTTCTCTATTTGGGAGGAAGAGACATTTATTCTCATCACCCCAGGAATAGTGTCACACGACAAGGTGCCATCATGGACTCAGAAGTCATGTGTGTATGAAACAGCTTTCTTATATAATAATGAATCAATCATCTTCTGTAATGAAGAAACATCCTCCCAGTTTTCAGATGCCCCACGAAGGGTAAAGCCATAGGCTGCACTGAACCGCCCTGGAGCATGGGGCTCTTCCAGTGCTCATGTTCCCACCAGCTTTGTCCTTCCTGCACTGTTTACTATAGCTACTGGGACACACAGCATCAAGGCAGAAACAGTCCTCCAGAAATAGGCATGGTAATTTCCCAGCAGAGGCCTCTTGTGACTTTGCAGTGGCATCCAGGAGGCTGGGATCCCTCGGGTGCCTTTGCAGAGTCTCTCCTCTGATTCGCTGTCATGGGGAACAGATTACTTCTGCATACGAGCAGCGAGATATTAAAATTGGACAGCACTCTGCCTCTGATATTGGGGAACAATCAGAGATGGCTCTGTGTAGACTGACAGAGTAACAAGATGTACAACTGCAAGGCTGTTAAAAAATAAAACCACATACGGAGCAGCTGGGAGGGCTGCAGAGGCCACAGCCTTCAAGGGAACAGAGACTAAGTCTTGAGCCTGTAAAGAAAGACATCGCAGAGGACAGAGGCTTGGTCGGGGGAGGGGCTGGCGGTAAAGCACATTCACAACCCTCCATCTACCTGTCCTGGGTGCTGACTCCCCACCCCGCTCAGAACAGCCCATTCTGGGACTTGAAGCTAGGAAGATGGACTATATAGTGAGATCTTGTCTCAAAGGAAAAAGAAAAGAAAAAGAAATGAAAAAAAAAAGTTGCTAATGGCTAGGAGGACAAGGACAGGACTGAATTATTAGGAAGTGCCGGCAAGGCTGGGGCAGCCTCCCCCTGAAGTCTGGGTTATGGAAAGACACCTCTGAGGTGTCAGCATCTCAAACAAGGGTGAAAAGAAGAATTCAGGAATTTGTGGTGGGGTGTCAAGACTAATAATAACTCCCCTTTTTAGGGCCTGGAGGGATGGCTTGAAGATTAAGAGCACTGGCTGCTCTTGCAGAAGATCCAGGTTCAGTTTCTAGCACCCACACAACAGCTCAAAACTCTGTATAACTCCATTTGTAGAGGATCTGACGCCCTCTTCTGGCCTCCTCAGGCACTGCACACACACATGGCACATATACATACACACAGACAAAATACTCAGCTACATGGAATGAAATTAAGTAAGTAAGCCAGCCCCTTTTTAACCATTCTCAGGTATTTCTGTTTATTCTTCTGCTTTTGTTTTTAGAAAATTGAGGAGCTAACTCACATCGCACATGCAATACGAGAGGGTGGTTAACACTTGACTCCACAACATGGCAACTATTTTAGATTTTGTTTGCCTATGTTTTTTTTTTTAACCTACTTCTTCAGCAGAACAAATGCCAAGCAGAGGTTAGAAAGAAATGCTAGCATAAATATAAATATCCACTTCATGAAGATTCAAGCAAAAGCAGGCTCTTTTTCTGCCAAAACAACCCCCCCCCCCCATTTCTTATCTGCAAAGGTTAAACAAGGTCTTAACCTAACCATTGGGTTAAGGGTTCAAACATCAAACTCAACCCCGTGGGTCTTGAAGCTAACCAAAGGGAGAAGAGAGTGTCCCCTGGTGAAGACCCACTGTGTGCACTGGAAGAAAGTAGGTAAACCAAGGGAGCTGGGGAGAGATAAGATTTCTCCAAGAGGCAAGAGTGTTAAGAAAGAGAAACTGCAAACAGATTAGCAAGAAGCAACTGGCTGCCTAACAGCAAATAGCATGGCTTTGCCTCCTGCAAAGGAGTCACACCGAACCGTTCCAAGCGCTTTGGGTTTGCTGTGCGCATGGCCTCTGTCTAATGAGAGGGTTTCCAGCCAGTTGGATTTCACACTGTTCAGAGCCAGCTTGGCAATTTGTTTTGAATCAAACCCTTCAGCCTGTTAACCTGGTGGCTAAGACTTCTGGGTGGGCAGCCAGAATCCTGCATGATATTTTGCTTTTCTTAAAGAAAAAAGAGAAAGAAAAATGGTGTTGGTAGCAGTGGCAGTGAGGAGGAGAGTGAGTTCAGAGCTGGGCATGGTGATGCACGCCCATAATTCTGATGGTGTGTCAAGAGGCTGAGGCAGGAGGATCACAAGTTTAAGGCCAGCTTGGGTTTACATAACAAAATGCTATTGTATAAATTGAGGCAGGGAATGAGTGAGAGGCAGAGAGAGGGAGGAACAGAGGGAGAGAGGGAGGGATGGAGAGACAGAGAACGGGGGTGAGGGGGGAAGAGTCTAATCAGACTGCTGTTTTGACACTTGAGTCCAGCAATAGGGTCTTACCATGTAGCTGTGGTGGGTAGCTAAGGGCAATGGGGAGAGCCTGGGTTGTCTTGGAGACCCCTGGGGCCTCCTGTATCAGTGTCTTCTACGGAGATATCTCAAGCCCTGCAAACCATCAATAACTCACATCTTCTGGGAGAAGCATTGTCCAGCCATTCATGTGCTTCTGTTTGAACTCTCTTGTTTAAACTACCGTCTGCAATCACCTTATGAGCTAGGAAGCAAGATTTTGGTCCAGAGCAAGTGAGCTCCAATGAGTAGGAATTTAGAAACAAAGTCATCTGTGACTGGTAACTGTGGTGGTCAGCTTGATGGAAATAACGAACTCCTCAGGGACTCGTGAAGTCCACCTCTGGGTGATGTCATGGTGCCATTTCTAGAGACAATTAGACCATGAGGGCTTTGACCTACACCAGTGGATTATTCAGGGATGGATGGGCTTATAAGGGGAGGCGGTGGAAGGTAGGTGGCGGGGCTGAGTTTAAAGGTGCAGGTCAGTGTGGGTGTGTTCTTACAGCTGTATCTTATCCTAGTCCTTTCCTGTGTCCTTCCCCTACTGTAAGATGAACTGTTCTGACAAGTGTCCCCACCACCAGGATACGATGCTTAAGAAAACGGGACCCTCAAAACTGTGAGCCAAAAATAACCAGCACCCCTGCCTTAAGCTCTCTCCATATCCTGATCACTGGCAGAGCAAAGGGGGCTTACACAAAATCCAATCTCTTAGTCCCCTGGGGCCAGCAAGATGGCTCAGTGGGGACAGGGGCCTGCTCCATGAGCCTGATGACCTGAATTTGACCCCCAGAACCTATGCAAAACAAAACAAAACAAACAAAGGACACAGTGACAATGTAATCCCAGCACACTCCTAAAACCAATGGGAAGTGGAAACAGAATTACCTCAAAGCTCATGAACCAGGTAGCCTGGAGTGTACACTGGCAGAACCAAGGAAGACTCTAGAGAAAAGAAAGGGTCTTGTTAGCTTTGACATTGGAAGCATTAGACAGTGTAGTATAGAAGGCCCTCCAAGGAGGGCCAGGGGCAGGGATGGCTGCTTTAAACCCTTCCCACAAGGTCAAAGGTAGCAGAGAGAGGATCAACCTCTGTAGAACTAAAACCTCTTGTCTTCCTCGGCTTCCACTCCATTGAGAACCGCACAGAGCTAATCAGCCCCCCAGGCTGCTGATACAAGGCAATGAAAGCTGTTCTCCGTCAACACATGAAGCTGAAGTGACAGTTATCCGGGCCTTGGATGGGATAGCAACAAATGCCTTTCACTTATAATGAACGAGAAAGGCTTTCTTGGCTCACAGAGGTCATGAAAACGAATGTGCCCACACTCGAAGGAGCATGTGTTTGAGGGGTTATATACTTAAATGTACATGCTCCGTGTGTGTGTGTGTGTGTGTGTGTGTGTGTGTGTGTGTGTGTGTGTGTGTGTGTGTGTGTTTGTGTGTACACACTCACGTACGCAAATTCCAGCAGCCCAACTGTCCATTGATTTTCTGACAAGCTGCATGGTCCTTTTCAACTATCAAAACTAGAAAGATGACCCCGAGCAGTTGAATACTGTCAAGAAAGTTCTGGAAGCGCACACGAGGAAGAGCTGAGCACTTGATTCGACTTGACACTGATGATTGATCCCAACAGTGTCTGCTCCCGATGTAGTCATTCTTTCAGGCACCGTCCGGGGGCTGAGCACAGAAGCTGCAGAGAGACTGGCTCTAGCAGGCCTGAGCAGGACAAACATGTCACCAACAGGTTATGCCTTTTACCCCTCTCTCCCATTCCCTTTGCCTTACTAATCCACTAGATTCCATTCCTAAAGGAAGCCCCCAAGGTCCATTCCCTCAGCTGGCACTTCCTCCTCTGGAGACTGACTACCAAGGTCCAGCTATCAAAGTTTGAAAGTCCAACAATCAAACCCCAATCAAAATTAACAACTCATCCTAACATGGGGTTTCCCTTTTTCCTTCATAAACAGCCATTTGCCTATGGGCCACATCTGTCTCCTCTATCCAGAGGCAGTCCTTTGTCCCTCCAGGGCAAACGTCCCTTCCTCTCCTCCTTTTTTTCTTTCCACCTCTCTCTCTCCTCTGAGTCCTGTCTTTGTCTCTTGTTCCCTGCCCTCTGTCACTCTGGGGCAAATGAATCTCCTTGGTTCTGCGAACTTGCTCTCAGGCTGTCTCCTGTCAACTTCAAGGTTCTTTCACATAACAATAGAAATGTTGCAGCATGGAGAACTAGGAATTTTCAAATTAATTTTATCATCTAATCTCTTAATGTCTGGAGCAAATACCATCAATTTTTGCAAAATATTTCCTTATGACCTGTATTTGTTACTTTGTATCACTGTGTCCAAAATGCCCAAAAGAAACAATGTAATGCAGCGGAAAGAAAGAGGTATGGGCATAGAACCCTGCTACAACCTTCAAAGCTCCCTTCCTCCGATCTCCATCCATTAGGCACTACCTCTAACAGTACCACAGCTTCCTCCATGTGTTCAAAATTCCCTGTGGTAATTGGGCTTTGGCCTGGAGATATGGCTCAGAGATGAAGAAGACCACTGGCTTCTCTTGCAGAGGATCTGAATTTGATTCCCTGTACCAACGTCAGATGACTTACAACCAGCTGTTGCAGAAGACCTAGAAGATTCAGGTCCAGTTCCCAGCACCCACATGGTGGCTCACAGTCGTCCGTAACTCCAGTTCCAGGAAACCCAAATGCCCTCTTCTGACCTCCTCAGGTACCAGGCATATAATATACATACTTACATTTAGGCAAAACACCCATACACATAAAAATATTTTTAAAAAATAACATGAGCAGACTCTGGGTTAGATGTTTTAGAGAACCCCTTTCCCTGTTGCTTCTGCTTAGACGCCCCTGTGTCTTTCTACTCTCACTCCTGCGAATGTGTTCTGGGAACAAGAAACTGCCATCTCAGGGAACCTGTTCTCTCTCTCTCTCTCTCTCTCTCTCTCTCTCTCTCTCTCTCTCTCATCTGTATGTGTGTGTGTGTGTGTGTGTGCATGCATGCATGCACATCTCTGTCTCTCTCTGTGTCTCTGTGTGCATGTGTGTGTGCATGCGTGTGCATGTGTGTGCCCTCAGCACATGATGCGGCAGCCATATTACAAGTCACTCTGAAATCCATACACACATGCCATTGTTAGGGCAATCCAAAGAGTTTGTCTAGTTAGACCATTTTTACTCAGATACTTCCCAATACAGTCAATCAACTCCCTCAAATTGACACTGTCATCCAAATTAAATCAATACTTCCTTGCAAGAGTGGAATAAGTATTTTATCTAATAACCAGCTCGTTTGAGACTTGCAATGCTGGCTGCTGGGACCAAAAGGCATCTCTTAACAATTTACATCTAACCCTGCACTATTCCCACCTTTGTATCAATGGCACTCAGATACAATGTGAGCATCTAATTGAATTCTGTTTTGGATCACCTGTGACACATCTATCTATGACAATTCCCCAGAAAGAAAAGGCCATCAATCAAAAGGGTGGTTATCAAAAACACACATCACTTTTAACGTAACAGACTCTGGGTTTGAGTCATAGTGCAGGCAACTTCTCTGGGCCTTGGTTGTGCCGTGGTAGATCTTCACTGTCAACTAGATTCAATTTAGAATCAGCTGAGAGGCTGGTGAGGCACAGTGAGCAGGGCATAGGGGGAATATTCTAGAGTAGTTTGACCTTCCAGCCTCCTAGTGAGCCTGCATGTACATAACATGTGTAATAACATAAACTCAGAAATTCTCACACACACACACACACACACACACACACACACACACACACACACACGCACATTGCATACTTACTCCAGTCCCAACAGAGTATACAAACAAGTGTGTTGGGTTCAAGGAGAAGGGGCTCTGAGCCCACAGAACCCCAACCATTTGATTTCCAGCCTAAATCTAGTCCAATGTCTATACACCACAGCAGAGCAGCTCACGTTGGAATTCTTCTGCAAACATCATATTGAACTTGGCAGAGTGGGTACATGCCTGTAATCTCGGCACTAGGGGGTTAGTTCAAAGCCAGCCTGCAATGCAGGAAGATTAAAAGTGAAAAAAAATTAAACCTGTAACACGTTCTGAATTTACCTTTCCAGCATCCCATAAATGACATGTCAGCATACCTCTCTCTTAAAATTAAAGAGGAAAAATGGGAAAATATGGGGGTAAACGTTTTAGTGTCTTGTATCTTAAGTAATTATACAGCAATACTGTAATAATCTGACAGCAATTGACGAGATAAAAGTGCACCGTAATCATGTATTGTGCCTGATGTAAGCAGTATGGGATCACCTAACACCCTGCCTTTTGTAAAACTGCTCCACAGCTTGGAAAGCCCCTCCCAGTAATGAATACGCTATTAAGGGGGGTTTTACATTTCTGTGTTTCTATTATAGTCATCTCTCAATAAATGTCTCTGACTCCTTTCATAAATACATTTCTTTATTTCTCATTTTAAAAAAATCACCTTCTTTCCAGAGGGAATGCCGAACATGAACGAACCCCTCCTCTATACATCCATGAACGCTAAAAGGCCAGATGATAAGAAAACACAAAAGCAGACAATAGGATGCTAAATGCAGTCAGGCAGACAGAAGGCATTATGGGTACGCTAACGTCTTCAAAAGGAATATTTTACAATGCAAAAAGAAAATCTAGTTTTACTGTAGCATGAGACAAGTCCCAGCTTCCTCACAATTTATCACTAATTTCTTCATCTTGTTGTTTTGGATGTGCTTTTAGGTCATGCCGGACAACTAGTAAAAACTGTACACAATTCAAATGACGTTTTAGATAAGTTTTATTGACTTAATGCTCTGCTAATAAAATTATAACAATCAGTATTATTCTGATTTATTGCGATTTTTACTTTCACTTTGTAATGAACTCGGAGTGTAGCAGAATTGAATGTGGCGTTGCTGCCACCTCAAGGTCCCTCACTGCAAACGAGATGGCTCAGTTCACCCTGAGCACACTTGTGCACATAAGTAACCAAGGGCGTCATGGATGGAAATACTGCCCCGCAGTCATGTCACAGTAAATCTAAACATTGATTTTCAGTGAAACCACGGGTTTTATATGCAATTTCCAGTGAAAACATATCCCAGTAGTGCCAGTGTGCACTGTGGATGCCAGGTCTAAGAATTTAAAGAAAGCTGTTAGACCACAGTCTAGGGAAGAAACATCAGTACAGCAAGCAAACATTAATCTTTCCATAGTTACCATGTTGGCATGGCTTAATCCACATGCACTGGCTTCTTTAAAATAAAAGTGATGCCCTAGTGTGTTTCTCTTTTTTTAATCGTTCTTGGTTCTGTCTTTATCTCCGGTCTCTCTCCGTTAGTGACCTCCATGAACTTGACACCCCCCATCTGGATTTTCCTGAAGCATCCCTCATACCAGCAAAGGAAATCACAGCACACTAAATTCCTTATGGAAACCCAGGCTATTTTATTTTGTTTTGTTAATTTTTATGATTTATTTATGTTTATCTGCGTTGGCATGGGCAACAAGTGCAGGTGCCCTTGGCAGCCACAAGGGGGCATCAGATTCCCCCGATCGGAAGTCACCGGTGGTTGGGAGGCACCTAACAAGGATGCTGGGAACCAAACTCACTGGTTTTGTAAAGTGGAAATGAAGGAAATGCATCGGTATTTTTCCCCCAAATTTTAAAACGCATTTACCTTCTGACCAGGAATCCCCTGATCTATCAAGTTGTTTCTCCAGCACAAGGTACATGTGGCCCAAAGCACATCTGACAGGGTAGCTCACTACAGCAAGGGGTTGCCAACTAAGTGTTGTGTCCTTCAGTACAAGACTTGTAAAGGATGGCGAAGCCGGAAGACTGGATTCCGCACAGCCTTTGCAGTCAGCAAGGCAGCTCCGTATGTACCAATATGGCACCGTTTCTCAAATCATATGGCTGAGTAAGGCCAGGGAATAGTATGTAAAACAGTGTGGATGTGTTTACATAGAGTCTTCTTCGGGGGGAAAAAATGCACAATAAAGCATTAGCAATGGTTCCTTTGTAGAGGGCTGGTGGTAAGTATGAGGGAGACCTTATTGTTAGTATGTCCATTTCTGTCTTGAATTTTATACTGCACACGCTTATTGATGACTCAAAATGTGTAAATAAAAATAAAGCCTTTTGAAAACTGCATTGGATTGCAATTCATCATGAAAGTCAATAACTGTGAAGAAGAGACAAGGGAGGCTTAGAAGTGAGGAGAGGGGAAGGAAGAGAGGGCCAGGGGGTGGGGATCCAGCTGAACCCGCATCCGTCCCGGCTCCTCCGTGCCTCCCATCTCCCATGATTTGCCATCCATTTTCCCTCTACTCATCTGTTCGCATTTCAACTTGTCTGATTCCTTGTGTTCTGCCTGCCTCTAAGGAGCCTCTATCGTCTTCTCTACCAGGAGGCTCAGAGCCAGCCCTCCTGCTCCCGGTGCCAGAACATGGCCGTGCTTGCCAGGTACACGCTCCGTGCACCCTGGACGTACAAAGAGTGTGAAGAAGCGGCATGAAGATTAAGAGCCCCATCTGCCATCCGCCCTCTACTGGAACTCAAAGTAGTCTGCAAAGTTGTCTGCGCTCGACTTCTTCTCTAAGACGCCATAGCCATGAACTTATCCTACCCTCGATCCACACCGGGCAGCATGCACTGGGAGGATGCACCGGGGAGCTTGAGAAATGAAATGCTACAATCTTGGGAGAAGGCGATGAGACCACAGTGTTGCACATGGATTCTGAAATGTCTCCCACAGTTTTAAAGTTTTGGTCCCTAGCTGGCAGTGCTATTTTGGGAGGTTCTGAAAACTTTAGGATGTGGAGCCTAGCTGAAGGAGGACAGACTCCCGGAAGGTATATTTATCCCCCTCCCCCTTCCTTGCCCTCTTCCTCTTCTCCTCCCTCTCCCTCCCTTTCCCTTCCTCCCCCCCCCCCCCCGCCTCTTCTCTTCCTGTCATCCCTGATTCAAATGTCAGCTCTCCTCTGCCACAAGATCTCCCAACCATGATGCTCTTCTCAGGTGCAAGGAACCAAGGAACCATGAGCAGAGCTCTCTGAAACCATGAGCCAAAATAAATCATTCTTTCCTTGTTTCCGTCAGACATTTTGGTCATGGTGATGCAAAGGGAATTAATGCATACAGTCTCACAAATGGACCCAGGGCCACCGTAAACTAAGGAGGTGACTGTGTTGGAGATGGTTGCAGAAGGACTGAGGAAGAGGAAGAAGGAGAGGGGGTGAAGAAAGGAGATTGTCTCCGGCTCCAGGCTTCATGCCTTGACTGGGTTTCCTTTGCCTTTTCTTCTTTATCCTTCTCTAACTTCTCTCAATAGCACACCATTAACAGTGAAGCCAAAATTCCATCTGGTATTATGTGCTAACTCAAAGTCCACCAAATGCCCATCAGAATAGTTTCATAATCCACGGGTGTGCAGCATTTCACAAGCGCATATATTTCTGCTGCCCAACTCTCCTACACACAGATTGAGTCTCTTGTTACCAATTTAAAATGCTACCATTTGAGTTATCCCTGCACCAAGCCAGTGTGATTTTTAAAACAGCCATGTCGTCCTCACAGCATTTTGGAGGTTATTTGAGAAGCTAGAAGCAGAGGCTGGAGAGACAGATCAGTGGTTCAGAGCACGTTTTGCTCTTGCAGAGGACCCAAATTTGGTTCCCAGCACCTGGATCAGGTGACTCACAACAGCCTGTAACTCCAGCTCTAGATCTGATGCTCTCTTCTGGTCTCCATGGGCACCTGCGTGCATATGATACACATGTATAGACTCAGACAAACACAATACACATAACATAAAATAGTTAAATAATTTTTGAAAGTTAGAAGCAAACTATTAAGGTGTTTTCTTTGCCTTAGAGAGATACCTTGGCAGGTTTTTCTCCCACGTAGAAATCTGTTACTTTTCTTGCACCCTCCAGAGAAAGTGAGCAAGCTAAACTCTGACATGCCCTGGGTCCCTAGTTAGCTTTAACTACCAACTTGATAATAGCTTAGGGCCACCTGAGAGTCTTACCTGAAGCACCACCCAGATCAGACTGACCTGTGGACATGCTGTGGGGGCATATCTTGATTTTTAATTGATATTGTGGTAACAGCCCACTGTGCCCAACAGTATGCCCTAACCAGGTGGTTCTGAGCTATATAAGAAAGCTAAGTCTAGTGGTGGTGACACACACCTTTAATCCCAGCCCTTGGGAGGTAGAAGAAGGTGGATCTCTATGAGTTTGAGGTCAGCCTGGCCCACAGCATCCTCTGTGGTTCCCAATGTGTTTTCTTAGTGAAATGAGTTACTTGGTGGGAGGCAATGCTGAACAGAAGAGTTGAGTTCCTGTTCTATCCTCACTGGATGGTAGGACTGTAACCTGTATGCTGACATAACCATTTCTCTTCCCTACATGGTTCTTGTTCAGAGTGCTTTATCACAGCCATGGGAAGGAAACAAGAACAGCCCATGGGAGACACTTCCCGAAAGGAAGGTGGTGTAGAAACTGGGCCAGGATTGGCCTGCTGGACCTGGTGGAGACTCTGCTTGAGCAGCCCTGGACACACCACCTGACTGCTCTGCCACTCTCTGACAGCCAGCCCTCACTCTAGGACATAAATTCTAAGATAAACTATGCAGAAAGACCAAGAAAGCAAACCCAGAGAGCAACAAAGAATATTCCCGAAGATTAATTGAAGCCTGCACCCAGCCAAAGACAGGAAATGAATGTCCACTGTCTGACTCTTTGTCCCTCATTTCCTCCCTTCTTCCTTCTCCTCTTTCTCCTTCCTCTTGACTTCCCTTCTTTCTTCCTTTCTTTTCAAGACTTTTACATGTACATGAAATAAGAAACTACTTCAAACACATGTTTGCGTCCATGCCCAACCTGTCACTCCCAACATACAATATCCAAAATATTCCCACCTGAGCAGGTAATGCAAACTCAGTTTTAAAAAAATAACTCTAGAAATATGAGCCTTGCTGAAGGCATAAGGTGTGTCAAGAGAGGTGGAAAGGTGCAGGGTCAGACTCTAAAGCTGTGGCTACAGCCTCAGAGAACTGAGCCTTGAGAGAGCAAGCATACGGGTTGTAGAATGGTTACCCATGGGGGAGCCGAAAGGGACACTTGAGGAGATAAAAGGACTCCTTGACACAGTGCCTGTGGGAGGGGGAAGAATTCTCTAGAAGGGGAGACTAAGGAAACTATGGTGAGTGGCTATCCTGGCTAGCCAAGTCTCTGACAGGACATCTGCTGTGATTATCATTGGCGATTGCCAATCTGATGTGAAGTCCCCCTGTCCAGTATTCCCAGGACAATAGCAAAGTAGAGTGGACAATCCTACAGCCATCACTGGTGTGCCAGAGTTTCAAAGATTTTTATTCCACATTTAAGAGATTTACAGGAAATCTCCAGACAGTTAAGCTGAGGAGCTCAGACTGTCTTTCATCTGGCAGGAAGCCAGCCATTTGGAAGGGTGGCTTTAATTCCTGGGATATGGAGTCACACAGTCAGGAAGCAGCCCTGACCCCAGTAAGGTCAGTGCCGTGGCCAACTACCCTGGGCTCAATTTAGAGACATAACTATAGCAACGACTGTGCCCAATCGGTTATTAGAGGAGATTTATTGACGGATATGCTTGAATAGCAGGGCCATTAATTGCAATTACCAGACAAGACACTTTGCTCATCTTGGGGGACTGAATGCCAAAATGCCCTAACAACTTTAAAATCCCATTTGCTCCTGAGCTCTCTGCTGGTCTCACAGAGTTTGCTCCAGATTCCCAGTCCTGAAGGTGGGGCTGATGGGGGTGGGGAGGAGAGAAAGGGACATCACTTGACATGGCCCCAGCTGAAAAAGACAGCAAGCTTGGCACTGCTGAGGTGGGAGCTTAAGGATTGCATGCAGTCCCTACAAGACCATCCTTCGCAAAGGCAAAGGAAGCAAAAACAGAACCAACCTCTGAACCCCACCAACAGCCATAAATAAAACACCTTCCACCTTTGCCTTCTAACCCACAATGGCCATTTTCCCAACACACTCAGCTCAGGCTCTACCCACTGCTCATCCCGAGCCTAGAAAACTCATGGCTGGATTTCATCCTTCTGGTCTACCTCAAGGTAGTCTCCCCTAAACACTCTTGTCTGTACTTTACAGGATCTCTCTATGTAGCCCTGGCTATCCTAGAAATTACTATGTAGACCAGGCTAGCCTTAAACTCATAGAGATCTCCCTGCCTCTGCTTCTCAAGTGCTTAAAGGTGTGGGCTACCCCACCCAGCCCTCCTGTACCTTCAACCCCTTTCTTAGCACCAAAGTTGTACAGTGCATTGGTCTGTCAGTTAACTGGTCTCTTTCTCTCTCCCTGGTAAGACTCTTGGTTGCATGAAAGCAGTCATTCACTCTGTTCTTACCACTGCTAGACTGTGAGTGCCAGACACAGCACTTACCACACGGTCCACACTCAAGAAATATTTATTAAGGCCCAATGAGATGGCTCGGTGGGTAGAGTGTTAGTATGAAGGCCTGATGACTTGGGTTCAATCCCCAGATCCCATAAAGTAAAAGAAATGAACCAGCTGCAGAGAGTTGTCTTCTAGTGTACACACACACACACACACACACACACACACACACACACTGTGGCATGTGCATGCCTACTTTCATATACACATAAACACAACACAAATAGGTGAGTATCTGTTGAAAGCCAAGTATGGTGGCACATACCTGTCATCTCAGCACTCAGGAGGCCCTGAGGCAGAAGGATCATGAGTTCAAGACTATGTGCACATATATGCAAATTTCCACTCACATAAAATAAAATGAAGAAATCCTATAAAAAATAAAAGTATCTTTTTAGCTCCTCCCACAAAGGTATAGATATGCATATCTATACCTTTGTGGGAGGAGCTAAAGAGATAGTCCAGTGGTTAAGAACATGAACTGCTTCTTCCCAGCATTCATGCCTGGTGGGTTGCTACCACCTATGACTCCAGAAACAGGGGATCTGACGCCCTCCTCTGGCCTCCTCTGTTCTCATGTGGCATACACAGAGAGACACACAAATATACACAAGTGAGGATATCACTTGGTGATTTCTTCTTTACAGACAAAGCATCAAGACTGTACTTGTAGTGAAGTTAGTGAGGCAGATAATTGTTTAGAGTCTTTCAAGAGGGAGCTGAATGTGGCTTTCCCATCAAAAGCTGGGAAAAGTCAAACCCCACTTCTTGAACTATATCTGCCAAGGGTCTGGACTACAAGAACTCTCAGGTAACAGACGTGAACATCTCTCGCTTGTGATACGGCGAAAGGGCTATATCAAGTACCCCCTTTATTCTTCATCTTCTTGCTGTTCACTAGCAGGAAGACCCGCGATGAACATGGTGACTCAAGAAACTGGAATTTTCCATACACAGCACCGAGGCCTGCTGTCTTAGTTAGGGTTACTACTGCTGTGATGGAACACCATAACCAAAGCCTCAAATCAGCAGTGTCTGGAAAGGAGTAGACACTGATCTAGTAAGATACACATAAGCTATAGCTATGAGGCCTAAGACATGAAGAGTGCGTTAAGGGATTGAACCTAGTCAGAAAGGTCCGGGCAGGCTCCCATGAAAAATAGTTGTTCAGTTAAGACCCAAAGACTGAGCGAAGCACACTGGGGGGACAAGGGAGTGGGCAGATATGATGGAGCTGAGGCTAGCCAGCACCAGAGACATCAGGCTGGACCTTGAAGGATGCCACTTGGAGATTCTCAGGCCCCTCCAGAAAGGAAAAGATTGAAGGGCTACTGCTTTAATTTGGATATCCTATCCTCCAACGACTCATATAGTAAAGGCTTGGTCATAGGACCTTGGTGCTATTAGGAGACATGGAGCTGGGGTGGGGTGCAGTGGGAAGAAGGGGTGACAGCGTGACCTCAAGACTCCCAACTCCCCTTCTTGTTTCTCTCCACTTCTCAGTCACCACAACGCAAACAGCTCTGCCTTGTCACAGCTCTACCTTGTCACATGCTTCTGCCGTGATGTCCCATTTGGCCACAGGCCCAAAGCAACAGGACCAAGTGACCATGAACCAAGCTTTGCTTGAGTTGATCTCAGGTCTTTGCGACAATAATAGAAAGCTTTAAATAGGCTAACACATGTATCCCGTAGGTTAAAGCAATGGCATTCTGGGTGTCAGATCTGTAAGTTTTGTTTGCTATAACAGGAAACTGGAAAACAGACTAAGGAGATCACAAGAAAAGGGCAAAAGCATGGGTTAAAATGCAAAGGACTCCATGGTCCTCTTAATCAGACAAAGAGGGCTGGAGAGCCTTTCCAGAGGACCAGAGTTCCCAGCACCCATATTGGACGGCTCACAGCCACCGTAATCCCAGCTCCAAGTGAGCATCTGGCGCCCTCTTCTGGCCTCCTCAGGCGCCTGCACTCACACATGCACATGCCCCCAGACAGACATACCCAATACACATAACTTAAAGATAAAACCAATCCAAAAAGGAAATCAGAAGAGGTGGCATTCAGGGGACATATCCTGCGAGAGACACGTGAGGCCAGGCCTCACTACCACTACCTCGGGGCTCTGAAAGCAAGGTAGGAAACGGACCTCAAAGCATATTCACAACAAGGGTCTGTCCAGTTACCCAAGGAGCTGAACTATATTTTATGTTGCCCCTTCAACTAACACACAGAAAGACAACATGGTGGCTGTGGTTCGTGTGCTGATGCCAATATTACTATGCATTAGGAGAGCAGGGTGCTAATTTTAATCTGTACAAAAATCACAAACTTTGCCTGCTGAGAGGAACCTTAAACAGCATCTGAATATTTGTGCATTTTCCAACACTCTCACAGATGCTTTCATGAATACTTTATTTCTTATTAATATGCATGCTTGGAATACTTTTTTTTTTTTGAAATTTTACCCATTTTTCCTTTGTGTATGAGTGTTTTGCCTACTTGTGTACTACATGTGTACAGTACACAGAAATGCCAGGAGTTGGATGCCCTGGAATTGGAGTTGCAGACAGTTGTAAGCTGCCATGTGGGTACTGGGAATTGAACCTGTGTCCTCTGGAAGAGCTGCCAGTGCTATTAACCACTGAGCTATCTCCCTAGCCCGTCTTTGAAACACTTCAAATAAACTGTGTTTTTTCATGGACTGGACTTATGTGTATGGCCATTCAGGCCTCCCTTACCTAACCATTAGGATGGACACACATGCACACACGAGTATACACGCACACACGAGTATACACACACACACACACACACACACACACAGTGTATCCAGAAAGTGATCAGTAGATGCTATTAGCTGACGGACTTATTGACAACAAACCACTAGCTGATAATGAATCTGATGGTCAGGGCCACACAATGGAGAAGAGACTTCCAAAGCATGTCCCACAGCTCCTAAAAGAGTGAACACACACAAAGAGAAGGATCTAGAACCCGAGTCTCAGCCCCTTTCCACACAGGGAAGATGGAGCCTTCCAACCATTAGAGTGGACATGGATCAAACAGAATACAAAGGGTGCCGTGCAGTTGACTGCAGGTCAAAGGGTAATGAGAAAAGTAGGCACTGTGGAGCTTGCTGTCCTTGTAGAAGGGGAGTAGTGGGTATTCTTAGGGGACAGCTGAGGCCACCGCCACTTTCTTTCATTGATCCCTGAGTGTCACCCTGGCCACTCACCAAGTTCCTGTGCTCTGAGCCAACATTCTGGGTGTTGTGCATATGTTAGTGTGCTCACTTTTTCAAACAGAGACAGACATCTCGGGTGAAACCCGGAGAAACCAACCCCTAGATGTCATTGTTGCCGCTGAAATATCAAATTTGGAGCCTTCGAACATTTAAATCTGAAGAGAGAGAGGTGTGGATCTGGGTAAGACACTTAAATCATGTAAATTCTATTCGCTTTCAACACGTCAGTGCCAAGTCCAAAGGCTCCTGGACTTCTTAACCAAAATGTATCAAAATGGCAGGGCGCTAGGGGCCTTCAGTTGCCAACAAAATCCATACTTAGGAAAAATAGGCCGAGCCCCGGGTGGTCTTATGTGACTTGGCGCCAAAGTTCACACTACAGCTCTAAGCTGAGGACAGAATGGCTGGGTGACTCCACCCACGTCTCCTCTCCTGTGTGACTGTCTGTCACTGGTGTGTACCACACACTAATGTTTCCCATCCAGGACATGCTGAAGGAGCCAAGGCGCTGGCCATCTCTCAACTCCACTCCCAGTCAGTCACCAAAAGCTCATAGGTTCGCCCATGGTGTCCTTTCCATTTGAGTCACCCTTCTTTGATTCTTTTGCAATTATACTATTTATTGATCACTGCCCATCAGTCACTGTGGAAGAGAGTCTCCTTCTGGCTGCCTTCGAATCAAGATGCAGGGCTCTCAGCTCCTCCAGCGCCATGCCTGCCTGGATGCTGCCGTGCTTCCTGCCATGATGATAATGGACTGAACCTCTGAACCTGTAAGCCAGCCCCAATTACATGGTATCCTTTATAGAGTTGCCATGGTCATGGTGTCTCTTCACAGCAATGAAACCCTAGCTAAGACATTAAGTAATACACTAAGTCACACAGCTAGGACATGCTAAAAGATTCTGAAACTAAGGGTAAAACCCAGTTCACAGGCTAGACTCTTAGCACCCCTACAACATCACTAAGACTGATACCTAGGTTGCTAAGTAGATGTCATCTTTTTTCTCTCTCCTAAGCCAACTCTCTCCCCAAATACTTTCTTTGAGGTAGGTATTATTAGTTCATTAAGACAGGGTCTCACTGTGGAACCCTAGTCTGCCCTCAAACTCTGCAAACCTCCTGCCCCAGTCCCCTGACTGCTAGCATAACAGACATGCACCACCACACACAGCTCCAAAAGACTGCTGTTGAGTTCCTCCTCTAGCTAAACCCACATCTTGGAGCAGGTGTGCTTAGGTGAAACACTCTCTCATTCAATCGGCGACTGTAGCCACATTCAAGACCCTGTCGCCAGCCAGAGGAAATATCAATGAACAGGATTGACAGGCTCCTGGAGCCGAGTGGGAACCCAACTCCCACCAGAGCAGACAGATGCTGAGGCAGCAAGAGCTCCTGTGACTAGTGACGGAACAGCTCACATACAAATGTGTGAAGAAGCATAGCAGAGCCCCAGGCACAGAGCCTCCACCTGCAAAGCCCACATGAGATGGTTTCCACCTCTGAGACGGGAGCTGAAGGAGAAAGGTAGGTCTGCAAGGTGAATGTCACAGGAGCCCGGTCACCTCCTCAGAGAAGCCTCAAGGTGTCCATAGGCCTGGTACTGAGTATGCCATGCTCAGCTCAACATACATTGCAGCAGGGCCCGCCTGCACTTACGAGAAGGCCAAGGAAGGCACGGAAACTGGGCCCTGGACATCCCCCGGCACTGATGTGCCTTTCCGTTCCTTTTCCAATATTCTCCATGCTTGCTTTATCACAGTACAAGAAGAGAGAAAAGCTGAGGCCTAAACGCTACTTGCTATCTCTGGTTGTTGGTTTGTTGGTTGTTGTTTGGTTTGGTTTGTGGTTATGGCTCTTTGTTTCAGTTTGGTTTCAATCCTGGAGAAGGAACCTGGAGTCTCCCAACTCTGAAGCAAGCACTCTGCTGCTGCTGAACTCTGTCCCCGTCCCTGACCCCCTTCTTTCCCCACTATTTTGTTTTTAAATCTTTTGAGACAAAAGCCTCACTAAGTTGTCTAGGTTAACCTTGAACTTGCAATCCTCCTGTCTCAGGCTTCTGAGTATCTGGGATTACAGGCTCATACCACCTGGCTTGATTGTCAATAGGCAGGGTCTCATCATGTAGCCCAGGTTGGCCTCAAACTTCCGATCCTCTACTTCAGCTTCCTCTGAGAGCCAGGAATGCTGGCATCCACCACCACACTAGCTTTCCTAATCACCAAAAGAAGCAAGAATCAGAATGCTGCCACCACCACCTGCTGGCTCCTCCTAGTCTATCGCATCAAGAGGAGCTGTCAAAATAACAAATGACATATTTTGAAGTCCAGGATTACCCCTCAGCTAGGCTTCCTTGGTATGATAGGCAGTTACCTCTCCTATAGTGTCTTTCTTCATCTCCTGCTTTTCATTTTCTTCCTGTGCTGCTCTCATCGATAAAGGTCTCTGCTTTAAGGAAAGCACCCTTCTCCGGGAAGAATTTAGCAGTATCGGATTACAACCCTCCTGGGAAGCAGGTGCTATTACCTGTCAACAGGGTTTGGGGCATAGCAAATAGCTCCCACCCCCACTCAGTTGGGCTCCTACCTGGCTCCTAGTCAGATAAAGTGGCAAAAGGAGACAGTCCTTGTGGAGACCTCAAAATCTCATTTTCATTCCCCTTGCAGAGAAGAGAGTGGCTTTATTGACAGAGACGACTGAAAATTGCTTAAAAATTGCCAATAACCAGTCCGCATTGAGGCAGAGAGACAGTCTGGCTGAAGCAAGCTCCCTGCTCCAGCGTGCAGCCCTGCTGGGCCTCCTTTTGCTGCAGCTGGAGTCTGTGGCACATGCAGACTCGTCTGCAAGGAGCCTCCTGTCATCCTCCTCCTCCACTCCCTGCCTGCTGCCGCCGTTTCCTGGATCCCCACCACACACCGTCACACATTCGGGGAATCACTGCCAGAAACTCAGCTCTTAGACTGATTCAGGGACCCAAGGTCACACCCTGGGTTGTAGCTGGACAAAGGAAATGGCTCACTTCCCACTTGAGTGCTCCTTGGCATGACTGTGCAACCAAGATAGGACACTAGATGTCACTACCATGGGTGATGGTGATGATGATGATGGTGGTGGTGGTGATGATGATGATATTTCTCTTCATCCTCCTCCTCCTCTTCCTCTTCCCCCTCCTCCTTCTTCTTTTTTTCAATGCTAGGAATAGAACCCAGGGCATTGTCCAGCTAGGCCATTCTCACCCCCAAATTCATGTCCTTACACCTGAGACAGAACCTCCAGCAAGGAGAGTTCTAGACTAAATTCCACCTCAGCCTCGATGGCACAGCCTTTCTGCTTACCATGACTGGGATCCTCAGGGAAAATTTCCTAAATGAATTAGCATCAAAACAGTAGAGCTGGGGGGCTGGAGAGATGGCTCAGCGGTTAAGAGCACTGACTGCTCTTCCAGAGGTCCTGAGTTCAATTCCCAGCAACCACATGGTGGCTCACAACCATCTATAATGGGATCTGATGACCTCTTCTGGTGTGCCTGAAGACAGTGACAGTGTACTCATATAAATAAAATAAATAGATCTTTAAAAAAACAAAAAACAGTAGAGCTGAAACTTAAGCCAGACCCATGTCAGCCGGAGCAAGCATCAGGTGTGGCCTCTTTGCTTTTCTGGTGTGGCCTCTTTGCTTTTCTCCTCTTCTTCCTGGCCGTAGATGATTGCTGCACATTCTTCTGCCTTATTTAGAACCTCGTAGGGAATAATTGAAAGGCTGGAGAAATGGCTCAGTGGTTAAGAATATTGGCTGTTCTTGCAGAGGACCCAGGTTCTGGTCCCAGCACCTACCTGGAAGCTCACAACCATCTGTAACTCTAATTCCAGGGGATCAGAGACCCTCTTCTGACCTCTGGAGGCACCAGGCATGCATGTGGTGCATAGACACACAGCAGGCAAAACACTCGTACACATAAAATGAAAATAAGTAAGTCTTTTTTTTTTCCAAGTGTTGTGGTGATTTGAATACACGTGGCCCAGGGAATGGCACTATTGGGAGGGAGAGCCTTATTGGAGGAGGTGTGGCCTTGTTAGAGGAGGTGTGGTCTTGTTGGAGGAGGTGTGGCCTTGTTGGAGGAGGTGTGGTCTTATTGGAGGAGGTATGGTCTTGTTGGAGGAAGTGTGTCACTATGGGGGTGGGCTCTAAGACCCTCCTCCTAGCTGCCTGAGAACAGTTTGCTCCTGGCCCCCTTTGGATTAAGGTGCAGAACTCTCAACTCCTCCAGTGGCATGCCAGTCTGGACGCTGCCATGCTTCCCACCTTGATGACAATGGCCTGAACCTCTGAACCTGTAAGCCAGCCCCAATTAAATGTTATCCTTATAGGAGTTGCCTTGGTCATGGTGTCTGCTCACAGCAGTAAAACCCTAACTAAGACAGAAGTGTAAAGCCAGACTTGCTGATATGCACCTGTCATTCTATCCCAGCTCAGGAGGGTGAGCCAGGAGGGTCAAAAGTTCAAGGTCAGCTTGGGCAGCATGGGGATCTTGTCTCAAAAAAAAAAAAAAAAAAAAAAAAAGACAAGGGCAAAAGGATATGCCTCACACCACTAGAGATTTTATGACGTGTGTGTGTGTGTGTGTGTGTGTGTGTGTGTACCATGTATATGTGTCTTTGTGTAAACATTAATGTGGTACAGAGGACAACCTTAGGTATTAGCCACAGCCTTCCACGTCATCTGAGACAGGGTCTCTTGGCCTGTGAGACTCTGGAGCTTCCCTTCTTTCAGTCTCCCATGCTGTCCTAGGAATTCTGGGAACTGCAGACACTCACACTAGGTGCCCAGTGTTTTTGTGGGTTCTGGGGATTCAAACTCAGGTCCTTGTGCTTGCACAGAAGATACTTTTAACCCACTGAGCCAGCTTCCCGACCCCAGCACCAGTGACTTCAGGTGCCAATGCACTGCAGAAATAACAGGGGTCGGCGGCTCTTACAGAGAATGAATGACAGGTGGATAATTTATGATGGTTCTTGAGACCTGAACTATAATTATGAAGTATTTCTAGGTATATATTCAGGATGCAAAGTGTACAGAATCCAGAGCTAATGTTAATTTATTACTGACAGCTAGATATATGATAATATATCATGGCTTTTTATCGTACATTCCTTCTGACTTATATCGAGCAAACTTTTCATTCATTAATAAAGTCAAGACTTGCCATTACTCTTAATGATGGAGTTCCGTTTTGAACCCAGAGGACCTCCTGTAATTAAACTCTGAACCTCCACAGACTAGACACCTGAAGCTTAGAAAGAGGATAAATTGAACTTCTGGTTTTACAAGAGAGGTGAAAAATGTCAGAAAGACCGAGCCCACCTGCTCGGTGCCCTGGAAGAGAAAGGGCAAAGTCAGAGGCGATTGCCAACCACACTGTTTCCTGTCCCCTCTTAACCCTACTGCTGACTCTCCCTGTCCCTGTCCCTGTCCCTGTCTCTCTGTTCTTTGTTTCCAGTGGGAGGGTTACACACAGCAGAGCAGGCAAGGGCTCTGTGCCCCAGTTAGGACCTCAGCCCTCCTTTACTTTTTAAGACAAGCTGACTTCGACCTCATTGTGATCCTCCTGCCTCTGCCTCCTGATGAGCTGAGGTTACAGCAATCTTTTCTTTTTAAAAATAATTTTTAAAGAGCTATTTATTTTCATTTTAAATGTTTGAATTTTACCTGCATGTGTCTAAGAGTACCACATGCATGCCAGGTGCTCTCAGAGGCCAAAGAAAGCACCAGATCCCCTAAACTAGACTTCTAGGCAATTGTGAGCCTCCATGTGGGTGCTGGGACTAGAACCTGGGTCCTCTAGAAGAGCAGCCAGTGCTCTTAACCAAGAGACATCTCTTCAGGCCCAACCTTTCATTTTCTGACACAATATACTTTTTTTTTTTTAAAGATCACAAAACAAAAAATATATTACTACCAGCCAGTGTAGTGGCAAATGTCTGTGATCACACCACTTAGGAGGCTGAAGCAAGAAAATCTGTGGTTCCAGGCCAGGGAAACTCTGACTCGAAAGGAAAAAAAATCTTTTTTTTTTTTTTTATACAGGTCATTTGCCTCATTCAATTCCCTGCACTATTCAAAAGACTTCCATGATTAATCCCTCCACCAGAAAGCTAATCTAGCCTTATTTTACCAAAGACAACGTGTCCTGCAAAGGTGTCATAGCTTGGAAGACTTTCATTTATTTATTGTGCGTGTGTGTGTGCGCGTGTGCGCGTGCGTAGTTGTGCATGTAGAGGTCAGAGAACAGCTTTCGGGAATGAGTTCTATCTCCTTCCACTGTGTAGTTCCGGTCTTCGGGCTTGACAACAAGCACCTCTGGGTCATCTCGCTTGCTCAGAAACAAGACTTCCTCAGCATCCAGCTCTGGCGGCTCACTCAGTTTCCGGCCAGTTACCAACTTGTAACTTAGCGCATGCACTTTTTGTGTGACCCAGATTTAACAGTGGGCTGGTTTAAGTTGCATCAGACTCCATGGTCAGTTACATGATACAAGCCCGGAATACTAGCACAAGTGAAACCTGTAACCTTATCAACTAATTAAGGACCCCAAAGCAGAAGGATGAAGTGTGTGGAGACAGGGACTTGATTATCAGGGTCATCTCTCATCGGAGAACAGAATCAAATCCCATTGAACAAGGGCCAGATAATTGCATAAGTAAGTGTCCTATCTGGAACACGAAATCTTGCTAGAGCTGCTTAATTAAATCATGATAAAAACATTCTGTGGCTGGTGCAAGGTGCTGAGAGTTTATTGGGGAATCTACAAGTTCAGTGGAACGATGCCCGGATCTTTGCATTCCTTTGACTTTAAAAAAACATTTACTACAACCTTTCTGGAGAGCATTTTGTTTGTTTGTTTGTTTGTTTGTTTGTTTGTTTGTTTCGAGACAGGGTTTCTCTGTGTAGCCCTGGCTGTCCTAGAACTCACTCTGTAGACCAGGCTGGCCTCAAACTCAGAAATCCACCTGCCTCTGCCTCCCAAGTGCCGGGATTAAAGGCGTGCGCCACCACTGCCCAGCTGAGCCTTTTTTTTTTTTTTTTTTTTTTTAAGAAAAAGTCATATAAAGCAAAACTAGTAGTGCAGGCCTTTAACATTGGTACACAGGAGATAGAGATGGGAAATAGGAAACAGAGATGGAAAAATGGGAGAGCCAAGTTAACCCCAGTCTACAGAAGTGAGTTCAAGGCTAGCCTCGGTAACTCTGTGAGAGCCTGTCTCAAAATAAAAAGGGAAAAGGGACCTGGGGATGTAACTCAGTGGCAGAGCACTCTAGAAAACATGAAGTCCTGGATTCCAGCCATAGCACTACAAAAGTGTATGTCTGCACGCGTGTGTCACGTGCACGCATGAACTCAGATATATACACATGTGCATAAATGTGTATGTACAGAAGTGTGTATACATGTATACATATATACATACATATGTGTGTGTACACATATGCAGTGGCTGATGTTTCTGTGTCACAGGTTTCTTGAAGTTGTCTGCATTTTTCAACCCGATCCTGCATTTCATACCTTTGTACTAGTTTTGGTTTCTAGTCCGATGATAAAACACTGACCAAGCTCCAAGTCAGCTTGGAGAGAAATGGGTCTCTTTGGCTTACAGGTTACACAGCATTATCATCAGGGAAGCAAGGGCAGTAACTAAATCAGAGGCCATGGAGGAGTGCTGCTTACTGGCTTGCTGCCCAAGCGGTTCGGCACGCTTTCTTACACAACAAAGGGAAGGGAAGACATTGTCGAATTTGTTCCTGGCTCCTCCTTTCATGCTTTCCTATCTGGGACTGACCCTAATTTCTTTCTCCTTCCAGCCTTCCACGCTAATCCCTCCGCCCCCTTGCTCTACCTCTAACTTGTTACTGAAAAGAATCCCTCAGCCCTTGATTTTCATTTCTTCACTGTTTGGCCCAAATGGTGAAGGAGTCTGCGAGCCACCAGACAGAATTCTAACTCTGCTGGTTTTCCAACACCAAAGACTGGTGACCTGTTTTCAAAGATTTGCTGTCATTATTTTTATTTATGGTGGGCGGGGCAGGTATGTGAAAGTGAGTGCAGCTGCTCACGCAATCCAGAGGTGCCAGATCCCCCTGGAGCTGGAGATATGGGTGATTGTGTTAGGCTGGACCACCTGCTCACCCCTGCACAAGCTGGGAAACCCCATTTGCCCTCCTTCCCCACAGCCTCGCCCACACTGAATAACTCTGAACAGAGAAAGGGCTCCAAGAGCCCAGGCTGTTGCAACCTCCTCCCCTGATGCTGCCAGCCACCCCAGTCCCCGCCTAGGTGCTCAGCTCTTGACCATACTTGGGCACAAGCCCAGCTTACTGCTGATACATCGTCATCACCCTTCGCCTACAGTCTATAAAACTTCCCCACCCTAGCCCGGGTGCACGATTTGCCCGGCCACGTTCCTTGTGACCAGTGAACCTACCCAGGAGCGGCATCTAATAAACCTGTCTTTATCTACCTTTAATCTGGTCTAATCTGGCCTATATCTGTGTCACCAGGGGAGTAAGAAGCCTATCAATGATCTGAGTGGGAGTGAGCTGCCTGGCATGGGTGCTGAGAACCAAAATGTCTTCTGCAAGAGCAGAATCTACTCTTAATCATTCAGTCATCTCTGTAACCCCCAGCTGGTACATTTTTATCCAGAGATACAGCAAATAAAATGGCCGCCGTACCTAAACACTAGTACTCACCATTATTTTTTCGTATGTATTTTGACGACTCAAAACCCAAACTGCTTGAAGTGGGTTCTAAATATATCAGAAAACATCCAAAAGATATCTCACCTAGCAAGTCCAGTCTGGTGCTATCTCTAGACTCCTCCCAAACTTCCTTCCTCTGGCCACGCCCACCCATTGAATCCAGACCTGGCTAGTCATTCCTGCTAGCCCCTAACTGCCTGCTTATTCTTCGGTTGAAAGCTGGGTCATTGCTTCTTTCCGTTTGTATTCGTGGTATTTGCACAGGACCCAACAGGACTTATTACAGTGGAGCAAATACTTCACGAAACAGATCCAAATGACAAACATGACGGCTTGCTCGGAGTTACTACGTCAAGCTCGCCAAGTCAGACCTTACAACCCCTGAAAATCTTTCAAGGACCTCAAAAAAGGTTCAGCTAGTAAAAGAACTTTCTATCAAAGCTGCAACCTGAATTCAACCCTTAGGACCTACATGGGAGAAGAAGTGAACCAACTCCAGAAAATTGCCCCCTGGCTTTCACACAGGCTGTGGGACACACTCAGGATGTGACATAACTCACACACGAATAAATGCATTTTTTTTTTTATTTTAAACTTTAAAAAAGAAAAAGAAAGTATTTTTGACCCAGAGCCAGCACGGCCTCTCATCCGGCATATGGTTAGGACCTCTACATTTTTCCCACATACAAATGCCTCAAAAATAATAGCTCCAATTAGAGCCTGGTAGGGTGGGGACACATCTACTCTCCCAAGCTGCTCTGGAGGGCTGAGGTAGGAGATTCACAACTTCAAGGTCTGCAAGGGCTAATTACATAAGGAATTAGAAGCCAGAATGAGCTGTCTCAGAAAACTCAAAAAGAGAGGAGTAATAGACATAGCTCAGTGGAAGAGCATTTATCTAGGAGGTAAAAGGTCCTGCACTCATTCTCCAGTCCCTCTGGGCAAGGTATGTGGCTCAATGGGTATGTAAGACTCTGGGGAGTCTTAGCTTACTGAAGACCCTCGGAAGGGACACATGGAGTCGGGGATTGATGCAAAGAAATTTATTGATTCATCAGCGTGCAGAGGTCACTCTATATACCAAGACGGGAGGGCGACCTCGTGGAGCCATTCAGGGACCTTATATAGGATTTTAGAGCAGCCGCCATTAGGCACAATGTGATTGGCAGAAGAGTGTGACTTTTAAACTCATTGGTCTTTAGGGAATGAGGTAGCAGGGGCTTAATCAGCCCCTCTCTTCCAGCCTACATGCTTTCTAACCTGTTTCTTCCATGTGCTCGGAGGGGGGGAGGGGACCCTGGTGGACTATCTCAAAGTTCCCGAGCTGACCTCTCAGGTAAAGGTGCTTGCTGTCAACCAAGCCTGAAAGCCTGAGTTCAATATCAGTATCCATATCATGGAAAGAAAGAACAGACTCCCGAAAGTTGTCCTCTGACCACCACAAGTCTCCACAAATACAAAAAATAAGTAGATAATAAAATGTTAAAAATCTTTAGATTTATTTTGTGTGTGTGAACAGTTTACCTACATGTATACCTGAACACCATGTGTGTGTCTGGAGTCTGTGGAAGTCAGAAGAGGGTCAGAGCTTCTGAGTCCCTGGAACTGGAATTATACATGGTTGAGAGCCACTATGTGAGTGCTGAGGACCAAACCTGGGTCCTCTATAAGAGCAACCACAGAGTCATCGCTCCAGCCCTCGATAAACTTTAAAAAAAAAATAGTCCAGCCAGATTCACAAGCACAAGGATGAAAAGAACGATGGGGTAAATGAGGGGATGAAGAATGCCCCAGCAGGTTGAGGCCATAGTGGATATTAACTGAGTTCTAGACTTACACCAGCTCTGACAGAACCTGGATGCCATAGCATCTGCCCAGAGCCTTAAGAGCCTGTTTGTCAGAGGGCGTGGTCTGTGGTGGCTCCACCCCGCCATGGCCCCGCCCCGCCGCGCGCCTCCAGGCTCACCTGACCCACTCGCCGCTCACGTGATCCGTTTCGGCGCCGCCATCTTGGAGCCACGGCCGAGGAGGGGGCAAAAAGGGGGAAAGAGAGGGAAAAGAGTCGGGAGCGAGGCGGACGAGGGCGAGGGTACAGCGGGGTCCCGGCCGGCCAAAGGAGGCTCGCAGAAGCAGCAGCCCGCCGCCCGACCGCAGGTACCGCGCCCCGGGCCGCCCCTCCGCTTGAGCGCCGCCGGCCATGTGCGGCCTCGCCGGTGACGCCCGCTTCCTCCTCGCCGGTGACGCCCGAGGCACTGCCACGCACCCGAGCGCCAGGGCCCTGTGTGTACTGTCATCCCTCTGCCGGGCCTATGCAGATCCCGGGCTCGCCGTGCCGCTGGGGGTGGGGGTCCCGCTGCTCCTCAGGCCCCGCTGAAGCGGCTTTGCCTTCTGGAGACGTGAAAGCGCTTAGGCCAGCCAGGATGGCGCTTAAGTTTCTTTAATCCCCTGTCCTTTAAGCACTGCGTGGTGTAGGAAATGAGTGCAAAAGAAAAATAGCAATCCTGGCCTCCCACACTTACAAATCCTCTGAGATGACTGATCTTTCTAGAGATCGCTGAGACCATTGGTGAAAGTGCCCACCTTTCCAGACCTGGGGCATCCCGATCGTTTGTTTGGAGTCCGAGGCCTGGGTGATTAATTAGGGCCAGGCAGCCACCCCCAACCCAAGGTTGCTGACAGCGGACTGGAATTTGCTATCAGTCTACATGGCTCAAGGCAATTACTGGATTTATCACCTTTTCTGTCTGAGTTTGTACTTTCTACTGTACTGGTCTGATTCTGTGTATGGATTGCTATATTGATTAAAAAGAGAAAGTTTGACCCTTCATTTCTTTACCATGGTAGCTCATTGGAAATTAACTATGGAGGATGCCCTAGCAGTGTACTAATTTTACTTAACTATAATTGCTAAGTTACTTTCTAAGGGGACCGAATAAGCCTCCTTTAAAGCAACTATAGAAAAACAGTAGCAAAAAAATGGAGGACCAGGGCAGGAAACTGCTTTAGAGAATATATAGGTCAAGCCACGTTGTCATATCTTTTCATGGTACTATTCTGCCCACTGTGTTTGACTAATTTACATAATCACCCCTTAGGCTGTAATTTAGGTTAAAGTTAGAATAGCAATATGTCATTTATTATTCCATATCGGTTAGAAAATTATGTCAGTAAAACCAGTAGTTTGCTGAGTGAATTACTTACAAGGAGGGGAAGGCTTAAAATATACAGTTGTTAGAAGTTTTCCACACTGATTTGTTTTAGCTTCTGCAAAATCCTCTACTTGTTAAGAAAATTATGTAAATTTGCCTCACACAATTACATTGCGTGAACAGCCTTCTGAAATTTCTTTTCAATGTTAAGTATTGGAAGTTTCTTCACTGCCAAAATAAGTTATTGTTGTGTTTCACCCACCAAGAAAGAGACATGTTTGATGATGTTTCCTTTCTTTCTTGGCCACAGCTGGATTGTGAATATCGATCCAGGAGACTATCAATTTCAGAAATTGATTGGAAAGACACTGGCTCTGCCACTAACAGCCATGTAACCTTGGGTAAGTCACTTACATCTCTCACTGAGATGCCTTATTCACAAACTGACACCACTGTGACTGGACCCACAGAACTCTGAGCAAACGAAGCTGTTTGCTGCTGCCTAGTATATGGTGCTGTTACTCTGCTCCATGGTGCAGACACCATGTTTACCTTGAGGGTGGAAAGGGAAATTGGTATACTAGGAAAAGCATGGCTTTAGTTCTTATGCCAGGCACTGCTTTATGGCTGTGAGCCTATGTGTTACTTGACACCTTCTGTCTAAAGAAGGGATTGGACACCAGGAATTATGGGAGTATTACAGGAAATAGACTCGGGCCCACTTCTGGGTTTGTAGCTCCAGGACAAGTGGTCTTCGGTGCTATGCTTGGCAGGAGTGCTTCATAAATTATAATGGCGCTGAACACTACTTGGTGTTAGTTATCACTGTGTTTGTGTTTTTTTGTTTTTCTTTTTTCTTTTTTTTTTTGGTTTTCCGAGACAGGGTTTCTCTGTGTAGCCCTGGCTGTCCTGGAACTCACTCTGTAGGCCAAGCTGGCCTCGAACTCAGAAATCCATCTGCCTCTGCCTCCCAAGTGCTGGGATTAAAGGTGTGCGCCACCACTGCCCGGCTATGACTGTGTTTTAATTGTAGTTGCTAAGTCAAAATATTGTCCCAGGCGAGGTGCCAGGTAAGAAACTCTGTACTATGAAAACCATATTCTTCTGTATTTATACTTTAGTTTTTCTCTTAGTCACTATTTATTAAATTGAGCTGAGAAGATTTTAAATAAATTATAACTGACCTTAGGTCTAAAGTAAAAATAGCTTTTAGGTTACTTTTAATAGTTTGTAATTCCGACTCTAAAAGTGTTCCGGCTTTACCCTCACATTTCACATCAGAAGAATCCAAAACAAATAGTAACTTGCCTAGGTCATACAGCTAAGGGCACTTCAGAGAATGGAGGGACCCTACCTTTTTTTGGCTGAAACAAATGTCTCAGAGGTATATTAAGTTTTTGAGACTCTAAAAGAGTGTGAAATTCATTGGCCATCACTTCTATTGTTTTGGGTTTGGGATTTTGTTTGTTTATTTACTTAATTGGAAAAAACAAAATCCATAGTCTGAAAGAGGATGTTCTTTATGCATCTTGTTCTGTCTTTACATATACCCAGAAAACTACAGCCTTTACTTCAAGCCCACGTGAATCATTTTGTTCAATTCTACATGTAATCATACTGCTGTAACTAAAAGGGGCTAATTAGATACACAGATACACCAAAGAGCAAATTACAAGAAAATAAAGACAACTGAATTTGTTCACTTTTCTTGGGAAAGACATTAATTATAAGCTTTTTCCTGTGGATTACTGTTGTCAGGGACAGATCTGAGAGACTTAGTGGGAAAGACTATAGAACATTGCTGGTTTGGGAGAGTAGCTAATTCACTTGCTCTGACTGGATCTTCTGATCTGGCGGTGTATCTAGTGATTGCAAAGAAGATATCTGCCACTTGACTAACATTTCTAGACTTGTGTCCTGGTGAACCTTGCAGTGCAGTGATTTTATCTGTTCACTACCTTAGGGAGCATGCTTATTCCTATTGTAAGAAGGTGCTCGTGTTAGGACAGGCTTTCTCATATCTCAGTCTTCTTGTCACTCTTATCCTTGCATTAACAGTAGGGACGCAAATAGCTCTCAAAGCAGGATAACTCAGGAGGTTGTATTTACAAAGATAATATTACCAGGGTATTGGCCTTCTATACCAAGCCCTGAAGTGATGGAGTTAGTGGAGAAGCAGCATCAGGAAAAGGGAACTACCAAAGCCAGAAATAGATTTGTAGAGAACAGCCGTCCGAGAAGAACTGACCTGTTAAGGAGCAGCCAATCCAGGGTGACCTAGGAGCAGAAACCAGGACATTGACTGTCCTGTTCTCTCTCTCCTGTGTTCCTCTGATACTCTGGCTCTCCATTTGCAGTACCAAGCCAGAGGACCAGGAAGCAGAGTCCCATAGCGAGGAGGCCACAAGGGTCCCGGAGAGCACAGGTGGTGATGTCTGCCATGCTCCTAGATGCTGGGGACTGAGGTGGAAATTTCTAGTTTCTTTAACAATTCAGTTATGTCAAGAGATGTTTTACTGGAAGCTGTCTTGTGAGAGGGCATGTAAGCTGTCTTGTGAGAGGGCATGTAATGTTTTACTGAAAACAGACACTTGAGAGGGACTGTGATGTTTAACGAGAATATAAATAGGACCCCACAGACACTGATAGAATGGTCTTGCATTGCAGTGCCACTTCGCTGGCCTTCATTTTGTAGAGAGAAACACAACAAAGATCTTCTCATGGTATTCCGGCTAATTCTGGCTGCTTCTGCTAACTGGTACCTATTCTCCCGAGCCTCTCTGTTTCTGCCAGATTGTGCCACTGCTGCTGATTTGCATTTTGTGTTTGCTATTTAATTGGACTGTTGGTATCCTGACAATGAAGATTGGAATCACCTCAAGGAACTACTTCTAATCAGGTCCACAACTACCCTTTCCTATTAACCTTCTTTTTCCCCTACCTCTGTTCGGTGGGTTAAAAGTGAGGTTGAAGAGTTTAAGAACCCTAAATAAAGTAGGTTTGGAAAAATCTAAGCCTACAGGGACCAATGGCTATATTGCCTTTTCAAGAAGCCGCGTGCCTGCTCTCTGCACAGAGAAGCCTTCTCTCAGGACTTGGTCATATATACTTAGCCTTCATGTTACCACAGTGTTGGAAAGCCAACATTTAGTCTTCTCTAGCTTCTCCACGTGCTTATCTTTGTCCCTCTTCGAGTAACTATGTCAGTGTAAAAGCTCCTGGCCTACCTACTTGCTTTGTGCCTTGCACGTGGTGATGTTGAGGGTGGGTGTATTTTGTTTGTTTGGTTGGTTTTATTATGAAAAACTTTAGGCATTTGTACAAGTAGGAAGAAGAGAATAATGAACAGGTAATCATGCCACCTTCATTGACAGAATCAGTTCTCCCTCTTATCACCTTCCACAGTCCCACCCTACTTCTGTCCCCATCGTCATTTCTTTGAGCTGTGTTTGCATCAGTATCTTAAGTCCAAGGATGGAATTCAGATTATGATCTGTGGTGTGATTTAAGTCACTAGTACTCTATGCTGACTCTTTTTCATCTCTAGTTCAAATGAATTTCAGCTCACTTGACATATATATATATATATATATATATATATATTATATTACACATACAATGTATATAGTACACATAAGCTGCATGAATGGCATAAGGAAAAAATTGGAAATTAAAGAGTTGGTTTTAGTGACCTCCTCTCCTGTGTACTTTATTATGGCTGTTTTTGACCTTTTATTTAACAGACTTTCCTTTTAATGAGTTTTTGCTTGCTTGTTGGTTTTGCCTGCAGACCTAAACTGGTTTTTTCAGGTGTTCCTTGATGCATTTTATGTTGTCATATCGGTTTGATAGCTGCCTTACTGTACTTATCCCCAAATGTATGCAGCCTCTAAAATGAGATACTTACATAAACGTTCTGGGGAAATTGGAGCATCTGCTGCAAGTTGCCATTAGCTCTTAATGCCTGAGCACACGCAGCTTTGAAAGTGAGTACTGTGTCAAATTCTTTTGTATTAGCTGTTTTCTTGAGCTAAGATGAACTCCTCCTCTTGACTTCACTTTCTTTTTAAGAAGCACACTGAACTATCCATGGGGTACAATTTGCACTGCTCTGTCTTCTCCTATTGAATCATTAAGTAGAAGAGAGGAATCCGGAATCATCTTTGTAACACTAGGTGTGAAGGCTGTTGAACAAACATTAATTGTTTTCCAAGTTATCAGTTAGCCTGTGTGGCTCTTACACCTACAGGAAGAGAGGCCTTGTATTTACAATAGTATAGATTGTATCTGGCCAAGAAACTGAAAATGTGTGTGAATTTTGTTACTGTTATTACGTAACTAATATATTCTTAATAGTTGAACTGAATGGCAACAAAAAAATCCTTCCGTTATGACCCCACAGGGAAATCAGCAGTCACATGAAGAGCCATAGCTCCCCTTGGCCAAAACCCACTGGATTCTTGTTTTGTTTGACGTCTGTCTGTACATCTACTTGCATGAGTCTTCCTCTCTTGCTTTCCACGTATTTTTTAAGATGAGGTCTTGCTGGGCTTGGAGCTCACTGTTTCTGCTAAAGTAGCTCACCAGCCAGTGCCCAGGACCCACCTGGCTTTAGCGCCATCCCCAGTGCAGAGTGTGTGCTACCGTGCCCAGTACAGTTTTTACATGAGTTCTGGGGATCCAAACTCTGGCCCTCATCCATGCAACAAGCGCTTTATCCATGGAGCCATCTCCCTGGCCCCTAAAACTGGAGTCTTAAGACAGTGAGATGGTTTTTAAGAAGCCATAAAAAGGTTTTTTTAGTTGTTGTTTTCCCCTGAAGAACCACATTGTCCTTTATCAGTTCTTCTGTAGCAGCTCAAAGTTTGGTGTCTAAATCTAAAAAGACTTGTTCTTTCTGAGGGACAACAAAAAGACACAAGTGTTCTTAGAGCTGGAGTGGCTATGTTGTTATGGTTCTGGACTACTCCCCTTCATGAGGTGGTGGTTACAGGCTACCCCTATGAGAAAGAAAAAACTGGTGTGAGCTGAGAATAAAGCATGTGCATTTTATCTGACATGGACCTAGATAAAGAAAAGTCATGATGGAGAGAGTGGAACATAGGACAAAAAAGGCAACAGTGTGGCGAGGGACAGGCCCAAGTGGCAAGCCCAAGTGCAGGTGAGGAGTTCCCTAGGAGCCTGCCTGATGGAGGAGGTGTGCTCTCCTCGGCTGGGAACTAAAGCCCTCATGCACGATTCAGCCATGTGGAGAGAAGCGTGCAGAGCCAGTTACTGGAGTTTCAGACTGATTTAAGCCTAGTTTTTGGTCTGTAGCTTGCGGTGCTGAAAGTCTTGCTGGCATTTATTGAATGTTGTGAGTAAGGTTCCAGAATGTACCTAAAATGTGGAAAAACAAAACTTGTTGCTGGAAAAGAGCCTAAACTTAAAAATTCGGTCCAAGTCAACAAAATAATCTCACTTTAAGTCAAAGGAAATGTCTGAAGAGAAAGGGTTGCCAGGAAGTGGAAAGGAGATTCAAAGGCCTACAGAGGGGGTGATGCTGCTCCTAAGCACTGGGGTGCCTTGCTGCATTATCACAGCCTGCCGTAACCCGTCCTGACCTCTGTCTGCCTTGCTGCATTATCACAGCCTGCCGGAAACCCTTCCTGACCTCTGTCTGCCTTGCTGCATTATCACAGCCTACCGGAAACCCGTCCTGACCTCTGTCTGGCACTGAACACAACCACAGTGGCAGTATTTTCTTCTCTAGCCCCCTTCCCTGCTCAGGAGAGAAGTGTGTATGGGAATGAGGAACATCTGACCACTGATGTGACCTCTAGAAAGCCACAGCATTGTTTGTGGTTTATCTGGTGGACTATAAACCAAAAGAAAGAAAAGAGGAAGTAGACCATTGCTCTTATTTAGTCTCATTTACAAAGTACTTCCCAAAATTCAGTATTCTTTATAGTAGGATGTGAATATATTTTCAGAATTTCAAGAATTTGAGCAGAGAAGTGTGATTTTTCGTTATCCACAGTTAAAATTTGGCATAAGAAATAGTTTATCCAGAGTTATATGAAATCATGTTGGCTTCACAGACTGATGCTTTCCAATAGCTTGAGGTGACTCCACAGGCCCTGAAGATGGCTATTTCTCTAAACAAAGAATCATGCCTCTTTAGTTCTAGAATCTCAAGGGATTCTTTAAACAAAGATTCTAGAATCTCAAGGAGGCAGGGTAGGGATTCAAGATAAGGTATTATACCCAAGGAACAAGGTCTTCTTCATCTGTGTCTAGGAGATTGCATTTCAAAATGGAATTCTGAGCTGTTTAAGTCTGTATTGGAGACAGTTGGATGCACTGATAGGGAACTCCCAACTTAAAACATTTATACTTAAACATTTCAGTCGGACACCAGAGTTGACATTGGTTTTCTACTTTACTTTCCTGTGTTTATCCCATAACCCATGCTCTCTGCTATGTATTGTCTCTAGATATGGAAGAAAACAGCAGCATTGCCATGTTGGTGCAAGAGATTGGAGAACAGGAGGCTGTGTTAACTGCTGAAGGAGTCCTCAGCCCTTCCTCAGAAGCTGAGCAACAAAGAAAGGCTAGAGCGGATCCATTGGTCCATGTCATCCAGAAGTTAAGCAAGATAGTGGGGCATGAAAAGTCACAAAAATGTCTTCTGATTGGGAAGAAGCGCTCACGTCCAAGTGAGATAGCACACTCTCTTGAAAAGCTAGAAAAGTGTGAGATTCCAGCTAAAGCAGCTGAGTCCCCTGCCACCGGGGTTAGGAAAGCTGAGATGTCCCAGGCAAGTTCCACTCTCGCCTCAAACGATGGGAAGGCTATGTCCTATCAGTGCAGCCTTTGTAAATTCCTGTCACCATCCTTTCCTGTGCTGAAAGAGCACGTCAAGCAGCACGGGCAGCAGCACGAGGTGGTGCTCATGTGCTCAGAGTGCCACGCCACCTCCAGGAGCCAGCAGGAGCTTGAGGCACATGTGGTGAGTGAGCATGAGAACGGTGCCAGCAGCCATGCCCAGTCCAGCCCCTCTGGTCAGGGAGCCGCAGAAAGAACGAGTGAGACCCTGGTAGCCATCCCAGTGAACGTGGGCAGTCCACAGAGCCATGCTGTCCAGAGTGCAGCCGTGGCAGAGACGGAACGAAGGAAGTGGTATGCGTATGAACGGTACGGCGTGTACCGGTGCCTGTTCTGCAGCTACACCTGCGGCCAGCGGCGGATGTTAAAGACGCACGCCTGGAAACATGCGGGGGACGCCAACTGCTCCTACCCAGTCTTTGAGAATGAAAAGGAGCCCCTTGGCCTTCTGGCCTCTTCTGTGTCTGCTGCGCCTGGTGGAGTCGACGCAGTTGTCATTGCTATTGGGGACAGCGAACTGAGCATCCACAATGGGCCATCTGTACAAGTACAGATCTGCAGCTCTGAGCCACCATCATCTTCATCTCCTTTAGAACAGAGCACAGAGGAGGGAGTGCACCTCAGCCAGGCAGTCGCCCTGGGCCCTAATGAGGAAGAGATGCTGGAGGTAATGTCTGATTCCGAGGAAAATCTATTTGCTGATAGTCTCCTCTCCTCAGCACAGAAAATCATTAGCAGTAGCCCAAACAAAAAAGGTCATGTGAATGTCATTGTGGAACGTTTGCCAAGTGCTGAAGAAACCCTCCCACCAAAACATTTCCTCATGAATGCTGAAATGGAGGAGGGGAAGAGCCCGAGCCCTGCTGAAGCCCAGACTGGGTGTGGAGGAGCAGGAAATACGTACCATGCTGACGAATGTACTGTTGATATTGGGAGCTTGATCATTGGCTGGAGCAGTGCAGAGAAGAAAGACAGTGAGCTCAGTAAGGGCCTGGCTCCTGATGAGAATGCCCCCCCAGGACGGAGAAGGACAAATTCCGAGTCTCTCAGGCTGCACTCCTTAGCTGCAGAAGCCCTTGTCACCATGCCGATAAGAGCTGCTGAACTGACAGCCAGCCTTGGGCACTATGGGGACATAAACCTTTTAGATCCAGACACTGGACAAAGGCAGGTCAGTGGTCCATTGACAACATACTCAAAAAAAATCATGTCTCCTCTTAAGAACTCTACAGATGGAGTAACAAGTTTTAACCAAAGCAATCCCACTGTGGTAGCTCTCCCAGAGGGAAGGCAGGAATTGTCAGATGGGCAAGTTAAGACAGGCATCAGTATGTCCCTTCTTACCGTAATAGAAAAACTGAGAGAAAGGACAGACCAGAATGCATCAGATGATGACATTTTGAAAGAGTTGCAGGACAATGCCCAGTGTCAGCCCAACAGCGATGGGAGTTTGTTGGGGTCCAGCGTGGTGGAATACATCCCAGATGCCGAGCGGCCCTACCGATGCCGCCTGTGCAACTACTCAAGTGGCAACAGGGGCTACATCAAGCAGCACCTGCGTGTCCATCGGCAGAGGCAGCCTTACCAGTGTCCTATCTGTGAGCACATAGCTGAGAACAGCAAAGACTTGGAAAGCCACATGATCAACCACTGTAAAACCAGAATACACCAGTGTAAGCAGTGCAAAGAATCTTTCCATTACAAGGTGAGCAGCGGTCTCAAGGGTTGGCAGGGACTTTAGAGCTATAGTCCAGCCATCTCATTTTGTATATCAATGAAAATGAGTTCCGGAGAAGTTTGGTAATTTGCCCGAAGATACCCCCAACAAATTAACATTGAAGATAGGTGTGAAAGCTGAGTCTCCATGGCTGCTGTCCAGAACTTTCCCTTAGTCCTTTATAGCCTCAGCACCTGCTGCTTTCATGTTTTCATGTGTGTGTATGGTAGGCACTGGTTTTCACTTATAAAGGAATGTAGAGTACACAGGCACACATTTGACGTACAAGGCTAACTATGCACCATACACACAAAAGTTTCCTGCATCATAACAACTGCTACACAACCAGCAAAAAGTGCTTTGTGTCATTGCAGAGGGGAAGCGGGCTGTGAGACCTAGGAGATGGCACAATAGAAATGACTCCATGTTTGATGTTGCTGGACAGTTTGAGGGACTCTGCTAGGGATCAACCCCATGACCTCACCAGCTAGGCGAGTGCTTGCCTGCCAAGTGCATTCCCAGCCTTGGTTTTGTGTGAGTTGCTGAATGTCCCAAGCAGAACTTGAACTTGCAGTTTTTCAGGCTCTCCGTCCTGCATGCTGAGATTACAGGGCTGTGCTCCCACGAATAGCCATTGAATAGACTTCTGTGGCTATCCAAGGCAGATGTTTATGTTAAGTATTGAGCCAGCAGCCAGCATAAAATGGCTCTTATCCTCTGTAAAGGATACCTGTAGTCAATCCTAGGTCGTTATTGACTTAGATCTCCCTCAGTGTGCCAGGTATTGAAAATGAATATTGGCCAACTGGTCTCACAAATTACCTATAGTTGGGCTCTAGAAGGTGATTTTTCTAAAAAAGAGCAAAAGTTGCTCTGTCCCAAGGTTCACTGCCACTCGGATTACTCTCAGGAGATTCCAAGTCGCATATCCAGATAGGTCCCAATAGCAAGTTCCAGGAGTATCTAGAGTTGCTTCTGCTGCCTCTGTCCTCCTGATTTGGGGTGGAAATAGTCCTGTGACATGTCTAGCTGGTCTTAGAGGCAGAAGCTAACAAGAACACTTGTGTTTGCTGGATAAGCTTCTGTTTGCAGGCATGTCAGTTATCCCCTAACCGTCTGCTCCTTCATCTCTGGCCTGCTTGCTGTGTGGGAAGCATGCCCACTGGGGCATGTTGACCTCAGAAAATAGGCCTCCCTTCAGAGAACATGAAAGACTGTGATGAGATTATGATCACCTAGTGTCTATATTTCTCTAATTTTACATATGCCAAGTGATTTTTAGTAGTTTAACTTTAGAATATTAATTTTTTAAAAAGCAAGTAGTAAACTAGTACTGAATTATAAGAACTTGGCTGCAACTGGGCGAGTAGATGATGGTTTAAAAAAAAAAAATCATGGGGCTGGAGAGATGGCTCAGCAGCTAAGATCACTGACTGCTCTTCCGAAGGTCCTGAGTTCAAATCCCAGCAACCACATGATGGCTTACAACCATCTGTAATGGGATCTGATGCCCTCTTCTGGTCTGAAGACAGCTACAGTGTACTTGCATACGGTGAATGGATGGATTTTTGGGCCGGAGCGAGTGGGGCTGAAGCGAGAAGAAAAGAAAGGGGGAGAGGAGGGAAAGAGAAAGAAAAAGAAGTTGGGGGCTGCTGGGCATAGTGCTGCACACCTTTAATCCTAGCACTCAAGAGGCAAAGGCACATGGATCTCTTGCGAGTTAGAGGCCTGCCTAGTCGCCCTAATGAGTACCAGGATAGCCAGAGCTACAGAGTGAGACCCTGTCTCAGAAAAATAAATAAAAAGAGTTGAGTGATTTAAAAAAAATTATCCTGGAACCTAATTGGTAATGGGTTCTAGGCCACAGCTTCCAAAAGCAGTCAGCCCCTTACATAGGCTTCCTGGTAACCATGCAGGTATATTTGCTGGGAGTTATGGGTTAATTTTCTTGCTTTATTTTTATTTTTTTCAGAGCCAGCTGAGGAATCATGAGAGAGAGCAACACTGCCTGCCCAACACCTTGTCAGTAGCTTCGAATGAGCCAAGAATTTCCCGTGATGCCGCTGATGGAAAGTGTGTTCAGGAAGGTATCTGCATTTTCATTAGTGTCTATGAACTGAACAGGATGGTGGCTTTCATTAGGACGTTTCTGTGAATGCATGTAATGTCCTTTGATGGTGTTCACACACACCCCGTCATCCTTACTTGTGTCTTGTTAAATACAGGCTGCACTGACAAGCTTATGAGGTTGAAAATGTCCTTCGTTGTCATGGAACAGTGTGTATGTTCCCCTCTTCTATACTGTGGGTGAAAATGAATCTTCCCTTTGTTCCTAAGGAAATTCCAAGACTTGACTAGAGTAAATTATATCTGGTTCTGGGTCAGAAGGACTAAATTAGTAAGGACTTCGATACAACCAGGCAAATAGATCTTATGATTAAAATTTGCAGGGGTTTGTAAGCCAGGCTACAGCGGAGACCTTTGAAAGGTAATAGACCAGCAAGCTAGGAAGGTGGGAGCTAGTGCAGAAGTCGAGCCCCCGCCCTCTCCAGCGCCAAATGACCTGCCTGCTGAGGCACAGCTTTTGCAGATGGCAACCCCCACCTCAAACTTTAACTGAGGCTTCCTGCTGTGATCTTACTCTTCTCCAAGTATGACTTCCAGACTTCATCTGCATTATTTAAACACATACAGGAACCTTTTATGTACTAGTTAGGTACTAGTCGGCTGAGTGTCTGGTAATAAGAATATTAGAATCAAAAGATTTAATTAGAGTTCCATGAAAAGGCGGGCGGCTGCCACATCCAGAGAATGAGGGATTGAGTGTAATAAGCTGTGCTTCCTGGCTTTGGTTCACGGAAATTGATATGCTTTAAATGTCTCCAGTGTGGTACATAGTGTTTATGGGAAATAAAACATATTGGGGTGACTTTCCTTTTTAGATTTCCTAAGAATTAAAGTTAGAAACAACTGCAGAGTAAAATGTTTTACCATAATGTCTCATTAAATTATACCCCAGAAAGCATAACTGATTCCAGAATGTTTCTGGAGGAACTGATTTTGACACCACTGTAGCACCAGAATCCCCTTGTCAAACAGATGCCATCCCCGTAAAACCATCCCGAACAAAAGGGGTTTACGACATGGCATCTGCTTTCGAGGTGGATGGCTGAGTGAAAACAGTTTTGTTTCCTTTCTACAGAATAGCCCTAAATGCCTCTTTTTATTTTAATTCATTATGTTTCCATATTCCTTCTAAAGGAGACATTAAGCATTAGACATGATTGGCCCGTAAATCCTAATGAGGGAATAAAGTGTGTGCAACTCAGTAGCGCCACCTGCAGTTGACTCCAGCAGCACGTAGAGCAAGGGCTTAAAAGTGTTCTTAGCTGATTCAGTGAAGACTCTAACCAAGCAAGTGAAAGATCTGTATGACAAGAACTTCAAGTCTCTGAAGAAAGAAATCGAAGAAGACCTCAGAAAGTGGAAAGATCTGCCATGCTCATGGATCGGAAGGATTAATATAGTAAAAATGGCCATCCTGC
>CM052717.1:58845282-58870610 GCA_028551405.1 Uromys caudimaculatus | reverse complement strand
GGCCTGAGGGTGCTAGGGGCACCAGTAAAAGGGAATGTCAAGGTGGGAATATGGGAATGGGTGGGCGGGTAGGTGGGAGGAGGAATTCCCTCACAGAGGCGGGGAGGGGGAGGGGACACGGGGTTTCTAAAGAAAAGGGGAATCATCGGAAATGTAAATAAAATATCAAAAAATAAATAAATAAATAAATAAAAAAAAACAAAAAAAAAAAGACATCAACATGGCCACTCCAGAGTCACAGTGTTCGCACTTTCCTCTGCTCTGCAGTTTTTCTGTGTGACTTATATGCTTGCTTCTGGGGCTAAGGATGTGTAGATTTAAATTGCATACCGTGATCATCTTGTTTTTTTGGTTTTGTTTAGGAGTTTTGTTTTCTTTTTTTTGTTTCTTTTTTTTTTTTGCAATGAATGCTGAGCAATCACTCTTCAACTGAGCTTCACCCTAGCCCTTACCATGATTTTAGTTTTAACCCCTACTTAGCTGCATTTGTTGTTCTGTTAGAGTATAGCAGGCCTAGCTGATGTCTTCCTGCATATGCACACCTGGGTTGGTCCTTTGGTGAATTCTGTCTGGTTGTGATTCATATTTTGTTAATGGTTCTCTTAACTATTCTGTAAGCTTATTAAACAAGAAGGGAGGGGCATGACTGTCGCCGCATGCAGTCTTTGCTATAGCATGGGCACCAGCTTGCTTTCAGCACAGAGAACTGATGTAACAGTACTGCAGAAAGTTGTTCAGGCTGAAGGCATGGCGCAGCTGTCCTGAGGGGAGCACAGTCAAGGGGGTCGCTGCCCTTGTGGAATCGGAAGTGGACTAGTGGGTATGATGTCAGCTAACATCCTGGCATGGCAGTTCTGTGTCTCTTTGTGAAGTTTAAATTGTCCTTTCGTGAAGACCTGTCGTTTGCGCAGCTCTGGGTTTTAATGCTAGCCCTGCAGAGACTGGCTCGAAGTGTGCAGGAGCACAAGGCTCAGTCAGCCCTGTGAGAAGGCCTCTACTTCCCGGTCTGTAGAGAAGGCAGGCGAGGCCTTGAGAGCTCACATAATCTGCTCATTCTCACACCAGTGGTCAGGCAGAAATTAGGCCCAAGTTGTTGAACTTTAAATCCAGTCTTGATTCTATTGGAAACATTTGCTTGAAGTAGCACGGTCTCTCATTCTGTGCTATATTAGGCTTTTCCATCTGTCAGTTTTATTAGTTGTCATTGATCTGTAATATTTCTCACACATACAAAAAAATTACCCAATATTTCACACCTCGTTTTTTTTTTTTTTTTTTTTTTTCAAAAACTATATTTGGAACAATGCCATTTATAATCAAGTCCAAGTTTTTAACCTACCAATTAAGAGCAATGCTTAGATTGTAATTATGATTAGTGTATTAATGTTATAGATTTATACCAGGAAATTGGGACATTTTGTCCTGCCTGGCAGTAGTTATTAACCAAAGAAAATTTCAATTTTAGAAAGCTTAAATTTAACTTTTCTTTGTTGAAATTGCACCGTGGGCTTTCTTTCCTTCTGCAATGTTACTTAGATCCTGTGTGGGCTCCTTCCCACCTAGGCATGCTTCATGGCTTGCTTCCTGCCCAGAACACATAGCTCTTCCCGCTCTGCCTAATCCTTGAGCTTCCATGCTTATCTGTTGTCTGAAAGTAGCTCAGGGTGAGGATGCTCTGGAAACCAGTATACAAAGCGCAGGCTATCTTCCAGCAACAGTGCTTATGATGGAGCCCTAGGGCTTATGTGAGCTACTCACATGCAGAACTACTCATGAGCTAGCAATAGGGCCTGTGTCATTGGACTCAGGTTTGCTGCACATGAGGGAAGCTATGTATTCGGTCTTTGTCACCCATCCCCACCCCCAACCCATCAGCCCATTAAAGTGTGACTATACTGAATTGTAGAGCTCTTCAGAGTTGGCGATTTCTTCTCTTCCTTAGTTTAATTGATGGCTGACATTAAGCAGTAAACCAAGCAAACGTTTCTACGTGGTTAAAAACCTCAGAGGTTTTGTATGTAGCTTGCTGTGTATGACTCGTGGCCACAGTTTATTTTTATTTTATGTAGATCACCGTTTTGCTCTATGAATGTATGTTTGTACACTACATGAGTGCAGTGCCCATAGAGACAAGAAAAAGGCATGGATCCCTGGACTCAGGTCATAGACAGTTGAGAGCCACCAAGTGGGTACTTGGAACTAAACCTGGGTCCCCTGCAAAACTAGCCAGTGTTTTTGACCACTGAGCCATCTCTGCAGCCTCTAGCCACACTCGATAATGCTTTATTATTTTAGCTTGTTGGCAAATAAATATTTCTTTAAGACACTGTGACCATTACCGATTAGAATAACACCTTTAAAGTTCACAGTGTATCTTGGTTAATTTAGCTGCTAAATTAGCAGTCAGCACAACAGCTGGGGGCAAGTTCATTCTACTGTAGAACTTGGAACATGGTTACACAGAACCAGCCCAACCTGTCCATGTTTGTAGGTCAGATGATGTGGTGTTCAGCTCATGCTTGCTGATGCTCTGAGTGCAAGAAAGTCTAGGGAGCTGCTTAAAATGTGTTAATTATACTGTGAGAGAGCCTTGATTAAAACCTTGGCACGTAGTATCATAATTACTCGTTCATGATGAGGTGTAAGTGCTCCCATGTGAATCTTACCAAATCATGCCTCTAAACCTCTTTCCTTGAAGGGAACAAGTCTTCAACCCAGAAACAGTACAGGTGTGACGTGTGTGATTACACGAGCACAACATACGTCGGCGTCAGGAACCACCGGCGAGTCCACAGCTCAGACAAGCCGTACAGGTGAGTGTGATTGACTCCAGCACTCTGACGCTTATATTGGAGTATTTTATGATAAAGGAGTGCTTTAGAAATAGTTTGAATGTATGGTTGAAACACATGTTAAAAACTAAGAAATGGTTTCTTAAATCTCATTTAAGTTTGTTAAGAAACATTAAGCATGAGTCTCAGTTCAGTAGACATTTTGAGACCCTGGGAATACTGGAAGATCTCTATGTCCACCAGTTTTATGCTCTCATCTCCCTGGAGTATAAATTATCAGGCAGTTTCTGGTGCTGCAGAGCTCATCACTGTGATGTAAAGGTTGTACTCTGCACATGCCAGCAAAGGCATGAAGGCTATAAACACATCTATGAAAAAATTGTTTTCTGTAGTTTGAACAGTATCGTTTGATATAGTTTTGTCACAAAAGCAAATTCTGTCTTGTGTGTATTTAGAGAAAATAAGGTGTATTCTTGGCCAGACAGAATCAGCGGCTAAGCAGTGACTACTATTTAATACACTTTGCCACCCAAGGGAAAAACACTACTTACAATAACGGTGTGAGCATTTTCAGAGTTTGTTCACCCATCATAAAGACATGCCAGGCACTGTCCATAAGGCCAGGAGCATGAGCCCCTTAGCAAAACAGCTTTCCCCCTGATTTAGCCGCTTTAGGCGTGATGCACATGAGTCTGGACAAGTTGCTCCATTAATCCAAGTCATGGTTTCAACTTTCTCTACTAGTGACCTCTTTTTAGCTGAGACATTTTACATAGTTCCAGGTATGTAGGCATATAAATAGGCTAGTCACAAGGAAACTTATACTAAACATTATCTGGTATTTGTATATTTTACCATTTATTAAAGACAGAAGCAATGTTAATGAGATATACGTACTTATTTACTTTACATAAAGAATTATACCTTCGTTGAGCAATTGAAACTGAAGAACATAGATCATCTTCAGCATTTTTCAGAGCTGATCAATATTTTGATTCTGTAATCCTCAGGAACTATGGGAAATTCTGTCTATATCCCAAGCCAAAATTCATTGAGGGATTTTTTTTTTTTTTTTTTATGTAGCTCAAGTCAGTTTATCAAGCAATAATTTTTCAAATTAAACCATGTAGTGCAGCACAATCTAAAGATCCAAAGATTTGATAATTATATGCTGGGCCTGGAACTGGGAATGTAACTCAGTGTGCTGTTTGCGTCCCTGCAAGCATGAAGTCCTCCTGTCAACTCTTATTGTTGTATAAACTGGGTGTGGTGGCATAGTCAGAGTGGTGGCGTGTGAAAGTTAGACGTGAGCAGGTCAGAAGTCAAGGTCCTCATCCCGAGCTCCATGTGGGGTTTGAGGCCAGCATGGGCTACATGAAATCATTTCTCAAAAGGAAAAATTAAGTATTTTCTTAATGAAACTTTATGTCTATAAGAGCAGAAAGCTTTGCAGGTACAGAAAAAAACCACTGCAATTCATAACATCATGTAGTCTCAGGTCTCAGCTGGCATGCATCAGGCAGCATTCATTGACACTTCCTGACTTCACCAGGGCAGGGTGTGCATGTGGTTGTGTTGAGAGCAAAGGCTGCACTGAAACCTGCTAGAAACAGCTCAGGTCCTTATGGGCTTGAATGACTATTTCATTGTTGTGTGTTCACCCCCCTTGCTGCTGCCACAGTGTTTACATTGAGTAATCCAGCCGTATATGGGGTCATGACCCAGCTTAAGAGACTGAGATCAAAATGAAAACCTGACAGACTTGGTTCTTGGACTGGAGAATTGGATCAGTGGTTAACACTGACTGCTCTTCCAGAAGACCCAAGTTCAGTTCCCAGCACCCACATGACAGTTCAGAACCATCAATAACTTCAGTTCTGAAAGATGTAAAGCCCTCTGAGCAGCAAGCACACACACGGTGAACAGACATATCTGAAGACAAAGCACCCATGCACACTAAAACAATCATTTTCTCATGTTCTAAACTGAAATGTGCTTGTACACTTGTGCTCTTTCTGTCTTGTGTGCGTGCATGCGTGTGTGTGTGTGTGTGTGTGTGTGTGTGTGTGTGTGTGTGTGTGTGTGTACACGCGCGCGCGCACGTGCACTCTGGGAGACATTTGGATTTTCCTTTCTATCTCTATTTTTAAGGTAGAGAAGCCTTTTTAACAGGCTGTGGTGGCCATTGATGACTGATGTCTGAGTGCTGTACATTCTCAGTGAGGACTGGTAGGTAGCTGGGGTGAGCAGGTGGTCACATAGGGAAACACCTAGGAGAGCATGGTAAAGACAGGCCCTGACTGTCTTTCCTGTCAGCAGAGAGCTTTGCTCCAAACCTCAGCGTCTCTATTCCTGAATGTAACAGGAGGCCTGCCACATAAACATGATTTGGGCAGGAAACATCTTGGGTCCAGAATTAGGTCTGTTCATTGAGAAACGTGCTGCAAGTGCTATGTGCCAGGGGGCTTTACTAGGTCCTTGGGCCATATTCCTAACAGAAAAGACATCATCTTTACCATCACGGGGCTTATGGATAAGCTTACAGTCTCAGACACAAGTTCTAGGTCCTGATCTGCAGGCCTGGGCAAGACCTAAAATTCACTGAGCTGTCACAGCACGATGGAACAAGTGGAATATTCATATAAGACACATCTCAGCCAAAGCAGGAACACTCCAAAAATACCAAACAAGGGGTATATGAAGCATAGGTGGGTTTTGTTTGGATTTAAGTCTCATTCTATTACACAGAACAGATACTTCAAAATGCAGAGCCTGACCTCTTCTGCCTGACTCTGTAGAGGAGGCTTTCTCCTGAGTAGATTAGGCTCACAGCCTTGGCAGCTTCAGGGTACTGTGCTTGCTTAAAATAGAGACTTAAAGCTATCCTAGTGCCTTCTTATGTCTCTTTAGTCTTGCTTTCTGGCCTTGACACTGTCAGTTCTTTGTTTCAGTGCCTGGCCTGGCCTGCCCCGTGGGTTCATGTATAGTCTGGCTCCCTGGGCTGGTAAGCACTTTCTTGGTGTCTGGTTTTAGTGAGGATCACAGTAGTCCTTTCTGACTTTTTTCATAAGCAATCTAGTTCCCTTTATGGCAGTGCAAGGGCTTGTCCTCGAGTCCACATTGTACACATTACTGATTATTACTTTGTTTTTCTCTTAAGAAAAATGTAATAAATTCTCATAGAGCAAGAATGCCTTTTGTCCTCTAGATGGTCTTTGTACAAATGCACAAGAGGCTCTTGATGTGTTCGAGCAGCCTCTGGTGTAAAGGCTTTCCTGCAGTGACAACATCTTTGCTTGCGTTTGGCCTTTCTCTGTTGTGGTTCCAGCCCATCCTAGCCTGCCTGTGTGGTGGGCAGGTACCTGTCATATATGAGCTCTGCCTGTGCCAGCAGTTAGTCCAGGGCTTCAGTCTGAACCCTCCCACTTAGCAGGGTTTGGGCTAAATTCTGAGCCCCAGCCTCACATAGTAGATGCTCAGTAAAGGCTGACAGTTTCTAATATGCCTCAATTCTGCTCATTTATAAAATGACTCTGGTTTACTATGCATCTTTTATTGAAAATAAATGCATGTCAGTATTACTATGCTTTTTAAAAGAACTGCTGAAATATATATGCTAAATTGTATACTACCCTATCAAAAAAAAAAAAAGATAGATTTTTTTTTTCCCCATAAACATTAGTTGCTCTTAGCAGGAACCTTATAAGAGCTAAACACAAAGTTTGATTGTTAGGTTCCTTTTCTTTATCTCTCTCTCTCTCTCTCTCTCTCTCTCTCTCTCTCTCTCTCTCTCTCTTTAATATGCATGGATGTTTTGCCTACATTTATGTCTGTGCACCATGTATGTTCAGTGCCCATGGAGGCCAGAGTGGGGAGTCGGATCCCCTGGGACTAGAATTACGAAGGTTTGAGCAGCCATGTGCGTGCTGAGAATTGAACTCAGGCCTGAGGAACAGCCAGTGCTTTCACTGTGAGCCATCTCTAGCTCCTTTCTTATCTGGCTCCCACTCCTCCCTCTTCTTTTCCCTCTACTTCTCTCCCCAACTCTCCTTTCTTCCAAATGTCTTAAGTCAACTTTTTAATTGAACATAACATACGTACATCCTAGAAATGATACGGATCCTAAGCTCACGCTTGATAAATAATCACAAATTCTTGTCCAGTTTTTGACAGCACGCCCTTCTTAGTCCCTCCTGCCATGAAGTGCCTTCGGCTCTTTTCCACAAGCACCATCTTGACTGTAGAATCATAAATTAGTTTTGTGGGTTTCAGACTTAATAGAAATAGAACCATATGGTACATAGAATTTTGTGTCTTTTTACTCTTAACTCTGTGTGTGCTAATAAATTTCATTTCTATATTACATTCTATTGTAAAACCATCATACATAACTTGGGGTGTAGTTTGGAGGTAGGATGCTTGCCTGTGTGCACAAAACCCTGGGTTTGACCCCTGGAGCTACCAAAAAATGATTATTTACTCATTCTATTTGTGGTAGATTATATATGCTTGGCCCAGAGAGTGGCGTTATTAGGAGGTGGAGCCTTGTTGGAGTAGGTGTGGCCTTGTTGGAGGAAATGTGTCATTTTGGGCATGAGTGGGCTTTAAGACCCTCATCCTAGCTGTCTTCAGAGCAAGAGGTAGAACTGTCAGCTCCTCCTCACCATGCCTGCCTAGATGCTGACATGCTTCCTGCCATAATGATAATGAACTGAACCTCTGAACTTGTAAGCCAGCCCCAATTAAATGTTGTCTGTTATAAGAGTTGCCATGATCATGGTGTCTCTTCACAGCAATGAAACCCTAACTAAGACACTGTTATCGATAGATTTTGGATTGTTAACCATATTTTCTTTCTTGTTATGAATAATTCCATCTTAAACATTCCTTCACTTGTTTGGGGTGTGCATAAGCCCATTTCAAGTGTCAGCAGCTGCCAGGGGAGGTGCTGTGAGCTCCTGCCCTCCTTACTGCTGTGCGGGTGGGAAGTATACTGGCCCCTGAGGTGAGAGCTGCTGTGTGTTAGTGTGGTAGGTTGTTTGCCTGTCCTTGGTCATATGCAGGACTTCATCTTTATTCTACATGGAAGTCCTTTGCTTGTGCACCGCTGACCCTGTCCTGTGCAATGGCTTTCCTGATACCTGGTGTACAGAAATGTCTAGTTTTTTATGGACAAATTGGTTCATTTGTATCTAGGGCTCTTAGGTATTTAACTCTGAGAGTGGCTTTGATTTTCTCAGAAATCCAGGAAGTAATGGTACAGAAGTAAAAATATGGCATAATAACTAGAATAAATAAATAAGCCTTTAAAACAACAATGGGAGCCGGGCAGTGGTGGCGCACGCCTTTGATCCCTTGGTAGGCAGAGGCAGGTGGATTTCTGAGTTTGAGGCCAGCCTGGTCTACAGAGTTGAGTTCCAGGACAGCCAGGGCTACACAGAGAAACCCTGTCTCGAAAAACCAAAAAACAATGGGAAGGAAAAAGAAAGCCTTCAGGTTTCTGGCAATGGGAATAACAGAGCGGCCTTATGGCAGGGTCAGGCACTGTGGTCAGTGCTAGCAGTGATGAGTGGTGTGTTTGAGAACTCTAGGCCGGGCCATGTGCTAAGGTCTCCAAATGAGTGCTCATGGCAGCCTGGTGTCAGCTGTCAGGGGCAGGTGGCAGGCTGGGATAGCTGATGTGTCTTTCCCCAAGACACACATGAGGCACAGCTTCAATCCTTGCTTCAGTGGGCCTTCCTGTCTGGGCCTCACTCTTGAGGCAGCATGCCTCCACATTAATAGTGTGAGATAGCAGTCTCTATGCTCAGGGACTCTGGATCAGGAAAGAGGAAAGGGCACATTCCATATGGCGGGTCTGGGTCTTCTGCAGGAAAGGTTTGAAGCTGGAGGGTAGCAGAAGCTGGGGTTTCATTGTCCCAAGGCCCCCTCACCAGTATGTGGTTGGCACTGTTTTGGCTACACTTCAACTGGAACATGTCCTCGGGTGCCCAAGTCTGCATATCATGTCCCTCATGTCACATAACAGTGTTTCCACATAGCCTGTGCACAAGCTCCTTTGTGTGTCAGTCAGCTCTAGATTGTAACATCTAACAGTGTCAGTGCTGGCTCAGTGGGTATTGTTTAGGGGGATAATGGAGGAAGAACATGTGCACATTTAGTGCAGATGAAGTTGTTTTCCTAGTGTCTTCCACCTGTGGCTATGGAGAGCACCCCACGCAGTCATTTCTGACTTGAAAGCCACATTCCATCCTCACCATCACAGTTAGACTTATATCTGCTTTAGTCTGCAGATGCTGAATCATAAATCAGTGCTATTGGCTTAGGGGAGAGTTCACAGTTTAGAGGCATGGGTTGATTTTAAAGAACACTGGTTACTAGGTAATTTAATCTGAACAGTGGTGGGGGTGATGGAGGTTTTGAAGGGGAGAGCTGAAGGAACTTGTTCCCACAGTGACAGGAGCTTTTAAAGACATCTCGGGCTTATTGCATAATGTAAATCACCATTTTCCTAGTTCTTATTTCTTAAAAGTATAGAAAGTGAGAGCTGGAGCGTTGACTCAGAAGTTAAGAGCACTGGCTGCTTTTGGAGAGGACCCAGGTCTATCCAGCACTCATGTGGTAGCTTACAGCTGACTTCACATCTAGTCCCAGAGGATGATATGCCCTCTTCTGACTTCTGTGGATACTAGGCATGCACTGGTGCACTCATGCACAAAAACAATAAAATAAGTAAATCTAAAATAAGAAAGTGAGCCAGGCATGATGGCATGTTCCTTTAATCCAAGCACTCAGGAGACAGGCTAATCTCTGAATTCAAAGCCAGTCTGGTCACATAGTGAATTCCAGGACAACCAGAGCAACATAGATCATATCTAAAAATAATAACAATAATACATAGTGAATTATATGTAATGTCACAAACTCAGTTGCAACATTTCTATTGAAATGTGTAGCAAACTCAAGCCTCCCTAGTACATCATAAGGCAATCAGCTTCTCCTACCTTCCACTGGCCCTCTCACAGCAGTTGTTTGTTAACTCAGTCTTGAGAAGCTAACCAAGGGAGGGCCCAGGCCAGGGAAATACTTATTTCAACCAGCACATGCCCTTGTGTGGGGTTATGGACCTGCATTAACTGCCTTACTAGTGATGAAATAATGATGAGTGTAGAGAGAATCTAAGTATCACCTGTCAGTAAAAAGCCAATGACCAATGAACTGAGGCAGGAAATAGGAGGTGGGACATTGGCAAGAAGAGAGAGTATTCTGGGAAATAGTACGATATAAAAGAGAGACTCGGGGAAAGCCAAGAGAGATGAGATGGGAGATGAACTGAGGAGACTGACGTAGAGGTAGAGGAGCTCCAAGAGACACTGAGGATACAAGAAGGAAGAAGTGGGGTGGGATCGAAGGAGAGGCAACCAATCAAGTGGTAGACATAGAATAGATTGAATGGTTAAGTAAGTTAAGAGCTAGTCAGGGAATGAGCCAAAACTTATAGCTCAGGCATTTAATAATAAATAATTCATCTCAGAGGCCTTGCTGATGGGTACTAAGTGGCTGAGAGGGAAAAACAGTTAATTTAACAATGAAGAGTCTGTAAAATAATTCTAATTTATTTTTTAGCCAAGATATGAGAAGCCCAAGGTCTCTGCATTGGCTTTCTCTTGATGTCAGCATTCTTCATCAGGAAGAAATGTTTTATGCAGCTATGGGCGGGGTGTTATGATCAGCATAGAAAGTGGTTGGTTATGTCATTCCAGGGCTTTGAGCCAGCCATGGCTGATTGATGGGTTATCAGGACTGGTCAGCAGTTGACTATTAGAATGTTTGCTTGTTTTCTCATGTCTCGGTGATGATTTTGACAGATGTGCACAGTTGAAGTGCCCATGACTCTGTCACCAGCAGCAATAGGCAGTTCCATTAAAGGAGCAGTATAGACTGGTAACAGCTGAAGCCAAAGTGAATGTGCCCAGGCCACTGCTGTCTGGGTTCTTCCACTCATTCTCCCAGTGGATGTTGTCCTAGATGGAGGTAGGACATTGCTGCCCTCGTGGTGAGAAGATGTGGTCTTTTAGTCTGTTAGAAGTTCCTTCTCTGGAACTTCTCTGGATTTTGATTGGATTGAATTAGTGTCAGGCGCTTCACAGTCTGGCTTAGCACGTAACCATGGAAGGTACACATTGGCGAAAAAGAACAGTAAGACTAAGAAGGTGAGCACAGTTAGGTCATGGGGTGGGAGGTGCTGTGACAGTGATGGTATTTGTTGGTTACTTTCCTAGTTGCTGTGAGGAAACACCTGGTAGAACCAACCTAGGGGAGAGGGTCTGTCTGGTCTCATCTGGTGGGTGATGGTGTGGTAGAATCTGTGAAGATGGGCACTGCTTTTGACCATGAAGGCAGGAACAGGAGTTGGCTTGCTGGTACCTCAATGGACCAGGAAACAGAGTTTGCCAGAACTGAGGCCAGATTGGAACCTTTGAACCCCACCCCCACAGCAGGGGTCAGCAGGGGAAGCTCATCCATCAAACACAGTGTAGGGAAGCCTAACTGCCTGAGTTTGATCCCACATGGTGGGAGGAGAGGACCAGCTCCCACAAGTTGTTACCCCTGTGCCATGGCGTGCACATACCTGCCTGCGTATTCATAGTCATTCTCCCTCCCTCCCCTTTCCTCCTCTTCCCACCCATCTGTCTCTCCCTCAATAAATAAATTTAAAAATAAGCCATGACAGTGATTCATCCTCAATTTTAAATTTATTATGAGTGTATGAGTGAGTCGTATGTATATGGGAATGTGTATCAGTGTGCATTTTGTGAGTTGACTTTCTCCTTCCAAATTTGCTGGTCCTGGGGATTGAACACAGGTTGTCAGAGAGTTGCCAGGTTAGGAGAATATTTTATGTATCTGTTGCTGTTGAATAGACTAGTGTTTCTCAAGGTCAGAGACCCTTGGCCTTATTCTTAGTCCTTAGGACATGTAATAAAAACTGCTGTCTTAAAGGTAAGCTGGGATCAGTCAGGATACGAGTTAATCCATACCTGTGCTGGCCTTGCCAGCCCTGTCTCATGGGTATAGGGGAGGGCTGAGAGGTCTGCTTTGGTAGGCATGTGATTAGGTGCACCTGTGGCTTCCAAAAAGATCATAGTTACATAGTACAGCCTGGAAATTATAGATGGGTATTTTCCTACATAATAAAAACTTTTATTCCCAGAAAATCTGCATCCACATGTATACAGTAACTTTGTTCATACTAGCAAAATCTGGAAGCAAGCAGGTGAGGTATCTGAGTCAGGAAAGTGCTTCTGAGCAGACATGATGATCCGAGTCACATCTCCAGAACTCACAGAAGAAAAAACTAAAAAGACATGGTGGTGTTTGTAATCCCAGTATCGAGGGCAGCGACTGGTGGCTTCCTGGAGGGTAGAGCTGGCCAGCCAGCCAAGTGTACTTGGCGAGCTCCAGACCTGTGAGAGACCCTGTTTCAGAAAACGAGGTGAGTTAGTGGTTGCCAGGAGTTGAGGCAGGAGGCAGGGGTGAACAGGCAGAGCACAGAAGACTTTGAGGTGCTCCTCAGCACAGCACCACAGTGGGATGCACAAAGCTGTATGTTTTTCCAACTCTAAGCAGAAATTAGACAGGCAATAAGTACCACTTTAAACCGTTCAGAGTTGTAACAAATCACACTAATGCAAGGTGTTCAGATTACTTACAACAGAATTTGGGGCTGGAAAGATGGCAAAACAGTTAAAAGCACTGGCTGCTCTTTCAGAGGACCAGAGCCCACATGGTGGCTGACTTATTTGTGGAAGACACATTACTGAAGTCAAGCCATTTCTCCAGCTCAGCACCCCTCCCGCCCCCTGTGTGTTCACTTATTTTATGTATATGAGTGTTTTGCCTGCATGTATTTTTGTGAACCACATGTATGAAGTGGTCACTGGGTATACCCAAACGGGCTTTGGGTGTCCTGAAGCAGGAGTTAAAGGTGGGTTGTGAGCTACCATGTGGGTGCTGGGAATCCATCCTCAGTCCTCAACAAGGGCAACCAGTGTTCTTAACTGCTGAGCATCTCTCCAGCCTCCAGCTCCACTTTCTGCTTTCTTAAGAATAGATTGTTAGACCTGTGGCTAAAGAATTTTGAACAAGCCAGGCTGTGGTGGTGCATACCTTTAATCCCAGATTAAGGCAGACAGAAACAGGCAGATCTCCCAAGTTGTAGGCCAGACTGGTCTACAGAGCAAGTTCCAGGACATCCAGGACTATACACAGAAACCCTGACTCGGGGGAAAAATAGAACAAAAATTTTGTTTATTACTATGTTAGAAATCTTTCCACATCATGTATTTTAGCTAAAGTAAGATGGATGTGTGTTTAAGATTCCTAGAAAGATCTTTATATTATAAAAGATCTCCTTCCCTTGGTTTTCTTTTCTTGTTTACACTTCTTTCTAGGACCTTTGTGAAGTCAGTGTGCGCCTTAAAACCAATGATAATATACATCCTGTGGATGGTCACCCAACTTAGAATGCTCAGGGTTGGGGTTACAGAACCATTATGAGTTTTTAAAAGTTTACTTTACTATGGTTTTTGTTAAATGCCGTGAAATCCCTTGCTCTCCTCCCTTAGCGCCTCCCACCTGTCGTCCCTCGCACCTCTCCCGTGTTTCCCTCCACTCTAAGTCTATAGCCCTTTTTCTTTGATAATCATTCTTACATGTATGTATATGTACAGATATCTATAAATACAACTTGCTGAGCCTGTTCTGTTGTTTGTGTGGACATGCTCACAGGCCTGCCCACCCTCCAGTAGACAGCCGGTGAAAGAAGACTCATCACTGGAGAGGCTGATTCTCCTCCTCTCAGCAGTCAGTAGTTGCCTAGAGTTGTCTGTCTAGGGGAGACTGTTTCCCTAGACTTCCTGGTATTCTGGCTCTTAGTCTCTTTCCTCCCTCTCTTGGGTGGTGGTTCCTGAGCCATAGGTGCAGGAACTAGGATGTAAATGTGTCCAGTTGGGCTTTTCCGTGGTTGTCTCCATTTGCCTCTCTTACTCAAGAAAGGTGACTCTTGCATAAAATCACCCTGAATTTTGACTAGTGTTGTGGGATGGTTTTGATTTCCCTGATGCCTGTCTTCCAGGTGCTCCTTGTGTGGGTATGTGTGCAGCCACCCCCCTTCCTTGAAGTCACACATGTGGAAACATGCAAGTGACCAGAACTACAACTACGAGCAAGTTAACAAGGCCATCAATGATGCAATCTCACAAAGCGGCAGGTACGTCATCCCTCTCTTCGCTTGATGACTAGGTACAGGGCAAGGTAGGGAGCATCTCCTAGCCCTTAGCAAAACCACTGAAAGTTTGATGTGTTCTGTTTTTATAAGAGTTCTGGGAAAATCCCGTGGGAAACCACTCTTAACCAGCAGTGAAGAGAGAACTGGCCCTACCACAGGCAGTCCAGAAAACCTGGTGTCGTCCTCAGAGCTCACTTCCCAGCTGCCTAGTGAAGTTATTGATGCCAGCGAGCTTGAGAAACTGAACCCCACAGGCAGCAGCTCTGACGTCTCAGGAAGGAGCTGCAGCCTGGCCGCACCAGGCACCGAGTACTGCGTGTTGCTCTTCTGCTGCTGCATCTGCGGCTTTGAGTCAACCAGCAAGGAGAGCCTCCTGGATCACATGAAGGAACATGAGGGGGAGATTGTCAGCATCATCCTGAACAAGGACCACAGCACAGCCCTGAATGCCAACTAGCTAGGAGCGTGTAGGAGGGACTCTCTGAACTGCCGGTCAACCTCAGTGCCATCATGAGCTCACTAGACATGGAAGAAGCAGGTGGTGTGGCTGATACTTCGGTGCTTGAGTGAGGATACAGAGCTGTGACCCTGTGTGAGCCTCTGGAGCCCCTTCTTAGTGTCACCATTTATTATTAAAAGCTTACCGTAGTCCAGAATCTGCAAGCAGATGAGTTGAGAAGGCTCAGCAGAGCTACACTGGTCAGCTCCACAGTGGCCGGGGCTCTGGTAAGGAAAGTGGCAAATGGGAAAGGGCAGTTCCCACTGTCATCAGGGTGGGCAGTGGGGCGAGTGGGTGACTTCCACTGTCTCCAGAGAGCAGTGGGGCTGAGGAATGAGCTTCATAAATCTTTTCCTTGTATTGATAGGAATTTATCACAGGCTCCGTGTAGGGAAGGAGAGAGATCCCCAAATCACTCCTGGATTATAAACATTTGGGTAGTAAATTATTGTTTCAAATTCAGTGACTCCATTCAAGACTCAAACCAAATCTCAGGTTCACAGAAATGGGTGACTTCTCAAAGGTCAACGTGAACAAACGAGCCCACTCCTCCAGTTACACAGCTATACACCTTCACTGCCACCACCCGCAGTTGTCTGACAGCCTCCTCAAGCAGGAGGATGGATGGAGGCTGCTACTGCACCACCTGTCCTTGAGCTAGGTGCTCACCTGCTTCCTCAAGCACACCGTAGCTTGAGAGCCAAAGTGAGAAGCTTTGGAGAGGCTGGGTGTGGTGGCACAAGCTAAAATCCAGAGCTGTACTGAGCAGGGGACTGCAGGTTTGAGGCCAACCTGTGTTAGCAGGATTGGGCCTCATGAGGTTAGAAAGATAATTTGGAGAATGAAAGCTGAAAGTCAGGTGCCTCAAAAGTAGCACAGCAGTTAAGGTTTTCTCTCCTTAGAGTTGAGTCTAGTTACGTTTCACAGAACAACCCAGGTGACTAAAGGATGGTAAAACTTCAGTCTGTTTTAATAAAAGACTGGTGTGGTTCACATAGTCAGGAGGCAGACACAAGTGGATTTCAGAGTTTGAGGCTAGCCTCGTCTACATAGCAAGTTCCAGGCTAGCTAAGGCTTCAAAGTGATATCCTGTCTCAAAAAACCTACAAAATAATTTTTAAAAGGACTGGAGGGATGGCTCAGCAGTTAAGAGCACTGGCTGCTCTTCCTCAGGATCCAGGTTTGACTCCCAGGAACCATGTGATGGCTTACGACCAGTTCTGAAGGATCTGGTACACTCTGGCCTTATCAGGTACCAAGCACACATGTGGTACACAGACATAATTTAGGCAAAACACTAACAAAAAATAAAGTCTCTAAATGGAATTTCAGTGAGAACTGTGAAAACCTGGGGATATGGTGTAGCAGTTGAGCACTAATGTACATCTAGTCACAAGGAAACAAACAACAAAAGCAATTTCTTGTCAGAAACACCATTTGGCAAGTGGCTATGTATTTCTAAAAGAGTTCATTTGTTAGTGTGGAAGAAAATATACTGAGAAACTAGCTCGATATATTTGTGCTAAAGTTCGCATCACAGACGTGACCTCATCAGTCCCATGGTTTGTGCCATCATCACTTCTGAGGTGAGGCGGGTGAACAAGGTGCTGTTGTCTAGTTGTGATCACTTACTGTTCCGTTAAAGCAGACTTTGCAGTCAGGGGCAGCTCATGGAAAGACAGTCGCTGGGTGTTGACAAGCTTCACAGTGTGTGTTCCTGAAGTTGAGGTGTCCAGAAAATGAGTTACTAGCTTTCACACGGTGTTGGGAGCCGTAGCCTGGGCCAGGCGTATGGAAACACTCTCTGATCTGTTTTATGTTTTCCCACCACTAATTTTGATGACACTATTTAGAGAAAATTGATTAAAATTTTGCCACTTTCTGATTTGGGGTAGCCTTTTGGGAGAGGGTGGGGAACAGAGTCTTTCTGTATAGTCCTGGCTGACCTAGAACTCCTTGTGAAGCCAGGCTGGCCTCAAACTCATAGAAATCCACCTGCCTCAGCCTCCCAAGTTCTGGGATTAAAGGCAGTAGCCATCACACCTGACCAAGGTAGGCTTAATTTATTTGTGAAAGTTAATTCATTTCTGATATATGGATTTTAATAAGAAACTTATTAAAACTTATAGATACTAATTCAAATTCCCCTAAATTTACTCTATATGGACTTAGATGAATTTTTTCATATTTTCACAATTAAAACATTTATATTTAATACCAAATGCAAAAATTTTCATGTTTCCATTTTTATCACCCGATGCTGCTATGCCCACTAGATCTGGTTTTCATTTTACTTTTAGTCTAAACAGTAATAACCTTCAATGAATTTTCTGTGGCTTTAATTTTCCACAATTGGTTAAAAAAAATAGTAATCACCCAAAACATCCTACCATTCCAGCAGGGCGGCTCTTCAAAAGACACTTCCATGTTCCCGCAAACCACCACACGATTGCAGTCACGAGTATAAACTTTTCCCACCCCATGGGGAAAAGCTAATAACGCATAGGTTCAAAGCCTCCACTGTCATCTGTCTGTTCCTATGAGCTCTGGGGCCTGGACAAGGGACAGAGTGTCTTGTACCCTGCACATTCTGCTAGCATTTTACAGCAAGTCTCTACCAAGAAGCAAGATTCAGAATAATGGAAGCATATGTGTATGGTTGTCATCGCTGGGGAGACTCTCAAACCAGTCAGGGTCACTGGTCAGAGGAGTGTACTGACCACTGCTCTAAACTTTGGCATGGAAAACCCTGTTTTTTGTCTCCTGCTCTGACCACCTACGCTTCTAAGAGCAAATGGGGAATACTGCTTTAAAAACATTACCGCATTCAGTAAACGTAAGATGGAGAGGTGGCAGTTGTGATCTTTATAAATATCATTTGTCCCTTGCTGTGATCATAGGACTCTGGCAGGTGCCCTCCCTGGCCTGTCAGTCATGTGCGTATTCACTTAGCTGTGGCCCGACCACACACAGCGGTACCAGCCGGGGCGTCTGCTCTGGACCTCAGTCCTGTTGAGGTTGCCGTCGGTGGCTTTGTAATTACTGGGTTTTTCTCACAAAATAAACGTGAGCCTCATGTTTACATCCCATCTCTGCAGCACAGTTGGCTGGACAAATATGAGCAGGTGTCTCTTTCTCAGTTTCATAAGCATTTATTTAATCCATTTTTTTAAAATTGTACAGCAAGGTGCTCAAAGTCATAGTCTATAAATATATTTAATAGAAACTTGAGTTTGACATTTATGGCATAAAGACATGTATTTTTTTTTTTTTTAAAGAAATAAGTATTGTGTAACACTATGGCTTTGCTTCTATAGCCCAAGTAGAGAAACTTCTGGAAACACCATGTAAAAAGCAACAGTTGATTCTGACGCTGATTCATTAAACTGGATGACTGGCATTGGGTTACATTCTGTTGCACATGGAGCTGCGAGCCTTGTTTGTGGTAGAACAGGCCGCCTGTTTAGAAGAGCGCAGGAAACTCTCTGGCACCTCTTAATTTTCAGAAGAACTGTCCAAAATTAGAGTAATTTATTTTGCTTTACAGGAGTTTGTCATGTATTGACTTAAATATTGTATTTTGGTAATAAATTTTTTTTTTGTTAAAAGCACTTGTTTCTTAAGTTTCATTAGCAGTGCGTGTCCATTTCTGTTCTGACTTAGAAACTTGCATTGACAGCTCCCCAAGCGCTGGTTGGGGTTTACTATCAGGCCCTGCTAACATGCTGAGCTGTCACTGACTCTTCATTACTACTTTTCATAAGCATCATTATAGGCCCTGGGCCCTCTTCCTTGTTAAACAGTTCTTTAGCTTCCACATCAGACATGGAAATGCTTTCAGTGCCGACCTGTGGGTGCCAGCCCCTTTCCTATGATTAGAACTCTGCTGAAGGCCAGTGACTACAAAGTTGCTCATACTTTGATCCTCTTGTGGTCTATTACCAAATAATCTCTTGCCATCCGATTCCTTGCAGAGGCCACGGGTGCTCTAACCACTACAGCACTGGTCTGGGTACACCAGTTTGTGCCCCAGGATCCCAGGCCCTCCCAGCTAGAAGGGACTCAAAACAAATAATTCTCCTGGATAGCTATAGCCTCTTGCACTGTTCTCTGTAGGGTGATGTGGTCCTATCTCTTCTCTTGAGGACCCGATCTCAACACTATGCCATGACAAATTAGTTGTATAAATCACAGCATGGGGGAACCTAGATCCAGATCATGGGGTCCCATGTGACAGCCATAGCCATATGACTACTGAGCACTTGAGATAGGACTCGTGTTATAAGTGTAAAACAGAACAGTTGCAAAGATTTAGTACAAAAAGAAATGTAAAGCAATAGTTTTATATATTGACAATGTGTAAAAATATTTTGGCTATATTGAGTTAAATAAAACATGACAAAATCATTTGACCTTGTGTTAGCTTTTCATTACTGTAGCAGAATACCTTTTTTAAAAAAACAAAACAAAAAACCTCTTAAGTTGACTTGGCTCATGGTTTCAGAAACTTCTAGCCAAGATCATCTTCAGTGAGGCAGGGTCTTATGGTGGGAAATGTAAACCAGATAGCATAGCACATGGTGGCTAGGACGCAGTGAGGGAGCACAGACAGGTGACAAGAGAGACATGGACTTACCAGGTCATAGGCAGGAGCTGCTCCCTCCCAGCAAACCCCGCCTCCTGATAGTGGTATCAAATGGTGAATCTATGCCTAGCTTGCTGGCTAATGCTAAACTTAGTCCCCAGAAGTTCACAGCCAAACCTAACACAGGTGCCTTTGTTGCCACTTTATATCCAATCCATAACATATTAATGTGGTTATTAGAAACCTTTTTCTGTTATTGGATATTTTATTTATTTACAATTCAAATGTTATTTTATTCCCTTTTCCAGTTCCCCCCCCCCCAGAAAACCCCCTCTCCCATCCTCCTCCCCTTTGCTTCTATGAGGGTGCTCCCCCACCCTCCCACCCACTCTCGTCTCCCTGCCCTGGCATCCCCCTACACTGGGGCATCCAGCCTTCACAGGACCAAGGGCCTCTCCTCCCATTGATGCCCAACAAGGCCATCCTCTGGGGTGCTCTGTTAGGGGCTGTAGGCCCATTTTCCTGGCAGTACCTTAATACATTTAGTATCTAGGTTTATCTCTTGATCCGGAAAGTATAGGTAAAATTATTCCAGCTTAAAGAGTTTGTTTTGTTTTTTTTTTTCAATAATAGGTAATCACTTAGAATTATTATATATATATGTGTGTGTGTGTGTGTGTGTTATACAACATATACATGTTATATATACACACACATATATTACTCTTTAATTCAAGTTTAAAAGTCTGATATTAGACATCTATTATAAAACGATATAATGGAAGGCCATGCCATATAATGAAGTCATCAGATGTGGTCTTTTTGTGTACCACTTAACCAGATTTATACCAGTTGGGTTACTGAATCCAGATAGCACAGATGCCATTCTGTAAGTTTGCAAAATTGAATATATGACGGATACCTCTCTAGTAACATCCAGGGACACAGACTCCTCATATTGAGTACATAGTATATTTACACAGATCAGAAAGTGAGGAATCCTTGTTGTGAGCTGAGGCCCAACTATTCCAAAGAAAAATGATATATCTGAGCCAGTGGCCCACTGACAGAACAACACTAAGCATCTTTATTTCAGTTCTGATATGTACATTTTTTTTCTCAGCTCTCCCCTTCATTAAAATGAAGTATTTATAAATATCTGTGTCATCACCATTGGCATCAGTAACAATCAAACACTTAAATTAGTACTACAGATGGGGTATAGCTCAGTGGTAGACAATGTGTGTAGCATGAATAAGGCCCTAGGTTTCACCAGAATAAAATAAATAAATAAGGGAAATTAATAATAAAAATGTTACCTTAGGGCTGTTGAGATGGGAGAGCTCCTGTGTAGTATATGGGAAACCCTGGGTTCAAAGCCAAGTCACAAAATAACTACATAAAATTCTTCCTATTAAGTGTGTACACAGTGACCTGGGAAAGCCCTGTCTAAGTAAAATATACTAGGCATGGCAATGTTATTCCAACACTTGGGAGGTGGAGCAAGAAGATCAGGAGTTCACACCCGGCCTTCACTACATTGTGGGTGGAGACTAGCCTGGGCTACAGTGAAACCGTGTCTCTAAATAAATTGAAATAAAAACACATTTTACTCATTTTTCAGATCTTTTATTAACACCTGCTGGTATCATTTAAAGACCTATCACTGTGGTACACATCTTCGAATTTGTGGCTTTTCTTACTTGTCATTTTATTAATTTTAGTATCCATATTCAGAAATAACGTGGCTGTGGTTCCCTGAAATAGACGCGTCAATCCACAGCCTGCTCTTTTTGTTTATAGCTGCGGCAGTCCTATTTAAATTCAGTGTATCCAATCACAAAAGGTGTTAGAAAGTTTTATTTCAGGCTTGTGAGAGAAAGTATAGCAGGATGGGATTGAAATCTTAAGCAGAGTTTATTTCTGCTCCCCTGCAGCTAACAATCTACAAAAAGGTATGCAAAGCAAGCCACTGGAGACAGGAGTTGGAGCACACACCTGTGGTTCGCCCTACTTAGGAAGCCAAGGCAGAAGGATCAAGACTTCAAGGCTGGCCTCAACTACAATAGCACCACCCTGTCTCAAAATCCCCCAAGTAGGGCTGCAGAGATGGCTCAATGGTTAAGAAGCTGTGCTGCTCTTCCAGAGGGCCTGACTGTGGAGCCCACACCTTGCTGTTACTCTACCCCCAGGGGATCCGATGCCTACTCTACAGGCGCCTGCACACACAGGCAGACACCTAGAAATAAAATCAATATTTTAATCTGAAAGTAAGCCTGATGTGGCAGCCTATGCCATTAATCCCAGCACTCAGGAAGCAGAAGTGGACAAATCTCAGTGAGTTTGAGGCTAGCCTGGTCTACACAGGGTTCCAGCCAACCAAGACTACATAGTGAGACCCTGTCTTTAAAGGATTAAACAAGTGTGGGAAATCAATGGTTAAAGCACGGTCCCTTCTCAGCCATGTGAGAACACCCTTGCTGACATAATGCTTCTTCACAGTGATACCACCAGGACCTTGCCCTGTATCACTGTACAGTTAAAAACACCAACCTCTTTGCCAACGTGGGGCAACCCTGTGTTCAGTCTGCAAATGCTAAACAAGAAATTCCAGGGGTTTGTCTGAGAATCGTTATGTGTATTTGTGTCTTTGTGTGCTCACACATGCATGCGTGCTCACAGGTGCTCACAGTGGCCAACAAAAGGCATACACACAGGTGACCATCAGATCCCCTGGAGCTAACAGGCAGGGGTGAGCCACCTAACATGGATTCTGAGACTTAAGCTCAGGTTCTCTAGAAGACAGTAATGCCCTTAACCACTGGGTTAAGTGTTGAGTACATACTCAAGTCCCATCTGGGAGTTAGTTTGTTTATGTTTGAGACAGGAGCCAGGAAAGAATGGAGGGTCCTGATGGGACGGTAGCTATGAGTTGCATCTGAAGCATGGGGTGGGTTATGACCAATCCACAAAAAGCTACACTGAGAAAGAGCAAGTTCCCTCAGCCTGGACAAGAGGACAGGCTTGGCACATACAAGGGGATGTTGTTGTTGAGTTTGTAGAAACCTCATTCTATGAGTTTGAGGCCAGTCTGGTATACATAGAGAGTTCTAGACCAGCCCGGGCTCCATAGTCAGACCCTGTCTTTAAAAAAAAAAAAGTATGGGAAATCAATTGTTGGAAAAGCACCTTCAGATCCTCTAGGGAATCTGACACCCTGTGCTGGGCACACACGTGTGTGCATGAGCGCACACACATTCACACATACACACACACATTCTCTCCCAGTCTGTGTGTGGCTCTCAGGGATGTCAGGGTAACCTGGGAAGAGGCCATTTCTTCAGCAGGACACGGTGCTCAGCAGCCGGATGTCTGAGGTCCAGATACCAATCTGTTGGTGCGGAACAGTGGTCTGCAGGCTGGGAATAGTGTCCCACTTTCTACCAAATGGCCTAGTGATCAAGTAGGAAATGGCAAAGGGAGGAAAAGAGAACCAAATCAGGGGCTGGAGAGAGGGCTCGGCTTGGCTGCCTTTTCCAAAGACCTAGGTTCAGTTCCCGGGCCCCACGTGGTTTCTCATAAGCATCTGTAATTCCAGTTCCAGTGGATCCAGTCCTCTTACCTCTATGAACCTCATGCATGTAGGCAAAACACACACACACACACACACACACACACACACACACACATACACACACACATATTGAAAATAAAGTCCTATTTTTTAAAATAGCCCTCGGTTTAGCTACCATCTATTGATGTCACACTCAAAAGACTGAGGGAGGGGGGGCTTAAGAGATAGCTCAGTAGTTAAGAGCACTTGCTGCTCTTCCAGAGAAGCAGAGCTCCGGTCTCCGGCACCCACATTGGGCAGCTCATAACCCTCTGTAACTCTAGTTCCCGGGAGCCCCAACACCCCCTGCTGGCCTCCACAGTCACCAGCATGTACTCGCCACACACATACAGACAAAATGCATGAATAAATCAGGAAAAGTGTCAGCTCTTGTTCACTCTTTTAGGAACACGGGGATCATACCCACCCTTGAGTCCAACCTTTGGATGTTTATCTGGGATGAGGGATATTTGCAGCCTTCAGTAAAGCCTTTCATTGCAGCGGGAAGGGGTTCATGAGTGGCCAAAAGACTGAAACTAAAGGACAGTGGAATAGCAAGCCCTAAAGGGGACAGCTACGTCATCTCCAACAGGCTCAGGGAATGTCACAGAAAAGGCAGGAAAAGAAGAAAGCCACAGAGGATGGGGTGTTGTGTATGCAGCACAAGGCTGTCTTCGGGGCATAGCATCGCCATTTTGTTCCTGAGCAACCCGCTGCGGTTACCCTGAGCCTGTCAGCGTTTCATCAAAGATGAGGAAAGGACCCTCCTGTTGGCAGGTAGTGGCTGTTGGGGGCGGGGGTGTGTGTGTGATATCGTTTTCTTCAGGAGTGTAGCCTCTGGTCAGTGCCTGTGTTCCCACACGCATGTAAGTAACAGAAAGGAGAGCTGAAAGTAGGAGGGGACCTTGATGGCTTCGATGGGAGCAGGTGTGACAGGGAGTAGGGTCAAAGGTTGGAAAGAACTATTATACTGGGCAGGGCTTGCTGATACTTTCCAGCTAGGATACACCTGGATGGATGAGAGTGTCGGCAGCAGGCTCATATGTGTCAACACTTATCCCCCAGCCGGTGGCAGCGTGTAGAATGGTTTAGAAGCTGTGGTCTTGTTGGAGGGCATATGTCATGGATGTGGACTTGGATAAGTTTAACGCTCCCATGATTTCAAGCTTGGCTTCTCTATTTCATGCTGGCACTAGCAAATGTGAGCTTTGCTTGCTTGCTGCTTTAGCTTGCTGCTCCACCTGCTGTAGTCGACCCGCGACCACCAGTCAACATAGGTGCCTCAAATGGGAGTCTGGGGATTAAAGGACAAGGATGGGAGAAGAATGGAGCCAAGACAAAGTTCTGATCAAGGCTCAACTTTATTGCAAAGCAGCCGGCTTATAAAGGCAAAAGCCATAAGCCCAACCCCCGGACATGACTGACGACATAGATCACCTCATGCCGGCAGCCGATGGCATAGGTTTCCATTTCTCAGCGCAGGTCTCTCTTACCAGGTCAAAAGTGGAACTCCCAACCTGTGATGGCAAAACCAGCTGCTGTGGCAACTCCTGCTATGCAGGGCAGGGCAGGGCAGAACCTCCACAAGCTGCCAAGCCTGAGGCTTGCCACTGTGCCTCCCCAACATGGTGGACTCTCGACCCTCGGGACCTGTAATGCCCCACTAACCCTTCCTTCCACAAGCTGCTTGGTCATGGTGTTTTGTCACAGCAGCAGGAAAGTATCCAATACAACAAACAAACAGTGTATGGGAGAGAGGAACAGAGGGAAAGATCCATAATTCAGTCAGAATCCTACAGCTTCTGTGAACAGAAGTGCAGAATCAAGACGTAGCTGCACCCACACCTTGTATGAAATTTCTGAAGGGTCTGAACGATGGATCTTGCCCTCCCTGTAACTTGCATTAAATAGCTCTGTTCAGCCACTTTTCTAAAGCATTTAGCAAGCATCTACTGAGTTTCTACGCCCGAGACAGCTCTTCAAAAAACAAAAAAAAAAAAACAAAAAAAAAACCCCACAAACCTACGTCATAAAATTCTATTTCCACTTAAAAGGAAAAATCCAGAACTGTGGATGTGGCTGAGTGATAGAATACCTGCCTAGAATCCCCCAGTGAGGGGCTGGGGGCATAGCTCAGTGGTAGAGCCCCTGCCTAGAATCCCCCAGTGAGGGGCTGGGGCATGGCTCAGTGGTAGAGTCCCTGCCTAGAATCCCCCAGTGAGGGGCTGGGGGTGTAGCTCAGTGGTAGAGCCCCTGCCTAGAATCCCCCAGTGAGGGGCTGGGGCGTGGCTCAGTGGTAGAGCCCCTGCCTAGAATCCCCCAGTGAGGGCTGGGAGCGTGGCTCAGTGGTAGAGCCCCTGCCTAGAATCCCCCAGTGAGGGGCTGGGGCCATGGCTCAGTGGTAGAGAGCCCCTGCCTAGAATCCCCTAGTGAGGGGCTGGGGGCATGGCTCAGTGGTAGAGCCCCTGCCTAGAATCCCCCAGTGAGGGGCTGGGGGCGTGGCTCAGTGGTAGAACCCCTGCCTAGAATCCCCCAGTGAGGGCTGGGGG
>CM052717.1:58818252-58845182 GCA_028551405.1 Uromys caudimaculatus | reverse complement strand
CACACCCATACACTAGCTTTGTTAATCTGCTGCTCAAGATGCTGACTAAGAGTTAAGAAACAAGACTATTAGTGTACATCACACAAAGCACATTTTACCTTGCCCTTCAGTAAAATCTTTCTACTTGAATCAGGGCAGACAACCTGATAGTTATTCTCTAACAGCAAATGTGAGTGTAATGTCCCCAGCAGCCAAAAGAGAGCACGGAATCCCCAGAGCTGGACATACAGGCGGTTGTGAACGCCCTGCCATGAGGGCTGGGAATGGAACTCCAATCCTCTCCAAAGACTGTGGGCACACTTAACAGATGTGCCATCTCTAGCTCCATTTATGAAGTCTTTGTGGTCGAGATTTTCAGATCTTTTTTTCTGGTTTCTGAAATGTATTATACAAATTGCTATCTGGACAGCGGTGCCCGTTAGCATCTGATTATGAAATGTCTCCCAAGGAGCAGGTGAATACTTGACTCCCAGATCAGGCTGCTCACTTTGATAGGTTCTAGAAACACTAAGAGGTCCTGGAAGTGCTGGGAGATGGGACATAGTTAGAAAAGATGAGTCACTGAGACTTGGACTTCGAAGGTTCTCCGTAGTCTCAAGTCCCATTGTGACTCTCGTCTCCTGTTCACTTTGAGGTAAAGAAAATTAGCCTGTACTCACTGCTCCTGCCGTGATGCTCTGGCCAACCAAAGCAATCATGGGCTAAATAAATCCTCCTGCCCTGTTGTTTTCTAAGATATTATGGTAACAGTTACACAAAAGTAAAAGCAAACACAGTACATGACAGTTTTTACTAGTGTGTAACTAAAACACAGTGGCTATTGATCCCTCAGGGTAGGGGTGTGTGTGTGTGTGTGTGTGTGTGTGTGTTTATGTGTTTGAGTTTGAGGATCCGGCTGTATGTACTTCTGTGCACCATGTGTATGCACTGTCTATGAAGACCAGAAGAGGGCATCAGATCTCTTGGAACGGGCGTTACAGATGGCTGTAAGTCAGGATGTGTGAGCTGGGAACCCAGTCTGCATCTCTAAAAGGGGAAGGAGCACTCGGTAAGTACTGAGCCATCTCCCCAGCCTCCAAAGTGCGTCTGACTTTTAGCTGAGCTACCCAGCTAGACTCAATTCCCAGCCTCTCTTGAAGCTTTATGAGATGTGTGGGAAAAGCTGTGGTGAGGAGATGTGGCTGCTGGCACATCAGGGGGCAGATGAGCACCAAAGGAGGTTTGCTGTCAGGCATTTCTCCTCAAAAGACGCACAAGCGGCCAGAGCACACTTCATCAGTCAGATGAGCATGGTAAACACAGGAGGGCTGTGAAGGCTAAGGCCTTGCCCTGCAAGGAGAAGCATAAAGTCTATTCTTAGGATCTTCATAACCCACACAAATACCAGGAGGGCACAGTGGCCTGCCCGCGATCACCAAGCTCAGAAGTCTGAGACTGCAGCCACAGAGCAAGCTAGCTGGACCTGTGAGCTCTGGATTTGACTGAGAGCCCCTGCTTCTGCCCTGAAAATGGCTCAGTGGTTAGTTCACTTGTTACTAAGCCAGGACCCCACTTGGTGGAAGGTGAGAACTGACCCCATATTATCCTCTGACACACACACACACACACACACACACACACACACACTAAATAAATGTAATAGAGGAGAAGGAGGAGCCAAAGAGGAGGAGGGGGAAGCCACCCTCAGACTGGCTCATCTCCATCCAGGACTTCTCGGGGTGGGTCTAGGAGAACACTTGAAGAGCTTTAGTGAAAACCTAGCCCAGCACTAAATAGGGATGATAAAATATCTGGATTTGAGAGTTCTGGAAGCACAGCCATTTCAGCACAAAGTTCTAGTTTTTCCTATAAGAGAACCCAAAAAGAAGCCAGACAGTATGCCCAGGCATCTGTCACCAGGGAGACTTTGCTTCTCAGTCCCAGATACCACGACAGAGCCCTCTGCTGCACAGGGAGTGACACTCCAGTAGTCCAGAGAGACAAGCTGGAAGGAGCAGCCAAGGCCACTGATTATTTGGTGAGAAGCGGAAACAAGCGTGACCCATTCCACTTGAAAATCGAATGTGATCAGGCACCAGAATCTGCTGTCACTGGAGAGCTGGACTATTCTCGTCCCTCATTCAGAAACACACAAAACTGATTCCAGTCCTGAAAATGAAAAGAAATGTAGGAGGTAACCATGGAGATTAAAAAAAAAAAAGCAGAGAGAAGTCGAGGCATGAAGAATAGCAGGTGCAAAGGAAGAAAAAACCCTGATGCTTCAACGCTGTGTGAACTTAACTCTGGCCAGTTGCACTCGGCTAATGGCGTGCCTGACTATGCCAGTCCACGCATGTAATTCACTGGTTTAAACCATTTCAAATCTAGTTAATACAGAGTTTACAGAGGAAGAGGAAAATATTAATATTTCAAAATGCTTTGTCTGCAGACCCTCACATAAAGGGGATATCTGAGTCAGGGTTTCTATTCCTGCACAAACATCATGACCAAGAAGCAAGTTGGGGAGGAAAGGGCTTATTCAACTTACACTTCCATGCTGCTGTTCATCACCAGAGAAAGTCAGGACTGGGACTCAAGCAGGTCAGGAAGCAAGAGCTGATGCAGAGGCCATGGAGGGATGTAACTTACTGGCTTGCTTCTCCTGGCTTGCTCAGCCTGCTTTCTTATAGAGCCCAAGACTACCAGCCCAGGGATGGTACCACCCACAAGGGGCCATCCCCCCTTGATCACTAATTGAGAAAATGCCCTACAGCTGGATCTTATGGAGGCATTTTTCTCAACTGAAGCTCCTTTCTCTGTGATAATTCCAGCTTGTGTCAAGTTGACACAAAACCAGCCAGTACAGGGGGCCATATCATCAGATGCTTAAAGGCTGCAAAAGAGACATTGTTAGTTCCCATGCAATGGCACAATGATCTGTGAGCATCAACAAAGCTCACAGACATGTACAACTTCCTTTAAAAATATGTATTAGAGCTGGGAGCATTGCTCAGTGGTAGAGCCCCTGCCTAGAATTATCCAGAGGGGCTGCAGGTGTGGCTCAGTAATCGAGTGCATGTCAGCTGTGCATAAGGGCCTGAGTTCATTCTCAGCACTACCAAAATCACAGAAGACTTAAGTGAGCTGAACCAGGCTGAGAAGAATGCCAAAAACAGACCTACCTCTGTGGTTCCTAGCTTAGACCCAGACATAAGGAAGACATGAAAGAACCCTGGCAAAAAATATTAGGAATTCCATTTGTCCTGACTTGAGTTGAACATATTTATATATCTATAGAAAGAGGGGAAAGAGAAATAATAATCCTATGACAAAAACCTGGGGACCACTGCTATGTTATGAAGACACTGGGAACCAGTATGGCGGCACACTGGGGAGGGGGAGATCTAGAAGGACAGTGAGCCCAACCTAGGTCCTCTGCAAGGCCAAATGCTCTGAGCTGTAAAAGTAGTTTTCTGTTCTCCTGTAGCAGTGATCATCTCCAAGGCTTTCTGCCTCCGTCTGCTAACCTGGGCCTAGTCCTGGAAGCTTCTAGCCTCTGTACAATTTAATCTAGGCCTAGAAAGTTGAACCTCCCAGACTTGCTGCTGAATAAGCTCACTCTTTCTACCTTTTTCTGAACTCTGGCTGGTTGGTTCAACTCAGCTCTTCTGACTCAAACTCCTCTCCCAGCTGACTGATTCAATCTGGCTTCTCTCTCAGCTTCTGAATTGCTCTGCTTGGCCTCTAACTCTAGCCATCTTTTCTAATCTTCTGGATCCGTCTCATTCTCTTGCTCATTCTGTCATCACCTGTGTCTAGCTTGCTCTCTCTTCATCCATCTCTGTAAAACTCTCCTGGCAAATCTGCCTCCTTCTCCCTCTCAACTCAACTGTACTGTGCTCTATGAACTCTACTGTATCCTGTACTGTACTCTTTCTTCCTATGCTGTCTGTCTCTCCCTTAAGTAGCTTCCCTTTCCTCTATCTCCTCGTGAGAACTGGGCAGATCCTATTCTGTCAAATCTTTCTCTGATTCATCACTTTGTCTGCCACTCAATTAGACATCACTCTCCAACATGGCTGCTTCCTTCTACAAACTAACCTTACCTTCATTGTTTGGGATTAAAGATGTGTACTAAGGGCGTGTCTGTATTCCAGCCAGAAGGATTAAAGGTGTGTGCAAAGGGCTGAGCCACACCACAACTAGAAACAGGTTCAGATATCCTGGATCATTTAACTTCTGAACTGTCTCTACAGCCCTGGGCCAAACTGTCTTGAACTGTGTATCTGCTCCTGTCATGGATGCTGTATTGTGAAGGCCTCATTTCTCCCACACACATCTATGTGTTTTATACAATTGTAATAACAATTATCATGAATTGTTTCAAATTTCTCAAGACAATATACAGAGTGGCTGAACTATTTGTCATGCTTAAGAGTGGTATAATGTCAATTGCTGTCTCAGATCTGAGAAAAGCATTCTACAGACAGACAGTCTTTTTAGGCCTGCTGACGTGTGCATGCTGGTTCTGTTTGCTGGTGTATCAGTTGCTGGCGCAGGGTATCACATCCATGACCTTGTGCATGTAAGCAGGCGCTCTCCCATTTAGTTGTATCTCTAGCCCTTTTTATTTGTTTGTTTTATTTTTGTTTTCATCTAAAAATAATTGTAATAAAAATACACATATTCAAATTCTATGTGTAAAGGAGGGAATGTGAATGCAAGTGTGCTCACAGACCAAAGAAGGTTCCTGCTGCCCTCAGACTAGAGTTGTAGGTAGTGTGAGCGGCTGCGGGGAACCAGAGCAGTGTTGTGCTCCTAACCACTGAGCTCTCTCTCCAGCCTTCTACCTCTCCTTCTGCCTCAGCCTCCAAAGTGCTGGGATCATAGGTATGCACCTTGGTTCTTTTAAAACATAATTTAAACAGGGGCTAGAGAATGGCTCCATCAGTAAAAACAGCTGATCTTCCTGTAGAGAACCCAGTTTGGTTGAGCACCCACATGGCAGCTCACAAGTAATTCCAGTTCCAGGGGAATCTCTTGCCCTCTTCTGGCATCCCTGGGCACTGCTTGCACTCTGGCTGGAATACAAACATAGGGCTGGAGAGATGGCTCAGCGGTTAAGAGCACTGACTCCTCTTCCGGAGGTGCTGAGTTCAAATCCCAGCATCCACGTGGTGGCTCATAACCATCTGTAATGAGATCTGATGCCCTCTTCTGGTGTGTCTGAAGACAGCTACAGTGTACAGTGTACTTACATATAATAAATAAATCTTGGGGCCAGAGTGAACAGGGCCAGAGCAAGAAGAAAAAAAAAAAGAGAGAACATAATTTAGATTTTATTTGTTTTTTGGGTTTTTTTGGGTTTTCGAGACAGGGTTTCTCTGTGTAGCCCTGGCTGTCCTGGAACTCACTCTGTAGACCAGGCTGGCCTCGAACTCAGAAATTCACCTGCCTCTGCCTCCCAAGTGCTGGGATTAAAGGCAAGCGCCACCACTGCCTGGCTATAATTTAGATTTTAAATTAAAGGAGCTGGAGAGATAGCTAAGTGGTTAACAGCACTGGCTGCTCTTCCAGAGAACCCAGGTTCAATTCCCAGCACCTACATATCAGCTCACATTTGCCTGTAACTCCAGTTCCAGGGGATGCGACACCCTCACACATATACATGCAGGCAAAACATCAATGCACATAAAACAAAAATTATATATTTAAAAATTTGCAAAAAGTAATTTAAGTATAATAGTTCACAAACTGGCTGTAAACCCATGAGAATTTATTATGTAGTATAAGTAATTTAAAACATTCAAGTAAGGATCATGAAATAATTGAACAATTAGAAAAATATTATCTAAGTCTTTCTTATTCCATATTAAAAAGATTCTGAAGCTGGGTGATGGTGGCACATGCCTTTAAGGCCAGCACTGGGAGACAGAGGCAGGCAGATCTTTGCATTTGAGGCCAGCCTGGTCTAAAGAGCAAGTTCCAGGCTAGCCTGGGTTACATGGAGAAACCCTGTCTTAAAAAAACCTAAAAAAAAAAAAAAAATCTGTAGTTCAAAATACTAGAGTTAAGTATTCAAGAAATCTGATCTTGAAATGAGAGAATTTGTAAACATTGTGAGCTCTAAGAATGACAGATTTGATCATATAAACCTAGGAAATTCCCACAGAGCAGAAGACAGCCAATAGATAGCACAGGGATGAGAAGCTGCCTGTGCTGTCTAGGACAAATAGTAAGTACACACTCACAGTGCACAGATGCTAACTTCACAAGAGATTAAATGCCTGAGCAGGACAAAGCATATAAAAAGAGCAACCAGAGTAAAAACAAATAAAAACCCTGATATCATCGCCTTTACCGAGTAAACACATACAGGGGTGCCGTGGGACACATCTACAATCCCAGTGCTTGGGAGGATGAGGGAGAATCATCTTGAGTTCATAGTCAGCCTGGGCTACAGGATGAGTTTTAGGCTAGCCTGGGCTATGCACCATGTTGATAGCCCTGCTGCAAAAACAAAGAGCTGAGGAGTGAGTCTTTAATAAATGATAAAGCACTTGCACAGCATGTGCAAAGTCTTGTGTCCTAGCCCCGGCAGGTCATCCTCCTCCCCTGGAAAGAACCCTAAGATAATGATATATTATTGTCCCTCTAAGATTGGCAAAGATTAAATATGTCCACTGTTGGCAAAGGTACAGAGAAATCCTAGCTGTAATACAAACTGGTGATAAAAATTAAAGTAATGGAATTGTTCATCCTTTTGCAATGTAGTTTGCCAACTTTCATTACAAATGAGAACATGAGTTCTTTCAATTCTATTTCTAGACACATTTCCTAAAGAATTGTATATGTCTAAGAATGTTCTTACAGATTTGCTTAAAACTGCATAAAACCAGAAACAGACTGGGCATGATGGTCCATATCATCAGCCCAAGCACTGGGAAATCAAAGCAGGCAGATCTCTTGGAGGCTAACCTGGTCTGCATAGGCAGTACCAGGCTAGCCCAGGCTATAGAGTGAGACCCTGTTTCAAAAGTAAACAACAAAAAGACAGGAGCTGGAGAGTGGCTCAGTGGTTAAGAGCACTTGCTGCTCCTGTAGAGGACCTGGGTTTGATTCCTAGAACCCACATGGTGGCTCACAACCATCTGTAACTCCAGTTTCAGAGGAACCAATACCCTGTCCTGGTCTCCTGGCATCAGAGGTGCACAGACATACATGCAGGCAAAGCATTCATATAATATAAATATTATAAATTATATATAATATATAGTATGTATTATAACATACTATTATACATATTATATAACATTATGTAGTATATATTATAAATACTATATATTTATATATTAAATTTTATATATAATTACTTATATACAATATGTAAATATATAATATATTAAATTATATATGAACATCCAGTTAAATGGGAATATATACATCATACCATGTCCATATTGGTGATCAGTATTGTATTGATTACCTATCACTGTATAATAAAAGCCGCTCTCTCGTACCTACCCCTCACAACAACAATAAGCATCTACTGTCCTCAGCCTTTCAATGTGTAAGAGTGATAAGCAGAGGTGGTCTGCCCAGGATGGATCCTGCTATCAGCCAGAGCTGTCCAGGAGCTCTCTGATCTGCTAACAGGATAGCTCACTGGCAAGTGGCTGGCTGGAGGCTGCTCACAGCCCTCTCTCCACAGGCTGTTGGGGTAGCCTCAAGACATAACCCTGAAATCCTCCCCTAAGTGAACAATCCAACAGAAGCCAAGGCTGACACTGTCCTGTCCTGTGCTTTACAAGTCACACACACCCAAAGCCACAACTCAGCGATACAGAACGATATAAGGGCATCGTACGAGTCAGCTTTTCACCACTGTGGCCAAAATACCTGACAGGACACTGTAAAACGCCACTTGTTTTGGCTCCTGGTTTCTGTAGCTTCTGTCTACAGTCCTTGGAGGCAGAATATCACAGCAGGAGGATGTGCAGAGAACTGCTCACGGCAGGGTGGACAGGAAGGGAAGAAATGGGAAGTACATGGGGGGGCTTGGTGAAGCGCGTCCCTTCCCAGGGTGGATCTCACTGAATGCGCATGCTTCCAGCCCCAGCCCAAGTCCGGTGAAAGTGAAAAGGGAGGAAGGCCGCCCCCTGCAGTGATTATCCCGCCTCTACATTGCCCTCCCTCTACCACAGATGCCTTGGGAGCCCTCAGGTTTCAGAGGTTATTTCTTGAAGCTACTCCAGCAGCCTGTGGAGAGAGCCCTGTGAGTAGCAACTTGCCTAGAGCCAGCTGCCAGCCATGTAGTGGCTGATCAGACAGTTCCAGGTCAGCTTTCCTGGGCAAAACCAGCACTGCCTACGTAAAAAACCCAGCAACAACAAAAAACAAACAAAAAGCCTCCTTTAAGTCGTTAACCATCTCAAGCCTGCTTTTCTTTTGATGTGTCCCACGATCCCGACTGCTCAAGTCAGAAACCTTCAGGAGCCAGCATAGCTTCCCCCTCTTACATAATCTGTATGGACACCCACACTACTCCAGCTGCACAGAGCACCTAAATATCCCAGATTTGCTGAGATTTCTTCATCTCCATGGCTATCACCCAAGTTAATACTTTTTAAAAGACTTACTTCTATTTTAAAACTTTTAAAGATTTATTTAATGTATATGAGTGTTTTGCCTGTATGTCTGCACTATATGGCTGCATTGCCCGCTGAGGCCAGAAGAGGGCATCAGATCCCCAGGGACAGGAGTTACTGAGAGTGTGGCTACTGAGAATCCAATGGAGGTCCTCTGGAGGGGAAGCCAGTGCTCCTCATCGCTGAGACATCTCAAAAACCACTCCCTTATATTTTGTATGAGTGTTTTGCCTGCAAGTATGTGCACCTCATACGTGCTTGATGCCCTTAGGGATCAGAAGAAGGCATCAGATCCCCTGAAATGGGAGTAAAGATGGTTGTGAGCCACCATGTAGGTGCTAGGAACTGAACCTGAGTCCTATGACTTAAATATGATTCTAATGGCATTTTTAAGATCCGTTTGTGTGTGTGTGTGTGTGTATGTGTGTGTGTGTGTATGGGTTCCCAGGGAGCCAGAAGAGGGTGTTAGAGCATCTGGAACTGAAGCTACTGACTCACGTGGGTACTCGAACCTAACTCTGGTCACCTGCAAGAGCAGTAAGTACTCAAATCTCTGAGCCATCCCTCCAGCCCCTCTTCTTGCATTCTTCATTTGTCAGAGTGATTCCTGAGGGACACCTGTCAAGATTTCAACTGACAAGATCACAGAAGAGCAGGAAGGCAGGGCATCTTTATAGATTTTTTTTTTAATTGTATGTGTATTGACCCATGTTTTGCCTGAATGTATACATGTGCACCATATGCAAGTCTGATACCCACAGAGGCCAGAAGAGAGCATCGGATCCCCTGGAACTGGAGTTTCAGTTGTGAGCTGCCATGCAGGTTCTGGAACCAAACCTGGGTCTTTTGAAGAGCAGCCCTTAACTGTTGAGCCATCTCTGCAGCCCTAAGGTAGGAGGATATCTTTACTGTAAATAAAGGTAAGCGTCTTCCTTGAAATTCCCATCTGGGGGGAAGGAATGAGGCCCAAAGGTCAAATACATTCGGGCCTTAAATCAGGCCCTTTTCAACATAAGATCCATGAGAGGAATATCATTTCTGTTAGCAAACTTTACAAGTGTTGTGTGCTGGAGTCCTTGCCTGCAACTGGCAAGAGGCTCCACCTAGATCTGCAATGGAATGGGGCAATTCCGCTTCCTTTCTCCATAATTTCCCTTGTCTTTCTATTCTGCTTCACTACAACTCTTTGTCTTATTGCATGCTTGTGACCAGCCAGTTCCCTATGTCTCTCTCTGCATACAGCCCAGGCCAAGAGTTGGACTTGTCATCCTCCTGTAGCAGCCTCCTCAGCAGGACAACGGGAGCATGATCTAAGACCTTAAGTCTCAGACTTTACTCCTAGTGCACACCCGCCTTCTATGAGAAGCACCTTATGTTCTTATGACAGTTCTTGCCTTGACATCAAGCCCAGTTGAATACTGTTCCCCTAAGAGACACGCACCTCACAATATTTACATTTTCCCCAAATCACTTTAAGAAGGTGTGGGGGCTAGCTAATAAAACATTCTGGTATTAACAGTTCTTGGTATTAATGGTCGATAACCAAAAGAGAAAAAGATCGATCAGGGACAGGTAGCTAAGAAAGGCAGGGTGGAGCAATTTTTGTTGGAATTAGATGACAGGCCACCTTTTCATAGGGTTATCCACTACCAAAACTCAATCTGGCGCACACCTGTCTTTAGTCACACAGCACTTAGGAGGCAGAAGCAGAGTTGAGGCCAAATTGGTCCACACGCAGTTTCAGGCCAGCCAGAGATACCTGTCTCAGGAAAAGAGGCTGGCAAGCAACTTAAAGAATAACATCCTGGACTCAACACTGGAGGTGCACGTTAAGGAGAATTAACGACAAAGCCTAGAGCAGTGCTAGGGGTTGGGGGATGGGTTAGGGGTGTGGGGATTGAGAGGCGTGCCTTTGGAGACCCAAAAGTGTCCGCGGATTTTGTCACTAAACAACGTCGAAAACACAAATAGCTGGACACTGGGGGCAGGAAGTAGAGCTGGGAAGGTCCCCCGAGACTGGGTAACCTTTCCTCGGGGCACCAGGAACTCAGGAACAGGCCAAGCTTAAGATCTGCCTCTAAACCTACTACCCAGAAAAGGCCCTCAGAGCGGAAGTGTACCTCTTCCTTCCGGTGTGCGCCGCACGAGACGGGGCGGGGCAGCGCGGAAAGCGGGGGCGGGGTCTTGTGTTGATGAACAGTTGCCGGGACCAATGAATACAGCGGCAGCGGCCCGGCCTCCCTGGCGCGCCCCTTCCCGGGGCTGCAGACGCCCCCCAGGCCCATCCTTGCACCGCGCCGCACAGAGCTGGCGACAACTGGGTACTCCGGGTCTTCACCTCGCTGTAGCCTGTGAAGTGGGCGCGTCCCCAAGGCCTGGGTGCTCGGCGTGCTTCCTTGCCAATTCCAAGCCGCCCGCGGGGACTGCTGAGGCCGCAGGTCTGTGGCAGAGGGTCGGGCCGCGAGGGAACTGGACACGCCGTGTCTACTGGACACGTGGGCGGGGCGTGGGAGGGAGCGTCTCTGAGCCGGAGCGTGTGCCTCGAGGTCCCCCCGGCCGGCTGGCACCCGGCCCTCGCGTGGGCTCGCCAGGTGCGTAGGGGAGTGGCTCCAGGTGCGGGGTAGTAGCGCTCGTCCTGGTTGGTAGTCCAGGAATTGCCTTAGGGTCCCTTTGCAAAGGTCTGGCAGGGCTTTGCTTCCGGCTGGCCGGAGCAACTTTTTATTTCCTAGTTGTTGCCATCCAGACGCGAATCGTAATTAGCACCTGGCGTGTTTGTTAACTTTCTGCCTCAACTGGCTCAGGGAAGATGTAAGGTGGGCCCTGTATAGCCCTTACCCGAAGGGGGCTAGCAGGGAAGGTATAACTCCTCGAGAGGGGACAGGATTCCAGCTGTGGCTGCAAGACTTTGAAAAGATTCTTTCTCCCTCCTACCCCTCCCCACCCCCGTTTCTTGTGCTTTTGAGCACACAGCATTTGAGTCTGTGTTCCGTCTCATCATTTTTGAATGAACGAATCTTAACAAAAGCATTGTGTGATGTTGGCTTCCTCTGTTGTATTGAGCAAGAGCCTTTCCGTTAGGTAAACATAGACTTTGGTACCTCGAGTGCAGGTTGGGTTGGCTGCTGAAACAATCGCGTCTGGCTACTCTTCATCTTTAATAGATAATTAGTAAAACGCTATTCATTAGTCAGAGGAACCAGGCAAGATGTTCCTGGGGGACTGAAGACAGCTTACTCACCACCCCCACACCCCCGCCTCCCCCCACAGCTTCCAAACTAGGTAACTGCTCCCGCAGCTACACACCCACAGTTGCTCCCCAGGGAGAGCAGCCACCCTGATTGGCACAGCCCGGGGCTGTCTTTGTCACCCGGGCATAAAGCTTAGCAGGGATTTTTTTCAAAGAACACAGGTGCTAAAATTCAGGTATCAGAAACAGTGCTTCAGTTCTTCAAAATCTGGCTGTTACAAGTTTACTAGGAATCCCTCCCACGTGGTCAGTTCTGTGGGAGAATCAGACCCACTACTTTCTGTAGGAACTGTAGAAAATAATGTAAAACTGTGTCACGCAACAGATCCCACAGTAAGTGTTACGGAATCGGGGAGGGAAAACATCACAAGGAGTGGAGCATCCAAGATGGCTTCCTGGAAGAAGTGCTGGGCTTCTTCATGAGGCTCACCTGTGTCCCTGCCTCCTGGCAGTGCCTGCTGGAGAACAGGTGCCTCATACATGTGGTTGAGTTCAACATTTGTGTTGTCTCTTTAAAGAATGATTAAGATTTGTATGGGAGGGTCTGCTGAGCAGGGGACAGCAGGCTAAGTCAGGCCATTTAAGCACATAAGCGCTTGTATTCGGTAAAGTGAGTGCTGACATTTCCGTGGGGCATTTAACTGGATGTTGTTTGTAGGAGTGGTTGGAAGAACAATGCCTATGAGTCTTTGACATCATGATGTACATCCGGCAAAGAAAAGAGACAAAACCCGTAGAAGTTTCTGAGGATTTTCCATCTCCAAAAGAAGCTGTGAAGTTGGAAAAGAAATTGCCATCTGGTAGGTGATTGGAACTAAAGCAGTCTTTTGGATTACTTTCACTTCTGCGTATTAACATATGTCACGATCTAATAGGGTAAAAAAAAAAATTGGTGAGATGTATGAAAGATGCTTGTTTCAGCACCTAGAAATTCTGACTGTACTTTGATTATATTGGCTTTTCAGCTGTAATCAGTAAAAAAGCTTTGATGAGAAGGAATCCTTGGTAAGTTATGTATGTGTTGATTAACTTAGAGTGGCAGTGTCATCAGGTCCTTTAAGGGATACTTCGACTGCCTTAGCCAACTGTCTCTTTCTACCATACCTTGTCTGATATGCCCTGCGAATGCGCACTGCGCCTTCCACGTACCCTTATCTCTGCTTAGTCTCATTTCATTAAAGTCTTTGAAAAAGAGATTTAACATTTTGTTTGCAGTCAAATTCCTGAAGTTAAAACGTCTTTTGCTTTATTTAAGGAGTGGGTAGGAATGGAGGGCAGGGAAGGGAAAAGAGAACTTGGTGAATTATTTATATAATGTTGAGCAGTTGCTAGGTAATTAAACATGACCACATTTCTTTGGGTAAGCATGAAAAACTTCACACCCATCAGCCATTTTCTGTATAGGACATAATTAATCCTCTGTAGCCCGATGAATTCTTAGCAGCCAGAGCTAGTAGGTAGCAGAGAAAGCCGTTTAATAAGATAAAAGGTCTCTCAGCTGGAAAGCCAGGCCATTTGACCAAGCTGATCATAGCCAAGGAGTATTAGGTAATTTGGAGTAGTTTCTGATGATATGCAGTTAAAATTTATGTTAGATTGTGTCTTTTTTTTAAATTACATTTATTTATTTGCCTCGTATGTGTGGTGGCTGAACAGTGCATGCGTGTGAAGGTCTGAGGACAACTAGCAGGAATATATTCTCTCTTCCCACCTTGTGGGTTAAAGAAATTAAACTCAGGCCATCAGACTTGGCAGCAAGCACCCCTACGCCCTGAGCTGCCTCAACATCCCTGAGATTGTTTCTTATTTTGAAGATGTATTTCTTTATTTTTATGTGTGTGAGTGTTTTGCCTGCACATGCACTACAAGTATGCCTGGTGCCCTCTCAGATCAGAAGTGGGTATTGGGTTCCCTGGAACTGGAGTTACAGTTGGTTGTGAGCCACCATGTGGGTGATAGGAACTGAACCTGGGTTCTCTGCAAGAGCAGTAAGTGCTCTTAACTCCTAAGCCATTGTTCCAGCCCCCAGTTTTATTTTTAATTAAAAAAAAACAAAAACAAACAACTTTGAAGATGGCTCATTTTATGAAATCATGTTAGAAAAAAAAGCAACCTTGAAAATAAAAGACATTTTAAAAAGGAAAAACTGTTTCTACCAACTTGCTCATCCAGAGAGCAGATGATGGTGTTTATCTTGCTGTCTGAATATTGCATCTCCACATGGTTAGCTCAAGCAGCTTTATAAAACAAAGCAAGGTCTATGTGCTGCTCCGGAACTTGCTGCTCTTCCCGTTCCATGTCCTGAGCCTTTCATAAGTACACCACATGCGTGCGTGTGCCTGGTGGTCAGAAGGAGGAAGGAAACCCAGGAGATCAGAAGAGGCCGTCAGGTTCCCTGGAACTGGAGGTACAGTTTAAGTCAGTACATAGGTACCAGAAATGGAACCTGTGTCCTTTGTACCTGCAGTAAGCGCTCTTAATTCCTGAGCCAACTCTCCGGTCCCCAAGATGTTTGATTATTTAAATCCATTCCTGTATTAGTTAGAGTTTCCATTGCTGTGATGAAATACTATGAGCCAAAAGCAACTTGGGGAGGAAAGGGTTTATTCAGCTTACACTTCCACATTGCTGTTCATCACCAAAGGAAGTCAGGGCAGGAGCTCACCCAGGGCAGGAGCTCACCCAGGGCAGGAGCTCACCCAGGGCAGGAGCTCACACTGGGCGGGAACTAGGAGGCAGGAGCCGATGCAAATGCCATGGAGGGCTGCTGCTTACTGGCTTGTTCCTCGTGGTTTGCTCAGCCTGCTTTCTTATAGCACTCAAGACTACAGTTTGCATAGCCCACAATCAGTCACTGAGTAGGAAAATCCACTACAGCCTTGCCTGCAGCCCATCTTAGGGAGCCAGCACATTTCCGAAGCAGTCCTAAGCTCCACTTACATATATCCCTCTTGTGTTCCGGGTCATGCCTGGCAGGTACTCTACCACTGGGCTTCACACCCAGCTCATGTATTAGCCGTTTTAAGTTTCATATTTGGCCAGGCAGTGGTGGTGCACGTCTTTAATCCTAGCACTTGGGAGGCAGAGGCAGGTGGATTTCTGAGTTCGAGGCCAGCCTGGTCTACAGAGTGTGTTCCAGGACAGCCAGGGCTACACAGAGAAACCCTGTCTCGAAAAACCAAAAAAAAAAAAAAAAAAAAAAAAAATGTTTCATATTTGCCAAGAATTTTTAAAGTACAGCTTATTCTTTTGTCAATGCTAGGGAATCTGAATGATTTTAACAGGTTTTCTATTGTCTACTACAGTTATTGGCCATTTGTTTCCCTTTGCTCATTGACAGTTTGTGTCCTTAATCTGTTCCCTCCTAGAATATTCATTTTTTCTGTTCATCCTTAAATCTCCTGCCTTTGTATTTTTCCTAGTTTGTATGTCTTGTGATTTATGCTGTATTGTTTCTGTAATATTTATCTTTAATTTTAATTATGTGTCTGTGTGTGTCGGTATGCAGGATGTACAGGTGAGCACAGGACAGAAGAGAGCATCAGCTCCCCTACACCTGGAGTTACGGTGTGAGCTGCCTGGCGTGAGTGCTGGGAACCAAACCCTCCACTGCAGGAGCAGCCAGTGATGTTAACAGTGGTGCTGTCTCTAAGTTCTAAATTTTGTGTTTCATGTGTTTCTCTTTTCTAAAAGGTTGTGCCTCTGGAAGGTTCTGGAAGATCCTGTCGTCTGCGGTTGGCGGAACTGTGGCACTTTGCATTGGACTTCTTACGTCCGTTTACCTGGCCACTCTGCATGAGAACGATTTGTGGTTTTCCAATATTAAGGTATGGGGCACCATGGACAGTTATATGATTACTCATTGTTTCCCCAGGAGCTGACCATGTAGATGACCAAGACCACACAGCTGAACCACGAGAACCAACCCAGTCCCTTAGCCTGGCATGGTAGTGCGTATCTATAATCCCGGGACTCAGGAGGTGGAAATAGGAAGATCAGACATTCAAAGTCCTGCCTGGGTTACATGAGACTTTGTCCCCTCAAAGAAGAAAGAATCCAGGATCTTGAAAGAGTTTGACTCTAGGGTAAAGACTTAAGTGTTCATCATTTAAAAATAGCACCAGAATTTGTCTAATGCAATGAGTTTCTCTCTGGCTATGATGATGTCTGCATTCCCCCAGTACTAGAGAGACAGAGGCAGAAGAGTTGCAAATTTGATGCTAGCCTGGGCTACATAGTGAGACCCTGTGTGAAAAAATAAAAAACAAAGTGGAGACTTGTTCAGATCTCTAGCACCCATGTAAAAAAGCCAGGCATAGTGGTGTGTTCTTACAATCCCAGGCTGCAGTGAGAGACTCCACCTCCTAAAACTCAAAATGGAGAGGTTCTGAGGGATGGCACTCAGGGTTGGCCTGGGGCCCCCACTCATTTGCACATACAGACACATGTGCCTATGTATCCCCTGTCACCCTTTGCACAAGCAGAAAAAAGAAAGAGAAGGGAAGAAGACAATCAATTTAGTTGTACTGTAGTTATTTTGGACTGTCGGTATTTATGGAAATGTGGCTTCTGAAACTGGTGTAGTGGTCGTGAGTCCTGCTTTTCAGTGAAATGCAGCGGAATACGATAGAGTAGACTTGAAGGCTGTTTTGTTACTTCTCGTTTTGATTGCAAATACCTGTGTACAAACTGGGCCAAAGTAGAAAGTTTATTTTTTAAATTTATTTTTTTCTGTCTGTTGGTTGCAATAGGTAAAAAGAAAAACGGGCTATTGGGGCCCACATCCCCGTCGGGAGCTTCAGAGCTTGCTATTACTGCGTACAGATGGCATTGAGTGGGAAAGTCATCATTTCTTTAGAATGGGGGAACTGGGCTGACTGTCCAAATATCATTTTGTTTTCTTTCTTTCTTTCTTTTCTTTTTTTTTTTTTGTTTTTTGTTTTTTTTTTTTTTTTCAAGACAGGGTTTCTCTGTGTAGCCCTGGCTGTCCTGGAACTCACTCTGTAGACCAGGCTGGCCTCGAACTCAGAAATCCACCTGCCTCTGCCTCCCAAGTGCTGGAATCAAAGGCGAGCGCCACCACTGCCCGGCTCGGTCTTTCTTTTTCAAGATGTATTTATTTATTTTATGTATGTGAGTACACTGTAGCTGTCCTCAGACACACCAGAAGAGGGCATCAGATCCCATGACAGATGGTTGTGAGCCACCATGTGGTTGTTGGGAATCAAACTCAGGACCTCTGAAAGAGCAGTCGGTGTTCTTAACCACTGAGCCATCTCTCTAACCCTTCATTTTGTTTTCTTTCTGTCTTTCTCAGAACTTCTAGAACTTACTGGCATAGGTTCAAGGCAGGTCTGTGACTTCACAGAAGGAAATATGCACATTGCCAGGGGTTTTGAGCCAAACATGTCTTGCTTTTTTGCTTAAGTTTTATCTCATTATTTATATACAGTGTGCACCTAGCTGTGGCCTGGGAAAGGCCAGGGAAGAGCATCAGATTCCCTGGAGCTGGTGGTGCTGGCAACTGAACCTTGGTCCTCTGGCAGAGCAGCAAGTGCACTTAACTGCTGAGCCATCTCTCCAGCCCCAGAATGATACTTCTTTAGGAACATTAATATCTTATTTTGAATAAAGACTAAAATACCTCCGTCGGACTATGTAGCCAAAGTTAAACGCTAGTAGCACTGTGGTAGGAAAATGTGTTGAAAGAAATCATGGAATTAGCCGGGCAGTGGTGGCGCAGGCCTTTAATCCCAGCACTTGGGAGGCAGAGACAGGCGGATTTCTGAGTTTGAGGCCAGCCTGGTCTGCAGAGTGAGTTCCAGGACAGCCAGGGCTACACAGAGAAACCCTGTCTCGAAAAACCAAAAAAAAAAAAAAAAAAAAAAAGAAAGAAAGAAAGAAAGAAAGAAAGAAAGAAAAGAAAAAAATGGAATTATTTACAATTAATTCATTGAACTAAGCTCTTTCAAGTTTATGACTGGCCTTGCTCACATCCTTAAAAAGCCATACTCCACCAAGAAACTTGGACACCCTTGACTTTCCCTGGACAGAGTAGTCACTGTGCTGCTTTTAAACCAACTGGGTTGAGCACCTGTTGTGTGGGTCACACCAAACTAAATCCTGTGGAGAACATGGAGGAACCAGGGCTTGAGCTTCTCTAGCATAGTAAGCGGGGTGAATGTGTGCTAGACACCTACTGTGTTAAGCAGGCACTGTGCCTCGTGGTAGTGCTATAAACAAGTAAGATAGGACCCTACCTCCATGCGATCCTGGAGAATACAGGCAAGGCTTCAGAGAGTGGCACTCATCCAGGCCAGGAGGTGGGCGAGGCTTGGGTGTGGCAGCTGCAGGACAGTGTGGCCGGAGAACAGATGGGGACAGTGTAGACTGAGAGTGGAAACAGCTGGCGGTGGAGTGCTGGTACTCCTGAGAGGAAACAAGAGCAGTGTCTCAGGCTGCAGTGTGGAGAATGGATTGAGGAGGGCAGAGTGAACCTAGAGCCCACGGCTGAGTTAATCCTGTTCAGGGGATTCCATGAGACCTGAATATCCAATTAGGATACTCAGTAAGCCATTATCTTCCTGCCAGGGGATCCGGCATCGGAGGAGACACGGAACTTAACTTTGATGAGGGGACGGAAGCAGAAAGAAAAGTCAAAGGAGAGGAGGAGTGACTGGGGGCCTCCTTAGGGTTTGGTAAAGCTGAGCCCTCACCAGGGAGACTTGGTAAAAAGAATGAACAGAGTCAATCGAAGAGAAACAGCTCCAGGGTGGGAGTGCAGTCGGCAGGTCCAGAGTCGGGCAGGTGGTGCATGGGCCAGAATTCTGTGAACATAATAAGGAAGTATAAAAAAGTGAGCCTGCCTGAGGATGGCTCATGTTGCCCTGAGTGACACATGCTACTGTGGGACAGGTTACAGGAACTTCTGTGTCACCGACCAAAAGAATCATAAATCAATGTGTTTATCCAGTACTTTGGTGAGGACGCCAAGTATGTGGGTGTGCTGGGCAGCTTTTTGACAACTTGAAGCAAACTCAAGTTCATCTGGGAAAAAGAAACCTCACTTGAGAAAGTGCCTCCGTCAGACTGGACTGTTAACGATTGACTTGGGAGGGTTCAGTCCACTGGGGGCAGGCCATTTCTGGGCAGGCTGAGCAAGCCATTAAGCAGCACCCGTCCATGGCCTCGGCTTTAATTCCTTCCCTGAGTTTCCACTCTGACTCCCTTCATGAGGGACTGGGTGTATAATAAAGCAAATAAACCATTGCCTGCCCAAGTTGCTTATAGTCATGGTGCTTCATCTCAGCAGGAGAAGGCAAACTAGGACATGGAGTGCAGCAAAGTGGGGGGACTCTGCTGTGGTTATTACATGTTGTCGGGTGACATTAGGAATCTGGGAGAAGCTAGCTGTTAGCTAAGTGAGTACATGCCAAGGGTTATACCCACTAGATGGATGTCCTAGATCAACAGAGAGGCTGGTGACAAACGGCTGCGGTGACCAAAGATGGCACGAGATGATTTGGCTGTGGTTTTACAGCCACACAAATGTGCCGCCTTTGGGGAACTTGAGTTTGCACTCCCTCCATGTAGGGGTTCAGAGCTTGGCAGGAGTTAGGGAGAAGAGGGTGGAGTCAGAATTTTCTAGGAAGTTGACCTGGAAGGACCTTTTTTTTTTTTTTTCCCCCAATGGAAGGTGACTTTTTTATGGAAAGCAGGGCAGAAAGATCAGTGACACCCTGATAAGTTCCATGAGCCGCTTGGTGGCTGGCTGGATACATCAGCCATTCTCTGTCACAACGCCATTTGCAGTTCTCCAGGGCACAGTGACTTCTCACCAGCTACCTCCCAGGAGAGAACTAGTCCCTACCAAAACTGCCATGGCCGTAGACTCTAGTTGCAGCTAGGCACAGTAGCACACACCTTTATTCCCAGCACTTGGGAGGCAGAGGCAGGCTGATCTCTGATTTCCAAGCCAACCATGGTGACACAGACAGACCTGGTCTACAAAACAAACAAACCAAAAAGCCAAACTCCAGTCTCAAGTTAAGGGATTCCCAGGTGGCTCTCATTTCTAAGCAGCTGTCTATAAATTCTGAGTGCCCTTCAGGATGAGCAGTTGGCTAGAATGAATCCTAGAACTCAGGGACATGCCGTACTTGAAGGTGGAACAAAGATGCAGGCAAGAACCAGCTCAAAGGAGAGATGCAGGATGGTTCAGAGCATCCCATACCCAAGCATCTGCTGCCCTTTCTTGTGAGCTCAGGTTGAAGTGCTCTCCTGGCATGTCAGTGTGGCAGTGTTTGATGCTAGCAGGGGCAGCTCATCTAAGCTCCAGAAAAATGAGTGCCTTAGTTAGGGTTAGCATTTCTGCAATGAAACACCCTGATCAAAAGCAACTCGGGGCAGAAAGGGTCTATCTCAGTTTACACTTCCATGTCACAGCCCATCATTGAAGGAAGTCAGGCCAGGAACCTAGAAGTAGGAACTCAAGCAGTCAGCGTCCAGGGAGGGAGGGGTGCTGACTACTGGTGCACTCTCCATGGCTGGCTTACTCTCTCCTTGCTTTTACCTGCCCAGGGGTGTCACTGCTCAGTGAGTTTAGCCCCCCCACACTGATCAAGAAAATGTACCACAGGCCTTTCCACAGGCCAGTCTTATGGGGAGGGGTGCTTCCTTACTTAAGGTTCTCATAGACTCTAGCTAGTATCAAGTTGACATAAAAACTACCTGGCGTGTGTCTCAGTCACTGGCCACGGGCTGAGCATAGACTGCAGCCTAGAAAGGTCAGAGTGATGTGATACTGTGTGCTTCAAAGCCCTACCCTTCTAGTTACTGGCAAGGCTTGCTGACATCCTGAGTCATCTTTGCAGAAGTGAGAGGCCCTTTCTGAGTCACCAGCCTCGATCTGTCAGTCAGGGTCACTTAGGAACAGAGGACTGAGAACAGCCAGCTTCTTGATTTCTGGGGCCTAGAAGTTACTTTCAAGGACAGGGTTTCACTGTTTACCCCAGACTGGCTCTGAACTCATGATTCTCCTGTCACCACCACCCCGAGCTGAATTTTGATACTGAAGTTGCTTTCAAAGTAGTCATGCTAAAGGTAGGGAGTTGAGGAAGCTGGGTTTGTGGCTCCAAAGGCAGGCACGCCATCTGGGTTGGAAAACGGACATTTTCCTATCTATTACCAGCGGGTAAATGTGTGGGTGAGGTTGTTTCAGAAGTGTGTAGAGTGGGGAGGAAGGAGATGCCCGGGCCATCTTTCTGTGCCTCCATCTGGGGAGCCACAAGCTGGCAAGTCCTCTAACAGATTTCTTCCACCCACTATCCTCTGTCCCGGGGAGGCTACAACTGAGCTCTGGGGCTCACTGACTGTTCTCAAAATGTCTCTCTCTGTTTTGAGACAGGCTCTCGTCGTGTAGCTCTGGCAGGCCCGGAACTCATTCTGTAGACCAGGCTGGCCTCAAACTCAGAAATCTGCCTGCCTCTGCCTCCCAAGTGTGGGATTAAAGGTGTGGGTCATTACTCCTGGCACTAGGCTTTTTTTTTTTTTTTTTTTTTTAGTGAAAATACTTTGATTTTTGAGTACTCGGAATTGTTAATTATTCAAAGACTACAAATAATTCTTTGTAAGATAGACAGCTTGTACATTGGGTTTCTGTTTTCCAAATGAATTACTAGTTTAAGTTTTACTTGATTTTAAGATATATCTCACTTAGCCTAGGCTAGCCTCCAAGTATTGATCCTCCAGCCTCAGTTTTGAGTGCTGGGATTACAGGTATGCACCGCCATGCCCTTCCTCAGTAGGATGTGTTTGCTTGTTCCTTTGAAACCCAGTCTCAGTGCCCAACCCTGGATGGCCTGATGCTACAGTCCGGGCTGGAAAGTTACAGACTACCACAGGGGCCAAGTTGGAATCCTTTATTAGCTGGCAACCAAGAGTGGGGCTCTTGCCCCAAAGCTCAGGGGTAGAGCGTTTGTAAAGGCAAACACCACAGTGACATCGCTGTCAGGTGTAGGTCAGGGGAACCTGGTAGCATTTATTCTGGCAGAACACACCAGTCATTTTGCTTTTACACATCGGGCTGTGGTCAGAGTCATGGAAAATCCCAGACGTGTTCCTTGAGAGGACATGAGGGCCCAGCAGTGCCTGGGCAGTCACAGATTGGAGTCAGGGCAGAAGGTCAACGTCACCTTAGTCACCTCATTGGAACTCTGCGCATAACCCAGGCTCACCTTGAACGTTTGACAGCGTGCTCCAGAGCGGTCTCCGGAATGTCTTTGCAGTGTTAGTATTTGAAAAGCAGAAACCTTGAAATGCCAGCGTGAGGACTGAGAGGAGATACGGGCTTAAGCAGGAGAGAAAGTGCACTTAGACCCTTTCCTGGCCTCACTTGTGGGTTAGAGTCTGTATTTGCTCCTCTTCAGTCACTGTAGTTAATTTTCCTTGCCATGAAGCTTCAAATGCTATAGATTTAAAAACACATATCGTATGTTGAGTGTCCACAGTATGCTTGGCGCTTTTTCTTTTTTCTTTATTTCATAAACACGTTGGCTTTAAATTGGCCTTTAAATGTAGCATGCTTTTTCTACTGTCCTTTATCATAATCAAAACAAACCAAAAGGGCACAGTCCACATTGTTACGTGCCACATGCACTACCCTTAAAGCCCAGCAGCTCGTTACTGGGGCTAAGTAAATAAGCTTATGTTTGAAGCAGGGTGAACCTGCGGGGTTTTGGGAAGGGGGGGCAGCAGCCAATTGCTGGGAAGATCTGTCTGGAGCTGGGTCCTGGCAGGTGGGGGACAGGCAGTGCAATTTAATGTTAGCTGTCAGCAGAGGAAGGCTGTGTTATCATTATGCTTTTATTCATTGAGCATTTATTATGTTTTATTTGTTGTTGTTGTTATACATGCTATACTGTGATGGTGAAACAGACTTTCAGATGAAGCAATGCTTAAGACTCACCACTAGCCGGGCCGTGGTGGTGCACACCTTTAATCCCAGCACTTGGGAGGCAGAGACAGGTGGATTTCTGAGTTCGAGGCCAGCCTGGTCTACAGAGTGAGTTCCAGGACAGCCAGGGCTACACAGAGAAACCCTGTCTCAAAAAAAAAAACACACACACAAAAAACAAAAAAACAAAACAAGACTCACCACAACTCATTGTTTATAATCACCTTTCCCCTTCCTGCCCCTCAAAACCCTCCAAAAGACCTACTTAAGTTGATGGCCTCTTTTTTTCATTAATTGTTATTAGAAATAGGGGAAGGCACAGCAATTACTTATCTAATACCAAATGATTTGCCCTGAAAACAAAATATATATATATATGCATACATACAAACATACATACATTATATTGATAGAACAGTTTGTGCTTATGTTTAGGAATACACACACACACACACTTTTTGTGGTTTTGACAGGGTCTCACTATGTAGTCCTGGCTGGCCTGGAAGTGTAGTTCAGACTGGCCTTGAACTCACAGAGATCCACTCATCTCTGCTTCCTGAGTGTGGGATCAAAGGCGGGCACCACAACACCCAGCTTCAGTACACGTTACTTTTATCAAAAAACGTTTTTAGAGCTGGCTGGACCAGCTACTCAGGATGCTGAGTCAGAGGATTATTGAGTAAGTTTAAAGCCAGCATGGGCAACTTATGAAGACCCTATCTCAATGTAAACAAAGTAAAAATAGGCCAGAGATATAGTTCAGGGGTGGAGTATTTGCCTAGGCCCTGGGTTCAGTCTCCAGTCACACACACACACAGTTGAGTGCTGAAGGTGAAAGTGTGGTTTGGTGGTAGAACATTTGGCTCGTCTGTGCGTGCCTGGGTTTCATTTCCCTTCTATTTTTCATCCTACATGTATATGTATTTTACCTAGCAAACCCAGTATCTTACGCATAATTCACCACAGCCAACATCATATCACATGCTTCTCACACAGTCACACGCCTTTGCCAAGCTTGGATTTATTAGGTATAAAACCACGTGCCTATAGAGTTCAGCAGACTGACTTCGTATACTCTTATTTACTTCACTCTGTGAATGTGCCCCAATTTTGGAGAGTTGGATTGTTTCTAATTGTGTCATTAAATTCCCAAAATTACTTACTTAACTTCTCACTTTAAAGTGGCAGTAAAAACATGTCACTTGCTACTCGTCTTGAAATTGTGTCAGAACAATTAAGGAAAAATGGAGAGAGCTGGATTCTCTTTCCTGCCCTCCCTCCAGCCCTTCCTTATAAGGCTTGCACATAGAAAGCACCCTCTACCACACTGTGCCTAGACTTTGTATCTCAGGAATCTAGGAAGACCGTTACCCAAATCCCAGGCAAATCCTGTGAGGTCTGGGGAGTGTAAAAGGTGCTGAGCAAGGGCTCTCCAGCTCAGCCTTCAGGTGAAACTCCCGAGCGGAGACAGGCTTGACGTGCAGGCATGTCCTGAGAGACAAAGCCACCCGTGTCCTAATGGGGACCATGGGAATGGGCACAAAGAGCCACAAAGCGGTTTTCCTGAATATGCTTCTGTGACAAAAGGGAGCTAAGCAGTATGGAAGGAATCCAAGGGCTTGACCGTGTTTGTAGGACACGGGATGTAGTAGCACAGTTTAAACAAACCCTATCACTGCCACTCACTGTTCAATAAACTGAGGAGAAAACTAAAGACGTCATTCTTAGGGTCTCACCAGAAACCCTAGCTGGCCTGAGACTCCGTATGTAGACCACTGACCTTAGCTTCTCTCTGCCCGTGCCTCTGCTTCCCGAGTGCTGGGATTAAAGGTGTGCACCACCAGGGCAGGCTAAGAAGTCAGTCTTGACAAACAACCTCTGTCTTAAATCAGCTTTTGCTGAGTGTGTCTTCCACCTCTCCCCCCAAAGCCTTTTCGGAAGGAACTGTTCAAGACAGAACTAGTCAGTCATTTTCAGAGTGACTAATTGCCCAGAAGGAGCGAGCAGAAGGTTATGAAATGACACCGTAAGAGAAAAAGGGAGAAGAAACCAGTATAACAAACACCTGAAGATTGAACAAATACCTCGCGAACAGCCAGGCACAGTGGTGCAGCCTGTAGCCCCAGCATTCAGGAGGCTAAGGCAGGAGGAGGGTAGAGTTTAAGGCGAGCCTCATGATTTTCAAGCTCCTAAAGAAGTTGAGAGGAAATATTTAACCCAGACTTTGTACAGATTTTTAAACAATGACAAATGTGGGGACATGACATTGCATGCCTTTAATCTCAGTACTCAGGTGGCAGAAACAGTCCAACAGAGGCCAGCCTGGTCTACATAGTGAATTCCAAACCAGCCAAGGCTATATAGCTAGACTGCATCTCAAACAAATCAAACCAACCAAACAAAAAAAAAACCCTATCTAGAATAAAATAGAAATTTAAAAATGTCAGAAATGCTGTCAGTGGAACTCACATTATTTACTATAGGACCAAGGATACCTAATGCCACAGCATAACATACATTGAGTATAAGTAACACAGGCTTACTTGTGTAGTGTTTGGTTGTATAATATAAGGACCAAGTAACGAGATGATAACAGCACAGAAAGGGGAAGGAGGAAAAGACCTGAGTAATGGAGACATCCTGGATTCTCTTTTATAGCTAGAATCAAAAAATAGATATAAATATCTGTCTATTTCAAAACTAGTAAATCGGTCTGGGACAGGTCTCAGTTGATGGAGTGCTTGCATAGCTTGCAGGAAGCCCTGGGTTTGTCCTCAGCATCCAATAAACTGGTGTGCCTGCTGTGATCTCGGTTCCAGGATCAGAGATTAAGGACATCGTCAGCTACATCGAGATTTTGAAGCCAGCCTGAGCTATTTAAGAGCCTGTGTCAAAAACAACACCCTGATAGATCAATAAATAGATCCATTGTGTGGTAATACCTACCTGTAATTCTAGCTCCTAAGAAGTGCAGATAGAACTAGAGATCTGGGTTCATAACCAGCCTGGGCTCCATAGTGAAGGTGTCTCAAAATGCAAAGCCCCATAGGTGTGTTTATGGAAGAAAACTACCTGCAAGTACAGGGGAAGTACACACACGTGGTCCTATGACCACACTACCCATTGCAGAGCATCAGTAGATAGGACACAAAAAGGTAAATAAGTTGTCCTGTGTCATCATAGTTAAGAAAGTCACCCTGAGCCATCTGTGGCAGGAGACCTCTGCCTGGGCCACCAGGGCTCCATAACCAAATAGCGCCGGGAAAAAGCTAGCCTCCCAGGCCCTTGGGACACAGGGACTGAGGAAAAGCCTGGGAAAGAGCCTTCCAGGTTCCATCTGTGGCCGGAGACCTCTGCCTGTGCCACAGGGCTCCATAGCCAAATAGTGCTGGGATAAAGCTAGACTCCCAGGAGTGTGGACAAGGTTGTCTGCTCAGAGGGACCCACCTGGAATCCCAGTACACTGACTGAGGAGTGGTCTTCTGGTTTCTTTCGGTGGCCAGGGAGTAGATATTGTGACACAGAGCTCCATACTCAAATAGTGCCAGGAGAGAGCTGGTATCCCAGGAGTGCTGACACACCTTCGAGCACAGGCAAGACCACCACTTCTGTTCAAATTCACTGGATCAAGAGGGACTCTTGCAGAACCATCAGGACACAGGAACCAAGGAATAGCTGGGGACAAGATCCTTCTGGTTTCTGTCTGCACCCCAGAGCTGACCCTGTGCCACAGCTCTCCAAACCCAAATTCCTCTCAGAGAGAACTGGTCTTCAAGGAGTATTGACACAGAGGCTTGCAGGAGGGACAAGCCACAGCCAGAGAGAGTAGGACCAGCTAACACCAGAGTTAACCAGATGGCGAAAGGCAAGGGCAAGAACACAAGGAACAGAAACCAAGGCTACTTGGCATCATCAGAACCCAGCTCTCCCACCACAGCAAGCCCTGGATACCCCAACACACCAGAAAAGCAAGACTCTGATTTAAAATCATTTCTCATGATGATGATAGAAGACTTTAAGAAGGAAATAAATAACTCCCTTAAAGAAATACAAGAGAACAGAGGTAAACAACTAGAAGCCCTTACAGAGGAAACACAAAAAT
>CM052717.1:58653572-58817752 GCA_028551405.1 Uromys caudimaculatus | reverse complement strand
TGTAGACCTGCTGTCCTCACACTCACTGAACTTATCATGTAGACCTGCTGTCCTCACACTCACTGAACTTATCATGTAGACCTGCTGTCCTCACACTCACTGAACTTATCATGTAGACCTGCTGTCCTCACACTCACTGTTGTTCACTTCCACGTCCAACCTCCAGACTTACTTCTAAGTTACGAATGCAGATGAGTGTGTGCTTGGGTGTGTGCACGCACATGTGAGTGCTCTGCTCCAAGACGCCAGAAGAGGGCATTGGATGCCCTGGAGTTGGAGTGCCAGGCAGTTTTGAGTCTGCTGATGTGGATGCTGGAAACTCAGCCTGGGTCCCCTACAAGAGCAGAAAGTGCGCTGGACTGCCCAGCCATCTCTCTGGCTCCCCAGAGTGTGTGTGTGTTTTGCTTGGAGAATTCGTGGAGCAGAGGATGTGAATGCTGAATGTTTAGAAAGTCTGGAAATCAGAGGTGTGTTTCAAAGCCGTATGCAGAGTTTTGTGGCTTTAAATAGTATAATATAGAATAAGAGAGAGTATTGGAAAGTAAACGGTCTGCCAAAAGGACAGATACAGCTAAAAAGTAGATTAATAACTAGACAATACGAAGACACTTGGTGAAAATGACAGCCATCAGTATGACCTCATCCACCAGTTCACTAAGATGGAAGAAACGGGGTAGAAATACAGAAACTAAAAACCAGAAGCCAACTGTGACATCAAAAGTGGCATGTCTACACAAATCTGAAGTCTTAGAAAAAATTGATTTTATCCTAGGAAAATGGGAATTACCAAGTGTGGCCCCAGAAAACAAATTCTGTAGTTTTAATAGGGAATATTTCACCATTCTTTACCCTAAAAATATCAGACACTGGGGATTTTCTTTGATTATGGCAAGTTTTTCCTGCACTAGGGGTGGATCTAATGGCTTTGCATTTAAGGTAAATGATCTGTTTTTCAGCCACACCCCTAACCCCTCACTGGGTGATTCTAGGCAGGTGTTCTAGTCTTGACCTATAGCTTTAGCTGCCCAGATTCTTATAATAATAATAATAATAATAATAATAATAATAATAATAATAATAATAGTAATAATAATAAGCCCAGATTCTTATAATAATAATAATAATAATAATAACAACAACAACAACAACAATAATCCCACTCTAGGACACATTTTATAAAGCTGTCACAATGCCAGCATCAAACTGCAGTTGGTTTTCTTGTGCTACTTAGAACAGTGGCTGAGAATACCGAACTGGCAGACAGCAAACCACTGCTCCTAGGGAAGCGTGTTTATGCACATGTGTATATATACATCACATGTAGATATAACCTGGAATCTTGACGCCCCACCCTCATTGACCGTACATTATTTTATGAAAGAGAAGTTGAGGTTCAAAAGGATTGAGTGATGTCACTGATTCCGTGCCCCAGCTGGAGTGGAAATCTGTCCAGCTGACATCAGGACTGGTGTCCTTGCTGCACTGACCCCCTCCTGTCCTCACCCTCTGTGTTTGTATGAACGTACTGAAAAGGATGACTGGCTCCAGCCAGGACCCGTGAACACTGGGCATCTTGAATTGGTCACGGCCTTGTGTGTGCACAAATGACTGCATGCACACTGGGTGTGCTGAGATCACAGGTATGTAGCCCCACATCCAGCTCAGGCCTCAGACCCTCACTGGCCTTTCTGCAGTCATCATCCCAGCAGTGGACTCGAGGACAAGCCTGCACACTGCACCCGGCTGGTTCACGTGCACACACCTGTGCCTCTGGCTTCCCCGCCCCCACCTCTGCTGAGACCCAGCACTCTGCAGTAGGCACTTTTGCCTTTGCTCCCTTCTGGGGGACACATGCGACATGCCCTTTTTTCTTTTGGGCTCCTGTCTTGTTTTAATGACCTGTAGTCCCTGTTCCTCTCTTATGGTTCTTTCTGGGACTCTTTCCAATTGGGTTGGAATTCAGAGCTGCCCTACAAAGAGCTTAGGGAAATGCCCAGTGATCTCGAAGATGCTAAGTCACCCAGCCTTGCTCTTCAGGAGTTGCTCCTGTTGCTGCATCTGAGCCCTTGGGGTCCTCCTAAGGCCGCTCCTTGGTTTCTAGTCTCTTCTTGAATGAGACCCCAGGTCTCTTCTGTCCACCCTCATTTCTAAGGTCTGCATGCTGGTAGTTCCCAGTGAAGACCCCACTCAGGGATTCCCCTGAAATGGAGACCTGTGTATCTGCCCCTTAGTTGTCCAACTTCTGGTGTCCAGTGGGTGTTTCAGATGCAGAGGTCTGAGCCCTGGCCTGCCCTTGTGTTTCCCGTACCTGCAACTCAAAGCATCATGTCTGACCAGCATAGGCCAGAAGGCTCCAGAGGCTCTTGCTCATTCAGACCCTCCGTGGACTCCGTAGCAAGTCCTGCGTCTAAGCACATACAGTGTCCAAAAGGGTGACTGTCTCAAGATTGTGCCTTTTCTCTGTCTCTACAACAGACCCCTGATGCAAGTCCGGCTTGTTCCCTTAGTTTTAAAATGGGTGTAAACAGTGGCTTTCATTATGAGATGTCAAGCCTGCTTGTCCTTACGCTTGTCTGTCCACCTCCCATGACCCCTCTTGTCTTGCTCATCTCTTTTCTGCTTCTGCTTTGGTGACTGTGTCCCTGCTGAAAAGCTAGACATGAGGAAAACATTGAAATACTTGGTCTCTGTCCTGTCTTGCTCTCCATCCTTCTAGCCCCTCCCTCTACCCTGCGTAGCCAGCCCTTTGCTTCTGTGTCTCAGGTATGTTTTATGTCTAGATCTTGCATGTGAGGGAATATGTGTACTATTGATCTTTCTGAGCCTGGCTTATTTCACCCAGTGGTCCGAAATGGACCACCCAGAACTCTGCAGTTGGAGGGGCACCTTAGTGGTTAAAAATACACAGTTCTCTTCCCAGAGGACCTGAGTTTGATTTCCTGTGCCTATGTCAGGCCGGTTATGTGACTCTGGCTCCTTGGGATCTGGCACCCTCTTGTGGCCACTCCGGGCACCTGCACTTTTGTGGTATATACTCACAAAGACACATAAATAAAAATCTTCATATGTAGAATGCATATGTATTATATAAGAGTGTGTGTGTGTGTGTGTGTGTGTGGTGGATCCAAGCATAGTGGTACACATCTATAATCCTAACACAAGGTAGAAGCGCAAAGATCAGTGCTAGCCAGCCTGGGCTACCTAGTGAGACCTTGTCTCAAAATAAAATATAAATCCCCTGTGCTTTGCAAGCTTAACGTGTATAAAAACAAACTCCTAACTCCCCTTTGCGTACTCCACCCTTCCAAGCTCTTAAGTTACAGGCCCAGAGCCCGTATCACCTACGAGACCAGGAGATGTACCCACCTCCTGCCCTTGATTCCTGCTCCCCCCTGTACCTCATCTGCACCCAGGCTGCCACCCCCTCCTGGCAGTTCTTCCTGGTGCTCCCATGAGGCTCAGTGTCATTGCCCTTCCCTCAGGAATCCACTTGGCCCACAGTCACCTCCAGACCTCTGCCCAAACACCATCTCACCAGCACAGCACTCTGTCTTTTTTTTGAGACAGGGTAAACTATACAGACCTGTCTGGCTAGGAACTCACAGAAATCCATCTGCTTCAGCCTCCCACATGCTGGGATTAAAGGCACGTGCCACCACACCTACACCCAGTTACTTTGAAAAATACTTTTTAGATTGATTTATTTTCTGTGCGTGCACACCATGTGGCGACAGTGGAAATCGGAAGACAGGGTTGGGTGCCCTGGAACTGACTCAGGTTGTGAGCTCTCACAGCCTCTTCCTTTGTTCTGTGTACTGGTCTTGTTTTTTTTTGGGTCCAGGACTGGATTCTTAGACCTCGTTTCCGCCTGCTCAAAGCATATATGGCTCTCCTGGCTTCTTCCTCGTCTGTTTTTCTCGGGCTTCTGTTCACCAGCATCCGCCTAGATCTCATGTTGCAGGATTTTCATACTCTTCAAAGCAAGGTGTCTCTGGGATAAATCGGGTTAATCCGCAGATGCTGCTGGTGGCTTCCGGGCAGGCCCAGTGGAGCTGGTAGAGCCTGCAAGACTTAACCTTCTCACCAGCCTGCTTGTCAGCTGTCACGTGTCACAGCTTTAGTCAACTCTAGGGCAGGAATCCTTCCATCCTAACAGATGGATGGGAATTTAACCAGACAATAAGCCATGTACGTGCAGTAAATATGTTTGCCAGGGGCATGGTTCCCAGTGCGGGGCTCTGCACAGCTGTCTTCCCTTGAGCGCCCCGATTCTTGGTGAGATGATTTGTTAACTGAAACAGCATTTCGGAGAGTTAATGGGTCGTTGGCTTCTCCATTCCCAGCAGCCCAATTATTGGGAGATGGGAGGGAACAGTTTTTATCAACAGAAGTTACTGATGTGAGATTTTTTAGAAATGAACTTGCTGTGTTCCTGAGTTGCGTGCCATCATTCTCAAAGGGCCTGATAACCTTTCAGGTGTTGCCAGAATCATGCTTGGGTGCCCTCGGGGGTACAGATCGTGAACTGTGAACAGTCCTTTTATTCTCCTCTTTTAGCACTTACACTGCTATCCAAGCTGCTACTGAAATGTTTTTAGGGCTGCAAATCTTTGAAAATACAGTTCACAGGGCTGGAGAGATGGCTCAGGGGTTAAGAGCACTTACTGCTCTCCCAGAGGTCCTGAGTTCAGTTCCCAGCACCCATATTGTCGGCTCATAACTGCCTGGAACTCTGTATTCCAGTGCTCTGACCCCCTCTGCCGGCTCTGTGGGATTGTGCGTGTGAGTGTGCATGCGCACAAATGAACAAGCGTGCAGCTCATCTGTCTGCTTTTTTCTGTTACTATCTTCAGACACGGTTTTATTCTTCCACCAAATTCTGCTCAGTACCTATGCAAATTAAAATGTAGAGCATTGGTCCGCTTTGCATTCTGCAGAGGGTAACCTCCACCGGTGCAGGTTTTCACTGGCGAGATCCACCAGACAAAGTATGAACTGCTGTAGAACTGGGGAAGCGTTTGAGCGAGGCAGATGTTCCCTTAGCAGGAAGCAGATGTAAAACCTGCAAGTGTCTGTCTAATAAAGGATAGCATTTGGTTCTAGACAGCTGGTGCCAAGATTACCAATTAATCATGTTTGAATGCGTTCTTTACTAATTACATCCCTCTTTGGTTTTCACTGTTCTGGGTACAGTAAAGAGGGGGAAGGGCAGCCCAGAAGCCTTCCACACGTTATACTCTGAATAACCCCTCTTCTTTTATAAGCCTTTTTCCCCCTTAGAGCCCTATAGGAAATGAAGCCCAAAGATGTGAATGACTGAGCTGGCTCCCCCACTGCGACTTTAGGATTAGAGTTAGGATGCTCTGTTGAAGGCAGAAGCTTGCTCTGTAAACGCTCAAAGGCAGCTGGAGAAAAGAGGAGTGTAATTACACTTAATGTGGGCTTATTTTTGTTTCATTTATTTATTTATTTATTTATTTATTGCATGGACAAAAGCTAGTATTTGCTCAGTTAACATCAATAGGCAGTCTCCATGGTTATTTGACTGGGTGGGAATTTGAATGGTGCAGAAACACAGGATACCGGTTTGGTCTTACATTATCAAAGCAATAGACTGTGTTTGCAAAGATTAAAAATGGCCGAGTTGGTATAATCACTAGGAAAGGTTGCCTCTTTCTGCTTCGAAAGATAAATCAGTACCACTGTGAAAGCCAAGAAGAGGCGCTGTCCCCATAGTCCTTTGCATGAAGCGGGTATGCTAAGGTTGATTTAGGACTGGTGGCTTTTCATTGTTTGGATTTTTTTGTTTTTGTTTTGCCTTTACAATATCGTGTGCAGGCCAGGCTGTCTGTACTTCTGGGCTGCATCTACAGGACTCTTCCTTATTCTTTGTTTGGTTTCCAGACAGGGTTTCTCTGTAGCCCTGGCTGACCTGGAACTCACTCTGTAGACCAGGCTGGCCTCGAACTCAGAAATCCGCCTGCCTCTGCCTCCCGAGTGCTGGGATTAAAGGCGTGCGCCACCACCGCCCAGCTTTCCTCCTCTTCTTTAATGCCTGTCAATGCTTATTTTCAATAAAAGAAAGTTCGGTATATGAAGTTTGTCCTCACATGGTCCTAGAAGGAAACAGGACCAGCTAATAGTTTCCTGGAGTCAATAGTTGGATATTTTGGCCTTCTTATAAAATTCCTTTTGAACTGTGCTTGTGTGTGCATGTGTATGCACATATGTATCTGTGGGTGCGTGGGGGGGTGTCGTGGCGCATCTGTGTAGGTTAGAAGACCTCTTGCAGGGGTCTTTTCTCTGCTTCAGCCGTGCGGGCTCAGGATGGAACTCAGGTTGTCGGGCTTGATTGCAGGCTACCTTCTCAGTCTCGGTCCTAATAACTTAGTTATTAGGAATATTTTTTTAGTGATTTTTCCACAAGCACATGAGTGGTTTCTTTGTGTTTTTATATTTTATAGAAGTTTTTCATGTTTGCGTGTGTGTGTGTGTGTGTGTGTGTGTGTGTGTGCGTGTGTGTGTACATGTGCCCTCGTGTGCATGTGTGGAGCATATATTTGACAAGACATGTACAGCGGTCAGAGGATAGCTGGCGGGAGTCTGGTCTCTATTTCTACCAAGTGGGTCATGGGGATGGAACTCAGGTCGTCAGGCTTGGCAGCAAGCACCTTCATCTGCTGAGCCCACTTGCTGGCCCAAATTCATAGTGCTTTTAAAGGATAGAAAAAATATTTCAAGGGTGGGAGAAATACATTAATTTTCAGGTCTGAAGATAAATAGCCCAAGTGGTTCTTTTTTTAAAAAAAAAAGTTGTTTGTTTTCAATTTTATGTATAATGATTGCATGTCTATATGTTTGTAAGTATACTGTGTGCATGCAGTACCCCGGAGGTTGGAAGGAGGCATCAGATTCCCTGGGGCTGGAGCAACAGACGGTTGTGAGTTACCATGTGCATGTTGGGAATTGAACCCATATCCACTGTAAGATCAGCCAGTACTCTGAACCACTGAGCCATCTCTCTAGCCCATAAATGGTTCTTTTAAAAACTGTTTATTAGTCTTTGAAAAAAAAAAATCATGCAAGTAGGAATGAGCAAAGACAAAGTGAGATGAGAATTTAGCAGCGTGGTAAGCAAGTGTGAGTGTTTCTGACCTCTCCCGGCTGCCTGAGGTGTGTGGCGTATGGATCTGTGTGCTAACGTGTATATTCCATCACTGTTGACTCTCCAGCCCCAGAGTGCTGAGAACAGTTAATCACTTGGGTCTAGTGGTGACTTGTGAGTTTCTTTGTAGTTGTAAGTTTCGTGAAACCATGAACTTTGAAATACCCCTTAAATGAAAAAAGTTCTGTCAGGTTTTTAAAAACGTTTTTATGGAAACACATCTACAAGTGTAGAGAGAATAATGACCCAGCCCCTCTCCCAGCATCAGCCTTCTTTTGGTTGTTTTGAGGCAGGGTCTCTCCATATAGTCTCCAGGTCAGCCTTGAACTCATGATCCTCCTGTCTCAACCTCCAGCGGGTAGGATTGCAGACGCTAGCCTCTGTGCCTCACTACGTCAAGATTTCTGGTGTGTGCAGAGTATCTTTTTCTCTCCTAAACCCTGCAGTTCCTCATCTCGTCTCTATAGTAACAGTGGGTGTTTCAACAAAACTAGGTCAAGTAAACCCAGTAGTTCTCACTTTGTTTCAGGAAGTAGAGCGAGAAATCTCATTCAGGACGGAATGTGGACTGTACTATTCTTACTACAAGCAGATGCTGCAGGCTCCGACCCTCCTGCAAGGTAATCCCAACCGCTACTCAAGCGGGCATGCCGACTCCTCTATCTCGTCTCCTTCCCTCAAGCCTCCCTCTGCCCCTCTTTGCACCTGGCGCATTGTTTTTTTGTGCGTGTGTGTGTGTGCGTATGCACGTGTTTGTTTTGTTTTGAGACAGAGTCTTTTTACATGGCCCTGACTGTCCTGGAACTCATGGTGTAGACCTGGCTGACCTTGAATTCAGAGGTCCACCTGCCTCTGCCTCCTGAGTGCTGGGATAAACAAATGGGCCACCACACCTGGCTGGTAATTTTAAATGTATGAATGTCTGTGTACCACGTGTGTTCCTGGTGCCTGTGGAAGTTGGAAGATATTGTGTTCCCTAAGACTGAGTTACAGATGGTTGTGAGCTGCCATGTTGGTGCTGGGAATCAAACCAGGGTCCTCTGGAAGAGCAGCCAGTACTCTTAACTTGGGTTCCCCGTAGCTTCTGGTTTTATTTTATCAGATTGTAATCCCATTCAAGGTATGTGTCTTCTCCGTTTTCAAAGAGGGGACCAGAGGCGAAGGAGGCAGGTAGTGTCCTAACAAACCCAAGCAATGAAATTCCCACTGCCTCCAAAACCTTCCACACAGTCACCATGGGGACACCTGAGATGCAGTGAGCCAGCATCTCTTGTATATGCTGGCCCTCTCTTCTTGAGAGTTTTTCTTAACAGTTTTAATTTAGCCTCTGACTCTGCCTTCATCATACTGGCTAATTCTGAATTTTTTTGTCAGCATTAAAGCTATATTATCTGGTTTGGCAAGAGTTGTCAGGGTCCCTGAAAATTTAAGGTAACCTCTCAGGATGCTGAGGGCAGGGGTGCCACCATGGAGCTGGGTCTCTGTCCCCTTGTGGCTGGCATAAGCCCAGGTCAAGGTCTCAAAAGCAGTAGTTCCTCAGAATGTACCTGTGACAGAAGCGTGTTCTGATGAGTGTCTGTTCCATCGTATGAGATGGCTTTTCCTCTCTGGAGCATCTGTGGGCATGACATGGGGAGATTTGTTTCTGTCAATCCCAGCCTGTGAGCCCCTGCCTCGTGTCAAAACAACTCAGATGTCGTTGACGGTTGACCCAGGCCAAGCGGTCCTGTGATGAGTAGTTTTGAAGAAGAAATTATCTTTTAAGAAATCCTTTGACAAATTCCACGTGTGTATATAATGCTTTTGGTCATTTTTACCGTCCCTGTTACCCACTGTCATTCCCCTGCATGCTTCCTTCTCAGTGAGTTTCCCACCTACCTTCATGTCAGGTTTTTGTTGTTGTTTTGTTTTGTTTCATTTTCTTTGTGATCTACTGAGTTCAATCAAGATTGCCAGCATAATCATTTTTGGGTGTTTACTGGAGCCTAGCAACCATTGCCTGAGTACCATTGAAGAGAATCAATCCCCTGCCCCAGCAAACATTACTGCCAGTAGCGTCTCAGGGTATGTGTGGGGTGGCATTCTAATTTTTAATGGTCATTTCTTATTTTTTGAGAAGCCTCTGTACTTCCACAGCCGCTACTCCCACAGGAAGTTGGGGACGGTTTTGGGAACTGGTGACTTCTGGTAGTTGGCAACAGTTCCTCTGTCCTCGGATCGTCTCCAGCACTTGTTGCCATTTTCTTTCTTGAAGACAGCCATTCTGACCAGCATGAAATAGGATCTCAAGTCATTTCAGTTTGCGTTTCCCTGAAGGCTAATGATGGTTAACACTTTTTAAAATATTTATCAGCCATTGCTGTCCTTTCTTTTGAAAACTGTTCAGTTCATTAGCCCATTTATTGATTAGCAGTTTTATTTTTATGGTGTTCAGGTTTTGCATTTTTTTATATAGCCTAGATATTAATCACCTGTCTAAGATGTAGCTGGCAAAGATTTTCTCTGATTCTATAGACCTTTGTGTTCACTCAGATTGTTTCCTCTGCTGTGCAGAAGCTTTTTTATTTCATGTCATCACATGTGTCAGATTGGGGGACTGCCCCGTTGGGGTTCTGTTCAGAAGTTCTTAAGTGTGCCTTTATTGTGGCTTGTTTTCCTCTACCGGGTGCCAGCCTTGTGGGTTGGCTGGCTCTGTGGTTTACTCCGAGCTGTTCTGACCGCACTCTCAACGTAATGCTGAGTCTGTGAGCCGTGCTGGGTGGATGGAGAAGTGCAATTGTCATCTTTCACTCTTGGTTTGTTTTCATGTGCCCTTAGGTTTTCATGGCTTAATCTATGACAATAAAACAGAATCCATGAGGACAATCAACCTCCTTCAACGAATGAATATTTACCAAGAAGTTTTTCTCAGTGTTTTATATAGAGTTCTCCCCATACAGGTATGTAGTTTCCTGTCCTTGAGTTTGTAGGGGCTGATGAAGTTCCACACTGCCACTCAGAGTGGACATTTCACTCTGGGTCTCCTGACTTCAGCTGCCTCGGTAGAGAAGCCTCGCTATGGGCACTGTATTTGCTTTGTTTGTTTGTTGTTTTTAATCCTATAAAATACTGTTATTTTATTTTTACAAGTAGAGCTTCCTGGCTTATGTCATAATTATGCATGCAGTCTAGAAGCTTGAGAAAAAGTTTCATTTGAAAATGTGTAGCCATTCCTCTACGTGTAACCTGTTTCTCTATGACTTACGTTTGTGTGTTTGTTTGTTTGTTCTTGTTTTTATTTTTTCAAGACAGGGTTTCTCTGTGTAGCCTTGGCTGTCTTCTTTCTCTGTAGACCAGACTGACCTCCAACACATGGAGATCCTCCTGCCTCTGCCTTCCCAGTGCTGGGATTAAAGGCATGTACTACCACCACCACCTGGCTCTATGACTTGCCTTTATGATTTAAAAAATATGCATGAAATTATCAGATCACAATCAGCACTTCTCACATGAATGAGGCAAAATTAGCAAAGGTTAGACCTTGCTTTGCCTAGAGACCTCCTTCCTTCAAGTTTGAAGAAAAACTGCTGCTTGCTCATAGGTGGAAAGCGCTGATGACCTGCTGCTAGGGCCAGCTGCAAGCTCAACATTCCCTTTCTATAGACGCGTTCTATAAGGATTTCTTTTATTTTGGACTGTGTATGTATGTATGTGTGCCTGTGTAGGGGTTTGTGCATGTGAGTGTGGGTTTATAGAGACCAGAAGCATTAGAGTCTCCAGGAGCTGGAGTTACAGGCAATTGTGAGCTGCCAAGCATGGGTGCTGGGAACTGAACTAAGGTCCCCGTAAGATCCGTATGCACTTTCAAGCACTGAGCCAGCTCCCTAGGCCCCTCCATGTGAACTGACTCATTCTCTCTCTAGGCTTCTCTCTGTGAACCAGCTCCCTAGGTCCTTCCATGTGAGCCAGCTCATTCTCTAGGCCCCTCTGTGTGAACTGGCTCCCTAGGCCCCTCTGTGTGAACTGACTCCCTAGGCCCTTCTGTGTGAACTGGCTCCCTAGGCCCCTCTGTGTGAGCCAGCTCCCTAGGCCCCTCTCTGTGAGCTGGCTCCCTAGGCCCCTCTGTGTGAACTGACTCCCTAGGCCCCTCTGTGTGAGCCGGCTCCCTAGGCCCCTCTGTGTGAACTGACTCCCTAGGCCCCTCTGTGTGAGCCAGCTCCTTAGGCTCCACCGTGTGTGCCAGCTTGTTCTCTAGGCCCCTCTGTGAGGGCCAGCTCCTTAGGCCTCTCTGTGGATGTAGTTTTTAAGTGCCAGTAAGGAGGATTGGGACATCTGTGATGAACTTTAATGGTTTGGGGAATGAACCAAGGGCCTGGCGTGTGCCAGGTGTGGTGTTTAAGTGGACATAGCTGCCATAGGCTTAAATGTTTGAATGCTTGATCCCCTGCTGGTGGAACTGTTTGGGAACGGTTGGGGGTGTGTTGGATGGGGGCAGGCTTTGAGGTTTCAAAAGCCAGCACCATTCCCAGTTAGCTTTGTCTCTGCCTCCTGCTTGTGGATCAGGTTGTAAGCTCACAGGTCCAGCTCCAGTCTGCCTTCCGTGCTCCCGCCATGGTGGCCATGAACTCACCCTCTGAGATTGTGAGCCCCCAATAAACTCTTTCTTCTGTTGGTCACAATGTTTCTTCACAGCAAGAGAACAGTAGCTAAGATACTAGGCACAGGCTACCACTGAGTCGTGTCCGCAGCCCCGATGAACAGTTTTTATTGTTGTCTTTTACAGAAATATCTAGAGCCGGTTTATTTTTATATCTACACTCTTTTTGGGCTCCAAGCAGTCTACGTCACGGCTCTTTATATAACCAGCTGGCTCCTTAGTGGCACCTGGCTGTCAGGACTGTTGGCAGCTCTCTGGTATGTCACCAACAGGTGAGTTGGGTCAGTTCACTCTTCTTTCCTTGTTTTCTTATGCAGATAATGGCTGTGAACAGTGTGCTTAGTGAGCCAAAACATGGTAATGCCATAGTTCTTGGGTTGAGAGTGTTTTTCTTATTTAGCAAGGGAGAAAGCTCCATTCAGAAGTTTTCTCATCTGAGAAGCAGAGTACCACATTACAGCGCCGTCGGCTATCATCCCTCAGCCGTTGCGTGCTTGCTCTGTGGTCAGCATCCCCTCAACCACACAGTCTAGGTCTTCCCTCAACAGTAGGGAGGTGTGTGAGAGTGTGCGTGTGAATGAAAGTGTGTGAATGAGTGTGTGTCTGTGTGTGTGTGAGTGTGTGTGTGATTGTGTTGAGTGTGTTTGTGCGTGTATGTGTGTATGTGACAGTGTGTGTGTGTGTATATGTTAAAGTGTGTGTGAGTGTATATGAATGTCTGCATGTGTATATGTGAGAGTGTGTGTGTGTGTAAATGTGAGTGTGTGAGAGAGTATATGTGAAAGAGTTTGAGTGTGGGGTGTATGTGTATATGTGAGAATGTGAGTGTATATGTGGAAGTGAGTGAGTGTGTATGAGTGTGTATATGTATATATGTGAGTGTGCATGTGTGTGAACGTGCATGCATGAGTGTGTATGTGAGACTTTGTGTGTGTGTGTATGTGTGTGTCAAAGTGTGTGCACGTGTATGTGAGAGAGGGTGTGTATGCATATCTGTGTGTGAGTGTGCGTGTGTGTGTGTGATAGCGTGTGAGTATGTGTGTTTGTGTGTATGTTGCCCCCAGGGTATTATTGTATTTGCCCTGGAGCCATTCTGCTACTAAACTATGTCCCAAAATTTCCTAGTAACTTTCAAGTTGTGTGACAGGGTCTCACTGCATTGCTAGGCTGTCTTACACTCATTCTGTAGCTCAAGCAGGGTTTGAATTCAGATCCTCCTGCCTCTGCTTTCCTAGCTGCTAAATAGACACCTCCCCCAGCACACCAGCTTCCCCGTCCATCATGGTAGGGTTTGCAGCAAAATACCCAGTGCTGTATTATTATGTAATTCTTTTATTATTTAGTGTTATCAATATATGTTCCCATATATTCAAGAGTATTGGCAGGCACTCAGAAGGCTAAGACAGGGGGATCTCCACAAGTATGATTGTACCCTGAATTATATAGCAAGTCACCGGCCAGCCTGGCTGGGCTACATGAGACCCTGGTCTTAAAGATTTATTGAATTGTTGCCCAACTTACAGTAGCAGCAACAATGTTTACTAAGGGCCTTAAAACTTTAACATGAAATCTCATATAGATTTTCTTCTTAATCTTATGAAAACTACTTTTTTTTTTTTTGGTTTTTCGAGACAGGGTTTCTCTGTGTAGCCCTGGCTGTCCTGGAATTCACTCTGTAGACCAGGCTGGCCTCGAACTCAGAAATCCACCTGTCTCTGCTTCCCAAGTGCTGGGATTAAAGGTGTGCGCCACCACTGCCCGGCATGAAAACTACTTTTAACTTTAGTCTTATGTATTTAAACGTTTGCCCTCATATGTGTATTACCATGTGTGTGTCTGGTATACCTATGAAGGCCAGGAGAAGGTATCAGATTCTCCGGAACTAGGGTTAGAAACAGTCGTGAGTTGGCATGTAGGTGCTGTGACCTACATCTGGGTCCTCTGCAAAGAACACCTAGTGCTTTCTCCAGCACTCTCAAAATAATTTTTTATTATAAGCCTAGTGAGTGCTTATAATATACTCAGTACTTTATAAAATTTTATTCTATTAATAACCCTACATGGGGCTGAGTTTGGTGGTGTACCAAAAATAGAGACAGACAGCCTCTGAGTTCTAGGCCAGCCTGGTCTACATAGTGAGTTCCAGGACAGCCAGGGCTACACAGAGAGACCCTGTCTCAAAACAGAACAACAGCCCCACAAGGTAGCTACTATAACCTCTGTTTTAGAGGTATGAACCTTGGCTCGGAAGGGTCTCACCTGAGCTCTCACTCTGAACGCCACGGTCATTTTTTTGAGGTTGTTATCAATCGCCCAGTCTGTGCATGTGTGTTTCTCAGTACTGATTATATGGAGGTGAAAGCTCACCTCCTTTTGCCTTCTGGAGACTACATTCAAGTGGGGGTGATTCACCTGAGAAGGCCATCAGCAAGCCTCAGTGTCCGATAAAAAGCACCAAAGAGGGGAGAGCCTCGGGGGCTGGAGAGATGGCTCGGCACTGACTGCTCTTGCAGAGGGCCTAGGTTTGGTTCTCAGTACCCAGATCATGACTGCCTGAAACTCCAGCTCTAGGTGATGCAGTGCCCTCTTCTGGCCACTACTGGCAAAACATTCATGTACATAAAAATCTTTAAAAGAAAATTTTGCCTACAGCATCTAGAGAACAGTGTGAGGAGGAGTTTGGCGTGGGCCTCCGTGGCCGTACCCTAGCTAACATGGGCTGGGTCCCACCACTTAGCTAATAAGGCACAAGGGCAATTTCACGTCATGAGGACAGTGGTGAGGGTGGCAGTGGCAGTTGCTGTTGAGAGCCAGTGGCTAGAATCTGTGTGTCCCTCAGCTAATGCCCTCTAGCTTTCCTGTTAGGGTTCCTTGAGGAAGTTGTTGCAAGAACAATTTTGGCTGTTATTTTGGCTGTCTGTGTTCTCTTCCTACAGAATAGATACCACAAGAGTTGAGTTTACCATCCCACTGAGGGAGAACTGGGCTCTGCCTTTTTTTGCTATTCAGATTGCTGCAATTACCTACTTCCTGAGACCAAACTTACAGCCTCTTTCTGAAGTAAGTTTCTAGAACACTTTAATTACTTGTAAGTGTGTGTGAGTGTGTATGAGAGTGCATGTGTATGTGAGTCTGTGAGAGTGTGTGTACAAGTGAGTGTGTGAGTGTGAGTATATGAATGCTGGTTACAAGTGTGTATGAGAATGTATGCGTGTGTGTTGTCTGTGTGTGTGTCTGTGTGTCCATTCATGCGCGTGTATCCAGGTGTGTTGGGTACCACGGCATTCATGCAGAGATGAGAAAAACTCAGGGGAGTCGTTTCTAATCCTGCCATCTGTAAGACCCAGGAATTTAACTGGGGTTCTTAGTGTCTCCACCCACGGAGCTGTCTTGCCAGCCCAAAGTTTCTAGGGTACTTTTTAATCTGCTGGTTTTGTATAAGAAGCAAAAAACTGCAGTCCACAGGGACAGCTCTCAACTCATGATCAAATCTGTTATTTTTAAATTATGTGTGCATGCATGTGTGTGTGGATATAGGTACTTGGGTCCTGGTTCCTATGGAGGCCAAAGAAGGGCACCCATCTTCTCAGGCCAGAGTTACAGATGGTTGTGAGCGTCCTGTGTGGGGTGGGAGCTGAACTCATGCCCTCTGCAAGAACAGCAAGCTCTCTTGCTGCTGAGCCATCTCTTCGCCCCCAAGTTAAGCCCTCTCCCTCCAAACTTTTCCCTCCTTTGCCAAGAAATTGTCAAGTTAAAAATGTCCTTTTCACAACCTACCCTCAAGTAGATGCAGGGAGCCCACATTGTTCTGTGAAACCGAGGATTTCTAATCCGTGGCTTTTGAGATGTGGTTTGCTGTATTATGGCCCCCAGATCAGAGTGGAATGCACACACCATATGTGCGTGTTCATATGAGAAATCACTTCAGGATATTTGGAGCTCCCATTACAAATGCAAAGCTTTTCAAAGCAGCAGTTTCTGCCTCCTCTCCTTTTATTTGGTTCATGGGGTATTGGCTGCTCTCGAGAAAACTTCACTTCGAGGTTGTTTGAAGACTGGAGATGAGAATCCTTCAAAGGTTTGTTTTCTTTTGCTCCCACAGAGGCTGACACTTCTTGCCATCTTTGTATCAACTTTTCTCTTTAGCCTGACATGGCAATTTAATCAGTTCATGATGCTGCTGCAGGCGCTGGTGCTGTTCATCCTGGACTCCCTGGACATGCTGCCGGCAGTGAAGGTGAGCGCTGCCTGCCTTCCGCTCCTTGGTGCACACCCTTGAGTGGCTCTGTCGTAGGCTCCGATGGACACTGATACAGGCTGTGACAAAGGTGAAACTGTTGACCTGTGTCATTGGGCTGTGGTCACCTGAAGCTAAGAACTGTGTGCAGCCCAGTTTGACAATTCAACACATTTTTTGACATTTACCCACTTACTTTATGTAGATGGATGCTTTGCCTGCATGTATGTATGTATGCCACACGTGTGCACGCAGTACCCACAGAGGCCAGAAGAGGGCATAGGATCCCCTGGAACCGTAGTTACAGATGGTTGTTAGCTATCATGTGGGTGCTGAGAATTGAACTTGGGTTCTCTGCAAGAGTAGCTAGTGCTCTTACTGCTGAACCTTTTCTCCAACCCCTCAACATTTTTAAAAGTTAAATAGTGTCTCTAGGCACTGGAGGGATAACTCAGTGGTTTAGAGCACTTACTGCTCTGCAGAGGACTCAGGTTCAATACTTCACACTCTATAGCAGCTTGTATAGAGTTACACACCTGCAAGTCCAACCCCAGGAGATCCAGTGCCCTCTTCTGACCTCCACAGCACTACACACATATGGTACACCTAAACTTATGCAGGCAAATAATATAAATAAATAAACAAATCATTTGCATGTACATCTATTTAAGTGAGACACAGTGTCTCAGTCAGTTGCCATTTATAACCATGGCTTACAATTTAAAATACAGCCATAGCTCTTAAGTTTTCTTAATATAGAGTACATATATGCGTGTGTGTGTGTGTGTGTGTGTGTGTGTGTGTGTTTATATATATATTTGATAGGGCATATATTCTTTTGGAGGTGTTTTGATTTTTTTAAAAAAGGATTTATTTTAATTTTATGTATACGAGTGTTTTGCTTGCATGTGCATATGTGTACCATGTGTGTGGCCTGGTACCTGCAAAGGCCAGAATAGGGCTCCAGATCCCCTATAATCAAAGTTAAAGATGGTTCTGTGCTGACAAATGAGTGCTGAGAGCCAGACCTGGATCCTCTGAAGGGGTAGCAAGTGATCCTAACTGCTAAGCCATCTGGAGATAGGGTCTTACCCTATAAGCCAGGCCAACCCTGGAGCTTCCAGCAGTCCTCTGGCCTCAGCCTCCTAAGTGCTGGGATTACAGGGATGAACCACCATTCCTGACCAAACAATTATTTTCTTCTATAATATTTTATAAAATGTTTATAGACACATTCTCCCAATACATGGAATATGTGTTTTTGTTGACTGGTCAAACACTCGATATAAATAAAGCCATGTCTGTCTTCTGGCGTGTGCTGTCCTTTAATCACGGTTTGGCTTGATAGTATTCATTTCAGTCACAGGAACATAACTCACAGACAGATACTTACATAATTTTTTAATTAAATCTTTTATAAAGAGAGTTAATGGCTAGAGAAATGGCTCAGCACTTCAGAATGCCTACTGGCTTGCAGAGGATCCCAGGCTTGATTCTCAACACCCCCTTGGCAGCTCCAACTGCCTATAGCCCTGCCATCCTGGGCCCCTGCATGTATGTGCACACATCCATAAGATGTAAGTAGTTTTTGAAAGGGAGAGCCTGAGTCAGACAAGGCAAAATGCACACACTTCTTGTTCCAGTCCCAAGTACAGTGTAAAGCCCTGGGCAGATTCACAAAGCAAATGACTGACCACGGAGTAAGATCTCTGTGTGGTGGTTGGAATGAAAATGGCCCCCACAGGGAGTGGCACTAGTAGGAGGTGTGGCCTTGTTGGAGGAGGTGTGGCCTTGTTGGAGGAGGTGTGGCCTTGTTGGAGGAAGTGTGTCACTGGGGGTGGGCTTTGAGATTTCAAATGCTCAAGTCAGGCCCAGTGTCTTTCTCTTCCTGTGGCCTGCTGATCCAGTTGTAGAACTCTTGACTCCATCTCCAGCACCAGGTCTGTAAGCCAGCCCCAATGGAACGTTTCCCATTATAAGAGTTGCTGTTGTCATGGTGTCTCCTCACAGTAAAACCCTAAGACAACTAGAAACTTCCAGACCAGAAGGAAAATGTGGCTGTGAGTCTTCTGGGTTTTCCTTTTCCTTCACAGTTTCAAGAGTAGGTACTAGAAAAACCCAAAACCCAGAAATAGCAGTAGAACAGCACAGAAACTCATAAGAACAACGTTCTCCTAGCTGAGGACCAGAAAAGAGAAAATTTATCAAGACAGAAAGCTTAACAGCCCATAGCAGCCAATACCTTACAAACACGTGCAGCTCCACTCCCAACCTGCCAGCAGGGGATCATGGGAGCACCTGGATTTTTGTTCTCACTCCTGGTACGTGCCAAGGCAGTGTCAGAAAATCTGGAATTTTCACCCCCTCCCACAGACCACATGGGGAATCTTACTTCAGCCCCCACTTAACTGTGCTGACATCCCTTCCCTCCTGCCAGGGTGGCGTCAAGGGAGGCCAACTGCATGCTTGCCTTTCACTGCCAAGGTCAGCAGGCTAAGAAACTTCCTAGTCAGAAGCACATGTGGTACTGTACTCAGTCCTAAATAGGACATCCATCTCAACCCCTGTCCCCCAGGTTCAAGAACATCATGGGAGGAGGGGCTGGTAGGTGGGGAGGAGGGCTGGGAGGACAGGCCCTGGCACTGCACCCATGGACTCGGTAGCTCTGGTTCCCCAGGTGAGGCAGCAGGCATCGCACTCAGTGGAGAGGAGATGAATGGGGAAGGGAGCCATGATAGGAATGCCTGGCTGGGTGAGAAGAGCTGGGGACATACATCTAGCTCATACACATAAAATTAAGATACACCCATGGGATGCAATATTAGTAACTTATCTCACTGCTGGACAGAAAATGGTAAGGATAAATGTTTATTTTGTCCCATGGCTTCAGAGAGATTTCAGTCTGTCTTAGCAAAGGCACGGTGATGAGATGGTTTGGTCCAGTCTGTGCTGTCCAGAGCATGAGGCAGCCTCTTGTTAGAGTCAGCAGGTGGGAAGCAGATCAGAACCAGAGCTGGGCATAGCTGCTGATGGCCGTAGTGGCTGCCTTCACTGCTGGGCCCATCTCCCAAAGACTCAGCTCTTCAGTCTCTGTCGGCTGTGGTTGCCTACACAAGACCCACACAAGATGAAGCCAGCCCAAATCCTGGCATCAAGGCCTCCTCAGTCGCTGCTGGCAGTGGATATGGCTGAGGGTGGGCGCATCATTCTGTCCTGAGGACGTGGCCCTGGTAGGTCCTCCACGCTCTGATGCATTTCTCACACCCGTGCACATATGGGCAGCACTAACTAGACTTAATGGGCTATCAAAAACAAAACAAAGACCTGAATTTGGGAGGGAGCATATTGCAAGACATAGGATAGAAATGGGCTAAAAATATGGTCATATTTGCTGCATACATGTATATAATTTCCCCCCAAATTTTTAAGGTACCACCAACCTTCAAAACATAAGCCTATGTTTTGAGGTATATTTCAGAATCAGATCTTTATAGTTATGTAGTGTATTGAAGTCCAAGTTTTTACAGAATAGTCATTGGTGTGAGAAAATTATACTGTATAGTGCAGTTTGTATGAAATGTTAGGCTCCAGTCGGAACCCACATTCCCTCTGTTGGTAACTGTATTGGGTGTTGACTGTTGGCCCCACCTTTCTATCAATTACTGTTCTGTTTACTGTTTCTGTGTACAGTTTGGTACCGTATCATCCTAAAAACCGCTATTATCCTATGCCCTGAGCTCCTGGTGATAACCAGGCAAGGCAGAGCCAGCAGGCCTCACTTCTCCATGCTTGAAGCAGACTGGTTTCCTCTGAGGTTAAAAGCTTGCAGCCATGATGGGTCAGAACTGCTGCTCCTCAAAACCGCCATTTTGCACAGGTCTATGGAATTGAAAAATGATCAATTCAATTTTTAGTCAAAAAATTTCATTGCTGTGAAGAGACACCATGACCAAGGCAACTCTTAATAAAGGACATTTAATTGGGGCTGGCTTACAGTTTCAGAGGTTCAGTCCATTATCGTCATGACGGGAAGTATGGCATGTTCAGACTCACATGAAGACAAGCACACACATGCACGCACACACACACACGCGCACACAAATAGACATCTTTAAAACTTTTTTCTGTCATCGAATGTGAAAAACAAATGGATTTATACAACCCAGTGCCCTTTTACCCAGTGCTTCTTGGAGGTAGGTATGCTTTCTGCTTGTACCCTGAGGTGTGAACGCTGTCCCGGGTCTTGCTCTCCTAACGAAGTCTCCATCCATTGGCTTCCTTGCAGGCCACCTGGCTGTACGGCATACAGATAAGCTGCCTGCTCCTCGTCTGCACGCTTCAGTTCTTTAACTCCATGATTCTGGGGTCGTTGCTCATCAGTTTTAACCTCTCAGTATTAATTGTAAGAAAACTTCAGGTAGGACGTTTTAATACTTACAAACTGTATTGTAAGATTTTAATTTTTAGCTCTCTTTCCCTCCCTTCCTCCGTGTGTGTATGTGTGTGTGTGTGTGTGTGTGTGTGTGTGTGTGTGTGTGTGTGTGTGTGTGTGTGTGAGAGAGAGAGAGAGAGAGAGAGAGAGAGAGAGAGAGTCTGTTTTCTGAATGTGCACATGAGTACAGCTCCCTATGGAGGCCTGAAGAGTGCACCCGATCCCCTGGACCTTGAGTTACCCGCTGTTGTGAGCTGCCTAAAGTGGGTGCTGGGAACCAAGGGGTTCTCTGCAAGAATAGTACATGATCCTAACTGCCGAGCTATCGCTCCAGCCCTATAAAATCTATTTTTGATTGCGTGGCTCACTGGACCTTATTTTCATTTTGAATTCAAAGAAAAACCTGACCCAGTCCCAGTAGGGAGCCCCAGCAGGGTCTCCTTTTAAAGTGCACTTTCACTTTTGAAGTGAAACATTGTTTCAAGCTATCTCAGGTCATTCTTCCCTTTTAGCAGTGATGGCTTCTTATGCAATTGAAACCTTAATTCAGGCACTTGCCAAGGCCGCTTATTTGAATTACGTTATTATCTGGCTTAGAGGTAAAGCCCCAATACAAGAAAAAACATTGTATGTATCCTCAAAGCACCAGCCTTTCAGGTCTGGACCCCTTGCTGTTTGTGCCACCCTTTCCTGGTTTCATCTGCCCTCTTAAGTGTTATGTAAAATAAACTTTTTAAAATTCAAAGAATCCAAACAAAAACTTACAAGGGAATGGGGCACCTTGTAAGCTATTAAAATATCACATAAACTTCTTTTATGTGTACTTTTTTTTTTTTTGGTTTTTGGAGACAGGGTTTCTCTGTGTAGCCCTGGCTGTCCTGGAACTCACTCTGTAGACCAGGCTGGCCTTGAACTCAGAAATCCACCTGCCTCTGCCTCTCAAGTGCTGGGATTAAAGGTGCGCGCCAACACTGCCCGGCTTATGTGTACTTTTAAATCTTTAAGAACTTCATACATGTATGTAGAATATTTTGATCATATATACTTCCACTCTTGACCCTTCAGTCTCTCCTCAATACTCCCAACATATCACCCTCTCAACTTTGTCTTTTATTTATAAAATTACCTGCTGATTCTAATTAGTGCTAACCTTATGCAAATGGATGCTAGGGCCTTCCACTGCAGCCTGGGGCAGCCTAGTGGGAGCCATATCCTCTGAATTACACCTGTCCATCTCCCATCAGCCATCAACTGCCAGTAGCTCCTCAGCTAGGGGTGGGCCTCATCAGCCACTCCCCCATCCTTACAGGGACTGTGTCTGACTTACGGTGTGCCGCTCTTATGAAGGTAGCCACACCCTTCTTGCAAATGTGAATTCATGAGTACGTAGCATTTCAGAGCTTTCCTCCCTCTCCCCCCACTCTTTCATTCTTCCCACCCGCTCTGTCTGGCGGTCCCTGAGCCTTGGTTGGGGGTGTGATACAGGTGTCTCATTTAAAGCTGAACACCTAGAGTCAGTAATTCTGAATACTTAGGTCAGTTGTGAGTCTCTGCATTAACCACTGCCCACTGCAAAGAGAAGCTTCTTTGACCAAGCTTGAGAGCAGCACAGATGTGTAGAAATAAACGTAAATATTCAGAAGACAATGAGGTAACATGGCCATTCCACAGAACAGCAGTAGGAGGTTTTCCCCAGAACTAATGACATCTCCAGCCATGTGCTTTTTATTAAGTTTACAGAACCGGTCATGACTTCCCTCCTGGTGAACAGACCTCATCTAGTCAGAAAGCAGTTGGTTGGTCCTGTACCAGCCATGCTGCCATCATACCAGTAGGAGTACTTCACCCGGCAGGTGCAGGGTCAGCGATGGTAAGACATGATGTCTTTGCCTTGCAGCAGCCTGCAGAGCACCATCGAGCACGTGAAAGCTCGCCTGCTGAGAGGGGTTCCCACCCAGCTCCAGTTCACTGTCTATACAACCCATATGTGAGGTGTCTTCACCAGTAGGGCCTTAACATCTGTTACTGGAGACAGTCAAGGCCTTGTGTTGTCTTAGGGTCTTCTGGGTGTGGCCTTCCTTCCTGTCCAGTAACTCACGGGAGGTCTCCCATGTGTTGACAGGGGCAGTCTTGTTTACCCATGCATGTGACCTCTGTTCAGATTCCTTTATTCAATTACATTTCTACATTGCCTTACAAAGTAGTAGATTCCCACAGGGTTTTTCAAACGCCTTTGGTCTTACCTCACCAGCTCCCCATACCCTTCTCAGCCCATCCGGGCTTAGACCTTTAACTGCCAATATCCCTCCCCCCCTTTCAGATCACTTGTAAAATTATCAAAATAAAGGAAAGAGACCCCAGGAAGTAGGGTTTGTTTGTTTCTTTCTATATACATTTACCTGTGTATGTTGCCTGAGCCAGAATTTTAAATCTTCAAGCAATCTCAAATGTTTATGAAATTATAGTAATGTTGAAGTTTATTCAAATGCTAATTTAAAATGAAAAAAAAATTCTTTCAATTTCTAGAAGAACCTGAAGACTGGAACCTTCCTGACTAGGATTTGGAAACTATTGTTGCATTTGCTTCTAGTTTTCTGTTTGACACTTTTTCTCAACAACATTATTAAGGTAAGTTAATAAGTGAGATTTAATCCATTTTTGAAATGTGTTTATGGTATTACAGTTAAGCTTTGAACCTTTAAGTAGGACTAGCTCTCATTTATAAAGCGTACTTGAATCACTGAGAGTCATGGTGAACCTAGCAAGAGCCACACCTGGCTCTGTTGGTTTTAGTTCTTCATCTCTCTTCCTGTTCAGGACATGTCTGTATTAGTTGCTTTTCTGTCACTGTGACAAACACCATGGCCAGTGCCACTTAGAGAACAGTTTATTTGGGCTAACAGTTCCAGAGGGTTACGGTCCACAATGGTGGGCCAAGCAGGCTGACACTCACATCTTACAAACTGGGAGCTCACAAAGTCCACCCCCAGTGACAACACACTTCCTGCATCAAGGCCACACCTTTTGAGCCTCCTCAAACAGTGCCACTAACTACAGACCAAATGTTCAAATGCCTGAGACGACGGAGGACTTCTCAGTCAAATCACCACAGAGTCTGTCTTAGTTAAGGTTACTACTGCTGTCATGAAGTTCTGTGACCAAAAGCAACTTGGAGAAGAAAGGGTTTATTTAGCTTACACATTCCTAGTCAGTGTGCATTGAGGGAAGCCAAAGCAGGGACTTAAACAGGGCTGGAACCTGTAGGCAGGAGCTGATGCAGAGGCCTTAGAGGGGCGATGCTTACTGGATTGCTCTCCCTGGCTTGCTCGGCCTGCTTTCTTATAGACCCCAGGAACACCAGCCCAGGGGTGGCCCTACCCATAATGGGCTGGACACTCCACTATCAATCACTAATTTTAAAAATGCCCACCAGGTGGTGATGGCACATGCCTTGGATCTCTCTGAGTTTGAGTCTAGCCTGGTCTACAGATCGAGTTCCAGGACAGTCAGGCCTACCCACAGAGAAACCCTGTCTCAAAAAACCAAAAAGGAAAGAAGATAAAGGAAAAGTCCTCCAGGCTTGACTATAGCCTGGTCTTACGGGGTGTTAACCAGCACAGTGCCCCTCTGTAAACTCTTAAGAGTTAAGGCTCAACTTTAAAAACATTAAATAATGCCTATTAGCACTATGAATTTTTTTAAATGATTATTTCCTATTTTGTCTTGTTTGGGAGATTTTCGAGACAGGGTATGTAACCTAGCTGGTCTTGAACCCCCATACCCACTGTCTCAGCCACCCCTGTGCTGGGATTACAAGTATGCATTTCCTTGCCCAACAAAGCAGGCTTTAATGGAGTGGTCAGTTGTTGTTGTCGTTGTTGTTAAAAGAAAATGTGAGGTCACTTTTGCTAAGTTAAAATGAACAACGCCAGACTGAGATGTCATTATGAGTAGTGTATGAACTCAGTGTGCACAGAACCCTGGGTCCTAGTCCCACCAAAATTAATTAAAAATGACTAGATAGTAGAATAACTTGATTAGTAACCTGGTCATTGTATAGAATAGTCTGGCCTGGAATTGACAAGAGCTCTGCCTGACTCTGCCTCCCACTTTATTAAGATTTTTATTTAAGTGATCTAGACCATGGCTCTGTTTAATGTTTGGGTCTGTTTGTTGTTTGTTGTTCTGTTTTCTGGGGGCAGACTTTCCTTGGGGTATACCTCTTGGACCTCTGTGCCCTATTTGATTTTGTTTTTTATTTTATTCTTTTTGTGTTATGTATATGGGTATTTTGTATGCATGTATGTCAGTGCACCACATGTATGTCTAGTGGTCCACATGTATGTCTGGGCACCACATGTATGTCTGGAGCTCCAGGAGAGGCATCAGATCCCCTGAACCAGAGTTACAGAAGACTATCTGCCACCATGTGGGTGGTGGGAGTCAAACTTGGGTCCTCTGGAAGAGCAAAGAGAGGCCTTAAGTGCTGAGCCATCTCCCCAGTCTCCCACTTGTTTTGTGGTGTATATCTTTGGGTGAGTCTGTACATATGAGTGCAGTGCCCATGGAGGCCAGAAGAGGGCATCAGACCCTCTGAAGTTAGAGTTATGAACAGTTATGACTCGCCCTGTATTAGGGTTCTCTAGAGTCACAGAACTTATAGGTAGTCTCTATATAGTAAGGGAATTTGTTGATAACTTACAGTCTGTAGTCCAACTCCCCAACAATGGTCAGCAGCAGCAGCTGTGAATAAATATCCAAGGATCTAGCAATTGCTTCGTCCCACAAACCACGCAGGCGAAGAAGAAGAATCTTCCTCCTTCCGATGTCCTTATGTAGGTCTCCAGCAGCAGGTGTGGCCCAGATTAAAGGTGTGCATACCACCACACCTGAAACTTGTGTCTTCCAGACTCACGATCTAGATCACAGGTGAGCCTTCTAATTCTGGATTGTAGTTCACTCCAGATATAGTCAAGCTGACAATCAGGAATAGCCACTACACACCCTATCTGGGTGCTAGGAACCCCGTCTGCTTCAAGAGCAGTATAGGCTCTTAGCCATCTCTCCAGCTCCCACTGTTTGTATTATGTGGGTTTTCATAGTTCATAAGTAAAAAATTATATCAATTAAAATTACAATCACTAATGATGAACCCTGGAGTTGGGGTGGCTACACCTTAGTGTTACTTCTGCCAAGAGTTATATGTGAATGAGTCATTTGTGTCCCCAGAACCAAAACCTGACTGCCACATGGGCTGCTTACCTGCTTGAGATTTCAAATCATTTTGTTGATTTTCTGATACAAAATCAAAAAGGCCACCTTTCTTTTATCTGCTTCACTTGTTGAGTTTGTGCAGATGTTTGAATCAAGGAGAACCTTTTAAGGCAGCTCTGTGAGTCTGGGGAGCTGACTGTGGACTGGCCTCTTCCTGAACCATATTCATCACTGGCTGTCGGGGAGCCACGCCCAGGACACTAATTACTCATTCCTTCTCTCCCTTCCTAATAGAAAATTCTTAACCTGAAGTCAGATGAACACATCTTTAAATTTCTGAAGGCCAAATTTGGGTTTGGAGCAACAAGGTAGGACTGGCGTGAGAGCCATGGGGGATGTAACCTGGAGCCTGAGGCCCTCAGCGAGGCCCTGAGGTTGCCTTGCCTGGCTGCCTTCCTTCCCCAGGGATTTCGATGCAAATCTCTATCTGTGTGAAGAAGCCTTCGGCCTCCTGCCTCTCAACACATTCCAAAGGCTCTCGGAGACACTGCTTTTTTATGCATACATGTTTGTCCTCTTGGTCACCGTGGTCACCGCGTCTGTTGTGGCCTTTCGTAATCTCAGGTAGGACTTTAACACTTGGATGAAGTTGTTCTGGGTGGGAGAGGGAAGGGGCAGAGGGAGGGAGGGAGCTGGTGTGCTTGGAGGTATCCCTCTCTGTCTGTCTGTCTCCTCCTGTCGAATAGGAAGACCTGCTGTGAGGCTGCTGGGTAAGACTGTGAAAACCACACTAAGTATAGGAAACCAAGACCCTTTTATAGGCATCAGCCATCACTACTTACTGTTGGTATTGATTCACGAGCCTCGTTTGGTTTTAACGATTAGCTCCATGCAGCTTTCTTCTTTCTTCTTCTAGATTAGGCACATGCAGCCCAGGTCCTGTGACCAACAGAGCTACAGTGTGGCACAATATAAAATAGTGAAATAACTGAAAATGTGGGGTTTTGTTTTTTGGGCTGTGTGTGTGTGTGCGTGTGCGTGTGCATGTGTGTGTGTGTGTGTGTGTGTGTGTGTGTGTGTGTGTGTGTGTAACTCCATCACACGGTTCTCAACTGAGAACTTTGTATTTGATGACACAGAGCTGTAAGCCTAATTACTCAGGAGGCCAAGGCAGGAAGATCACAAGTTCAAGGCCACTCTTCACTAAAATGAATTCAGGGCCAATATGGGCAACTTAGACTCAAAATAACAAGGGAAAAGAAATTAGCCCAATGGTCCATCACTTGTCTAGCGTGCCCAAGGCCCAGGGTACCAGAAAAATAAGGAATTAATTATTGTTCATTTGTCCCCTTGGGTCTCATTTGGAAGTTCATTCATTTGGTATGGGCCATAATTATGAGTATTTACTGAAACCTTTATGCACTCATTGCCTGTATTTAAAACATAGCACATCTCCCAGTCTACAGAAGAAAATATCAAGGAGTTTGAAGGGGGTTTTGGCAGACTTGTAGAATACCTCCCACCAAGTCAATGGGTTTTGCATTTACCATCTGTATTTCAATGAAAGAAAATTTAAAAGTTGAAGCAACTGTCATTTGTGAGAACATGATGAGGCCCCTTTTCTGTGTAGTTCCGTAACTATTTAAAATGCCAGCAAGCTGTGGTTTCCAGGTAGGAAACCTGTGGTGTGTGAGGCTGGATCCCTTCGGCCTTAGGATTGTTAAGAATAAAGCAAGGCCTGGGGGAGCTCAGTGGGTGAGAGTGCTGGCTGCTCTTCTGGAAAATCTGAGTTCAGTTTTGAGCGCCTGAGCCTGAACAAGGCTCCCAACCTCTGTGATTCCAGTTCCAGGGAACCTGGTGGCCTCATCTGGCCTCCTCAGGAACTCACACACAGGCACTAAGAGAAACCTTAGCTCCTGGAAACAAGAAGTTGGTCTGGATGACAGAGTTGATGTCACTGCAGTGCACAGGTGTAGGAAGGACCCAGGCTGTATCCACGTTGACCTGCTGGGTGTGCTGAGCTCACTGTGAATCTGGGGTACATCTGGAGCTGATTGGTTATGACTGTAGATGAAGGCATTTGAAGGCCCTCATCTACCTGATGGAGGTTTGTGAGGAAAAGCACTATGTTAATTTAAAAATGGTAGTTTCTTAATGTGTGCTAACTCAGTGTCAGGGGGTGATTTGGGGTTTTTTTGGTGGAGGGTAGGGGCCGGGGGAAGGTGTTGAGGTAGGATTTCTGTATCCTGGATTTGCTCTGTAGACCAGGGTGGCCTCAAACTTAGAAATCCACATGCCTCTGCCTGCGTGCAGGGATTAAAGGTGTGCACTAACAGTGCTTGGGTGATTTGTTTTTTTTAAAGATTGATTTATTTTTATTTGTATGGGTGTTCTGCCTGTGTGTTATGCCTGTACAACACATTTATCCTCAGAGGCTGGAAGGGGAATCAGCCCTCTGGAACTAGAGTTATAGACCACTGTGAGCTGCCATATAAGTCTGGGAAACAAACTCAGGTCCTCTGGAAGAGCAGCCAGTGCTCTTAACCAGTGAGCCATCCCTCCAGCCCTGAGATTATGACTTTTTAAACAAATGTTTTAAAACTGAGGCCAAAGAGATTGATCAGAAGTTAAGAGCACTGGTTCAGTTACCAGCACTCACATGGTGGCTCACAGCCATCTATACAGTCAGTCCCAAAGGATCCATTGCCCTCTCCTGGACTCCAGGGACACCAGACATGTGCGTGGTGCACACACATGCATACAGCCAGAACACTCACACACACAAAACAAAAATAAAAACTAAGCAGAAGGTATAAAAACTAATCCCTGCACCTGTAATGCCAGCCCTTGGGGAACTGAAGCAGGAGAATGAATGAGTTCAAATCCAGCTGGAGCTCCATAGAGAGACCCTGCCTCAAAACTAAATAAGTAAATAAATTGAGTAGATAAATAAGAGCACAAGTAAGTAATAGCGTTCGTGCCCCGGTGTCTAGGTACCATTCACACTGTTGAGTTGTATCATGAGAGCACACTTTAAGCAATGGTAACTAGCATTCATCTCTTGGATATAAATAGTGAAGCATTGGTAGGTGGATGGCCTACCATCTGTTAACTGAATTCAAAGTTCATGGATACATTTTTTTTTTAATTTTAATTCTTGCTTGTTTTTAAAAACTTGAAAAAAAAAATACTAATAGAAACTCATAAAACATTTGGAAAGTTCTCCCATCTCAAGCATCTGCCGAAGACTTGTCCCTGTTATTCTTGATCAAAGAATTGAATCGGTTTAAATTTTTACTTGAATTACAGTCTTCTGTGAAATTGCGGTCACTTCATGCTGATGCAGTGAAGTTTATATTATGATCTCAAGTCTCAGATTCAACACCGATGAGTGCCGATTCACTTCTTGATAGGGGAAATAACAATGTTTACCTAAGTCAGCGCTACACATCCAGATTTAATGTTGTCCATTGACTGTTTTCCCCAGTGATTCCACAAGTCTGCAGTCTGTGGATCAGACACGAAAGCGTGCGGTTGACCTGAAGCCAGAAGCCGCGTACAACCTGATCCATACCATTCTGTTCGGGGTCTTGGCGTTGAGTACGATGAGGTACTTCCATCTCATCTGAGTTCTTTAACTTGATGGCTCTTTGATTAATATTATCTAGCAGCAGTATCTGACAGCCATCTTTGTTGAGGATTCTGTCCCTAGGGATCTGTCCTTCAGTAATCTCTTCCCTCTCTGAAGCATTACTGCCAGGGTTTTTCTCTTAGTTGCAAACACTCTTCAGTGGTTTCCATACATGATCGCACCTAGAGAGAGACTGAATGGATGAGTCACGCGCTGGCCGGTGGCTTCTGCACAGACAGGGCTGTCTGGTCACTGTGTGTGAGCTCCCCCCTCACTTGCTCCCGTACTCGCCAGGCCTTCGCACAAGCAGCCGACCTGTGCTCTGTCATTTCAGGATGAAGTACCTGTGGACCTCCCACATGTGCGTGTTTGCGTCCTCCGGCCTGTGCAGCTCTGAGATCTGGGAACTGCTTCTGAGACTGGTTCATCTCTGTAACCCAAAGAGGGTTAGTGTCATCCTGTCTGTCAGTCAGAAACGAGCTATAAGGTTCCCTCCGTGTCAGTTCCTTTTAGCATTTCAGTGGGTGCCGGGCATTGCTTAGAGTGGATTATCTTTTATAATTCATTTAGGTTTTGACAATTTCAAACGTATGTAATATGTCTAGCTCCTCCTCAACATTCTCCCCTATCTCCCTCACACCCCCGAATCTCCCTCTGCCTCAGTGTGCTTTCTGTTGCTGTGATAAAACGCCATGACCAAAGGCAACTCTACTTAGCTTACGTGCCCCAGGTCACAGTCCATCACGGAGAGAAGTCAGGCAGGAACGAATCACAGTCTGGTCGCCAATTACATTTTTTAATTCACTTATATTTTTACGTGTCAGCTATGTTCACTATATACAGAACTTAGCAATGTAATAAAAAGCAAAATTAAAACTTTCCAATAGTTCCGTTGTCCAGAATTACAACTTTTATATAAGACATTCTCCTAAAAAGAATTTTCCACCATCTGTGTGTTAAGGCTGAGCAACCCATAACCGAGAACCACTCTGCCCACTACACTCATTGGGTGGCAGGATGGTAGACGTCGTATGCATGCTCAGGGCCAGACTTTGAGGCCCAAGAGGTCCAGAGACATGTGATCTAAATAAAGTTTTTGTCCCACAGATCTGGGTCATGCGGTACTCGGTGCCCGTTCTCATCCTGCTCTACCTGTGCTGTAAGGTAAGGCTGCTCTTCCTCAGTCTTCCCTTAGCAGAAGAGGAGCTGTGGCATCTGCAAAGCTGCCTTCAAATCCTGCTGAGTTGACATTGATAGGGAAATCAGGGGCTGGAGAGGTGGCTCAGCGGTTAAGAGCACTGACTGCCCTTCCGGAGGTCCTGAGTTCAATTCCCAGCAACCACATGGTGGCTCATAACCATCTGTAATGGGATCTTATGCCCTCTTCTGGTGTGTCTTTAGACAGCAACAATGTACTCACATACATAAATAAATCTTTTAAAAAAAAAAAAAAACTAGGGGAATGAGAGTTTAAACCCAATCGTTTTCTAGGCATTAAGCATTAGAGTAAAAGAGCCATTCAGAAAAGAAAAGAATCTTTTTTTAAAGCCATTCTGTTAATCTCAACTCGTACTGGAAGCAAGATTTTGAGAATGTTTTCAGACCTATTTTGAAACAAAGAAGGCAGAACAAGTTCCCCCTGTTGCCTGGTTTATGTAGAGTGGGCAGGGTTAGGGCAGGGCCGGCTTTGGCCTCATTTCATTAGTGCATATCTTCAGGAGGGCTGGACACGCAATAAACAGTGTAAGGTTAGTGTTTGGGGCAGGGTGTGGTGGCACACACCAGTAATCTCAGCACAGAGGCTGGCATGGGAGGAGCCAGTGTTCAAAGCCAGCCTGGGCTCCATAGTAGACCCAAACAAAAACTAGACAACAAAAAGAGAGGCTGACCCTCCCCCCAGCGCAGAGAGACATGTTAGTGAAGCAATGAGAAATGTCATATTCTCCTTTAACTGATCTGGAAGAGTCCCAAGACACCCTTCGGAGACACACTGGCCACTTGCTGATGACACTTTTTTGTTACGTTTTTGAGATTTATAGGCCTTGAATTATCACCTGGGAAAATAGCACAAAATATACCAAACATGTTGCTGTTGTTTGTTTGTTTGTTTGTTTTGTTTTGTTTTAATTTTTTTGAGACAGGGTTTCTCTGTGTAGGCCTGGCTTCCCTGGAACTCACTCTGTAGACCAGGCTGGCCTTGAACTCAAAGATCCGCCTGCCTCTGCCTCCCGAGTGCTGGGATTAAAGGCGTGCGCCACCACCCTTCCTGACAATAGTTTTTATATTTTTTGTGTGGTTTTAAGTTAGAGCAGTAGACTGGAGGCTACTGTGGAGTGGTCCCAATTTGCCAGGGTGGTCAGCAGAGAGTCAGCCTGCAGCTCGGCCTCCAGACTGCTTCTGTTGTAACGTGAGGTTCTGTAAACCAAAGGCATTAGGCTTGGGAACTGTATTTGATAGTCAGTGTCCTGTGAGAACAACTGCTGTCACAGGCAGAGCCCGCCAGCTCCAGGAAGTTTACTCTTTTATATAAATAAGTGAAACAAGGTTAAATGGTTAATGAGCAACTTGGCAACTTCCCCTTTACATGGACCGATGCGAGTTGAGCCTCGGGAAGCTCAGCATCATTGTGGTGTCCCCACCACAGCTGTGAGAGCAGAGTAGTACAGGACTGGGGACTGACTGTGCATGCATATGTGTTCATCATGTTTAAGTATGTATGCCTGTCTGTGTACATGTGTATATATGTACGCGTATGTGAATATGGGTATATTCGTACGGATATGTGTGTGTGCGTGCATGGTGCGAGTATGTTTATACATGTGTGTATGAATGTGTGTGTGTCTGTCTGTGTATGTTTTGTAGGCTGAGTTCTTTTATATCTTCACTACCTATTGAAAGCTGGTGAATTTCTTCTGTAAAGCTGTTTAGGGACTTGGGGACAAGATTTCAGAAGGTTTAGAGAACAATCAGAGCATGCTCTGGAGTTTTGGCTCCTAACCACGGTTAAGGCAGCAGCAGCAGCGCCTGTGAATTAGGAATGCAAGGTGTGGGCTTCGCTAGACCTCCTGAGTCAGAAGCTCGTGTCTCAGCCATGGTGATGATGTGGAGGCATCAAGTTTGCAAAGCCTATTGTGCTTCCTAGGACTTTGTCCCAGGATAACCGTGTCCCAGGCTGCACCTGCACCAAGCAGATTGAGTAACAAAGTACCTACCTACTAGTTCCTTATGCTGACTGCTCTTCCCTGTGGCAGCCTGTCATTTTCAGCCAGTTACGTACATTCTGCCCACTGAGAACAGTACCCTCACTCCCAAAGACCACTGCTGTAGGGGACCAGGAAAAGCACTAGGAAAACCCAACTCTCCGCTGCTGCAGGCAGTGGTCCTGGGGTCAGAAAGTCGGGATTCCAGTGAGTTTCTCAAGAGTGTTGCAAAGGCCTTGGGCAGGTGGCCTGATTCCTCTACTCACCGTGTATGAACTCAAAAATCTGCAAAGTAAAACCAGGCATGGTGGTTCATGCCTTTAATCCCAGCCTTAGGAGACATAAGCAGGGCATCTTTGTTAGTTTAGCAGCCAGCCTGGGCTACAGAGTGAGTTCCAGGACAGCCTGGGCTACAGAGTGAGTGAGGCTTTGTCTTAAAGAAAGAATTGTAAAGTCTAAGACCAGAGAGAATATGAACAATGTAGACATGAGTTTTCTCTGACACTCGAGCTGATTTCCGTCCGAGCCAGCCGTGAAGACTTCGAGTGGCATGAGTATTTATTCAAAGCCTGGCTAAAGTTTTCCTGGCACTTACAATGAGGACCATGTTCTTTTCTCTAGGATAATCCTGTTCAAAGGGGAAGGCATGTGCTAGGCTCCTTGGAGCCAGAGATTAAAAGCATTTACTCTGGTTTTGATTAGCTTATTGGATTGTTGAAATCCCAGCTAATCTATTGCATCCTGTTAAAAAGTGACATTTAGTTTTTATTTGCACATCATTTAAGGAGTTTCCCTCAGGACAGACTAGATTGTAACATTCTTTCAGGATCCACAACTTAAAATTAGAAAACTATCCTATGCCCATTGAATTCACAGACAGACCAAAATAATTGGAACATTATATTAAATAAAATGTTGTATCTTGTTGATTACCAAGTGACAGGCACAACAGACTTAATCCCAAAAGTATTTAGTAGAGTAAGTCAGGAGTTTGAAGGTAGCCTGGGCTACAAGGTAATAATATGTCTCAAAATGAGAATTAATGAGGGAAGTGGTGCCTGGTCTACTATGATTAAAGAACAACTAAGATTTAATTGATTAATGAGCTAGAATTTACGTTAGATAAGTGGTGGATGGGAATGTCCTTTTTATACTCAGTTTACATAACCTTAAGTGACGCGAGCTGACCGATGTCTGAAGTAATGAAGTCTAATTCATTAGATGCTCCTGGAGAGTCTGATTTCCAACCATCCTATCCATTGTGACAGCATATCTATTATCATGGACCAAGCCATTTGCCCAGAATTCTAGCACCAGAATAGTCATGACAGTGCAGTGAGAAGGGGCTGCATTTAGAAGCAAGTTCTGAGGCACAGTTCTGCTACGTAGTCACCAACAGATCTGATGGTGACGCTCCCAGCTGAACCATCTGATTCCCTGTTTTGAAAGCCTTGATTCATGTGTGTGAATGCCTGTTAAGTCTGTGCGCCACATGCATGCAACACCCACAGAGACCAGAAGAGGGCAGCACACCACCTGGAACTGAATTACAGTCCGCTGTGAGCTGCCATTGTGGGTCCTGGGAACTGACCTCAGGTCCGTCCGTCCCCCTGCATGAGCAGCCAGTGCTCTTAGCCACTGAGCCATCTCTCCAGACCCAACAGGAGTAGTGTTCTTGTTGTTGCATAAATAAAGGCTTACTTTACACTTACACCACCACATAAAAGCCCGTGTGTAAGAGCTTCCTGGGTTAGCTGGAAGTTCTCAGGCCTCCCACTTACCTGTGCAGACTAGCACAGGGGTAAAGTCGCTCTGGGTCTAGTTGCCCTTTGTGTTTGCCTCCTGGGTACATAATACAGTTTCTCTTTCTCTGTTACCTAATCCTAGTGACAGCTACAGGGGTGCATTTTTGGCTTTGTTTTGTTTTTAATTTCAGTCCTGGCCAGGAATGATGGATGAGCTCTCCGAGTTGAAAGAATTCTATGACCCAGATACAGTGGAACTGATGAACTGGATTAAGTAAGAGGAACTCTTTCTTTTTAAGTTTGAAGCTTTGAATGCCCTTCTAAAGTCAACTGTAGATCTCATTTGTTTGAGGGGAAAGTTTATTTTCTAATATTTAAGAAACATCTTTTTTAATCAAGCTTTTCTTTAAAACTGTGAATGTGAAAGGAACTCTTCCTTTCAAGAACTGTCCTAGCTGGGTGTGGTAGCACACACTTGTAACCCCAGCACCCAGGCAGAGGTAGAGGCCATGAGTTCAAGGCCAGCCTAGGCCACATAGCAAGACCCTGACTTTAAACAACAAAAGGATTCTCTGCAGCTGCATTCTCTACAGGAAAGAAAACACTCATTTGAAGTGGAAAATAAACTCCCAAAAACAGCAGAAGCAAGGGTAAGGTTTTATTTACCCACAAGGCTTAGCAGTTGCGAGGACCCAAGGACCCAAGCTCAGGTCCTAGCGCCCACACTGAAGGCTTGCGCCACCTGTAACTCTAGTTTCGGGACGCCCGACACCTATTGCTGGCCTCCCCAAACCACTGCATCCTCATTTGCGTGCCCCCGCGTGGATGCACACACACATTTAAAAGCTTACTTCACTCAGGTTTCTACTTTTTGCTGACTTTATTATCTTCGTCCGAATCCTGTTCAGATTTGCTGCTGATACGCCACATGCAAGTGTCCTTTCCTTGTTTCGGGATCACAGGGCGCTGCAGGCTTCATCGAACTCATCTCACTGCCTGAGTTCTTGGCTATGAGAAGACTTTATTATTTTATTTAAAACATTTTTCTTAGCTGGACATAGGAGTACATGCCTTTAATCTCTGCATTTGGAAGGTAGAGGCAGGTGGATGTCTGTGAGTTCAAGGCCAGCTTCATCTACAGAAAGACCCTGTCTCAAATTTTTAAAAATTAATTAATTAGACAGTATGGCATTTTTCTTTTTAGATTGTTTTAATTATATTTTTATGTGTATGGATGTTTTGTCTGCATGTATGTCTGGTGCCCTCAACGGTTGTGAGCTGTCATGTGGGTGCTCAGAATTGAACCCAGGGCCCCTGAAAGAACAAGTGCTCTTAGCCACTGAGTCATCTCTGTAACCCATAGAGTAGATTTTCACATACAAAACAACATCGGAATGCCCTGGCGTGATATTGTTCTTGGTTTTGGGGTTGTTTTTGTTGGTGGCGGTGGTGGTGTTTTGTTTTTTGGGGGATTCCCCCCCCCCCTTTTTTTTTTGGTTTGGTGTTTTTGGTCCTTCCTTCCTTTGTTTGTTTTTGCTTTCTTTTTTTCTTCCTTTGCCCAGACTTTGTTTACCTCAGCCTCCTGCCTCAGGAGGACAGTGGTGTGCTTCAAAGCTTTGTTCAGGGACTGTGACTCTCGGTAGCAAAATAAACTTGTCTGCCTGAGCAGCATGCCCACGCCCTGTGAAGCAAGCTCTCCTGCTTTATAAGTACAAGTCACCTGTGTGCCGTAGGTGACAGTCACCACAGATGAGTCTCAAAGGCTGTCCCCACCACGTAGGATTTTAGCAGCAGCCTCGAGGGCACCTGCCATGACAGCATTTACTGGCCAGTACCAGTCAACACTGCTTCAACTTACGAGATGGCAGCTGCTTGGTAGCTTGTGTCTCCTGAGGACCACGCATGGATTTTATAGAGACTTAAATGTCTGTGTTGTTTTGTCTCAGTGTCAGACTGGATTTGACTGGACACGAGTATAATTTTTGACCTCTTTCTAGTGGGGAACAGCACTTCATCTTTATTTCTTAACTTTAAATCATGATGGGTAATATTGGAGTAAACAGTGCCTTCAGTATTTATTGTAAATAGGAAAAGGTTATTTATTCATATAAAGAAAAGCTAATTACTTTTGTACCAGCTAATCAATTAGATATTTACAACACGTGCATCTGAAAGCAAGGCTGGCGCTCTCGGTCTATATCTTTTAAAGATTTATTTTGTCTTTGTTATATGCATGTGGGGACGAGTGCTTGTGTGTGTATGTGTAGTGGGGCGGAGGGTACCTACAGAATCTAGAACAAGTGCTGATCCCCTCGAGCTAAAGTTATAGGGTGTTGTGAGCCGCCCAACGTGTGTGCTAGGGATTGAGCTCAGGTCCTCTGGAGGAGCAGCAGATGCTCTTAGCCACTGAACTCTCTCCAGCCCCGTCCTCTGTATTTGTGATCTGCCGCTATTGAAGGAAGTACTGTAGGCCGCACGGTGTAGATGGCGCACCTCCCCCGGCCTACCGTCCTTAGCGTCTTTCCCTGTGTCCCCTGACTTGCAGAAGGTACTGTAGTCCAGACGATTACAGTAGAGCCCAGGTTCCTCTCTGACTAGCTCAGACTCAACATTTACTTTCTGGTTTTTCTCTCAAAAGCCTATGTAAAGCAACATTCCTGCCTCTGCAGAAGTGTGGGTGAGGCGATATCCGGTATAAAGGGCAGCATCAGGCTGTTGCTCCCTGCTGGGGCTGGCCTTGGTGGGGCCCTGCAGCTAGCAGCGCCTCTCCTGGGGCAGCCTCTTTGTCAGCGTGTCCCTTTAACTTGTTAGCTGGTTGGCTTTCTTCTACTACTATTACTTCCCTTTTTTTTATTTCTCAGCAACTGAAAGATTCATATTGTTCTAAAAATATTGGTTCCATTGTCATCTAATCTTGCCTGTTTTCCCTTAAAATTCCTCAAATCAAAGTGTTTTTTTTTTTTTTTTATAAAAATAGCTGCTTGGCATGTTTGTAAATTAAGCTTAAGTGATGATGAATGTATGCCAAAGTAGGGTCTATTTAGACACAAAATATGTTTGTTTAAATCAACATTCAAATCAGCTGCGGTCGGCAGGCTTGATTCTCTCTGTAAGGGAATACATTTAATACTCGTACTTTTGTAGTACTAGAGGTAGAGCCTAGGGCTTCGTGCACACTAGGCAAACATCACTGTACCACGGAGTGCTAGCCTCAGACCTCACTTTTACTTTTTATTTTGAGGAAGGCTCTCACTCAGTTGTCCAGGCTGGTCTTGAATTCACTCTGTAGCCCAAGCAGGCTTTGAACTTGGAGCCTCTTGCCTCAGCCTTCTGGGTAGTCAGTGTCTATGCCACTATATCCCACTTAAATATTCTCTTAACCTCTGATTTCTCATGTCTACTTTGGCTCTGTAGTGGAGATTGGTCACAGGGTGTGAGAAAAGACTGCAGCTAGGGTCCAGCACGGTCACTGAGGGGCACCTGCACTCTTGCCGTGCTGACTGCTCTGTCCTCAGGTGCTGCCCTGTGTCAGTGTATTCTCAATGGGAACACATCCAGTGGTCTTCCATGCTAGTGTAAGAAGACTCTGTTACAAAGTGTGCATCAGTCACCACCCCCAGCCCCACCCTCAGCTATGTGGGAGCCACACACCTGCTCTGGGCCTCCTATAGGTGGGCTGAGGACTCACTGGAAGTTGTCATCGCCTTGGCGGGAGTTAGTGACTGTCTCAACTTTCTACAGGCTAGAGAGAGACCTGCAGGAACCTGCTTCACAGTAGTGCTCTGGGAAGGAGCTGCAGTCCTGCAAAAACACTGAGAGTCTTTAAGTTACAAAGCCTTTCACAGCAGTTGTGTGCTTACAGGTACAGCTCAACTGCTTCTACGTAAGATCAGCACACACACAGCGCACACACAGCACACCAGGGCACACATGTGAACGCTGGTGGCTGCCCCGTCACAGCAGCAGATGGACTTCTGTGCCAGCTCTGCTGAGAACCCCGTATTCTGCACTCAACCTCACAGTTTGTAGGAGCCTCCCAGGTGTGCTCATAACGTGTTTGACATTTAGTTTCCTAATGACATTTATAAACCAGGCCTGTCACCCATCTACTTGGAAAGCAGCATCGAGAAGAGCAACATTCAAGGCTGCAAAGTGAGATCAGGGCTAGCCTGAGCCACTTAGAAGACCTAGGCCTGTATTCTTAGCACTTGGAGGTGGAACCAGGAGCAGTGATTTTTCCAAGGTCATCCTTAGCCACACATCGAGTTGGAGGTCAGCTAGGGATGCACAAGACCTCGTCTCAAACATGCAAGTGGGCTTGTCTTTTTCTCCCTCCTTCCTCCCTTCCTTCTGTCCTTCCAGATGGGGTCTTTCTCTGTAGCCCTGGCTTTGTGCCACAGCACTCAGAAGACTTTAATTACCTATATTTATATAAAGACACATTAGTTCACAGGGACCTTTTGTGGAGGCCAGGTCCCTGGCTATGCAGCCCCAGTGGCCTCCCAGGGTGGGGGCCGCCATCTCTGCTCAGAACCCAGCTGGAGCACCTGGCTGCCTGCTGCCCACCGTGTGCTCAGTTGCAGTGTGCTTTACCTACTGACACTTTCCTGGCTACAGAGATCACACTCCTGGGTCCTTCTGCCTTCTTGTTCCTCTCTCAGCCAAAGCTAGGCAGTGCCTTGAAGGCTTTGGGTGAAACTAGAAAGTACGTTTGCTTTCAGCAAGGCCGACTGTGGCATCTGCCCGGCCAGGTCATGCATGCCTTGTGCCCGTCTATCCTGGGACAAATGTAGCCTGGAAATTCTCTTATGCAATTGGTGGAGATCTGTGGGTGGGGATATTCTGAGGGATGGCCTTTAATTCTTTGCCTTTAAGAGATTTTCACTAGAAGTACCCTCCTTGCAGTCAAAAAGCCTGCCATGTTGAGAATGGTCTCAGCACAGCTGAGAAGCACACACTGAATTTCTTTTGCTTTGAATCAGAGTAGAAAGAATCTTTGTGTGTTTTAAAGACGATGTCTAATTCAGACTTGAAGTGCCAGCGAAACTCTTATTAAATGTGTGAGTGTTTGCCTGCCTATGTGTATGCTCACCATACCATCCGTGTGCAGTGTCTTCAGTGGCCAGAAGGGGGCATCAGATCCCTGGAACTGTAGTTACAGATGTGTACTACCATGTGTTTGCTGGGAATTGAACCAGTGGGGAAGAGCAGCCAGTGCTCTTAACCACTCTAGCCCCCTGCCCAAACCCTTTCTATTTAATAAATCATTTCCCCTATCTTCATAATTGTGTAAGTTTTTTGAAGTGCTCATTTTTGAAGTTTGCCAGTAGTTCAGCAATAATTTACCCGTGGAAGCTTGGTAGTTCAAGACTAAAGGAAGTTGGAGCTGCCGCTACCTCCTGCTCCGCCCTGTGTGGAAACCAGGCTCCTTTTCCTGTGCATCTAAACCTGTGGCATGCAGAAGAGAGTCATGTCACTGATTGCTGTGGGGAGGTTTATACCATTGAGGGGCTCCAAGGGGACTGAAGACTGGCCTTTTGTTCGTAGGTATTCCTTTTAGCAACGGTGATGCAGTCTACAATTTAGACTGTAACTATAATTAAGACTCTAAATCTAGGTTGGGAAGGAAGATAGACCCGGTCCAGGATTAGTGCTAAGTGAGCATTAATTGAAGTAAACTGAATTTCCCCAAGTTCTTGCCCTAAGGAATTCTCTACCTACACAGGCCTTTATTTAAATCCTCCCATGCCTTCATAACCCTCCCACTCTTCTGCCCACGCGGGACCAGTGTCAGACGTCCCGGGAAATTGTGGATCCAGGGGACATCGCAAACGTCTATCTGTCTGCGTTCCCGAATCTGCTTGTTAGAATACTGACAGGCCCGTCAGGCCAGCCAAGCTCATGCTAAACTCTTTCTCTGTTGGAATGCAGATTTTAGACTTCAGTGAGGGCGAGGGAGGGTGCAGACGTGTCTGTCAGTCCATCTTCACTCATTGTAATTCCATCCGCTTTGCTCCCTCGCCCAAGAAGCCGTATTGGAACGCAGTAGTAGATGGATGTCATCGTTAGAAACCTCGAGTTTTCTAAAAGTAACTTAGCTCTACGTGTCATCACTCGAAGCCTGGTGTGTCTTGCCCCCAGACACCCATAGGCCTTTGCTGGCCTGCATCCAAGCTGTATTCTTAGTGTTAAGTTGGAATACAGATAGGAATGTAAAGAGCGTCCCCGAGCCTCAAGAGCAGAGCAGGCTGCAGGCCTTGCTTCCTAAAGACTTCAGTAGCCTGCTCCAGCTTTCTTTTTCAATTTCAAATAGCCTTCATGATTACCTCCAGCATTTTAGCACAAATCAGCAAAGCCTCTTCTTTCTTCTCTTCTTAGTCTTTGGTTCTGTTTGTTTTTGAGACAAGGTCTTACTGTGTAGTGATGGCTGGCCAAGAACTGGCTATTTGAACCAGACTGGCCTCGAACTCACAAAGAGAGCTACCTGCCTACCTGTCTCTAGAGTGCTGGGATTAAAGGAGTGTGTACAGCCATATCAGAGGCCCCGCCCCCTGTTTCTTAACTGAAAAATAAACATGTCTTGGGATGTTCCTAGAGAACATCTGGAAAATCCCCTTTTGGGGCTGAGGCCTGGAGCCCCTAATAATAGCTCCCAACTTTCCCCCAGATAGAGGGGAAGTAAGTCAGCTACTAAGGCTCTTAATTTGGCCAACACATCTGTCAGCCCATTGCCCAAGAAGCTGAAACAACGGGATGCTGACTTTGAGACTGCCTGGGCTACATGGCAAGACTTAGTGTGAAAATTTTAAAGAAGAAAAGATCCTTTCTCTCTAGGGCTGGGGATATCTCATACCTTCCACGTGGTGTCTGCTCCTGTGTTCTCTGTCACAGCCCACTAGACAGCAGAGGTTGGAGCTCGGTGCTCATGGGAAAATAAGTTCATGGGATGATGTTTCTTAGGCCTTGGCTTTATATATATTTTTTATCAGGAAACAGAAGATTGTTTCCATGTCAGAAATAATATACATCCTCTCTTAGTAATAGATTACTGTTTAGAAGCCTCTTCCCAACTTCTGCGTTAATGATAACAGGCCTTTTTCTTTAAATATAATTTATAGTCATACTAAGTTTTATTGTTTGTATAATTTTGCTGTTTTAACCCCATGAAAATGAGTCATGATCAACTGCATTTTTCTGACTCCTCATTTATTTTATTTTTTTACTTTTTTGTGTATCAGTTTCTGCATGTATATGTGTGTGTATGCATGTGTGCATGTGTGCATGGCACACATATATGTATCATATGCATGCATTACTTGAGGAATCATATCCTCTGGGAGTTACTGTCAGCTGTGAGATGCTGAGTGGGTGCAGGGAACTGAGCCGCCTCTCCAGACATTTCTCCTTCCTTGCCTTTACTCTCAGCCACTCTTTAGAGATCTTCGTTAGACTCCGCCTCTCTGGGCAGCAGCAGAAGATGATGATGGTACAGAGATGCTAGGCTCAGGAGCTAGCTGCCTGCTTTCTGAAACAGTCCATCCTAAAGGCCATCCCTTCACATTGGAGAGCTAGATGAGATGCTCCCCGGCCTTTGTTCTAGGAAGTGGGCTAAAGCTGAGGCAGGAAGATCTCGAGTTCGAGACAAGCCTGGGCTACATACCATGAGAATGTGGCAAATAAGTAAATAATTAAAGTTCACATAAAACACCTTGGATGTAAGTCAGTTCTGCTCATCTGTGTGACCCCCTAACTGTTCAGATGCCCCTCAGAGCTTTAGTGATTCTGAGGGGGAGATGTCTACTTAGGAATCTTAGTGCCAGGTTAATTAACACTCTGAAACTTTGTAGCTCTAACACCCCAAGGAAGGCTGTGTTCGCTGGAAGCATGCAGTTGCTGGCTGGAGTCAAGCTGTGCACAGGACGGACCCTAACCAACCACCCACACTATGAAGATAAAAGTCTGAGAGAGCGGACCCAGGCGGTAAGGCCCATCTTTGCCTATGCTCACTTCTCAGTGCCCTGTACTGCCATCCAGGGCAGAGGGCAGGTCTCCTGTGCCATGAGAAGGGGCCAGAGCATACAGGCATGGGGCTGGCGACTCCTGACTCTTGTCTTTTAAGGACTGGATACAACTACATGTTCCTCTTAGGTAGGGAAGGGGCTGAGAGAGTAAGCATCCTGGATTGGTGGGAGGCAGTGTTTAGGCCAAAGCCCTTGGAGCTTGTGATTTGGGAAGGAAAGGAACAGAAGTGGAGACATACTGACAGTGTCTCGTGAATCGGTTCTGGGCCATTTCTGGTGAGGCAGGGTAGTGCTGGGGTGTTTGCCGATGCTCTTTGTTTAAATAGATAATACAGTCACGTAGTTCAAAGTTGAGAGCATACAGAAGGGAATGGCCTAAAAGATGTTCACCCCATCCCTGTATCCTAGCTCCCCTGTGCCTTCTCAGGAGGCAAATAGTATGTTTGTCTGTCTGTGTGTGTCTGCGTGTGCATATGTGCACTTGACTGCGGTGCCCACAGAGGCCAGAAGAGAGCATCAGCTCCCCACTGAAGGCAAAGTTAGAAGCAGTTAGGAGCCTTCTGATGTAAGTGTTGGGAACTGAACTTGGGTTCAGTTGAATTGCAAAAATAGGAAGTATGTGCACTTACCACTGAGCCATCTCTCCAGCCCCATCTGTTCATAGTCTTCTTACAAAGAACTACCATAGTCCACCTTCCTTTTCCTTGACACTATATTCTGGAGCTAACTATACCAGTGCAGTCACACTGTCCACAGAGAGACCTCAGATGAAGGCAACCAAGGCTAGTGAGCCACACCCCCAGCCCTCTCGTGACCATTTTGAAAACTACAAATACTTTCTGTGGCTGTGCTGGGTTTTCTTCAGTTGTTTGAGCCACTTCTGTCCTGCATAGAGTGGCCAAGTGAGTAAACCTGTATATTGTCCTTTTTGTACAGTGTCTGCTGACATATCGAGTCTTAGATAGGTTTTATCCGGGTATCTTCTGAACAGGTCATTTCAGTTTGCACGCTGGACAGCAGTGCAGGAGGGTGCCTGCTCTCTCCAGACATTATCAATGAGGATTCAGTGCTCACTCTTTTTTTTTTTTTTTTTTTTTTTTTTTTTTTTTTGATACAGGGTCTCATTTTGTAGCCCAGGCTAGCTTCAAACTTGTGATCCTACTGCCTCAGCCTTCTGAGTGCTGGGATTATGGCCCTGTCCTGATGTGCTCATACTAACCACTGCTTTTCTGTTTAGCATAATTTTGAATTATATGTAAATGGGGTACTTTGGGAGTTTGCTGGTTGTACACATGTATACAGGTGCTCACAGAGGCCAAAGGCATCAGATCCCGTGGATCTAGAGATAGAGGCAATTGTGAACCACCCATGGGTGCTGGGAACTGAACTTTAGTCCTCTGCAAGAGCAGTGTGTGCTCTGAGCCTTTCTGGCCAGCCTTTGCTTTGTACTTTGTTAGTTAAAGAGCTAAGAAGGTTTCATCTGGCTGAAGTGTTAGCAGAGAGCCCCATGTTTGATAGGACAGAGGGTTCCATTAGGAGTTAGCCAGCTCCGCTAAGTCTGCAGAGCTACAGAAAGACAGCTGTGTGCCACCCTCTCTCAGAGGTACCGGGTATAAAGCCCCAAAACCTGAGATCCCAAGGTCACCAGTGCTGGCCTTCAGAATGCCTCAGCAGAGGCCACCTTGCTGGCCTCAGCAGGTAATAAAACAGATCACCCTCCCATCCCACCTGGCCCTGTGGGTGCCTCACCCTTCATCAGGCCCTCACACATGGCCAGGTATCAGAAATCACAACCCCGTGCTGTGCCCCAAGCTAACTTTTCCCAGAAGTGTTTGCTCAGGGTGCATTGTGGTGGAGTTGAAGAGAGCAGAAAACAGCTGAGGAAGGCTGCTACTACAGATTCCCTGGGAAATTCTCCAGGAAAAGAGTTGAGGCGGATGGTGAACGGCTGGGCCTCCTGGACTTGCAGGATACAATGTAACAGCCAGAAAGCAACAGGGCCTGCTCCAACCCAGGCCATCGTGGGAAGTTCAGGCCTCTCTCTTAAATATACATGTGCCCAAAAGGACCCACCCACCTGCTTGCTTGTCTGGCAGACTCAGCCATGTTTAATAATTCTTAGAATTATAAGATGACTCACTCTGAATCCAGGTCTTTTTGGCATCTAAGTTAGATATGCTCAATTCTCTACACGTACCTCCCCAACTCCAGACTGACTGGCAAGCCGAGAGTGGCCTGGGCTGCAAGGGGATTTGAGTGTCAGGTCTTAGCATCGCCTCCCAGGGATGTTCCCTCTCTTCCTCCGCTGACCCCCATGCAATTGAGGGCTGTATGCACTGTTCCATTTTTTATCTCATCTTGAAGGTTTACCAGATATATGCGAAGAGGTCCCCAGAGGAAGTGCACGCGCTCCTGAGGTCCTTTGGCACTGACTTTGTGATCCTGGAAGACAGCATCTGCTATGAACGCAGGCACCACAGGGGCTGCCGGCTTCGTGATTTGCTGGATGTCGCCAACGGACATGTGAGCATGTTGCTTCTTTGTTTTGGGGAGCTTTCAGAGAGGGTGGGAATCCAGCATGAACCCCAAGTGGTGTGCATCACTTTATACCATATGTGTGAATGACATTTACGAGTCAGACATTTGTAGAGGTCCGGCACTGTAGTGACATTGGGGGCTGGGCTAGGGGACGGGAAAGCTCTGGATTCCCAGTTTGACTCAGGTAGAGCGCCTCTGCCTTTGGCAGGTTTGCATGATACATCACTGCATAAGGTTTATTTGTAAAGGATATTTTTCTGCTATATACAACACATCTGCCTATAAACACACTGCTCCAGGGCATCCTGTTGGCACATCTCTGAGTGTCAAGCAATGGGCCATCCCTTTTTCCCAGGCCCTGTGGCCCACACATCCTGCTTCCTCTTGTCTACCATCCACACACAGCCTCAAGATAACAAAGCTTGCCCTCCACGGCAGAGCAAGCTGTGTCTCCCTTGGAGCTGAGCCAGCTCACAGTAAACAGGGTCTTTGTCCCTTTCGGGGTATGGTGTAACTGATGGTGCAGAAGCCGACAGTCGAGACTAGCCTAAATCCAAAAGCACACAAGGAAAGCAATAAGCAGTAAGTGCCTTGAGCTCAGAGGGTGAGCAGAGCACAAGCATGTGAGCCTGTGTGTTACTTTTCTTCACTTAACCTCTGAGTTGGGGAATTTTTTCCAGTTGTTTTGTAGTTCTTTGTGTTTAACGTTTGTGGACAGGACAGGACAATATGCTTCTAAGAACAGGGTGGCTCGGTTAGCTTTTTAAATGCTGTGACAAACACCATGATTAAAAGTAGCCTGGGGAAGGAAGGATTTACTTCATCTCACAACTCAGTCTGTCGTGAAAAGAAGTCAGAGGCTATAGAAGAACACTACACACTGGTTTGCTCTCCATGGCTTGCTTAGCCTGTGTTTTTATACCATCAAGGACCGGCAGCCCAGGGATGGCGCACCCACAGTAGGCTGCTTCCTCCCACATCAGCCAGCACAGTGCCCCATCGACTTGACTACAGGCAATCAAAATAGCATTCTCTCTTTCAGATGATTCTAGTTTTGTCACGTTGACAAAAGACTAACCAGGGCACAGGAAGATCTTGAGTTTTGGTTCTGCCCTGCCATTAACGGTGGCAAATCTCAATACATAGTTCTTTCCAGCCTTGGTTTGCTCTTTGGAGGAAGGGAGCTAGGTGGACCATCCATCTGATCTCTGAGTGGAGTTGATATTGATTCTTTTTTCCAGTGTGTGTAGAGACAGATGCTTTCAGTACCAGCATTCATGAAGCTAGAGTTGGAGGGTTAAGAGTTCTAGGACAACCTGGCTACATAGTGAGGTCTGTCCCTGAAACCCAGGCTATGGGCTGGACATAGTGGTGCACGCCTTTAATCCCAGCACTCGGGGCAGAGGCGGGCATATATATGGAGTTCCAGGATACCTGGGGCTACAAAGAGAGACCCTGTTTTAAAGTTAAAGTAGTAAACAAAAGCTAGGATGGTTTAGTAGATATATGGGTGGGTGGGGCCCATCACCACCACTGATGTATCTGGGTTTGTTTTGTTCTCAGGAGATGGATGGGCCAGGAGAGAGTGACCCTGACTTGAGACCTGCAGACCACCCTCGCTTCTGTGAAGAGATTAAAAGGAACCTGCCCTCGTACGCAGCCCATTTCACTAGAGTATTCCAGAACAAGACATTCCATGTCTACAAGCTGTCCAGAAACAAATAGCCATGTCCATTCTTAAAGCCACGGTGCATCTACAGCTGGTGGGGCCCGTGTCTGTGAGTCAGGAGCGGGACTTGAGTGCTGGGTTTGCAGATGGCCTGCAGACAAGTCCCGCCATCATTGGAAACGCCTCCGCTAACGTCAGCCGTTTCTGTCCTGTCTCTGTCTTTTCTGTGAGTGTTCTTGGCCTCACAGGTGCACCTGCCCAAGGCTGGCCAGGGATTTTGTTGTTGAGGGAATTATGTGGGACCCACTGGGTGCCCTGGGAAATGAGAACCTGTTTAAGATCTGAAATACTTGTGATTTTCAGTGACCCTGCGCCAGCTGTGAGCGAGTGTAGTTGATAGGCTGCACAGTTCAGTTACTGACATTTCTTCACCACTGAGACCACTTTGTGGCTTTTTAGCAGTTAATTGTCCCGTCTCGTTAAAATTTTATAACATTTCCAGTTCACCATGCTTTCACAAGTATGAAGAAGAAACAAATTATTTAGTCTTTGAATCTTAAATATTCCATTTGTGCTCTGAGATGTCACATGTACAGTAGTGTGTGACACATTTAGAGTGTGTGTTTGTTTTAATTCTGAGCACAGCAATCAGGGTGCTACCAGGCCAGGCATGGTGACACACTCTTTTAATCCCAGCCCTTAGAGGCAGGGGCAGGCAAATCTCTTGAGAGTTCAAGGCCAGCCTGGTCTATATAGTGAGTTCTGGGCCAGCCATGGCTATGTAAAGAGACCTTGTCTCAAGAAAGCAAAGTGTGTCAGGGCTTATGCTAGAAGTCTTTGAGGGGAATCCATTCATGCTTTTTAATCTCTCTTGCAAGTAAAATAGTTTCACTTCACTTTTTACTCATTTCAACTTACTGGGTTTGCAAAACTTGGTAAAATGTATGGTTTTTAGCCTTTGTATTTTTTCATAGCCTGGAAACTTGTGAAATCTGAGGCTGTTTTAGATGCTGAATCTTAACTCCTCGAGTTCTGGGTGGCATTTCATACTCTGACTTCTGGTCTCCAGTCTTCCTCTCGGCCCTGGAGACATTGCATTCCTCCCTACGAGGTGACCAAGGCCTCCAAGTCTCGCTCGTTTGCGAGCAGCAGAGAGGGTGGGGTACCTGCCCAGGGTTTTTGATAATTGCTTTTATAATTCATTTCTAATGGTGGGGGCATGTAAAAGCTGCTGATACAGGCACATTGTCCACTTAATTAAATCAAGATAGCTAATGAAATTAACTTTCCCTCCCACACTTGCCATTTGGAAGTGATTTAAATGTCTCCCCCTCGCTATGTAATAAATCCCCTCAGGCCTCGGCCAGAGAGCAGCCCGTGCTCCCATGATCCACCGTTTGGTTGCTGCTCAAGTGCATTCAAAAACATGTTCCATTGTCTCATCAGGTGTGGGGTTTTTATGTAAAACTCACTTATATAAGACATCAACAGCTAGGTTATTAAATTAAGCCGTTGGAACTTTGGAATCCTGCCTTCTCTGGACCCCTTAATGGGGTTGGAGACCACTGCAGTTTGGGGAAACACAGCAAGGAAATGTGTTCACCAATGCTAAAGGTTTAATGCAGCTTCAGTACCACGTGCCTGCTGCCGCTGCCAACAACACTGATGGAGCATTCTAGGCCAGTGCCTTACTCTTAAGGGAAAGCAAACACAGGTAAGGCACAGGCATTGAGACCTGGTGACAGTTACTTTGTGGGTGAGCTTGCATTTATATTAAACATTCCTGTGTGCGTTCATCTGATCACTTGGTGTTTGGCGTCTTGTGATCCAAGAGCCGTGGACTTAAACTTGGATGCACACCCTTACCGTGGTAACATTCATGTTAGTTGGCGCTCTGTTTCCACAGCACCATTGCAGCCAAACCACAATGAGAAGTGCCAAAAACCAGTCTTCCCGCAGGCCCTCTCCCGTGACACTGTGATATGTACAGGGCAATGTGAGAACAAATGCTTTCTTTAAAAAATAAATTATATATTTAACAAATATTTACATATTTGATTAAAATAATTCGACTTTATCCATCTTATAAAATACTGCCTCAGTATCCCCCATAGATCTGCTTACTGTCTGCAGCAACCTGGCCACAAGATGTTGCAACTACTCATCCGGACCCTGCCTAATTTTACATGAATTCCTTGGTCTGCCTCCCTGTAGAAGGTAGCGTATCCCAGACTTTCTTAGCTGCAACATTAACTTGTTCATAAACAACTGGATCAAAATTTAACTGTGGAGCGGCCTCCCTACTGTCCCTCTCCTGCTAGCATCTGAAACATAATAGGTATCTGTTGTGCCTGATCGATCTCGGCAGTGGTTTGACACTGCTCAGCACATTCTGATTCCATAATAAAAATCTCCTCCTGACAAGCGTGCCCTTGCCAGTTGTTTTCAGTCCCCAGGAGGGAGGGCCTCTGTGGACAACGATTCGAGCCTAGCCTGAGTAAGTGGAGCTGTCTGCCCATACTGTGCACAGGCAGATTTTAATTCCTTTACCTGTTTAAGCGGAAGAGGTTGATAAGCTCTGACTCTATTGCCTTGAGGCCTGGCCTGTTCTATAACTGGAAATGTAGAATGAAATCTCGGAACATCACCTCCTCTCTTAGCGACCTCTTTCAGGGTCACTTTAAGGGAGATAAAAGCCTCTGCAAAGGCCGTCTCCCAGATGGCTTTCTCATCACTACAGCTGAGGCTCTGCGTCTGGAGGGATCCACTGTGATGGCCCCAAGATCCCCTTGGGCTTGTCCAGCCTGTAATTTTTGCATTTGCACAGACAGCAAAGTCAAAGCAGTTTGCAGCTGTGGGATTTTCTCTGTAACTGACTTGTCCTGGAAAAGAATTGAGTTCTGCCAAGGCAACAAGTGGCAAAGATTTCTCCTCCCTGTGACATGCAGCAGCTTCCTCTTCCAGCTGCTCAGTCTCTCCCGCATCTAAGGCCGCGCTGTCTCCTCCTCCTCCTCCTCCTCCTCCTCCTCCTCCTCCTCCTCCTCCTCCTCCTCCTCCTCCTCCTCCTCCTCCTCCTCCTCCTCCTCCTCCTAAAGGAGAAGCTCAAACACTGCTGCTCAAACACTGCTTCCGCATACAGAGGCTCAACTGCGAGAGCAGGCACCTTAGCTTCATGTTCTTCCTCCTTTGTCAAAGCGTCCCCAATGGGTGCTGCTTCCCTGTAACCCATTTCTCCCTCTCGTGTCTTGGATCTAAACTATCTCTAATCAAGGTCCAGAGACTAAAGGCATTTTACCTGGTCCATGCACATCATAATAGTTTTGAAGTCTTTCCCCAACTCTTTTCTAGGTTGCTACATGTGGTAGTACCCAATTAAAATCTTAAATTGATCCCGGCACTCCCTGCCCCAATGTTCTGGGTTCCCAAATGAAAGACACACACAGCCCTTATATTTGATATGCCTACAATGCCTTGGCCACCTCCTAATCTCCACAGGGCTAATCCACCTCCCTCCAGTATTCCCAAGTTATTACTTTCTAACTTCTATATTCCATCTTTGCTGCCCTGGACGCAGTCAGGCAACCAACCGTCTTGAGGCCGCTCCCCCCTGGCTCCTACAAGGCTGCTCTGTTCTCTGACCTGCACCTTCTCAGGCATGGTGACTTCCTTCCTCCAGCTCTCCTGGCAGTGCGGCTCTCCCTCCTCTGTCCCGCCTCTGTCTACCTTGTCCAGGCATTGACCAATCAGAACCCACTGAGGGCAGGGTCCCTCAGTGTCTTATGTGAGGATTCTTATGTAAACAATTTGGGGGACCCGGATTAACCTAATCCAAGCAGCCACAGCTAAATTTACTGTAGCTTCCTCAGGAAGCCAAGGACAGGCCTTCTCTACAGAATCTACACGTTCTGTCATGGCCCTTGCCCCGCATTAACCCCGAGTGCGAAGCCGTACCCTAAGCGTTTGCACAAAGCATACGGCCATTTCCTCTTCCCATTTTTTTTTCTTGTGACTTTCACTTTTTTCAAGCTCCCTTACTTCCCCCACCCCCAGCCCCCTTCTCTCCGTTTCCTATGTCTACTTCCGAGAGAGTCTCTGTGGTGTCCACCACTTGATCCCCAAACTCTCAGAGTGTCCCTGTCTGAGTGCCACCTGCACCGGGACTGCAGGTACAAAGTGGAACAGTCCTCTGAGGGGGGAGTGACGATGATTACAGGAAAGGTGACTCAGACAGAAGTTAGAATCGGGAGGGCTGCAGGTCAATGCCATGTCAGCCTCAAGTTTACTTTTCTTGGCCTTTTTGTACTTTACAGGGCCATGGGAAACAAAGTCACAAGCTAGCAGAAACAGTGGCTGACGTACACACAGGGTATCTGTTCCCATCAGGAGGCCTCCCCGTTCCTTCCACCAAGATTGGTAGAAGTTCAGCCCCTCGCCTTGAGCCTCAAGGGTATCCCCTCTTACCATTCCATGGGCAGCAGGCATGGAAATCTGCCGGCAGACCCTGGGCTGCCTTGATTCCGCCTGGCAGGCAGACTTTCACAGAAGCAGACAAAATGGCTCCTGACACTCTCGGTAACCAAATCTTTCGGCAAATCGTGTTTGATAGTTTTAGCTCTGGTGAGGAGTCTAGCTTATGACCTTGTCTTGAGCACACAGGGGGAAAGCAGATACACCCTTGGCCATAACCCCCACACTGTGCAAGCAGAAGCCGGTGCCTCTAGCCCTCACTTTCTGCTGTGCAGGCCTTGGGGACTGTTGGTAATCGTGCTCAGTTGTGGCTCCGGCTAGAACGAGCACTAGGCTTTGCTTCTGAGTTCCCAGAAGAACCTCTAAGTACAACAGAAGTGCTCTTAACTCCACTTCTGACTCCTCAGAGCCTCAAGTCTCCAGCCCTCTTGGGAGCCACCTGCTGCAATCCGGCAGGTGGCCGCCGCCTTGTGTTTCCACTCCTGGTGCCAGGCTCCAGTGGTAGCGCACCCCGGATGTGTGGGTGCACTTTCCGCTGCTGATTGTGAGTTAAAGGCCAGGGGCGTGGCTTGAGAGTGGAGTGCTCGCCTGGCATTGCATACACCCTAGGCTTGATCCCCAGCACTTCAGCAGACAGAACATTTTCCAAAAATTTAAATCAAACGCTTTGACCAGGTGGGTTGCTCATCAAAATTGCTTTTAAATTTAACTCTTGTCTGCAAAGATGGTTCAGTGGTTAAGTGTGTGTATCACTTGTAGAGCTTGGTTCTCAGCACCCATGTCGTCAGCTCACAACTGCCTATAACTCTGGCTCCAAGGGACCCACCCGATGCCTTCTTCATATACAGACAAATATTTAAAAATAAGAGGAAGTCTTTTATTTGTAAATATAAATGTGATCAGGAAAATTATTAGATATTGGAGGGATCAAAATGAAGATGAGTGAGCTTAAGTTTCTTCATTGAAGTATCTTATATGTTCATTCCGCCTTTCTTACGTCTAAGCTGGAAGCTGGACAGGTGGTTCAGAGGCGGAGAGCTGGTCTGTCATCAGCTAGGGCATTGCCTGTTTGTGGCATCTGTTGGGGAAAACCTTAGAAAGAGCATTTATAATTTGTTGTGCTGAATTGTGTGGAGATTATATACTAAATAAAGCTCTTTTCAATAATCTGTGGTGCCTTCTGTTGCTTTGAAGGTCAAATTGGTGGAGGTAGCAATGTCTCCCTGCTTCATCCGTCTGCTCCCCCTCTCTCTGTCCTCTCCCCCCCTCTTCTCCCCCTCCCCCCTATCTCGCTATGTATCCCAGGCTGCCCTCAAAGGTAGGATCCTTCTGCTCCAGCCTCCCAAAACCCGGGACTGTGGGTCTGTACCACCACACCTAGCTGTATAAAAACATCTTTAAAGATCTGGTGTATGTTTATGTGTGTTTTGCCTACATGTGTGTTTTTATACTGCATGGATGCCCATAGAAGACAGAAGTAGGCACCAAATCCCTTGAAATTGAGCGTCCATGTGGGAGATGGGAAGCAAACCCTGCTCCTCAGAAAGAGCAGCCAGTGCTCTTAACCACATATACATATACATGTATATATAAGTGGTGGCCAAGGTGATGGTGCAGTGTGTAAAAATACTACCAGACCAGCACGAAGACACAGCTTTGATCCCTAGAACCCATCTAAGAAGCCAGACGCAGGAACTGGGGGGTCGGCTCAGTGGTTATGAGCACCGGCTCCTCTTACAGAGGACCCAGGTTCAATTCCCAGTGCCCATACAGCAACTCACAAGCACTCCAACTTCCTCTTCTGGACTCTGAGGGCACCTGGATTGAAGTGCATATATGCACACAGATACGTAGTTAAAAATCTAGAAAGGCCATAAGCATTGGTGTGCATCTATAATCCCAGCACCCCTACAGCAAGATGGGAGGGGGAACCGGGGGTCAGCTGGGACACTTGCTGCCCAGTCACAGCACTCACTAAATTCAAGCAGATGTGAGCGTGCGCGTGTGTGCGCACACACACACACACACACACACACACACACGGGGCGTGGGGTGGGGTGGAGAAGGAAACATCTTCTCAACAAAACCACATTAGGCACAGAACGGGATAATCAAAACAGTTGTGTTTGTCTCAAGGTTTATATTGTCAGAAAGGATACATTTGTGGAGCTGGAGAGATGGCTCAGTGGTTATGAGCACTGGCTGCTCTTACAGAGGACATGGATTCGATCCTCAACACCCCCATGACTGTTCACAACTGTGACTCCAGTCCCAGGGCATCCGACACCCTCTCTGTCCTCTGAGGCACCAGGCACAGAAATAAAGCACAGACACATAAAAATAAATACATCTTAAAAATAAAATCAAGACACATTTATGTCTGCATGTTGTACAAGAAGAGAAAGGAAATTGGGAACAGGCCATTGACAGAGACAAGACTGACAGCTTTCTTTCCGACCGCCCTCACTCTGTGCTGTGTGATTGACATGCGCAGATGTGTGCACATGCCCAGAAGTGCATATTCATAAAGGAGAGAGAAGTGGCTGATTGAGTGTGGCTGTGTGGGAGAGGGAAGGGGTGCGGGAAAGTGATTTCAGGCCCTGCACAATAATTAGAACAGCAGTGTGCTAATTAAGACCCATAAATTGAATGAAACTATTAACATTTTCTCTCAGAAGAAAAGGTGGATTTTTTTCCCAGGAAATGACACTTGTGAACAATTATCTCTCTTATTATTGCTACTAAGATTATTTACATAAGCTGTGCTCGTTTAGAGCGCGGTGATGTGGGGATTTTCCAACACCTGGTCTCACACTGGGCCTCCCTCCATGGCTGGGGTACTACTTTGGGAACTGGGGGTAATGGTCAGTGCAGCCATTTTGGGGAAGCCCTGTGTATGGGAGTCTGCTGTCTTTGTGAGCAGTCCCCCAGTGAGGGGCTGGGGGTGTGGCTCAGTGGTGGAATCCCTGCCTAGAATCCCCCAGTGAGGGCTGGGGGCGTGGCTCAGTGGTAGAGCCCCTGCCTAGAATCCCCCAGTGAGGGGCTGGGGGCGTGGCTCAGTGGTAGAGCCCCTGCCTAGAATCCCCCCAGTGAGGGACTGGGGCATGGCTCAGTGGTAGAGCACTTGACCTGGTTGGTTGTGCCCTGAGTTCCATCCCTAGAACTGTAAAAATTAAAAATCAATTACCATGACCTTTAAGGAGGAGTCCCAGCTTGGGGGCTCATACTCTATTACAAAAAACGTAGCCCAGGTTAGCTTACACCATCTTTGCAGGTCTTGAGCACACTATCAGACCTTCAGGTAACATTTAATCTGATGTTCAGTTGGTTAAATTCATTCGTTGGTCTCTCTTTTTTTCCCAGAGCACTTTGTTTTTCCCTGTTTTGTTTTTCTATATATCCAGGGTCTCTCTGCATAGCCAAGACGGCCTGGAAGTCATGACTCTTCATCTTTACCCTCCTGGTACCAGGACCCCAGGTGTGTATCACCACGTTCAGCTCACCTGATATTTTTGTGTTCAGTAGTTTAGTGTCCTCATCAATGGACAGTGCAAATAAATTCCATATTCTTGCTGATTTTAGCATCACGGCAGCGAGTCAGACACTGTGTAAGAATAGTACAAGGAAAGCCAGGTGTTTAAGAGAGCGGAAGTGCTGTGGGAACATCTGATCCGGTGTCTGAGACGGCACTTCAGGCAACGTTGGAATTGACAGTTGAAGCCCACCAAGTGACAAAGTGAGGGAAGTTGCCAGGAAGACGGACATCATCAACCCCCAGGACAGGAAAGAGTTTGGCACCAGTGACTTGCAAATGAGACAGGGTAGTAAGGCCACAGATGCCACACTGAGGTGGGATATTTTCCCAGTGTTAACAAAAGCGTGGAGGAAGGGCAGATTTCTCAAGCCAGTTAGTAATTTTGACCTAGCTCACTCTCCAAAACATCCTTGGATGCTGCATTGGGAGTTTCTTAAGCTTCTGTGTTAAATTTCGAGACTTAAGAGACCACAAGATTAAAAGACTGTTGGTTGTGATGGCACACACCTTTAATTCCACCAGAGGGAAAGGCAGGTAGATCTGAGTGCCAGGCTAGCCTGATCTATATAATGAACTCTAGGCCAGCCAGGACTACATGGGGAGATCCTGTCTCAAAAAAAACAAAACAAAGCAAAAAACCCTATATGGTTACCAACTACAAACAACAAAAATTAGAAGCAAGGGTTAACCCTGGTGTGCACACCTACAGTCCCAGCACTGAGGAGGCTGAGGTAGGAAGACTATGTTCCAAGCCAACCTGTGCAACATAGTGAGACCTTGTTTTAAAATTCCAGTGGGCTCATTCCACTTGCTTCGCATACACAAAGCTTGGTTTCCAGGCCCAGCAGTAAGACAAACTAAAGCAAACAACAACAAAAAACCCTGCCTCATAGAACCCCAATTAGTCTCCAGTAGCATTGAGAATTGTGGAGTCAAGATTGAGCTGGAGTGTGCCTGCCATGCAGACAAAGTTACCTGTACCCTGCAGTGAAGCAAGTACTAAAATGTAGCAGTGGGGGTGGGGGCCTGCCGGGATGCCTCATGGCTTAGAGGTGCACACTTGTTTTTTGCAGAGGACCAGAGTTAAGGTCCCAGCACCAACATTGCGCAGCACACAAACAGCCTCTCTCCAGCCCCAGGAATCTGGTGCCCTCTTCTGGCCTCAGCTGGCACCTGCACACACATGGCAGACACACAGAAACTTAAATCATTTTTTTTCAAGTAGCAATTAAAGACGGTAGTTTCCATGAGTCAAGAAGAAACTTGTGCTATGGACAACTTGTGAGTCTCAGCCATGGTTCATCTTGGATTCCACAAGGTATTGATGTCATATTTCCAATAGTTGACTTCTTTGCCTTGATCTGATAATGAGCAATGTCTAACCACATTCTCTCTGTGAAGACATGGCAGGAGCAGAGCCTAGGTCCCCATGAATATGGATTTCTTCTCTATTTTTTAAACTTATTTTATTTTTACTTGTGCTTGTGTGCACACACATGTATCTGCAAATACATGTACAACAAATAATAATGATGATAATAATAATAGAAGCCATGGGTTTGAGAGAGAGTAGGAACACGGAGAGGGGGAGAAGGGGAGATGTGACGTGAACATAGTACTCACGTATGAAGTTCTCAAAAAATTTTTAAATTAAAGATGAGAAATGGTGAACGTCTGAAATAGCTGTGAAAAACAAGGGAAAATGCTCAAATATGGCTACAAAAATGTTGTACCAGTATTCCTCATGATCTGACAGAGACTGGGGGAGGGGGCCAATGGGTTCCTCCCAAAGAAAGGAGCAGAACGAGAGCAGGAACCGTGTTGCCTGACAAACGAATTCGCCCTTCCCACTGCCTGTCAAAGAGGCTGAGTTGTACATTCCGAAGGACTGCGTGCATATGAAAATTCCACTAAAAATACACGGTCACTCAAGCTGGCAGGCTCTACATATGCAACAGTGGCAGGAGTAATGACAGAAGGTATTTATTTTTAAAAATTATAAGACGTGAGGAGGCCCAGGAATGCGCATTCCACAGGCTGAGAAAACGCAGGCAGCGGAGATGGCCTGTAAGATTGCCAATTGTCAGAATCAGCCAAGATGTCAAGACGGCCATTTAAAACTTGCTCAAAGAAGGAAAGGAAACCATCTTCCCCATCCATCCCTAGGGCAGAGTAGCTGCACCAGATTGTTTTGTCAAATTGATGCAAACCTAGATATAAAAGAAGAGGGGACCTCAATTGAGAAAAACGCCTCTGTCAGACTGACCTGGAAGCAGACCTGTAGGGCATTTTCATGATGGATACTGGTCAGGTGGGTGGGAGGGCCCAGCCAAGAGGCAGGAAACCTTTCACAGCTGTGGATTCGGCAAAGAAAGGTGGCAGTAACTCTCCGAGCCTTGACCCCGGCTGCCCCAGGGCAGGGGTTGCAGTGGCAGATGGTGAGTACTGTTTTGTACGGGGAGGGTTTGAACCCCCTTATTTCATTGACTTCATCTTAATGTGTATGGGTATCTCACCTACATGTGTGCTTGTGCACCAAGGGTGTGCCTGATATCCATGGAGGCCAGAAGACATCAGGTTCCCTGGACATGGAGTTACAGATGGTTGTGAATAGGGTTGGCAGTAGTTACATGGGTGCTGGGAATTGAACCCAGGTCCTCTGGGTGAGTAGCCAGTGGTCTCAGCCAATGAGCCATCTCTCCAGGCCCATAAACTCCTTTTTTAAAAAAAGATTGATTGATTGATTGATTGATTGATTGATTGATTGATTTATAGGACTACACTGTCTTCAGACACACCAGAAGAGGGCATCAGATCTCATTACAGATGGTTGTGAGCCACCACGCGGTTGCTGGGAATTGATCTCAGGACCTCTGGAAGTGCTCTTAACCACTGAGCCATCTCACCAGCCCCCCATAAAGTCCCTTTTAATATATTCTATCAGTGTGTTCCTCTAGAGAACTCTGACTAATACAATGAATCCATGAATATCCTCTCTTGTTGACCCCCTAAGATGTGAGGGGGACAGTGTTATTATCTTTGGCATAGCACTATGTGACATCATCAGCAGTGTGTAAATCCTCTGCTGAACTCACTTCCTGGTCCCACCTCATGCACCTCCCTTTGTCCACAACCCAATCTGCTCTCCCTGGGTGTGGGGGTGGGGCTTAGAGATTGCTGATGGGCCTTAGCCAGATGGGATTTCCTTATGGTAAGACTTGTCCTCAAGTCTATGATTAAGATAATTACATCCCAACAGGAATTTAAAAATTAAACAGCAAGGAGCTATCACTACACAGCCATTAGAATGGCTCAGTAGGTAAAGGCTTGTGTTGGCAATGGGGACAGAGGATGGACGACACTAAGGTTCAATCCTGGGACCCACATGGAAATAAGAGAACACATGCTACAAGTTTTCCTCTGACTTCACATGTGTGCCTATTGTGTAACAGTTTCCTCCGAGATTGAAATAATCCATCCTGCAGGGAAGCTCCTAAAACCAAAAAGTAACCAACTCAGAAGAGCTAGGAAGTCCCTGAAACTGATCAGTGCTAGACCTCTTCCTGCCAGGGTGAGCAATAAAAGCTGAGAGTCCCTTTCAGACTAAGCCAAGCTGAGCTGCAAAGAAGACTCTGAGACTAGATCTACCTTGAGATGGAACTCAGATCATCAGCCTGGGCAGCAAGCTCCTTTATCTAGTGAGCCATCTCACAGACCCAACAAAGAGGACTTTTGAAACGAGGAACAATCTGTCTCCAATCATGGTGATGGAGACAGACTGTCACATTGTAAGAGAACCTGACTGAAGGAGCACATGGAGGCTTATGGTGTCCATGTCACTTCTCCGTGGTGGTGTGCTTCTGTGGTGGAGGATGTTGTTTTGGGGTAAACTGTGCCTCAGGGGTAACTGGGAAATTGGTGTAACGGCAAGGGGTGGAGGGAACCAAATCTAAATCCCAGCTCCACTGAGGATGAAGCAGGACAGTTAGTGTATTCTTTGTTTTCTTTTTAGTATCTATTTTTACTTTTATGTGTATTTGTATATGACTACAGTGTCTCTGGAGGCCAGCAGGGGGCACAGGATCCCCCTTGAAGTTAGAGGAGGTTATGTCATTGTTGAACGCGTGGGCAGGGAACTGAGCTCAAATCCTCTGCAAGGTTAAAATGCATCTTAACACTGGGCCATCTCTCCAGACCCATTCTCTATTCTGCTTTAATGTCCTTCTGAGAGATTTGACAGAAAAGCCCACAATAGAACCGTTCTGCCCTGTGTCAGTGCTCGCCCGAAGCATAACCTTGGGCATGCCGTCTATGTGTCGTCTGTAAATAGATTGAGTCAGCAGTCTTATCCCGTGGAGTTTTTTGAAAGGATTAAATTAGTTAATAATTTAAAGGTTTTAGAACAGCACTGAGCAGACTAAACACCTAATAAATATTTATTGCTATTATTAACACAATTCTGACACTTCCTAACATGGAGGTTGGCTTATGTGGTTCCCCTTTTTACCCTTTGCTGTAAAGTGTCTACTCCAGGCGTGGCTAAAACATATATCAATGTTTGTTTTCTTCTGTGAGCCTGTTTTGAGATACTTTCTCACTTCAGCAAAGGAGCAAATCCATCTTCAGTGATTGCAGGTGCCGCTCTACACAGAGGGGGAGGGCTCATGCGGTCCTTCCTGTCCTGACTCCAGCCCTCCCCCCATTCAGCAGTTCGCTGCCCCAACAGCAGCTCTCAGCACCTGCGAGTAGCTTTGCCTGTTCTGTTTTTATTTTCTTGTACGTCAGGTAGGCGGGATTGCAGCAGATATTGCTGTCTGATGAATGCTTGTTACAGTCTGGCTTTCGGGTGGGTGGAAGCTAGTGATCTTGTTGATACATTCAAAAAGTGTTCCCCAAGAGTTAAAAAGGTATTAGATCAGACACAGGTTGGAGAGAAATGGCTATGAAGAGTGTTTAAAGACATCCCACGGTCCTTTGGCTCTGGATTTGCAATATTCCAACTCACCACAATTCTAATAGTCAGTGAGCCTTGTAGAATCTTTAACATAGGCATGGATTTTTTTCTCTATTTCTGGAAACTTCGAACTTTCTTGTCTCCTATGGATCTTGGCTTATGGTTACATAGCTTCAATTCTTTTCTCCATCTTTATGTACACTTTATATATACATCTTAGATTTTTCTATACCTTCCTCTAGAAGGTCCTAGAACCATCTAGAAAGGTCTCAAGATTTTTCTTAAAATTTTTTATTTTGTTTTTAATTGTGTGTGTGTGTGTGTGTGTGTGTGTGTGTGTGTGTGTGTGCCAGCCAGTGCACGTGCACCTGCGTGCACGTGCGTGTGTACATGTTTGCATGTAGCTGTGAGTGCAGGTCCCCAATCATCCAGAACAAGGCATCAAATTCCCCTAAAGCTGGAGTTACAAGTGGGTGTGAGTTACCCAATATTGTTGCCAGGAACCAAACTTAGTTCCTCTGGGAAAGCAGTGCGTGTTCTTAACTCCTGAGCTCGAGCCCCAAGGTTCTTCATTGTATCCACAAACCCCCTTCTCTTTTCCGAAGCAAAGATGCTTTCACACACTTCAGGTCAACATCCATTCTGAGCCATTCGAGCTATCCTTTTCCACCCTGTCGCTCAAGCCAGAACCCTCAGTTCTGTATCTGTATGTCTTTTCATGTGTCCAGAGATTCCAAGGAGCCCACAGGCTGTCTTCTCTGCATGTCTGGTGTCTGGCGTCTGTCCACAGCAGCAGGAGACATCTTCACTGCCACCTGAGGCCTGAGGAACTCACCCACCTTAGAGGCCTCCACCCATGTGCTACTGGATCCCAGCTTGAACCACAGAAAAGAATTTCAGCATGAGTCTGTATGAGGCAGAGGTAGAATCATTAAGAAAAGAGACAGCACCCTCTTAGATTTGAATGCAGGAAGCTAAAGAAGGCTCAGCACTTAAGAACACTGCTCTTCTGGAGGATCTATGTTTGATTCCCAGCTCCCACATGACAACTCACAACCGCCTTTAACTCCAGTTCTGGGGGACCTGACACCCTCTCCTGACATCCAAGGACACTAGATACATGTGTGGTCATATATATGCATGCAGGCAAAATACATAACTGTAAAATCATTTTTTGCAAACCACCATGTTAAACTGTGAAACCTTCAGAATAGTGCAGAGTAAGAAAATATTTGATAAAACAACCCAAAAAATACTCAAGGCTGGAGAGGTAGGTCAGCAGTTAAGAGCACATACTGCTCTGGCAGAGCGCTTGGGTTCAGTTCTTAGTACCCACATCATGCAGCTCATATCGGCCTAGGACTCCAGTTCCTGGGGAATCTGACGCCCTCTTCTGGCCTCTTATTGGTACTGCACTCACTTTGCCTATATCATCCCCACACCCCAATAATTAAAAATAAAAATAAACCTTTCAAAAAGAATCGGTACAAAATTGATGACTTTAGCCAGGCTTCGCATCTGTAATTCTAGCACTTGGGAGACTGAGACATGAGGATTCCCATGATTTCCAGGCCAGCCTGGGCTAGAGGGTGAAATCTGTCTCAAGACAATAAACAACAAAGCCAGGTGTGGTAGCCCATGCTGTGCTGGCTGGAGCCATCTGAGAGGGAAATGCCAATTAAGACAATGCCTCCATAAAATTAGGCTATAGGCAAGTCTTAATTTTCTTAATTAGTGATTGATGGGGGAAGGCCCAGCCTATTGTTGGTGGTGCCACCCCTGGGCCGGTGGTCCTGAGTTCTATAAGAAAGCAAGCTGAGCAAGCCATGAAGAGTAAGCCAGTAAGCAGCATCCCTCCATGGCCTCTGCTCCTGCCTCCAGGTTCCTGCCCTGTGTGAGTTCCTGACCTGACTTCCTTCAATGATGGAAGTATAAGCAAAATAAACTGTTTCCTCTCCAACTTTAGGGCAGTAATAGAAACCCTAAATAAGACACAAGCCTTTATTCCGGAATTAGCACTTGAGAAGTGGGAGCAGGCAGATCTCTGTGAGTTCAAGGCCAGCCTGGTTTACATAGCAAACCCCAGACAAGCCTGGGCTGCATAGTGAGACCCTCTTTTAAACAAAACAACGCTTTGAATCTGGCTTCCCATAATTCTCTACATAAGATAGCATAAACTGGCTCTAGAGTCTTACCTGAATGACTAGCGCCAGATTCAAATCTTGTTATTTTTAAAACGCTTGAAAACAAGAAGTCAACCCGGCCATGACTATCCCCCTCCCCCCCCCAAACACCAAGTCTTTATTACAAAGAACAACCCAGAGAAAAGCTGGAGCGTTCCTATCCCACAGGCTGCACTGCCACAAGTCTAATGGACTATTAGCACGGAGAAGAAGATGGAAAATTGCCTGATAAAAAATGGCAATTTGCATAGATTTGCCCCATAATTATAAAACTTATTAAGCTCCATTTTCCTGATACCGTAATGGGGTTCACCTTTCATTTAATGCGATTTGTGATCTCTGACTACCGCAGGCAGCAACAGTCGGCAAAATCAAATCCATAATTACATTCTCGGTTCATAGTGAAAGACTGAAATATTCATTAGCCGATATATATTCTATTTGTTAAAATTAAGCAGAGTGGGAAACCTTGAAGAGAGTCTCCCCCACTCTCTAAGTACCCTTTTCCAATGCTTCCAGTCCATTGCCTGCAAGGTGAAGCCGCAGAGGAGGCAGGCAGTGAGAGCTGAGTCTGTGTCCTTCGTGTGCACACAGACAGTGTCCCGAAGGTCAGCTCAGATGCCAGGGCCTGCAGGAGCCAGGCAGGAGGGACATGCCTGGCAGCTGCTGTATGCGTGCATGAAAGACTTCCGGGGTAGACACAACACACACACACACACACACACACACAGACCACATACCACAATACATGTGTGCATGCACACTATATATACACGTAAACCAACGCATACCCTACACACACCACAAACATATACACCATACACATGCCACATACACATACCACATAAACACACATAAGTACAACCACACACACACGCACATATACGAATATACACAGACTTGCTCACATACACATATGTAGTACCCACACCTACACACAGAGAGAGAAACCCCTATACGGGAGGCATTAGGTTACAGTGTGAGCCACTACACCTAGTTCTAAGCTTTTCCAGAGAACTATTACTCGTGGGCTTTATAGGCAGCACCATTTGGACTAAGTGGGAATTAAATTAAACTAAAAATTTAAAAAGAGCCCTGCAGCTGGGAGGAGAAGGTGCTGAGGAGCAGGGGAGGAATTTGATCAAAGCCTAGCACGCGCTGGGCTAGAGAGATGGCAGTTAAGAACACTCATTGCTCTTGCAGAGGACTGGGGTCTGTTCCCAGCACTCACCTGGTGGCCCCCATTGCACCCACAGCCCCAAAGCAGAAAGAGACGAACGAGTACTGTACTCCTTCCCTGTACTTTACCCCGTCCACAGTCCCTGGTCCTTCCCACCACTACGATGGGTTTCACACCAGTTAACGCAACCAAGATAACAACACCCCCCAACCCCCGAAAACATGCCTATCTCCCAGGGGATTCCATTTTCTGGATATCTTACAATAATCGTTGTCGTGCCAGGGAAGGGTTGAACCCCGAAAACCAGACAGGAGCAGCTCACAGCAGGGTCTTTATGCTATTCGAGCTAGCTCGCTGCCCCCCCCCCCCCAATGCACTGCCGTCACACAGGACGGTTTTGGTGACGGGGGAGCCCCGAATGTGTATCGGGACAAGACTTTATAGTAAGCAGCCAGCAGGGGGTGAGTGTACAAGCATCTAAGTGGAAAGCCACTGTGGCCTTTAACATAATCGGCTGGTGCTGGGAGTCACACATAAACTTAACCTCTGCTCCCCTCTGCATTGGTGGTCGTTAGGCACGGGGTGGGCTTGTAACCTGAGGTGCAGGTTTGCTAGGGGAATAACTTGGAGATGCTGGTCTTGTTGGGGATTAGTCTAAAGACTGGAGTTAGGCTTGGTTTTGTTGGGGGCAACTTGGAAACTAATGCTAGGTAACTAGCATTGTTAGTTTACCTGAGTTCAAACTTAGGTCAGGTTCTCTAAAGAGAGTCTGAACTTAGAAGATTTGGCCTCTCACTGCCACAGACTATAAAATCAGGCAATCTTTGGAGAAGGCAAAAGTGGTTTTGTCTGTGCCTTTCCTAATTCCTTTCCTAATACTGCATCTTATAGGCTAAAGGGCAGAGTGTGTCTGAGAGTGAGTGTGAGTGCATGGGTGGGTGTGTCTGGGGGACTGAGTGTGTGTGAAAATGCGAATCTCAGGTTAGGTTAGGGTAGATCACGTCTTTTCCCAGAAGCTCTGTGGACACGGGGACTGTAGTGGTTCTGGTCAGCATTTTGTCCCCAGAACCAAGTATGGTGGGTGGAGCATGGCAGACGAAGGAAGGAAGGAACGAACGAACGAACGAACGAACGAACGAACAGCAGCTGCCAGCAAAGAAAACCGCACAGTTATGTGTGACATGGCTTTAGGCCAAGTTATCAGCAACCAGAAGGAACCATTCCCAGAGACGGTGGTTGAGTCCATGTCACACAAATGTCAATTACCAACCTGAAGCCAAACAGAAGAAATGGAGGAATAAACGTCTGAAGGGAAAATCACAGTGACATACTTCAGCACGAAGGTCTCCATTTATGACCGGTTCACGTGGGAAAACAAACGCGTTATTGTAAAGCAGTTACTCCCACGACACATTCCTGCTTATGCGTAATCAACTCAATCGTGGCAATCGTGGACTCGCCACAGGCGGAGAAGGTCTAACCCCACCGCAACACATGCCGGCACGGTAAAGACAAAAATCACCTGTGAAAGGTTAATCTTACAAAATTCCAAACCTGGAACTTCAAGACGCCTTTTAAAAATAACTCAAATCGTCATCTCAGGATCCATAGGTGCTGGGATGGTGGGATGACAGAGACGAGCCAACAGCTAGGAGAGCCCGCATCCCCTCTCAGAGGTACCTTCATCGTCATGCAAGAAAAATAAGTGAATTTTTCATTCAACAAAAAGTCAGAAAGCCTATAAAATATAGTCAAATGAAAACAAATGCAATGAATGGAGACAAAAACTAAAGGAGAAGAGAAGACAGCCAGAGTAGACTTTAGGATGTTATGGGGGGGGGTGTATATTTTTATTTTATGTGTACAAATGCTTGTCTGTATGTGTGTGTGCAGTGTGCAGTGCCCACAGAGGCCAGAAGAGGATGTTGGATATCCAGCCCATAAGAAAATAGTAAAAAAATAAGCTGGGCAGTGGTGGCACATGCCTATAGTCTCAGTGCTTGGGAGGCAGAGGCAAGTGGATCTCTGGGAGTTTGAGGCTAGCCTGGACTATAGAGCAAATTCTAGGACAGCTGGGACCACACAGAGAAACGTCTCAAAAACAAAACAAAACAAAAAGCAAAAGAGATGGCTCAGTGGTTAAGAGTGTTCTTGCAAAGGACCTGAGTTTGGGTCACAGCAGATCTGATGGGGATAGGGTGCCCTCTTCTGGCCCTTATGGGTACTGCAAACACACACACACACACACACACACACACACACACACACACACACACACACACTTACTCACAGAGATACAAATGGAATAGTTTCTTCTGCTACCTGACTCACTTTTCAGATTTTTTTCAACATATTTTTATTGATTGTTTGGGAATCCCACATCATGGACCCCAGCAGGCTTCCTTCCCAGTCCTTCCATGTTCTCTCCTCTCCCTTTTGACCTCCCTGACCACCACCAAAAGAAAAAGAAGGGGGATAAAACAACAACAGCAAAACCCCCTCCATCTTCAGTGGTCCATATACTCACTGGAGCATGCTCAAACTCCCAGTGGTCAGCCCTAAGGAAAGCTGAGTTCTTTTCTACCTACACACCCCCAGAAGCCACCAGCTGTGGACAGCTACACGTCAGCATCTTTATCACAATCTCCAAAAGTTCTCTTTGATGGCTTTCTGTCTAGGTTGTTACTTCGAGGGAGCGGGGGTCCCGGAAAGCCTTCTTCGTCCTTCTTTTACAGTGTGTGACTGCAGGCAGCGATGTCTGCAAGAACAGCTTCCTCGCCCTTTACAGGAGCAGATACTGGGCTTCTCCCTCGTTTCTGGCCACAGCACGAACCATGAACATCCACATGGTCTCCAGCACCAGGACCCCAGCTTGGTCTCTGGTGGACATCAACAGGACTCTGCTGAAGCACAGGCCAGCATGGCTTCCGGGAGAAGCATGGACCGTGGAGATCTATCAAGGAAGTCCAGCCCAGTACCTGACATTCTTCATCTCCAACATCCTGTTGCTATTCAGAGCCTGGGTGATCACGCAGCTGGGCGGCTTGTTTCCTGGCTGGGGCGGGGGTAGAGCTGAGTCCGCACAAGCCCCAGGCTGTGGCACGCCATCCTGCTGACCCTACTGGGTGACAACCTGCTTCTCTCACAACATATATGCTATGTCTCCACCAGTCCCACCTTCTACGCTCTGTTCTGTCCCTCTGTTTCCTGCCTCTCTGTCACACATTCATAACTCACAGTGGTCTTGGAAGCTTCAGGGTGTCCAAATATCTGAACTGCCTATGTTCATTGGCATGAGTCTTTGGTCTGGTTCGTGGTCTCCGGTTTCTGCTGCACTATCAATACTGAATCCTCTCCGAGACTCCTCACAAATCCTATCTTGCTCTGAGTCTCAGAGATCCTGCAACTTTGTGATCTGCAGGACTGGCTCCTTCCCTGCTCCAGCAGCTCAACATATTGGGGTGAGCCAACTCAAAGCCCTGAGTCTGCGCCTGGGTAGCTGAGTTGGTCAGCACCGGCCTTCTCTTGGGCCCGTGATGGGCGAAGCCAGCCCTCTCATGCACAGCACCATTGCCAGCCAGGCCAGCGAGGCCACTTTCAGATTTGTAATCCACACATAATCTCGTGAGTGTCTTGTGAGTGTAGACACTTCCCCTTAAGAGGATAACTCATTGTCCTGGCAATGTTAGTGGACCAGTCAAGGAACAAGCAACATGCTATGGGCAGAGAGGGATGCTGGGCAGAGATGTGATCAGAAGTGTGTTGGTATGTGTAAACTTTTTCTTCCCCGACTTAGAGCCTGTATCTAAGAAGCACACAAGAGGCCGCGTCCAGCCACAGAGAGCCTGCTTTATTTAGGGACAGATATGTCTGAGCCTTCTACTCTGAGTCTAAGATGCCAGAGGGAGGTGGGGAAGGGCCAGCTGATTGAATGGAGACTCCAAATCTCAGAAGAAAAACAAGTCCCCCCCCCCAACCCTACCCCACCTCACCCCACCCCCACCTCCCACGCCCGGAGAGCGAACGGGGCAGTGAAGTCTGCATGCTGTGCACACTTCCGTGGTAACCAACTTCATACAAAGCTAAGTCCTTTGTTTTCATAAAACTCAAATGTTTCCCTAATGACAGAGGTTGTCATGGTAACCCTTTCAAAGCCAATGCCTTTGCCAGAGACCAGTGATTTCATTCTGGAGAACAATCTTTTCCAATTAAAAGCCATCAGGAAGGCTGATCCTGGACTTGGACGTCAATCCCATCACATGGCCTCTCAGTTTCATACCTGAGGGCATGTGAGAGCCAGGGAGAGTCTGGAAAACAATTCTGCCCAGCAACCAAAACCCAGAAGAAAGGGTCAACGGGCAGCACCAGTCTGAACCGCATGGGAAGAATGATTGGCTGTCAAAATACTTCAAAACACTCCATCACAAGCACTAAAGATACATGATTTTAATTTTCAATTTTTTTAGATTTATTATTTGATCATTTATATGTATGAATGTTTGCCTGCATGCATGTATGTATGTGCACCACGTGCGTGCCTGGTACCTGCGGGATCAGAAAAGGACATTAGATCCCCTGGTTACAGATGATTGTGAGCCACCATGTAGGTGCTGGCAATTGAACCCAAGTCCTCTGCAAAGGCATCCAGGGCTGGTAACCACGGAGAAAAATCTCCAGCCTGATGTGACATGTTTTTAAAGATTTATTTTTACTTGTGTGCGTACATGTGTCTCTGTGCGGGTGTACAAGCAGATGAGATGGCCACGCGGTGCCCTCGGAGGCCAGGTGTCAGGTCTCCTGGAACTGGAGTTACAGGCGGTTGTGAGCTGTCCGACGTGGGACCCGAGCTCAGGTTCTCAGGAAGAGCAGTGTGCACTCTAGGTTTAATTAATCTTTAATTCTTACTTTATATGCATGAGGGTTTGCCTGCTTATATTTATGTGAGCCAAGTGTGTGCCTGGTGCCTTTGAAGGCCAGAAAAAGGCCTCATCTCCTGGATTGGAGTTATGAACTGCCATGTGGGTCCTGGGAACTGAACTCCGGTCCTCTGTAAGAGCAGCAGGTGCTCCTAGCCACTGAGCCAGCTCTCCAGCCCCCATGGCGCCTTGTGTAAAACCCTAGCAGTTACTGTTCAGACTAACCGTTTTATTGCACGGATATGAAATAGCAATAGAAAGCCACAATAGGATGCACAGTGATGCTGACACAGGATGCTACCAAGCTTGGTTTTGTAAAACATGGAGGTATTCAGCAGCAAACTTGAATGCATGGAGTTGGCACGCACAGTTCATGTGAAACACGATGCTAAAGAGGCTGAGGCAGGAGGAGCCTGAGCTTAAGCCACTGTCCCAAAAGAAAACCAAAAACAAGAATGATACAATTCCCAGGCCTGGCTTTTCTCCATCTTTGTGTGTGCCTTATACACTACTGACTTTGATATCTTCAACCCATGGACCGCAGTGCTGACCGCAGTGACCACAGCATGTACAGAAGATGGAAGGGTCGGCGATGAGGACTGAGTTGCGTAGACAGAGCGATGGAGAAGCATTTGGGGCCCAATGATACTGAGGCTGTGGTGTGGACCTCAAGGGCTTTCGAGGGAAAGGAGTCTTCCTTCCAGACTTGTGGGAACTGGAGTTTGTGAGAGGATCCACCTGGGGGTTGGTGGCCTTGGGATGCCAGGGCAGGATGTGGGTCTGGAGTCCACGTCCTGCCTAAATAAACTGCAGACTTTGCCTTTCACTGCCAAGGTCAGCAGGCTAAAGAACTTGCTAGTCAGAAGCACATGTGGTACCCAGGGCTCAGCCCTAAATAGGACATCCATCTCAACCCCCATCTCCCAGGTTCAAGAGCATCGTGGGAGGAGGGGCCGGAGGATGGGGAGGAGGGCTGGGAGATGCTGTCCTCAGGACAGGCCCTGGCACTGCACCCACGGACTCTGGTTCTCTGCACAAGATCACTCAACAGCAACACGGACTGGAAAGAGAGATGGGGAGAGAGGGGCAGGTGGGGAGAATACAAAGGGGAGAAGGAAACATTGGGGTGCAAGGGATGAGTTGGGGGTTCCTGAGGGGAGTTGGAGAGTGTAAGGGAGAAGTTTGGGATACACACAATCAAATATATTGTTTACATGAATGAAATTATCAAAGAATAAATAAAAGATCCTCTGTTAAAACGCATGCACGCGCGCGCGCTCACACGCACACAGACACACACACACACACACAAAGGGTAAGTGCGTAAAATGTAATAACAGATGATGGTTAGGAGGTCTCAGAAACCAGAAGGTGGAGACTCCTTGATTGGAGGATGTGAATGTGCCTTTGAAGGTGTCCCTGGGCTCTGGTCCTTCTGCCTGTCTGCTTCCCAGCTGCCATTTTCTCCTCTGCTACACACTTAAAGCTGTACAGTCAGTCAACCATGAAACCTTGGAAACCATGAGCTCAAATAGATCCTCCTCCGAGTTGTCTGTGTTGGGTATTTTAATGCAGCAAGAAAAAGCTAACACAGAGAAGGACCTGGCTTACTGAATAAATTAGGTCCCTGTTGTTTTGTCTTAAAGCTCTGACTTGACTGCCTCTTCCCTTCTGAGACACCTCAACCAGAAGACTGCCCAGTTGGCCCCAATGGGAGACGCCACCTTTTCAGTTGTGGGAGACACAGAGAGAAGCAGCAACATGTACCATGTTCTCCAGAGCTCTGAGGACATCCGCACAGAGCCAAACCCCATTCATCCTATACTGGCACCCCATGGTGGTTTGAGGTTTCAAGGCAAGACTCCACTTAGAAGGAGAACAAAACCAGATCAGAAGGCGTGGGCCAACACCTAGGATCCAGAACTATACTGGGTCAGTGTATCCAGTAAGTACTTCCTAATGTTTACCTGAGTATTCAGGAGTCAACATAATGGCATTCTACAAAAAGTAGTAGCTCCCCCCCCCAGATAAGAGAAAAATATGTTGATAATATGATAAAGATCATATTAAAAATATATCAATACATTTTTTACCTATGGTCTGGATGTCTGTGTCCTGTGTTGAAATGCTAGGCCCTCCCCAAAGCGAAGGCATTCAGAGGTAGAGAACCTTCAGAAGGAGACCAGAACCTCATCAACACATGACCTCTGGGGTTGGGATTAGGGCCTTATGGAAAGGAGAGCAGACTGAAGGTGCAGCTTAAGGACAGACTACTTGCCTAGTGTGCACAGGCATGAGGTTCTGAGTTCAAATCCCCAGCACCCTTGTAAAACAAACAAATGAAAAAACCAGTTGGGCTGGGGAGATGGCTCAGTGGTTAAGAGCACTGTCTGCTCTTCCAGAGGTCCGGAGTTCAATCCCCAGCTACTACATGGTGGCTCACAACCATCTGTAAGGGATTCTTGTGCCCTCTTCTGGCATGCAGGTGTACATGCAGATAGAGCACTCACACATATACAATAAATAAATCTTTTTTTAAAAAAGGTATGCTTTGCATTCTGTAACCTCAATGCTGCAGGATGGGAACACACAGATTCTGAGAGCTCAGCATCTCAGGTTCAAGAGGAGAGCCTGCCTCAAGAGACTAACGGGGAGTTAGAGGAAGGCAGCTGATGTCCTCTGCCTCCACACACTCATGCATGGTACGCAAGCACACACGCACACACACACATCACACGCATACCGCTACACACCATAGACAAACACACTACACAGCGCACACACCAAATACAGACGACACACACACCATACAAACACAACAGACACCACGGAGAGCACACGCACCACAAACACATACTGCACACAAACACACAAGAGAAAATATGTAAACTGATCCCTAAGTGGACCTGGCACTGTAGACATGACAACTCCACATAAACTGCTTCCGCTGAAGTGAGACACTCAATTAGGCAGCTAATTATCCTGAAGCTGTATTGATGCCCTGTTTAAAGCAGCCCACCCTCTCAGACTCCAAACAGACTCGCGGGTCACCTCGCTCAGGGACTCAGGCGTGCACAGGGGAGGTGGCGTTAATCAAGGCTCTGGAACTCCTCCTCCTCTCCCACAGTCCCTGTCACTCACTGCCCAAGCAGGTCCCTTTGGAGAACCCCTGGAATCTGAGTGTTAAATGTGGCTTCGGGCAGGGCTCTAAGCAGAAGTTGCTCTGCAGGCCCTACGTGAGGACGTCATCCCTTCAGTGACAGCTGGTCCTTCTCATCACCAAGGGTCATCCTGGGAACTGTTCTTGTTAAGCCTTCGGAATCAGGGCCTGGCTGATGGAGTCTATTAATGGCCCCACTATAACTCACCCGCACAGGCAGTGGCTCGGGTCCCTGCTCCTGGTATCGAATTATCAGATCATTAGACTCAGATTAGTTCTTCATACCCCTTGGACAGAGACGTGCTAATTTGGATTCTTAGACATTAAAATCTTACAAAGGTCTCAAGCAAGTGACATTAGGCTCAGTTTCTTAATTTAGTGTTCTATCAGCAAGACAAGTATGTTGGCATCTGCTTCCTGTGGAGAGCAGATTCCTCAGTCGGTGGGCAAGTGACTCTGGTCAAAGGGCTCTCTAGGCAGGGGGTTTGTGTATGTGTGCAGTAAGTGCCGGGGATTGAACCTAGGGCCTTGCATATGCTGGGCTGCTAGGCAACTAGTCAACTACCACTGAACTGTATATAACACCAGCCTCTTTATTCACTTAAACATTTTTAAATTTTCTTATGTGTATAAGTGTTTCGTCTGCATGTATGTCTATGTACCATGTATATGCTGGTGCCCATGGGGGCCAAAATAGGATGTTGGACCCCCCAGGGACTTGAGTTACAAATGTGAGCTGCCTTGTGTGTGCTGGGAGTCCTCTGTAAGAGTGGCCAGTGCTCTTAACTGCTAAGCCATCTCTCAGCCCCTTGAAAATTCTCTTTAGATTTATTTATTTAATTTTATGTATATGAGTGTCTCAGCTGCATGTATGTATTTGTACTACGTGTATGCACCCATAGAAGTCAGACAAGGGCTCTGTGTTCCCTGGAGCTAGAGTCACAGGCATTAATTCTGGGGATTGAACTCGGGTCCTCTGCAAGAGGACTGCTGAACCATATCTCTAGCCCCAGGGAATTTTTTTTGGTAGACCTTTTCATTTTTAGCCATGTGAACGTGTTTTTATTCAAAAGTTAAATATGCACAAAAGTCAATTAACTGTTAATTGAAGAAAAGCAAGGCATGTTACAATGATTTCACATTCATTTAATAATTTATTATTAAAAATAAATCCATTATTTTGTTAAGACTTAGCTAATGTACTTAGATAAATAGAGAATTAACCAGATTGTTCCTTTCAACCTTTCATTTGAAATTTATTTATCTATCTACTTACTTATTCAGTTTTTATTATTGTTGGTGGTGAAATCAGTGGGTTTCCTGAGCTTCTTATACAGCACGGGCAAGGGGTCTCTTCAGAAGAGTAGGTGACCCTGAGCTGCATGGCTACACAGTCCCACCTCATCATGGAGTTAACCTCATAGAAGGCTCATGGCTACACAACCCCACCCCATCATGGAGTTAACCTCATGGAAGGCTCATGGGGTGCTGCGTTGCCTACCCTCCTAGCCTGTCACTCTCCGTGTACCTCCCGAACCCCAAGCTCACTTCTGCCATTTGAACTATTTTTAACCCTTCAGAAATATCAAAACAAGGATGTGGTCAGGCTCCACATTGCATTCTTTGTCTTGTTAGGGTTTTATCACGCTACGAAACACCATGACCGAAAGGCAAGTTGGGGAGAAAATGGTTCATTCAGCTTACACTTCCAGATCACTGTTCATCACTAAAGGACGTCAGGACGAAGCCATGGGGAGTGCTGCTCACTGGCTTGTTTTCCCTGGCTTTCTCAGACTGCTTTCTTCTAGAACCCAGGACCACTGGCCCATGGCTGGCACCATCCACAATGGGCACTCCCCCATTGATCACAAATTGAGAACTGTCTTACAGCTGGATGTCACGGAGGCATTTCCTCAACTGAAGCGCCTTCCTCTCTGATGACTCTAACTTACGTTAAGTTGACAGAAAACCAGCCACTCTTCGTTTTTAAGATTTATTTTTAGTTAGTGTGTATGGTGGGTGAGGTTGGGAGAGGGGTGGCCGTGTTCATTAGTGCAGTGCCACAGAGACCAGAAGAGGGCACCAGACTCCCAGGAACTGTTAGATATGGGACCTGAACTCAGGTCTTTGGCAAGAACAGTGTACACTCCTAACCACTGAACCATCCTTCCAGCCTTGTCTTTTGTTTTGAGATAGTGTCTTTCTATGTAGTCCTGGCTGTCCTGGAGCTCATTATGTAGACCAGGCTCCCTCAAACTCACAGAGGTCCTCCTACCTCTGCCTCCTGAGTGTTGGGATCAAAGGTGTGTGCACCACTATGCCCGCCCTCCTACCTTGGGCATTCTTGAGGCTGACATTTTTATAATCTGAGCATGCTGTTTTACAGAAGGCCCCTTGATTTGAACTGTGCTGTTGAGTCCCAATAATTAGATTAAGTTCAACGTCTTTGGCACCTTCCAGGCCCTTTGGTATTTACAGGAAATGAATCCTTTGCCAGGAGACCCATGGTGTCAGCTACTCCCTTACTGGCCATAAAGGTGGGACTTTTGGTTAAAATGGTATCTGGCAGATCTCTCCACGGAGAAAGGTCTTTGTTTCTTTCTTTCTTTCTTTTTCTTATATTAATTTTTTCTGTGAATGTTTTGCCTGCATGTATGCATGTGTACCACATGCCTTCAGAGGACAGAAGAAGACATTAGATCCCCCTGGAACTGGAGTTACGAGTGGTTGTGAGCTGCCATGTGGGTGCTGAGAACTAAACCTGAGTTTTCCCCAAGAGCAGCCAGAGCTCTCAACTGCTGAGCATCTCTGCGGGGCCCCTTCCTCTCTGTTTGATGAATAAGTCTTTTGAGGTGATACTCAGAGATACGGATATCCTGTCCAACAACACACTAGTCAATGGCTGGCATAGTTAGGGTCTTCGATGTTCCCAGAGGCTGAACACTTGTTTTTCAGTCAGCAATGTTCAGAAGATTGACTTTGGGGCAAGCAATTGGATCATGAGCTCTGGCCATCCCAAAGGATTAGCCCATTGATGGATTCACAGCTGAAGAGTTGTTGTTGTTGTTGTCGTTGTTGTTGAATTCTGTGTTTGTATGTGGGTTTTACACATGCCAGCACAGAGGAGCCTTCCAATGTGAGTGCTGGAAATTGAACCTCAGTCCTCTGTGCCCCTAACTGCTGGGCTAGAGCTCCAGCCTCCAGCCTCAGAGCTAACAGACTATTGGAAGGTGTTAGGAACACGGGTGTTGGAGCCTAGTCTGAGGGAATATGGGTCCTTATGGTCCTTACCTTAGGAAATAGATCTTATTCCTGTGTTCTCCCCTCCCCGACTTTTATCTTTCTCCACTTCCTGGCTGTCATGAGCTGAGCAGCTCGGCGCCATTGTGACTCCCTCACCATGATGGTTTATCTCACTACAGATCCAAAAACAAGAGTCAAGTGACCATGAACTGAAACCACAAGTCAAAAGCAGCTTGCTTTCCCTCCAGTAGTCTATCAGTGCTGGGAAGCCAACCCAACTAACACAGAAAATGACTTAGCATTTGTCACACTCAAATACGAAATCTCTCCCAGAGGATCTTGTGTTGAAATAGTTGGTCCCCTGGCTGGTGGTGCTGTTTTGGGGGAATTTGGAATCCTTGGGAGGTAGGGCCTACTCGAGAGAAATGGGTTACCTGTCCTCACTTCCAGACCAAATGTTCATTGTGCCCTGTTTTCCAGGGCAACGTGGCAAACTGCTACAAGTTCAGGCCTGTGTAGATCAAGGCACTCTGGCCACCGTGCTTTCCCCATCATGAAACCAGGAGCCAAGACATGCCTCCTCCCTCCATTGCTTCCATCAGGAATCCTGTCATCCCCAGGGTGCGGAGGAGAAAGGTAACGAATACAGTGTCTGCTGGAAAAATTTGCTTATGTCAATTACAAGAAAACTTCCGTGGTGGCACACGCCTTTAGTCCAGCACTCGGGAGGCAGAGGCAGGCGGATTTCTGAGTTTGAGGACAGCCTGGTCTCCAGGGCAGCCAGGGCTATACAGAGAAACCCTGTCTCGAAAAACCAAAAAAAAAAAAAAAAAAAAAAGCTATTTCTTGAGCTGGAGAAAGATGGCTCAGTGGCTAAGAGCGGTTGCTGCTCTTGCAGGGGACCTAAGTTCTGTTTCCCAGCCCACTCGTGGGGCATCTCACAATCGCCTGTAGCTCCAGCTCCTGGGGATCTAGCGCCCTCTTCTGGCCCCCATAGGTACTGCACTCACAAGCACATACCCACAGAAGCATAGCTTTCCAAAACTAGAAAAATACTTTTTCTTAGTTGTTTTTTTTTTTTCTTTTTTTTTACTGTATTAGTCAGCATTGTTTGTGATGAGCTGTGGGGGCTATGTTTCATGAGCGGGGGGGGGGGAGGCTGTTTCATGACTGATGTCATTCTTGTTGCTCAGATTGCCTCAGATCTGCCCCATAGAAAGTTAAGCATGCCAAATGTGGTGGTTCACACCTTTAATCCCAGCACTCAGGAGGCAGAGGCAAGCAGATCTGAGTTTGAGGCTAACCTGCTCTACAGAGTGAGTTCCAGGACAGCAAGGGCTACACAGAGAAACCCTGTCTCAAAACAAACCAAAACAAAATACACACACACACACACACACACACACACACACACACACACACACACACACACACATTAAAGGAAAAGGAAAAGCAAGTTAAGCTAGTCCTTGAAACATGTTTCCATCAATCCTGAGTAAGTTCAAGTTTGATTTGTATGCATATATGTAGTTTTTGTTTTTCTCCACATCTGGAATCCGTCATTCCAACAAAGCCTTGGTTCCTTTTCGGAAGGAATAATGCTTAGAGACCATGATCTGGGTGTTGGGTTCTCATGGATTGTGGTGTGCATTTTGGGGTGCCAGCTGTGGTTCCTCAGCCTCTGCCTCCTCCCTCTCAGTGTCCAGATGCTGCTGCACACTGGGCCGGATCTCAGTGTTACAGCTCTTTTAGGCGAAGGCCTTCTCTGATGACCTTCAATGAAACAGCTCTCTGAGAGGATCTTAGCTTGTGTGCATGTCTTTATTTGGGGTGGGCTTGTACACATACACTTTACTTAGGGTGAACTCGGAGTATACATGGACTTTGGAGAGGTGGGGAGGAGTTTACAGGGTAAATGAAAATCACTGGCTGGAGTTTTAAAGTTCTGTGAGTGCCTCATTTGTATGGCGAGGCATTCCAGGTCCTTGCTGGGTGGGTTCTTACTAAGAGAGAAGCTGAACCTGTAATCTCACCAAGGCTTGGTGACATTCTGAGGGTAGAGGGTAGAGGGGTTTGGGGCTCCTCAGACAAGGTCAGAGAAGGGGAAGCCCTGCTGGTAAAGGGAATTCCTCATTTTGCACTGAGGTAGATTTCGACCTTAATTAGCAGGGTCCAATAATGGATTCCAAGCCTTCTATTACTTACTTCCTCTGGAGACACATACCCCATCACCACCACCACCACCATCACCACCACCACCACCACCACCACCAGCACCATCCCCACCACCACCACCATCACCATCACCATCACCACCACCACCACCACCAGCACCACCACCACCACCATCACCACCACCACCACCAGCACCACCAGCACCATCACCACCACCACCACCAGCACCACCAGCACCATCACCATCACTACCACCACCACCACCACCATCAGCACCACCACCACCACCACCACCAGCAGCACCATCACCACCACCATCACCATCACCACCACCACCACCACCACCACCAACAAAACATCTACCATTATCTGCCCTTGTTTTCTTCTCACCTTTCTTTGGTCGTCAAATCTTTGACAAAATGCTGTAATCTTTGAAGACTATGAGGCCCTGACCCTGACTACAGAGTTTAGAGGGAGTCACCATCATCTCTCTCCCACGGCAGTCTCTGAGCTGAAATGGGTCACAAGCGCTATTTTAGGGACGTATGAAGAAAGGAACCACAGGGGATCATTTCCTAGTCAGATGTTTTCCTGGGGCGGGGGGAAGAGGAGGAATTTCATCTAATACAAATATCATTTGAATTTTAAAATGCGATGTCTAATTGCTACTTATGACTATAGTAAAAATTGATTTTATACGCTGTAATTGTATGGTTTGAATATGTAATCAGAAATGCAAAGTTTGATGCCTTTGGTTTTAATTTACATAACTAATGTCTCTCAGCACACTTATTTCAGCAGCATCTGGGTAGGAACTTGTTTTTCTAATTAGTGATCAGATGCACACAGTAGGTCAAGATCTTCTAGGGGTCTGGATCACCCCAAATGATGTAACTCATTTCTTGTCATTATTGTGTCTGGCCCTTACCTTAGTCATAGGAAGACATCCCAACAAAGAATTGGTTCTTGAATTTCTAAGTGTCCTGAGATTTAAACAATCTTGGCAGGTGACAGGGTCAAACTTTCCTACCACCTAACACACTTAAAGAAAAGAAAGATTAAAAAGTATAGTTTGAGGGCTAGAAAGATAACTTAATGGTTAAACACGCCTGCTGCTGTTTCTGAGGACCAGATTCCAGGTCCCAGCACCTACATGGCTGCTTGCAGCTGCCTGTAACTCAGATTTTAGGGACTATGATACCCTCATCTGGCCTCTGAAGGTAACTGCACGCACGCATGCGCGCGCACGCACGCACGCACGCACACATCTTGTAAAAGTGTAGTTTGTGAGAGTTCATAAGCAAGAGGTATGGCACATCTCACGATTCCCACAAGAAGTAGGGCGAGACACGGGATGCCTGTCTCTCTGCCACGGTAATTCTGGACAGCATACTTGCCTGGGTTAAGAAGTCCACTAGAAGAGCTGGAGAGTTGGCACAGGGGTAAGGATGCTGGCTGCTCTTGTGGAGGACCGGAACTTGATTCCCAGCACTCTCATGGTAGCTCTCAGACACCTATAACTCCAGTTCTAAGGGATTCAGCACCCTCTTCTGCCCCCAGAGAACATTTATTGCATATAGCTGTCACATACACACACTCAGGTACATACACGTAAAATAAATAAAAACCAAAACAGTGATCAGGTCGTAAAGGCTCTGCATTAATCTACTTACGAACAGACTGCTAGGAGACTGTAACCACAGGCTTTTCTACCCATGCCCAAGTTCACAAAATACTGACTCTGAGACTGCATTATGATGAGTGAATGCTTAGGCCATATGCTTTGGCTCTTTCCCACTAGCTCATAACTCAACTATTCCATATATTCTATCCTAAGTCCTTCCATGTGGATAGTCACCTCTCCTTCCATCTCTATCAGCATTTGGGGTAAGTCCTTCCCTCACCTGACTGTATCCCAGAATCCTCTCTTCCTGCAGAACTCCCGCCTCCTATTTCCTGCCTCAGCTGATAGGCCATTAGCTTTTTATTGACAGGCGGTGCTTCACATACACTGCACAAAAGATTCTCTCTACAGGAGACGGTGGGATAGGAACAGCCAGGGATGCTGAAGTGAGCAGGTTCCTGGGGTCATGCCCTTGGGTACTCTGTCTTGCCTTGGTCCTTCACTAGTTCCCCTGTGTTCTACATTTTGTACAGCCACTCCCCCATGCACTCCTTATATGGTAAATGACTGAAAATTAGGGCTCTATGTCACTCACATTGTTTGTATCCAGCGTTCTGTCACAGCGGAGTCTGGCTGGCACAGTCCCTGGAGCAGCCACGAGACGAGCAGAGCTCTGGGGACGTGCTTGGATCCTGAGGGCTCTGACTTTGTCAGCAGATCCGTCCACTGACAGCACCGTAGTATCATGGACTAAGGGGGACGATGGAAACTTGGGAGAGGGGAGGACGTGGTCCTTGGAGGCACGGACCAGGAGCTGTATCTCATCCCCAGACCCTTCCTCTTGTTCCCCCCCCCCCCCCGGCCACAATGAGGTACCCAGCACACACCTGCCACCAAGATGTTCAGCTTCAGCATGGGCACCTGAAGTCAAATGATAATCACTGTATGAGGCCGTGGACCAAAATTAGCTTCTCCTCCTGTAAGCTATTTCCTTCAAGTATTTTGTCACAGTGCAAAAAGCTAACACAGAGCCCACTGAAATGTCTACTTTTTATCCAAATATTTCATAATCACATAATCTTGTGATAGATTACACTGTATATAAAAAGTCATTGTGAAAAATAAAAAGCTTGTGTTTTATATATATATAAAACAAGCTTGTATTATATGTTATATGTATATTATATATTATATATAACACATATATAAAACACAAACTTGTGTTTTATATATGTATATGTACATTAGTGTCTTAGTCAGGGTTTCTATTCCTGCACAAACACCATGACCAAGATGCAAGTTGGGGAGGAAAGGACTTATTTGGCTTACATTTCCATGCTGCTGTTCATCACGAAAGGAAGTCAGGACTGGAACTCAAGCAGGGCAGGAAGCAGGAGCTGATGCAGAGGCCATGGAGGGATATCACTTACTGGCTTGCTTCTCCTGGCTTGCTCAGCTTGCTCTTATAGAGCCCAAGACTACCAGCCCAGGGATGGCACCACCCACAATGTCCCCTCCGCCCTTGATCACTAATTGAGAAAATGCCTTACAGCTGCATCTCATGGAAGCCTTTCCTCAAGGGAGGCTCCTTTCTCTGTGATAACTCCAGCTTTTGACAAGTTGACACACAAAACCAGCCAGTACAATTATATACAACACACACACACACACACACACACATATATAATGATATATATATCACAAGCTTGTATTCTATATATGTGTATTACATATTATATATAACATATATATAAAACACAAGCTTTTTATTTCTGATAATGACATTTTTTGTTTTTATGTTTTCATCCAAACATGCTCTCTTGGGGGGGGGGGGGAGATGGTATTCTTATGAAGAAAAACTAAAATTTGTAAACTAACCACAACAATACAAACAAAAGTCTAAATGATATATGAAAAGATTTAGAGGCAGACAGAGAGATTTTAATTTTGGAAATCAGTTAATTCAAGTCAAAATCAACTAAGGAGAAGCTTCTAATTCTCCAAAACATTCAATACATTTTTTTAAAAACTAACCATATGAGATTGGTTTCCTAAGAAAAGAGTGTGTGTTGAGGGACCCGGGTCGACTCGGGCTTGAAGCACTTGCGGCCCAAGTGTGAGATCTGGAGTTGGGATTCCCAGAACCCACTAAATGCTGGGTGAGTGTGGTACCCCACCTGTAATTTCAGCTTCAGTAGGTAGAGACAGGAGACCCCTCAGAGCCAGAGGCTATGTAAAGTAGCCACATCAGTGAGCTCTGGGTTTGATTGAGAGACCTGCCTCAGTGACTAAGGTAAAAGGGTGACGGAGGACATTGCCGAATATCTCACTCAGCCTGCACAAGCAAACACATGTATGCAAGCATGCATACACATGTACACCACATACACATGGAAATGGAAAATGAGGGGGTGGTTAAAGAATATAAGTAAAGTCCAAAGAAACAGGACGTGTAAGTGACGTCACGCAGGTCTCAGCCTTGTTAAACTCCAACCCTTGTGTTTACAATAGTCTGGTCTCTTGATGTATAACTTTACTGACGGTCTACAATCGTCATCTATTTAACTGGTGTATTGAGACGGTGGCTGTTGGGACACCAGTGTGCTTGGGCTTTGGTCGTAAACTCCCGCACCAGGAACTCTGGGTAGATATAGAGGAGGTGCCATCTACAAGCGAAGGGGAGAGCTCTCAGAGGAAAGCAAGCAGAACCGTGACAGATTGGTTTTCCTTGTTATACCCTGTAGCCAGTGGCTCCTTAACAGCTGAGGGGACCCAGGTCTCATCCAATTTTCTCAAAAGGCAAACTGGGGATACTGCTGCTGTGTGTGGGTGAGTGGGCTGGGGGCGGCAGAGAGAAAGCCAGCCAACCCCTTGCTCATCTGAGAGGTTTCTGAGGAAGGAGACCACTAACATCGCCTGCCCAAGTCCTCACATCCTCAGTTGGCCTCCTCCACCGGGAGATGGGTCCGTGGGTGGAGCCTGGGGGATTTCACCAGGGAACAGAGATTGGAGGCATTTCTAGAACTATCTGCTTGGTGAGTGTCCATCTTTCCAAGAAGCATAACAAGCACACCTCCCCCTCCACTGCTCTAAATATGCTTTCTGATGGACTCACCGATGTTAATAACTTTTGATTTGGGGTGCTAACTGCAAGATTAGAGGGAGGACTTTCATTCACAAAAAATAATAGGTAAAAGCATTTGGTCCTTTTCCACAAGCGTTTATCTTGATGAGAACTGTGCATACATACACACATATTCATATGCGTACATTCCTGTATGACACGGTTGCCTTAATTATGAATGAACACACAGATGTAAGAAGTCTCCTCACACTGAATGGTAATTTTCTCTGATTTACAAAGTGAAATTTAGATCAATAGCTTGTATTTACTCAATTTTTGCTTTTTTTTTTTTTTTTTTTCAACATTGGGAAGTCAAACCCAGGCCCTGGACATGTTAGTTAGGCAAGTTCTTTCTCACCAAGCTACCTGTCCACCCCTTGGGCTTTTGAGGACAGGGTCTCACTATGTAGCTCAAGCTAGCCTTGGCTTACTTTGTAACCTAGGTGTTACAAAGTGTGGTGTTATAAGTGTGGGCATTAGGCCTTTTAAATGCATTTCTAAAAATCACCTTAAATTTAAGATTTCTTTCTGGACAGATCAGAGTTAATGAGATTTAAATATCACTGAATGCAGATGGAGCAAGGTCAGGGCTCTGGCAAAGGGGCTGACGCAGCCTTAGTACTTAGAGCTGATTCTGAGTGCTTGTCACCTGTGCTACTGAGGACCGAGTATGCCATTGTGCACTGAGTGGACATAGAATAGCTCATCCTCCATCTATCCATCCATCCATCCACCCACCCATTCATCCATCCATCCACCCACCCATTCATCCATCCATTCATCCATCCACCCATCAATCTATCCACCCATCCAACCATCCACCTACCTACCCACCCACCCATCCATCCATCCATCAACCATCCATCCATCCACCCATCAACCATCCATCCATCCACCCATCCATCCATCCATCCATCCATCCACCCATCAATCTATCCACCCATCCATCCATCCACCCATCAATCCATCCACCCATCCATCCATCCACCCACCTACCCACCCACCCATCCATCCATCCATCAACCATCCATCCATCCACCCATCAACCATCCATCCATCCACCCACCCATTCATCCATCCATCCATCCATCCATCCACCCATCAATCTATCCACCCATCCATCCATCCACCCACCCACCCACCCATCCATCCATCCATCCACCCATCAACCATCCATCCATCCATCCACCCACTCATCCATCCATCCACCCACCCACCCACCCACCCATCCATCCACCCATCCATGCATGTAGTGGGTTGGTCTGATGCTGCTTGTATTCTAATGCTAAATGCTGGCTTCTCAAGATCTGGTTGTCCCAACAAGCAGATCCTCACCTACTCCAAGTGATGCTATGTGAACCTTCTCCCCAAGTTACCAGGTCAATAAAAGGCTAGAGCCTGTGTTGGGCAGTGGAGGGAGAAATGTGGGACTTGAGGATCGCGAGGGGGGTTGCAGGTAGAGGGACAAGAAGAAGAAAGAAGACAGAGGTGGCCACCATGAGAGGAGATGACCATGAGCACACGGCCAGGAGAAACAGCAAGTAACAAGGAAATTTATAGCTGCGGAATAAGTGAGTATAGCTCCAAACTTGCCCAAGCGAGGCTTATGGTTTGTGAATAAAACACCTGGAGTGTGTGTCTTTTGTGCGGGCTAGCTAGGATTATAAATTCATTCTCCACATCCATTCATTATTTTAGATTTTAGATTGAGACTGGATCTTGATATGTAGTCCAGACCTCAAACTCCTGATCCTCTTGCCTTGGCCGTGTAAGTGCTAGGATTCCAGGCAAGCATCGCCATATCTCTCCATTTATTTACTTACTTAGCTCTGTCTTTCTGTGCTGCTCAGCCTGGCCCTAAACTCTGGGTCCACATGATCTTCCTCCCATAGCCCCCTCCGAGTAGCTAAGACTACAGGCATGTGCCACTGTCCAGCTTAAAATACTTCTTGATTAAGTGGCTGATTGCATGTTGAGACCAGAATGTCCCCTCTCCTGAGTTACTCTACATTGTGTAAACAATAGGTTTTTGGGTTGTGCTTTCCCTGAGAGACTGCATTTCACAAGGTGCCTTTGGGTTCATTTTGATTGTGGCTATGTGGATACAAACACCACCAAACACATGGCAAGACTGATAACATGTTCCTTATAACAGAAAGAGGGTAGAGAGGTGGCTCAATGGGTAAGCACAATGGCTTGCTCTTCCAGAGGACCTGAGTTCAATTCCCAGCACCCATACAGCAGCTCACAACTGTCTGTAACTCCAGTTCCAAGGGGATCTGACACATTCTTCTGGCTCTTCCGGCACTGCATACATGTGGTGCACAGACACACAGGCAGGCAAAATGCACACACAGGCATTGCTAATAGCACACACTGCTATCCATAAAGGCATTCTTTGCAGTTGCAATGCTGTGCACGTAAAACCACATTATAGAGTAAAAACTAATTTTCTGTTGCTGTGATAAACACTGTGGCTAAAAGTTTCAAAGGAAAGGGCTTATTTAGCTTCTACTGTACAGTTAATTACTGAGAGAATTCAGGGCAGAAACTGAAGACAGGAACTGAAGGACAGATGACAAAGGAACACCACTGACTGGCTTGCTCCCAGTGGCTTGCTCAGTCTGCTTTCTTATTCATCCCAGGACCACCTGCCCAGGGGCAGCACTGCCCACAGTGAGCTGGGCCATCCCTCATCAATCATCAATCAAGAAAATGCCCCCATAGACATGCGTACAGGACAATCATATGAAAGCATTTTCTCAGTTGAGAGACCTGCTTTCCAGGAGACAATGGCTTGTAGCAAGCTTGTAAAACAAACAAACAAAACCTAACCAGAGCAGTACACATAAATTTAAAATATTATTTTTACATTATTTTACCTGTGTGTACTGGAGTGTGTACATGTACATGTGGGTGGGTGCCCCCCAGAGGCCAGAAGAAGATAGTGGATGCCCCGCAAGTAGAGTTTTAGAAGGTTGTGAGACTCTGTGGAGATCCTGGGAACCAAACCTTGGTCCACTACAAGAGCAGGGAGTGCTGTTAACTGTAAAGCCATCTCTCTGGTCTTGTAGGCATAGCTTTTATACATGTTGGGTGGAGAGTGTGTGGTTGGCTTTATTGTACTGGCCTGCAAGCACACTTGCCATGTCCCCAAGCAATGACCGTGTAGTTGAAGAAACATTTGTCCATTGGGATCTCAGCCTCCATCATCACTAAGTTTGATGTGGGACAGGAGTTCGTTGCTCTTCTGGAAAGCCTACACAGCAAAAGCACCAGAAGTAAAGAGGTCAGGGAGGGGCTCAACACAACGCCCTGCCGGGGAGCTTCCTAGCTCCGAGAAAGAAGTCCCAACCAGGCAATCTAGTGTCTGTCTACAACTGCTGGGGTAGGAGACTGCATAGCTGACTGCCTCTTGCATTTTGCCATTGTTGGAGACTTTCATGCTGCCTGCCATGACATAACCAATCAGCTGGAGCACTATAGCTAAGAGACTGCTAGCAAGCAACCATGAAGGTATGAACCCCGAGTGTGGGAGGCGTGAATAGACAACACAGCACGCAGCAAGGATAGCACTGAAGCCCCAACTCGCCCCTCAAGCTGGCTGAGGCTTTCTCGGAGTCAATCTGCCCATATGGACCCAAAATGGAGCACGGGTTTACAGCTACAGAGATGTATGAGGGAGATTAAAGCTTTGTCTGTGAGGACATACTGTGTGGCACAAAGCAACAATTAAGGTCTTCTCTGCTTCGTAGTGTAATAACAACTCAGTCTCTTTCGGTAGAGTATGGCTCCCTCTGCTGCTTACAGGGGACAGCCAAGGCTCTGCTGCCCAGGGGCTTGAGGACATTTAAGCAGAAAAGGTGGCTTGCCCAGGGAAAAGGCTGGGGATAAGCATGGCAGAGGGACCAATGGGTGCTATAAGCATTGCCCCTGTGAGTTCTAGGATTGCTGGCTGCTGCTGTCACATAAGCTGCAAGAAGTGACAGCAATAGCCAACCCAAGGAGGCCGTGAAATAGCCGCATATCACCTGTGTTTATACCAAATGCATCCTTCCATCTTTTCCTTCCTTCCCTCCCTCCCTTCCTCTCCTCCTCTTTCCTGTTTGTGTACATACTATGTGCTCTGTATGCCAGTGTCCTCTGAATTGAAACACTCTCTCTAGAGGGGAAGGCTCATGAGAATCAGGGCGTGTCTCCATTACTTTTTGTCACTGTGATAAAACACCATGTCTCAAAGCAACGTATAAAAGGAAGAGTTTATCAGGGCTTATGGTTCCAGGGGAAGAGTCCAAAATAGCACAGCAGCAGGTGGCTGGAGCAAGAAGCGCAAAGAGCACATCTTCAGCCAGGAACATGGAACAGAGTCCAAACAGGGAGCAGGTAAGGCTATTCATTTTAAAAGCCCATCCCCACTAATGCACTTCCTCCAGAGAGGCTGCACCTCCTGAAGGTTCTATAACCTCCTCAAATTGTACCACCAGTCGGGGACCAAGTGTTCAAACACATGCATCAATGGCAGGCATTTCTCATTCCAACCACCCCAGAAGTAAACAAATGTCTCACGACTGGGAGAATGAAAATTTGGGGGATTCTGGAGGGCCGTTCTCCAGTAAACAACTGGCAGGAGGGATCCCCAGGGTTGTAGCTTTCATGAGTCACCATGGTCCATGGTGGGCTTTTTAAAGACAAGTCTGCTTTTTGAGTCATTCTCACCCCTGGGAGTAACCCTCACACCTACTCCTGTCTAGAACCCCAGTAAAAACCCAATGGTTCACAGAGTTAGACTTTGGGGACTCTTACATTGGTCTGTCTTTATGGTTCCCTTTCTGGCTGATAGATGTGTGTGTGTGTGTGTGTGTGTGTGTGTGTGTGTGTGTGTTTGTGTGTTGTCTTCCTAGGGAAAGCCTGTCACACAAGAGTGTACTTGTGTGTTTGGACATGTGTGCCTATGGAGACCAGAGGTTGACATTGGATGTCTTCCTCAATCATTCTTCACTGTATTTTTTGAGTCAGGGTCTTGCAATGAACCTGGAGAGCAGCACTTTGGACAGACTGGTTGTCCAGTAAGGCCCAGGGATCAGTGTCTGCCTCCCCAGGGTTGGGATTCTAAGCTGTATTCAGCTTTGCATTTGAGTGGAGATGTGAACATAGGTCACCACACTTAGGTGACAGGTACTTTTACTGCCTAAACCATTTTCTTAGCTCCAGATGTTTGTGTTCTAACCTAGTTAATAAGCGGTGTCATTTACCAAGGTAATGAGCAGTGGAAGGGACAGCTGGTAAAGAAGTCAAGGGTTAGCTAGAGGTATGTTGAGTTTCAGATGCTACTAGAACTACAGAGAAGTTGACACGTATTTGTTTGAGAAGGATTGGGAGGTGTGGCCTTGTTGGAGGAGGTGTGGCCTTGTTTGAGGAGGTGTGGCCTTGTTGGAGGAGGTGTGGCTTTGCTGAAGGTGTGTCATTGGGGCTCTGAAGTTTCTAAATCCTAAACTATTAGAACCTAGCTCTCTCTGCCTCACAGTAGTTATCTCAAGAAGTGAGGGCTCAGCTGCTGTTGTGCCGCCATGCCTGCCTGCCTGCTCATTACCATACTCTCCACCATGATGGTCATGGACTCTTAATTCTCTGGAACTGTGAGCTCCAAATTAAAAGCTTTCTTTTATTAATGGCCTTGGTCATGGTATTGTATCATAGCAGTAGAAAAGTAACTGTCTGGGTTAGGGTTTCTACTTCTGTGAAGAGATCCCATGATCATGGCATCTCTTATAAAGAAAGGCGTTTGGTTGGGGCTGGCTTATAGGTTCTGAAGTTTAGTCCATTATCATCCTGGCAGGAAGCATGGTGTTGTGCAGACAGACATGGTACAGGAGAGGTAGCTGAGAGTTCTTCATCCAGATAGGCAAGCAGCAGGGAAAGTAACGCTATGCCTGGCTTGAGCACACTTGAAACCTCAAAGTCCCAGAGACACACTTCCTCCAACTGTGCCACACCTACAAGGCACGCCTCCTGTGAGCCTCTGGGGACCATTTTCTTTCAAACCTCCACAGTCCCTAGCACAGCATAGGTCTGGCAACTCCATCCATGGATATATATTTAAGATTTATTTTATTTTTATGAGTACACTGTAGCTGTCTTCAGACACACCAGAAGAAGGCATCGGATCCCATTACAGATGGTTGTGAGCCACCATGTGGTTGCTGGGAATTGAACTCAGAACCTCTGGAAGAGCAGTCAGTGCTGTTAACTGCTGAGCCATCTCTCCAGCCTGGATATATATTTAAAATAACTGAAGGCAGGATTGCAGGCAGGCACTTGCAGACCTACATTGATATCAGCTTTACTCACACCAGGCAAAAAAGTGAACTTAAGGTTAAACTGATGAATACATCTAATGTGCTTTATACAGTAAGTATGTTCAGCCAGAAAATAAGGAATGGGGGAGGGGAGAGCTTGTTCGGTTTGAGCCAAGGTCTCACTATGTAATGGCAAGCTGGTCTTCAATCCCAGATCCTCCTGCCTCAGATGCCCTTGGATTGGCAGACTTTGTAGGCACGCACCCTCCAAGTCCAGTCAGGAATGGAGTTCTGTCTATGGTGCAACATGGATAAAAACTTGAAGATGGTATATGACTGGTCAAATATGCCAGTCACAAATAGAGAAATAGTGCTTGAATAGGCAATTTTATACAGACAGTATTGTTTTGTAATGGGAATCAGGAATAATTTCTATTTAGTGAGTGGCTGCCAGTTTGTAATGATGAAAAAGTTATATATATAGAGAGAGTAGTCATTGCTCAACAGTGTGGATGTAGGTATATGGGCTGGAGAGATGGCTCAGTGGTTAAAAATGTGTATTACGCTTCCAGAGGACCAGAATTCGATTCTCAACCCCATATCAGGTAACTCACAATTGCCTGGAACTCCAGCTCCAGGGGTCCGATGTTGCCTCCTCAGGCTCACTCATCCCCCACCCCCACCCCGTGTGTATATATAATTCTTAAAAATTAACTTTTTAAAAATTATGAAAATGGTTAGATATATTTGGCAAAATTAAAATACATACACCATAAGCAAGTCATAGGATTGGAGAATTGAGCGTTGTTATTTTTTTTTCACCTACTCCAACCCATACCGGGACCTCCACTCCCAAATCAGGGTGTGTATGTGTGTACTGCCAGAGTTCACACACACACACACACACACACACACACACACACACACACACACACACACACACACACACAGAGCATCTTCTCAGCAAAGGCCCTAGCGGTGGGGGTAAGGCAGACAGGGCGTCGATTGAGTAGTTTATACTTTACTGAACTGAGCCATTGTCAGTCTCTAGGGATCATTAGGGTGGGGCGTGACCCACAAGCGCCCTCTTAGAGGTTTTATCATCGCAGGATCGGTCCTCTGCAAGGCACCCTGGCAGAGACGGGGAAGTCTCAGCTCGGGACTCGACTCTTGATGCCTGAGCATCTCTCGCAGCTGCGCAGTAGGAGGCACCGTGCTCGAGTCTCGGGCTAAAGCGATTCCAACCGAGTGTACCGGAGGGCGGGTGCGGCTGCGCGACCCCCCGACGGCCGCTGCGCCTGCGCGACGCGGGGCAGCAGCGTCATGGCGGACGAAGAACTCGAGGCGCTGAGGAAACAGAGGCTGGCCGAGCTGCAGGCCAAGCATGGAGTGAGTGAGCGGGCGGGGTGACGCCCTCGCCCGAAGCAAAGACTCTCAGCGTTTGCTCGTGGGCCGTCGGCTTCCGCGTACCCTATATACCCGTGTGTGTATGCACGTGAGGGTGGGGGTGTTCCCGGCGGTCGCCGCAGCCTCCTCGGCTGCCGTAGGGCCCGCGTGAGGCTTGTGCGGGTTGGGGTGTGCGCGCCCTCAAGTCACCCCCACCCCAACCCCCCACCCCCAGTCTTGGTTTTCGCTGCCGTCGAGCCTCAAGCCAACCCCGCCGGGATTGGGGTCTCCTCGGATTCGGTCTTGTTGACCGGAAGTCAGCGCTGTGTAGAGGGGGAAATCCTCTGAGCTCTGGTGCGGAGGACGCCGTGCTGACGGCGCGTCCCTGGGCGGGAATCGAACCGCGGACTCCAGAGATGGTGCTCAACCCCTGCGGTGCCGTCTAGGAGGGAGTAGCGGGTTGTAAACTTGCCTTGGGACAAACGCTAGTGGTGGTGGGTGACCTCAGTGGCAGCACCCTTTGAACCAGCATCCGTCGTGCCAAGCCAGGGGCTCTTTTCCAGACAGTCTTCTTACTGGTAAAAATAGGGCTCCATGATACCTGGGCCTTTCCAGGCATGTGTGCGTTCTCAAAAATTCTATTAGATTGTGACTTTAGAAGCTCGTCCTCACTTGGTAAATGTGGGACTGGGGGTGGGGGTTAGCCTGGGCTACAGTGCTTACCTAGCATGCACGACACCTTCCCTTCCCCGAGTTCCACCTTCAGCCCTTCCTTATTTAATAAAACGAAAACATTGCAAATGGAAACTGACTCACTGATTTTTGTGAGGCCAATTTCCACCTCAGGAACCTATTATTGCAGAAAGAAAATCGAATAAGTCCTTAATTTTGTTTTCATTTATTTTTTATTTTACTTTATTTTGAATAGGATCTCTGTTTATAGCCCAGGCTGGCTGGTAACTTAGGGATCTTTGTGTCTCCCTCCTAAGTGCTAACTAACTATGGTTACAAATGTTTCTCCTCCCACCTTTTCCCCATCCCTGCGATGTCTTTTTTTTTTTTTTTCTTTCCTCTTTTGAAGTTCCACTCCATTAAAAGGTAATTTTTTTTTTCAGGATCCTAGTGATGCAGCCCAACAGGAAGCAAAACAAAGGTATGGGCTAGAATTGGAACTTTCTGGAAGAGTGGTTTCATAGATTGAGTTTTTCTCTTTTATTTAGTAGTTGTAATTGGTATGTGACTCTTAATGAATCTCAGAACCTAGTGATTTTCTAATAAGTCCACCTGAGGGTAACTTATTTACAGGTTTAGTTTGATTCAATTAAATACCCATGGGTTCCAGTAACACTTTGTTTTGAAGTTCTGCCTAATGGCTCTCTACTAAGGATAACAACTGAATTACCTCATAGGCATTCTGGACCCAGGGCCTCACAGAAAGCGTTCAGTGCACACTAACTTCCTCTGCTGTTTTAGCCCTGCGCATGGCAGAGAACTTTCAAGAGCAAGCACACATTTGATGCGACTACTTCACACCCTACTTTGCCTCTGTCATTTTTGGGGGGGTATGTTTCAGATCTGAGCACTAAGGAGGTCCCTTGTTCCCCACTCCCTCTAGCAACCTGCAAGGTTAGCCCCTTTAAATCCACGTTCTCAGAGGAGGTTGTTTGGTTTTCCTTCTCCACTCAGGATTCCTTATCTAGGGTCTCTCTTTTATTCTTTGAGCACATAAAGCTAGTGGTTGCTCATGCCTCTAATCTCACTGCTTGGAAGGTGGAGACAGAAGGATCACAAGTTCAAGGCCTGCCTGGACAGCTTAGCAAGACTCTGTGTCAAAGTGATTTTTTTTTTTTTTTTTTTCAAAAAAAAAGAGGCTGGGGATGTAGTGCAGTGGTCAAGCATTTTCCAGCATCAGCAGAGCCCTGGGTTCAAGTACTGATACAACAAAAACAGACTGGTGCATCTTAACGAACCACAGCATCTCAGATTCAGGAACTCATGAGAAGGTGGCCTAAGGAAATAAATTAAGTCTGGTTCTATGAGCCCTTGATAGTGAGCATAACCAGCCCTAGCCACCCCTTAATTCTGCCAGACCATATCTGCTACTGTCTTTTTTGAGTAGTGGGTTCCTTGGACGGTTGCCTTGGAGAAATGTTTTAAGTCTCCTACTTAGAGTGGCGGTACAGTCCAGTGATCCTTCCACTCAAGAGGCTGAGGAAGGAAGTTGAAGAATTTGAGACCAGCCTTGGCTACATAGTGATTTCTGAGTCTGCCTGAGCTCCGTAGCTAAACCCTGTCTCCAAAACGATTTGAGAGCAGTGTGCCACAGTTCCTACTTGAGTATTCAGGAAGAAGCAAGAATGATTGCAGAGTTAGAATCTCACAGGATCTGGTTCTGTCTGGGCCGCAGGTTTTCAGAGTCTCCATAGGTCTCTGTGTTCTCCCTAAAGAAAGTACACTTGGTCTGTCTAATTGCCGTGACTCCACTTCAGGCCTGTAGCACGTGTCACACTGGATACTTAGTGTTGGTAATGGTTGCTGAACTGGAATAGCACGTCTATCATGAAATAGTGTCCTGCCATTCTGGTAGGTTTACATCCACAGCTGACTCCTGGAAGGCAGAAGCACCTAGCACCATGCAGTCTATGAACTACAGGTGTCTCACAGTGGCCTGCTGGGTGGCTCAGCAGGTAGGAGCATTTACCACCAAGCCTGATGATCTGAGGTCCAGCTTCAGGACCCACATAGTGACTGGCTGTTGGAGGTTGTTTGGTTTTCCAAAGGAAAGAAGTGACTCGCACATGTGCACTGTGGTGTGCCCACCCCAAACCCCAATAAATAAATAATGTGTAAAGATTTTTTAAAGGAACATTGAATAAACGCTTTGTGCACTCAGATGCTGACAGCTTAGTTCTAACCTTGTTTGACCTATGTTTTGTTGTAGGGAAGCAGAAATGAGAAACAGTATCTTAGCCCAAGTTCTGGATCAGTCAGCCCGGGCCAGATGTAAGCATCTTCAATTTCTTTTATTTCTATGAAATTGGCTTGAGGTAATTGGATGTGTAGATGATACATACGTGAAGTTGCTTCTCTGATCAGAGCAAATGTTGGTAAGTATGAAGTTTATAAATCTGGAGAGAGATTGTTTTTACAGTTGAAACACCCTTCCTTACGAAGGTGCCCCTTGACATTTTTTAGAAAAGTTGAAAGCATTGACTCTTAGGCAGAGTCAGTCACAGGAGTGTTGCTAGTCGTCATGATGATGGGAGATAGAGATTGATTGTATTCTGGGGGTTGGTGTTATGTCTGGAGTTTTCATATGTAAAATCTAAAAAGAAAACTCTAGAAAGGAAAGGATGAGCCAGTCAGAAAGCCTGTTGAGAAGAGGCAGCTGGACGTTATCAGAAGCCGGAAAGCATGGAGACTGGAGCCTGAGAACTGAAGATTAGTCTTGGCTCTCCCGCCACTGAGTGAAGTGGCTGAACTCTGGTGGTCTAGCCACACTGTCTGCCTTATCTACCTTTTGCCTGTTGGCAGACATAAGCTTTTGAAATAATATGTTGGAAGTGTCAGTGAATAGTTTTAAGGTATAATTAGTGTATTTAATCTTCATGCTTTTTTTTAAAGATTTGTTTATTTTTATGTGAGTACACTGTCGCTGTCTTCAGACACACCAGAAGAGGGCATCGGATTCCATTACAGATGGTTGTGAGCCACCATGTGGCTGGGATTTGAACTCAGGACCTCTGGAAGACCAGTGCTTTTTTACATATTGTTTTTCTTCTTTTTAGTAAGTAACTTAGCACTTGTAAAGCCTGAAAAAACTAAAGCAGTGGAGAACTACCTTATACAGATGGCACGATACGGACAGCTCAGTGGGAAGGTAAGCCCAGGGCGCCTGCAGGAGCATGTGGTACCCACAGCATGAAACCTTGGCTTTGGGGCTGGTAGGTGGCTCGGCAGCTATAGCGCTTGCTGTCTTACAGAAGGCTGCAGCTTGGTTCTCAGCACCATATCAGGCAGTTCCCAATGCCTGTAACTCCAGCTCCAGGAGATCCTGTGTGTGTGTGTGTGTGTATTTTTTTTAGAGCAAAGTACTCATGCACATGAATTCTTAAAACTTAAAAAAAAATCAGCTGCACCAAAAAATTTCCGTTTTTGAATATAGGATTCTTACTGACTCCAAAGAAGTTTTGAAGGAGAGAATGATGACCGCACTGTAATCTTGAGTGAAGTTTGCATGTCCAAATATCTTGGCTTTCTCCTTTCCTGGCGTTGTCTGGAACATTGTTTGTGTCAGTGTGACTCAGTGACTGTTGAGTTTCCTGGCTTAAGTTGTTCTTTACTGGAAATAGGATTTGTCAGTATCCTTAAAATATCACCTGTGTGTGCATCCTTGGGGGTGTGTGCATGTGTGTGTGTGTTACCAGGAGGATTATATTTGGGGAGTCTAGTCCTTAAGCGTGCGTGCACACGGAGCCTTACCTGTTCTTGGAGCTAGAAAGAACTGGGTCTTTTTTTTTAGGATGCTGTCTCTAGGGTGGTGTGGGCAGAGGCGGCATATGTATGCCTGTGACCTTTCACACAGTGGTTGTCACTGCCTTGCTAGCAGGGACAAAAGATGGACTGCTTACTTTCCTGAGCCCTGTCCCTTTCCTCCTGCTCCTCAGAGAGTTCTTACAGTGATTGGTCTGCTTAGAGATTTTGCTTTGAAACCGTTTTTCTTTCTGGTTATAGGTGTCAGAACAAGGTTTAATAGAAATCCTTGAGAAAGTCAGCCAACAGACAGAAAAGAAAACAACAGTGAAAGTAAGTGTGGGGCGTGGCTGGAGGCGAGGGGGCGTGGCTGGAGGCGAGGGGGCGTGGCTGGAGGCGAGGTGGTGGTGTTTGCAGCTGCCTGAGCTGTCCAAGTGCCTCTGAGCTTTTAGAGGCCTTGATTCTGTGATTGGTTGGGGAGAGTGTGCCCATGTGGAACGAGGGTGATTGTTAACACTTACCTCTCACACACACCCCTCTTCAAAGACATACACACGAAAGCTCCCTTGAGTAATGTTTTTCTCGGGAAATCTGAGGCTTTATAAAGTGTCTGACATTCCTTTCATTTCCCCCTAGTTCAACAGAAGAAAAGTGATGGACTCCGATGAAGACGATTACTAAGAGGACGTGCGTAGACAGACTTACGGAGCAGGGGCTAGGACAGTCGCCACCTTGTAAATGTTTACTTTGTTCCCTGTCTATATATGCCTTTTAAAAAAATAAACTTGTACCTCAAACTCAAACAGTTTGGGTGTTTCAGAATCATAGGCACCTCAAAAGAAGATCTGCATTTTGAATGATTTTTTTCCCCTTCTCACCAAGAGCTTTTAAATGGTGGCAATGCAAGTTTACCCTTTGCAGCTGGGACAGTAACACGGGGAGGAGAAATAGAAGCTGTGCCAGCATGCTTCAGCGGCTGGAGACGGCACATCCAGCGTTCTTAAGGCAGGGGTGTCTCCTCTTCCTGCGGGGCCTTTCAAGAGTACCAGCTTTTGATGTAGTTTACTTTTTAGAGCCATTGGGTTTATATTATCAAACAAATACCACTCAGACCCAAAACAATTAGAGCAATACTTGTACTAAATAACTAGGGCGTCCCTGTGGTGACTGTTGAACAGTGACGTGTTTACAAGAGGAGCAGGTAGGAGTGACGGCTAAGTGAGCACAGGACACCAGGCCTTTACCCAGAACCCATGTTGGGCAGCCCACAACCACCTGTACCTCCAGCTCCAGGGGATCAGACACCCTCTGGCCTCAGAAACCTACACACGAACCCCCTTATAAGCACACACACAAATGCACATGATAGAAATAAATCCTAAAAAATGCAAAGAAATGAATTGTCAATTTGTGTTCAGGACTGCACTGTCCTGCTCAAACCTGCTGAAGGATTTTGTGGGCAGTTTGGTTCAGATGGGGTGTGTGTGGTGTGTGTGTGTGTGTGTGTGTGTGTGTGTGGTGTGTGTGTATTGGGTTTGTTACTGTTTTTAAAACAGGGTTTTTTGTGGGCAGTTTGGTTCAGATGGTGTGTGTGTGTGTGTGTGTGTGTGTGTGTGTGTGTGTGTGTGGTGTGTGTGTATTGGGTTTGTTACTGTTTTTAAAACAGGGTTTGTGTCCAAGCTGGTCTCGGCTTACCATGTAACCAAGGATGACCTCAGACTCATGATCCCCCTGCCTCCAGATCTCTAGTGCTGAGATTACGTATGTGTAGCACCACACTTGTGTGGTGCTGGGAATTGAACCCAAAACTTGATGAGCACTAAGGAAACAGTGCTGAATGAGGCACATTCTCCACCCTGCTTAAGCCTTTTGAGAAATGACCAGGGATACTTAAAAGTTTGCTTTATTTATACGAAATGCTAGAAAGGCACCTGACATTTCTTAAGTTTTGTTACATGTTTCTGTACAGTTAGCAATCCTAATGCCAAGTCTGGCTGAGGTGTGGAAGGACACTTGGGAACAGAAAGTTGGCTGTTTGTACAGGACAGGGTCCTGGAGACGGCTCATGTGCTATGTGTGTTTCCTGTGGGCATGAAGCAGGCAGTGCGTGGGATTGCAAACGTCACACAGAGATTTGAACACTGCTCATTTTTAATAGCCATGTCAAGTTTTCCTTTAAGTGGGAAAAGCAACTGAAGCAAGAATAATTGGTGTAAACGCTATTCCTCACTGCAGTAATTTAGCAGAGATGAACCTGTGCCTGAGGAGTCTGCATTGGCAAACTGGAACACTTCCCTCAAATGTGTGGTCTGCCTCTTGAGATCCTCTGCACCGATAAACCTCGACTCCAGGCAGCAGACATCAATAAAGTGGTTCTGTTAAAAAGGAAGGGCTAGAGAGAGGCTCGGCTGTTGTGAGCACTGGCCATTCTTGAGAGGATCTGGATGGGAGTCCAAGCACCCACCTAGAACTCCACTCACAGGGAATCGAATGCCCTCATTTGGCCTAAGTGAGCATGAGGCGCACAGATGGAGAAGCAGGCAAACACCCATTCTCATTAAGTGGAAAGTGGGAGAAAGGTCAACAAACCGAGAGCATCCACACTCATTCCGTCAGGAGGCTGCGTTCATTCATGTTCTGAGTGTGTGCGTGCAGGCCTGTAATCACAGCTCCTCAGGAAGCTGAGGGGATCGGAACAAGTCCAAGGCCAGCCAAGGCAACTTAAGTGTCACCTGAAAAAGTGTCTTTGTGAGTACTTGAGAATTGTTTATGCCATTGACCTGTCAACCTGGAGCAGGTAGATGGGTGATGGTCTGCTCTGAGTGATCCAGGTGTGCATCCCAGTCACCCTTAAATACAAAAGACTGTCCCTACCATGAGGACTGTTTCCCACACAGCATGGTGGTGTGCAGGAGTCTCCCTGAGCCAAAATACCACTACCATCACATGAGCTGTGCCCACTTACAAAAGAGTGCAGCTAGATTCGCTGAATGTTTCTGTTCCTTTAGGGAAGGGATGTGTGTGTGTGTGTGTGTGTGTGTGTGTGTGTATGTGTTGGGGTGGGTGGACAATCGGGACCCTCAGCTGAATACCCAACTCCTCCAGCCAGTTGTGTCCAACTCTGCTGAAATTGCACACGGCCTCAGGGAGGGGCTAGAGTATATAGAGAGGCAGGGGAAGAGTAGGAGGAACGGGGGCTCCATCTACACAGGCAGGAGACCTCAGCCATGCTGGATACTGACCTGCCAGTGTGACTTCTCGCTCATTGCTCTGTAAGGACGCCTGATAAACTTGGTGATTCCCCAGAGCGAACTCCAGTATAATCACATCTTGGTTTGTCACTGGGATCCCAGAAGGAATAGGCAAATTCCATCTCCCCCCAAAATTCTAGCAATAGGTTTACAGTTCGCTGAGAAACTGCACAGCAAAATTTAAAAACGGCAAGACACAATCAAGAGGCAAAGTTTACTGTTTTCTTTTCCATCATTTGGCACATATCCAAGGCACATTAGAAAATTAGAAATCATAAATTACTTTGTAGAAAAATAATCAGCCCCTCCCTTCTATACATTCACAAGTATTTCCAATAATGTGCACAGAACCATTTCCCCTGTACGAAGTCCTTTGAAAATGGACTCAGGATGAACCCATGTCTGCAACGTTAGGTCAGGAACATAAAAAAATAATAGAATCTATAGAAAGTTATAAAAAGGAATCAATGGCAACAAATTCTAACTTAAACTCTGACCTGGTTTGTGCTGTGAGTTTTGAATTTGATTCTAAAGACATAAGATGTGCCAAAGCCGCTCTACTTGACCATCGGGCGTGCTGTGCTGGGGAGGCTCGTAACGGAAAGGAGAGTGAGTTGGTATCCATACAGGTAAACGTGCAGTGACCCAGGGGTCTGTGTTGTTGGGAAAGTGACGGCCGACTTTTCCCACACATGTGTATAACAAGGCAGAGTGGTAGGACCATTTCACTGGGACGGACGTCAAAACAGCATTCGGGCACCCTCCAGTTCAAGCGTGTCCAGGTTCCCTTCCTCATCCAGACGGGATGCTTCTCTGTCTGGCATCCACAGTCTGTAAGACCAGCATTGCTTCTCTGACTTCTCCTGGACATGGGGATCCTTCTAGCATAAGGTTTGCCTACTTATCCACCTCACAGACATTTAGCACCTTCCAGCCAAAGGAGATCAGAACTGATGGTAAAGCCTGTGACCAGGAAACCCAAATGCTGAGATGGAGGGGCTTGTCATTCCCCCATTCCTTTTCAAGTATGTTAGTTAGCTTTGAAGAGGAGAGGGTGGTAAATCCGAGGGGCTGTCTCTCAAGCTGGTTATTGAAAGTATGCTTAGTTCTAACTGTTCCATGCTCACCATCTTACTGTAGACTTGAGTCTCAGTAGCAGATTTACCAGTCTCTTACTGCTAAGACTGAGAAACACTAGCCTCGTGGGTGGTCAGGTGGCCAGTCACCTCTGGGACCTGGAGTATGGTTGCATCATTGACTGTGTGTCTGCGGACCATCGGCCGGTGCCCTGGAGTAGCCTGTCTTGGCACAGGCCTATCTGGGAGCCGCGTGTTTCCCTCCTCAGAGGTCTGATACCTGCTCTGGTCTGACAAGTCATTCTGCTTTCCTGTGACTCTTTGCTTCTCTGGCTGAAGAAAAGATAAAATTTAGTTCATGGCTGTACTGTGCTTTAAACCACCAGGGTGGCAGCGCCCCCTTTGCCCCCAAGGTGTCAGACAATGCACTCAGAATCCCACAGGCACAGTGGCCACTGGAATGGAGTGATGGTGCTTGTGGTGCTCTGTGTGACACACACAATGTGCTTTGTGAGGTTCTAATCTCTGATCACATGTTCGGGTGCTGCCCCGGCAAGGAAACCGCACAGGAAGGGCATCTGACTGTCACTCAGCAGGGGAAGGGGGCACCTGACTGATGTCAAAGCTGATACATGTCCTGTCCAGGAGCAGGAGATCAGCAAGGCTATGAAAAAAACTAAATATAAAACCAACTTTTATCATGCAAGCTGGGCATGGCAGTTCACACCTATAATCCCAGCCCTTGGGAAGCTGAGGCAGGAAGATTACCACGAGTTTGAGGATAGTCTGCGTTATAGTATGAAACTCTGTCTCAGAAAGGGTGGGGTGCTAAATCTATCACACTAATTATTGCATAAATTTTCTAAAACGACCATCTGTAAGTCTTATGCATTTGTCCCTGCAAGCCTGTTGGCATGTTTGTTGTTCATGCTTCCTCTGCAGCAACTGAGAAGGCATGCGTTTCTGAGAAGCCTCACTTTGCAGTGGAATGACTGTATATCAGGCCTTTTCTAATTGATTCAGTAGGAAGCTGGGTACATAAAGAACTCTGTGTGTCTACGGGGGTATAACATTATGTCATCTACACACACTGTCCTTATTGCAAATATTAAAAAGCAGTAAACTCTGGCCTAGTCTGCTTTCTGTAAACACCAAATTGCAGCTTCCTTGTACACAACTCCCCATGTCTCCCTGACTTTCTCAGCTCAGGCCTGCAATTTTATACTTTTTGAAGGGTCTTACTATACAGCCCTGGCTGGCCTTGAATCTACAGAGATCCATCAACTCCCACCTCCTGAATGCTAGGATTAAAGGCCTGTGCCACCATGCTCAGCCAGAGCTGTAATTGTAAATTTACTCTTAAGTCCACACTCTTGTCTGCTCCACTATAGAGCTTAAGTCTTCTCTGTTGCTAATTCTTTCAGTGAGGGACTATTGGGAAATGTCCTTTGTTAATCTTTTTTTTTAAAGCTAGGCCATAAACCCCTACTGTGTAATCACTCACCTCTTGGAGAGAACCTCCGGTAAGGTCAGGCACACTTCTATCCCTTCCCATAGTCTCCCTTGACGTCCTCTCTCTGATACGCAAGACAAACCAAGTATTAATCCAAAACAAAGTTAAATATCTGGGTAATGATATAAAGCCCGCTGGCCACAAGATGGCAGCATTGCACGAGCAGCTAAAGCCACACATAGCCCAGCATCATATCCCCCCCACCCCCCCACCCCCACCCCAGGGAAGCCAACCACAGGGTCCAAACCTCCAAAGTCAACTTGAACACGATACTCACTGGAACCGCCCCCCTGGGTTAATGAGGCAAAACTGTCTCCTGAAAGGTTCCTCTGGCAGGTTGTACATTTTGGGGTTCCCTGTGAATAAAACAGCAAAACACCCAAAAACTTCATAAATAAAGGTGACTTTGCAGCACACACACACACATACACAACCCCCCCCCCCCCCATGTTCTCTGATTTCCTAGTGTACCAAAAGTTAGAAAGCTAAGTGCTAAAATTGCTTTGATAACCCACTAGATGGCTATTCCTTGCTAGGCAAACCCTGGTAAGACAGAGCTGAGTCTTTATACAGATGCTCCTGAGCTGGTGACAGCAAGGCCGCCCTGGGACTTCCTGGGCGCACCAGTGCGTTTAGCTCCCCGTTGCAACTGCATTCACACCCAATTTTGAAAAGCTCATAAAGCAGAATCCCTTTTAAATGATCTTTAAAAAAGAAAGCGCTCATCCCAGGCAGCGCTGGGCAGAAGTTTCATCACTAGCACCCGCGGTGCTCAGGCAAACGGAAAACAAGAGGGCCCAGAGGGGCAGCTCAGTGGCTACGGCGCTTTGGATCACAGGAGACACAACCACCTGAACTCTGGTTCCCGGGGATCTGCTGTCCTCTGGACTCCATGAGCATGAGCACCTCCACTCATGTGCACATACAGACAGACACATGTATACATAACTAAAAAAAAAAAAAAATCTTAAGAGGGCAGGAGTGTGGCTCAGTGGTAGGCGCTTGCCTAGCATGTGCTAGGGAAATCCTTAGGCTCTAAGGTCTAAGTGGCTCAGGTCTAGAGGAAGCCGCCATTCACCCTGCATATCCTGAAATTGTACAGAACACCTGGATTTTGAACATAAGGCAAGAGAGATGCAAGACTGTCGCTCTCTCCGGTTGTAAGGGGAAGCCTGAATGGTCGAGCTGACAGTAAGAGAATCGGTCCTTCTGCAGGAGACCTCATTACAATCAACCAGAAAGCCAGTTCAAAACCAGCTCCTCACCTGATACATCATGGTCGAGCATCATTTCTGGGGTCCCAGTATCCCTTGCTGTCATGACAATAATTACATTTTTCATTTTTAACTCAATGAAAATAAGGCTGGGGGACATGACACAGCAGTGGAGCACCTGTTTACCATGTGTGAAGCCATAGGTTCATGCCCAATGCCACAGAAACCCCAAAATTAAAAAACACTGAATGGCTGCGGACATGGCTCAGCTGCTAAAGGACTTGCCATCGACGCATGGGGATCTGAGTTCCAGCCTGGGACCCACGGTAAAGACTTGGGGGCTCAGAGCGCTGGCTGCTCTTCCAGAGGACCCTGAGTGTGGGCTGCTCTTCCAGAGGACCCTGATTGGTTCCCTCAGGGGCTCGGAGCAATGGCTGTTCTTCCAGAGAACCCTGATTGGTTCCCTCGGGGACTCGGAGAGCTGGCTGCTCTTCCAGAGGACCCTGATTGGTTCCCAGCACCAAGTGCAACTGCAGCTCCAGTTGAGGGCATCTGATGCTCTCTTCCAAGGGCACCAAACACACACGGTGCACAGACATACGTGCAGGTCAGGTGTGGTGCTGCATGCTTGTAATCTTAGCATTGAGGAAGCAGAGACAGGTGGAGTCCCGTCCTCACCAACCAGGCTAGCCTACTCCAGGAGCTCCAACCCAACGGGAAACCAACCCTCTGACTACAAGTTGGGCGGCTCCTGAGGAATGACAGCCAAGGTTGACCCCCCACTTACACACACACACACACACACACACACACACACACACACACACACACACACACACACACACACACACACTCACACATCCCCTGAAAGCACCACCTCCTCATGAATTCCCACATGGACGCAGGTTGAGAATTTACAAGCACTTACACTTTCTCCTGATCTGAACAGTCACGTAATCCCCGTGGTCCGTCTCCTCGATGCTGTTCAGAGACGCGACACAACCTGGCACGACCTGCAGCAACTCCATTATTTTTGAATCCTACAGTTTAAAAGGGAAGGTCACGAGGTTGTTTTAATGTTTTCTCTGAAGATTATCATTCGGGTTCCCATCTAGATGTCAATATTGCTGTCACTGAAAGCCCTCCCTAAATATCTCCACAACAACAAAACAATAAAAACACATCAGGGCCCCATGACACGGCTACTGTCCCAGCACGTGAGGCTGGGAAATAGCTTGAGTTCTGGAGTTCAAGGCTGGGCAACAGGGAAACTGTTTCAAAAAAGAATTCCGCTCTTCCTTCAGAAGCTCTGACCTGCACTAGGAAGCCCAGCCTGCACTCAACTACTACACACACGGGGGGGAAGCCCAGTAGGGGCTGTTCAGGAGCCATCACCCAATCCACACGAGAACACGCTTGGCAGCATACATCTTTGAGAAAGTACCAAATGAAACGTATAGCATTATCTGTTAAGTATCATCCACCCTCAAAGACACCTCAGCCCATTCAAGGGACACCTACTCGTCATCCAACACACTTTCTTAAAAAGTATATTCAATCTCTAGATGGAGACAATATTTGAAAGTTTTTCCTTTTGAGGTACTAGGGATAGTACCAGGACCTTGCACATGATGGGCAGTGGCTCTACAATGAACCCCACCCCAGCCCCTCACTGGGGATTCTAGGCAGGGCTCTACCACTGAGTCACGCCTCCAGCCCCTCACTGGGGATTCTAGGCAGGGGCTCTACCACTGAGCCACACCCCCAGCCCCTCATTGGGGATTCTAGGCAGGGGCTCTACCACTGAGCCACACCCTAGCCCCTCACTGGGGGATTCTAGGCAGGGGCTCTACAATGAACCCCACCCCAGCCCCTCACTGGGGGATTCTAGGCAGGGGCTCTACCACTGAGCCACACCTCCAGCCCCTCACTGGGGAATTCTAGGCAGGGGCTCTACCACTGAGCCACGCCCCTATCCCCTCACTGGGGGAGTCTAGACAGGTACTCTACCACTGAACCATGCCCTTAAAATTAAATAGGCGTATAATTAGGTTGCATTTATAGGGACTTTAACATCTCTATTGGGTTATTTGGAGTTTAAAGCCCAGATTCACCATGAAGACAGGAACAGAGGAAAGCAACTTTCTTTCTCCATGACTGACTTGCTACACCAGAGAGTAGTATGCTGGGGATCTAAGTTCTCTCAGAATCTGAGGGGTTTAAACTCACAGCTAAAACTCTCCATTATGCTACGGGGCTGGCAAGCCCAGAACGATATCTAACCTACCACTTCTCACATGTGACAGCATCTGTGTACACCACGCCAAGGCGTCTAATCGCAGCAAGTCACAGGCGTTCCGTGTTCCCTTAGGCCTTTGAAGCTATCCCAGGAAGAATGAGCACCGGCACACTGAGCATGCTCAGACAAGGACCTAGCCCTGCCCATGGATGCCGGGCATGCTCACTTCACTCCGCACAGAGCACCACGACCTGCCTGTTGGGCTGTCCCATCTGGTTTGAACACAAGGAATCCACGGCGTGCTTCAGAGAGCATGGAGCTGCCCCAGTCATCAAGTGCTCTCCCTCACCTGCTCAGCACAGTCCACCGCCGTGTACTGCCTCTTGTTCCGGATGTCCACAGGTGCTCCGTAAAACAGAAGCATCTCCACCACCAAGGCATGCCTTCCCATCACAGCCTCGTGCAGGGCCGTGTTGCCTTTGTTGTTGCAAGCATTGATGGAGGCCCCATGCTAGGAGAGAAACAGGACAGGACAATCTGGGTGATTGTTCGCTACACAATGACTTTTTAAAAATTCACTGAATAGGGGACAGAAAACAACGTTTTGGGAGTTGATGCCTCCTTCTGGCCGTTTTGGGGGCAGGGTCTCTCTTACTTCTGCTGCTCTACTGAATGGGAGAACATCTTCTAGTCCTCTTTCCACCTCCCGTCCTGAGGTTGGGGTACTGGGGCTACAGGCATGAACCACAGGGCATCCACATTTTACAGGAGGTTTAACTTCATTTTATGTGTATGAATGGTTTGCCAGTATGCATGTATGTGCATTGTGTGTATGCCCTATGGTTTTGGAGGCCAGATACCATGGAGCATGCATGGGTGGTTGTAAGCACTATGTGGGTACTAGGAGCTGAACTTAGGTCTTCTGAAAGAATGGCCAATAAGCCCAGCATGGTGGTACACACTTTTAATCCCAGCACTCAGGAGGCTGAGGCAGGTAGATCTCTGAGTTTGCGGCCAGCCTGGTCTACAGAGGGAGTTCCAGGACAGCCAGGGCTACACAGAGAAACCCTGTCTTGAAAAATAAACAAAAACAAGACAAAAAGAAATAAAGGCACCCACTTTTTATGTGAGTTCCAGGCATGGAATTTAGAATTTAGGAAGTTGGGGTAGGTACATAGTCTCAAAAAAAAAAAAAAAAATCCGTTTTTGAGATGGTGTTACTATGTAGCCCAGGCTGGCCTCAAATTCAACTTCCTAGGTGTGTATGAATTCAGTATGAAATTCATGGAACTTCTTTTTAAAAATCAAGTTAGATTTTTTTTTTTGTCTTTTCCTCCAATTTTTAGTTATGTGTGTTTCTTCTTTGTGCATGACTACTTAACAAACCACCACCAGTAACCAACAACAGGGCCCTAGCATTTATATACCCTCTGAAAAGTCTCCAGAATCCTAAATGTCACACAATCGCAGATACTATCTGCAGCTGACAAAATCAAGAGAACAAGGCAAATCCTAGTCAGCTGCTGTGGACAATCTGAAGCAGCCCCATATTCCACACCTGGGATTAAAATAGAAACATTTCCTTATAATATTTCTGTTTTTTTTAAAGAACCCAAAATTCCAAAATTCTCACTACATTTTCGCCTTTCTCTTCTAAGCCATTAATTATGCTGGGTGTAGTGGGAAAGCATAAACAGAGAGGTTTTCACATCAGTGGCCAAGGTTGTCAGGAGACCTCTCCTGCTCACTTCTAATCTTTATCAGTTTCGATGGCATCCACCACTTTTCACTTCCTGTGGAGATATAAACAAATCCACATCCCCAAAGCAAGACTTTCCCAGGCTCCCACACTGACGTTAACACATCCGTAGAGTACACAGGATGATTTAATTCCACAGTTTTTCTATAACCTGGTCTGTCTTTCGCTGAGTGTTGAGGTTTTTCTGTCTGCTTAGTGTTCCTGGCTGACAAGAGGTGATCAGCTTCTACCTTTTGCTATGAGGCTTCAAGCCAGGCCCCCAAGGCTGTTTCCCAACAGTAAGAAATACCCTTGGATATCTCTGTCTCTTGGACCTACACTCATCACTCCAATGGCAGTCCTTGCCACATCGCCTGCACACCCAAGGTGTAGAAGCCTAGGCCTTCTTTCTGGTTTATATTTATAAAAAAAACATTGATCTTAGAGATGCTTTGTTCACAATTTTGCTGCTAATAACCAAATTTCCCACAATTAAAGCACCAAGTATTTTGAGAGCTGAGACCTATAGTGGCTTGGTCGCTGTCTCTGTGCAAATGACCGCAATTGCCACGATTAAAGCACCAGGAATTTGGGGATCTGAGCTCTCTAGCTATAGCTTGTCCTATGCTATTAGCATGGTACACATCAGAACCAATATCGGTTGTATCCCTTATCCACTTGTCCGTAGGCACTGCCTACGCCTTCAATGGTCTAATAAATTTACATTCTGTATTGGAATTTTCAACTGCCAAGGGCTCTATCAACACCAAATTCCAAAACTCTCATTGCATGGCTATGTGGTTAAGAGTGTACGCCACTCTTGATAAGGACCTGGATATAGTTCTCAGCACCCACATTAGACAGCTCACGACAACCTGTTAATTTCAGTTCCAGGGGACCTGGTGACCTCTTCTGGCTTCTGTAGGCACTGCATGTACATGGTATACATACATACACACATACATACATACATACATACATGCAGGCAAAACACACACAAAAATAAAAATAAATCTTTAAAAACTATAAACACAAAAATTGTTTAAAAAGAAAAAAAAAGGCCTGCTGTGGCAGGGAGGGCTCTTACCTGTAGCAACAGTGCAGCGACTTCATGGTGGCCGGCAGAGCAGGCACAAATGAGGGGCGTGTTCCCACTGAGGTCCTTTTTATTAGGTTTTGCATTGGAATCTAAGAGACATTTTGCCACCTAGTCCAGTGAAGAAAAACTTCAGTCTTAATTATAGCTTAGGAAAAGAAATCTTTCCTCTCAGGTGAAATGGACCCTCTGGAGCAAGGGGATGAGTAACGGGGGCATTCTCATCTGGGGAGGGGGGGGTCTGCTTTGTGCCCACAGTGCACCAGGCACTAGAGTTTCCATCTTTATGGCTATCTAAGGAGAGTTGTAGCCCTAGCTCCCACACATGGTGGGAAGCAGTCTGCTGGGCCTCTGAGAGGTGCAGACTGGGGACATGGGCCTGTCTTTAAACCCCACAGACTAACTTCTGAAGGCACAGGAAAACATAAACACGTAGACAACTTCCCAAAGAAAACACACTTTAGGAAGCCAGTTGGTTCAGAGCCAGATGTGAGGTCACACACCTGTAATCCCCGCACTCAAGAGGCTGAGGCAAGAGGATCGAATGTTTGAGACCAGGCTGAGTTACATACTAAGACCTTGTCTCAAAAGATTATACTTGCTGGGCAGTGGTGGCGCACGCCTTTAATCCCAGCACTTGGGAGGCAGAGGCAGGCGGATTTCTGAGTTCGAGGCCGGCCTGGTCTACAGAGTGAGTTCCAGGACAGCCAGGGCTACACAGAGAAACCCTGTCTCGGAAAAAAAAAAAAAAAAAAAAAAAAAAGATTATACTTTATAAATACTAAGCTGTTTTGCACAGATCTAAAGATCTATAGAGGCCATCACTGGCAGAGGTGACACATTGTTGCTGGAGTCAGAAGCGCAGTGACAACTTTACACCACCGAGCCTGAATGGCAGTGGGAAGGGCACTGGTACCAGCCCCAGGTCAGGGGTTCCATTCTGGGAAGGAAAGAATTGCTCTGTCCTCTGGGCCTCTTCCAGCACTGCCCCAGTGAACCGTCACCAAGTGGGGGTCTTGCCAAAGTCAAGCAGCTATTTTGCTGCCCGGGAGATGGGGCCCATACCTGAAAGTGGCCCTGCTGGCAGGCCAGGTGGAGCGGGACGGCTTGGTTTGTGTTTCTGGCACCCGAATAGGCACCATGCTTCAACAGGAGGGGGACGAGGTCTGTCTGGCCATGCAGGGCAGCCATATGCAGGGGAGAGAAGCCATTCTGGTTGGTCACATTCACACCAAGCCCACTGGCAGGAATCCTTGCCAATTTCTAGAAAAGGCAGAGGATGTAAATAAATGGCATTAGTACTCATGAGGCTAGGCCTGGAGGTGGTGACGGGACGCACCTCCCTGCTCCCCCACAGCTCCTAGGCAAATCTTGGGATCAGAGGGACCTGGACTCAACATGGCCCATGAGTGACTTCCCACTTCTTCAGAAGGAGATGAGATAGCAAAAAGACCGACTTGTATAGTTCAATAGAGCAAGCCCTCTGCAAGAATCATGTCGGGGGCTGGAGAGATGGCTCAGCGGGTAAGAGCACTGACTGCCCTTCTGAAGGTCCTGAGTTCAAATCCCAGCAACCACATGGTGGCTCACAACCATCCATAATGAGATCTGATGCCCTCTGCTGGGGTGTCTGAAGACAGCTACAGTGTACTTACATATAATAAATAAATAAATCTTAAAAAAAAAAAAAAAAAAGAATCATGTCAGGAAGAAGCTCCAAAGACACAAAACATAGAAGGGGTACACCACGAAATGCAATTGAGAAAACCAAGCCTGTTTAATAAATAAGCCTGGGGTGAGCGGGCAGCACACAGGTGCACTGGACATCAACCCTAACTCCAAACACATAAACCCGAAGGCATCACAGCCAAGCAAAGCGATGGTCATTCGGTGGAACAGAAAGCTGCTCACAGCAGTGTTTGATAACGTGGCCAGTTGCCAAGGAAACGCCCTTCAGTATTAGGAGTGACAGAGCCCAATGCTCAGGACGGATCATGGGTCTCCAGGGATGACGAGAAGGGTGGGCATTCATGAGCAGTAGAGTACTGACGCATAGACATGGTCTCTCTTCATGACAGTACCTAGTAGGAGACTATACACAAAAGCTGGCGGGGTGGGTAGCACAAAGCTGTAATCTAGCACCTGGGAGAAGCAGGCGAGTTACAACTCCAAGGTCATCCTTAACTACAGAGGGGGTTTGAAGCCAGCCTGAGATTAAACAAATGGGTCCTCAAACCTCCTGAAACAGCCAGTTCATTCACCTCCCACGTCACCTTCATTTTTAATCCTGAAACTGCCTTCTTGTGCCTGAGAGGACAGGGATCAGTGAGAAGGCAAACAGAACTGCATTGTGGGACTTCTCACTGACAGCAGTAAACCGTCTGAGTTAAAGGTTGGATCTCACTGTATGTAAATCATACCTCAAGAATAAAAAACAGTAAAATGAATAAAATAGAATAAAAAGAGGGCTGGAGAGACAGCTCAGCAGTTAAGAGCAGCTCAGGGCTGCTCTTCCAGAGAACCTGAGTTCAGCTCCCAGCACCCACATGGCAGTTCACAACCTTCTGTAACTCCAGTTGCAGGACAAATGATGCCCTCTTCTGGGCTCCATGGGCACTGTACACATGAGGTGCATGCAGGCAAAACATCCACATGCATAAAACCAAAATAAAGCCCAGCATGGTGGTACATGCTTTTAATCCCAGCACCCATGAAGTCCAGAGGCAGACATATCTTTGTGAATTTGAGACCAGCCACCCTGATCTACACCTGATCTACATAACTGACTTCCAGTCAGGGCTATGTAGTGAGACTCTGTCTCATGAATGAATGAATGAATGAATGAATGAATGAATGAATGAATGAACAAACAAATAACTGGGGGGTTGAAAATAACCAAAGAAGGGGTGATGCTCTCAACCCTCACCCGACTAGTCAGTCCCTCCGGGATGCCTGTGTCAACATGAATTACTTAAAGTAAAGGATGTCCTAGGCAGAAAAAAGAACATGCCCCACCCCATCCTGCCCCAGAGATATAGGCAGAGCCAAACCTTCTGAGCTGGAGCACACTTGGGGCACTGGCATAAAGGGTGACAGAATTCAAGATCCACCGTGCTGATGGCGTCATCCCCATCATCTAGGTCATCCTCCGTCCACTCCAGAAGGTATCGCACCTGGTGGCGGGCAATGAGGAGAAATGGGAACGTGATCATTCTGTCACCTTTACCAGCAGCTCGAGCACTTGCACACACGCACACACTTCCTACACCAGCCCCCCGGACCACTGCAGTCACTGACAAAGAGCATTTGTTTCTCAATAACTCTATACTCACCTGTGCTCAAGCTGTTCTAAGTTCCCCTGGGTAGCACAGAAGGGTTAACCTATCACTTTCCAGCATACGAGGCTTGGCCCCATCTTGAGAGGGGCAGGACTGAAGCTTCTTGGGGGGCAGGCTTTTAGACCCTGGTCCTGAGTGCACTCCTATGCCACCTAACCAGGTGTGATGGTTTCTATGTGTTTGGCCCAAGGAGTGGCACTATTAGGAGGTGTGGCCTTGTTGGAGTGGGTGTGGCCTTGTTAGAATAGGTGTGTCACTGTGGGCGTGGGTTTTAAGACCCTCATCCTAGCTGCCTGGAAGTCAGTCTTCCACTAGCTGCCTTCAGACGAAGATGTAGAACTCTGCTCCTCCTGCACCATTCCTGTCTGGATACTACCATATTCCTGTCTTGATGATAATGGCCTGAACCTCTGAACCTGTAAGCCAATCCCAATTAAATGTTGTCCTTTATAAGACTTGCCTTGGTCATGGTGTCTGTTCACAGCAGTAAAACCCTAACTAAGACACTAGGTCAACCCCAGATCCTCCCTTGCCGCCCGATAGAAACCTCGTGATGAGTCCTCAATGCTGTGTTCCAGAGCACACCAGAATCCCTGACCCCACACCACGGTCTTGCCAGTGCCACACACCAGCATTCGGGTCAAAGCAAAGAAACCTCCAGACAGGGTATGTGTGGGTTCCAGCATCCACTAGTTACTAGGACCTGAAACTTGAGAAGACAGCATGTGTGGTGGCCCAAATTTGCAATTCCATCCCTCCAGAGGACTGCAAGTTCAAGGCCAGCCTGAACTGCATAGTAAGACCCTGTCCCCCCAAAAGAAAACTATCAGCAAGAGTTCATTTGAGAAAGAACGCAACCACAGACATGCACTTGTAGGCTTCACTGAACGTCTTCAAGTGTCGGCATATGCCTGTAAGAGGACAGAGCTTGCGGGGGACCCCATCAATGCCAAGCCTCCTGTCCCCCATGGCCCTTCCAGATCCTACATTGGGGTGGCAATTACAAAATCAGCCAGCTCAGATCTCAAATCAGGGTAGGAAGCAGATTGACAAGTGACCTTAAAAGGGACCTTGTGACAGTACATCCCATGGGTTGGATGTCTACACCCCAGCTAATGGTGCTGCTTCAGGAAATGCCAGAAACTCCTGGAGGTGGGGTCTAGCTGGAGGGAGCAGGTGACCTAGGGGCGGGCCCTTGCAGAGGGATTATATGATCTCCAACACTTTGCTCCCTCTCGCTCTGCCTTTTTAAAAACTCTGTTATCGTATGCATGTTTGCATGTGTGTGCATGCATGACTGGGGCCCAGCAGGGCATACACGTGCCACGACACAAGTGTGGAGGTCAGAGCAGAAGACAATTCGGTGATGGGTTCCAGGGACTGAAGCAGGTCACATGCTTGTGCAGCAAGCCCCTCTCCTCACTAAGCCACCCCACAGGCCCTCTTTCTAGGCTATCACAAGGTGAAGAAATTTGTCTGCCACACACGAGTCTCGAGCGCAGTGGTATTCTGCCCAAATGCAAGGAGTCCAACAACTCTGGTCAGTCCCTTGAAACCGGAGGCTGAAACAATTCTGTTCTCTCTAGTTGCCCTGTCATCGTGACAACACAAGGAACAGACAGGGCCCACATAGTCATCAGTGAAAAGCACTCTTTTTTTTTTTTTTTAAGATTTATTCATTTGTGTGTGTGTGTGTATGAGAGAGAGAGAGAGAGAGAGAGAGAGAGAGAGAGAGAGAGAGAGCCTGAGCCTCATGAGTATATGCACATCACAGGCATGCCTGATGCCCACAGAGGCCAGACAGTGCTAGAGTCCCCAGGAGCTGGAGTAGGTCACAGTTGTAAGTCCCCTGATGTGGATGCTGGGTCCTCTGCAAGAGCAGTGAATGCTCTTAACCACAGAGCCATCCCTCCAGCCGCAAAAAGCACCCTTTCTAGTATTTTGTTTTGTTTTTCAAGACAGTGTTAGCCCTGGCTATCCTGAAACTCACTCTGTAGACCAGGCTGGCCTCGAACTCAGAGATCCTCCTGCCTCTGCCTCCTAAGTGTTGGGATTAAAGGCGTACACCACCGCCACTGCCAGCTCTAGCCTTCAGAAAGTACTCGTGAAAGCTGTAACTTGCCCTCCGAAGATGACCCATTCAGAGCTCTAGGTTTGCTAAGCAACCACATGCTGCTTCCAGGAAGCAAAGAGAAACTACCCTTGGGCACCCCCGGGAAGACTGCCTCTAGTGGCTGCTGTTGGTATGAGACCCATCCCTGCTTGTGACATCCAGAGCCTCAAGCCTGCTGGCCCTGGAAGGAGCCTGAGGCCCACATACTGTGGCTGAGTATCATGCAACCCTGACTCCCCCTGCTCCCCTCTTTCCTGAACCTTGGTCTGGATTCTTGCCAGCATCACTTTGACTCCCAGAATGGCAATGTCTAGAAGGCCAGGGGCAGGGAGGGGCTGGACCATGCTTGCTATGCACCTCCTCCCTGGGAAAGCCTAGCACCACCATGAGAAAGTACATACAGAAGCCACCACCTTCCAGGGGGAGCTTACAGAGAGGCCGCATAGCTAGAGACTCAGAGGCAGGAGCATGAGTGCAGCCACTTTAAACTAAGAGCTTTGAAAATGCGCTTTCTTGGGATTTTAATCTCAAAATGTCCCACACAGGTTTCTGTTTTGATGCTCGTTCACTGGCCTGCTATTCACATCATACCCTGAAGGCTGTGGAGCCTTTAGGAGTCTGGACCTGGCTGTGAATAGTCCCGCACTAGGGACAGGCCTCTGGAGGTCACACCCACCCCTGGCTGCCTCTGGTTTCCCTTTGCTTCCTGGTCCACCCCAGGCAAAGAGCTGCTGTCTCATGATCCCACCACCAAGCCGTCTCTGCACTGGTAGACTGAACTCGGGAACTGTGAACAAACCCTCTTTTCCTTCAGTTCTGAGCACCAGGCACTTTGTCAGTCTCCGGAAAAACTCACCATTTCTAGATCGCCGTCAGCAACCGCCCTTAGAAGCTTTTCTACCTTCATGGAAGGAAAAGGCGAGTCAGGGAAATGCTTGAACAACAAAAACGACACGGTGTTCTGGAGCCCTGGCAGCCTTCTGGCTGGCGGCTCCCTCAGCGCTTTGCAAATGTAATCCCCCCAACCTGCCCATCTACAACACTCTGAAAGCTGCGCGGAACCATCTCCCACTTAACACAGACTGGAGCTGCTGGTTAGGTGGGAGCCCAACAGTGACCTTAACACAATAAGGTTTTCTTCCGTTTGCTTGGTGGCACTGGGAACGGAACCTAGGGCTTTAAGCATCGAGGCAAGTGTTCTCCCCGGGAGAAACCCCCAGCGCTCTTTTTACTTTGTATTTCAAGGCAGAGTCTCACTGACTACAGCCCAAGCAAACCAAGCCAAGGTAGTCTTCCTGCCTCACTTTCCTGAGGCGCCAAGACAAGAGGTGTCTGTCCCCAGGGCCAGGTCAGGATCACTTCTGAAGAAGCCGGTCACCCTGATCCTCATACACTCAGCTCTCACAGTTTGATAGGTGAGGAGTCTGAGAGTAGACATCCCTTCCCAAGAACACGTGCAGGCCTCTGAGGGACTGGGTACCCTGTCTGGGCACACAGTGGCTTTCTGTTCTGTGACTGCATGGAGCTCACTGGATGCCCCCACCAGGAGAATGCTTGTGTGTGTGTGTGTGTGTGTGTGTGTGTGTGTGTGTGTGTGTGTGTGCGTGCGCGCGCGCTGGATGACCCTCTAGGGTGGTCAGTGACTCCACAGAGGAGCAACGGAACTGTTAGGTGATTATCTCCACCTCTGCTGAGGCAGGAGACAGATTGTGCTGATACTGAACAAGCATCATGAGGCACCTCATGCCTTTAATCCTAGCACTTAGGAGGAGGCAGAGACAGGCAGATCTCTGTGAGTTCGAGGCCAGCCTGGTATACATAGCTAGTTTCAGGACAGCCAGGGCTACACAGAGAAACCCTGTCATAGAAAACAAAAAACAAAAACAAAAGACAGACCATAAGGGATTAACAGGGCTATTAACAGGGACGCTCATGGGGTGGGGACAGAGGATGGACTTTGAGAGTCTGACACTAGAACTCTCACTTTATCCACGTATATGCCCCAGATCTGTGTCTCTGTCTCTTTCTGTGTCTCTGTGCCCCCACCCTTGCCCTCTCTCACTCACACATTCCAAATACTGCTATGGAGAAAAGACCCAGAAAAGCCAGAAAGATGAAGACCGTCACACACAGTCGGAGTAAACAAGCTGGCTATCCTGTAACTGTCAAGCAGGCTGCAGGCAGGCAGGCAGCTGTGGTCAGCCCTCGGTGATGTAACTGGCCCACCCACACCAGGGTCCACCCATTTCACAGGCTCACCTCCCTGGAGTCCTTTTTGACCTCTTCTTGCCTGAAGTTCACCGATATGGAAGAGAAGCTGGAGGTAGAAGAGCCCTGGCTGATGGAGTCCACGGAGCATGTAGGGGACTGTGCAGGGACCTGGAGGGGAAGGAGGCACAGGCAGCAGAAGGGACATGGGCATGGTCACAGACATGGCAGGCCTAGAGGAGAGTGCCAAGCTCCAGGGACACCAGTGGGCATGGCCCTATAGACTCAGAGACTTACCTCAGAAGGCCTTGGCTTCCTGACAGAGGACGGATGATGAGCTTCCATGACAGACAGAATCTAGGGGATAATAGGGACAGGAAAAGCATCCAATGAGACGGGCTATAGCAAGCTATCCACATCCCCAGCCAGGGGAGGTCACAAGGCATGATGTTAGATGGTCTTAGCTCTCTCTGGGGTCTGGACAGACTGCTCAGCAGGTTAAAGGCACTTGCTGCCAAGCTCAACCACCTGAGTTCGATTCCCACACATGCACACCCAAAATAAAACATAAAATGTAATTTTTTTTTTTGAAAAGGAGCTAGAATTTTAAAAACAGTTGTTGAGAATTCTCCCACTATTTTTAAAATGGCATCTATTTTTACCAGACGTTGGTTTGTTTCATAGTGGTGATGCTGGGCTTATGGAGGAACTGTCTGCTAATTGTTCCTAGGAACCATTTCTTTTTTTGTAATGAAAAAGAACCTTTTGAACAGACACACTGAGACCTAGAATATTCTACTACTGATCACCGTGCACAGATACCTTTAGCACTGGTTGAGGAATTCTTCTTATGATTACTATGATGACCACCAAAGTCTGGCGTTCTGTCTCTATCTTTGCATTTACTTGCAGAGCTTGCATGAAAGTTTAACAACAGCAAGAATCTCCAGGGGCCGGAGAGATGGCTCAGGGGTTAAGAACACATATTGCTCTTCCAGAGGACCTGAGTTCAGTTCCCAGCACCCATGTTGGGCAGTTCACAATCATTTGTTAACTCCAGCTCCAGGGACATCCAGCACCCTCTTCTGGACTTCAGGGGCACTACACTCATATGTGTATACATTCACATAGACAAAACATGCATACACAGAATGTAAATTAAAATGAATAGGGGTGGAGAAGGCTCAGTAGTTAAGAACTCTGCTCTTCCAGAGGACCTGAGTTCCATTTCCAGCAGCCATGTTGAGGGAGGCTCAAAACTGCCTGTAACTCTAGTCCCAGGGGATCTGATGCATTTATCTGGCCCCTAAAAATATAATATACACTGATACACATACAGTTAAAAATCAATTAATTTTTCAAAGAAGTATCTTTCATTTAAAATAAATAAAAATTAAAAATAATAAAATAAATCCTTTTTAAAAAGAAAGAAAAAAAGCCTTATGTCCTATAGACCCTCCGTCCCCCTAGGCAGATGGGAAATCCAGGACTTCCTCCTCTTCTTCAAGAGACCAAGTCTAGAGGCATGGTGGTACCAGGCCTATAATCCCAGCAGTCAGGAGACTGAGGCAGGCAATGAATTCAAGGCTAGCCTGGGCTAAATCCTGAGGCTCAGTCTCTAATTTACCTAATTCATTCATTCAGTTTTGGGCCAAACTGAAATGAAGTTTCTAGAAGCAGAGATGAGGAGGGAGAAAATGGCTTGTCTCTGCAGTGCTTTGTCCCTGTGTGCTTTCTCTGCTCTTCACAGACAAAGCCACCACCCATGTTCACACAGTCCATTGGCTGCTAGAGGCCCAGCGCTCAGGGGCCAGAGCCAGTTCTGCTGGGAGCAGCTCATAATGACCACACTGAGAAAACCTGCTAACAAAACTCAAAACAGTATCAAAAAGCAAAGCCCATTAACAATGGCACCCCAAAATCTAACAAGAGGATGGAGGCCAAGTTCTGTCCCGGGGTGCTGATGTACACTTTCTCAGGAAGGCCAGTCTGTGAGCAGTCTGTTTCTAAGTCACAGGGTGGCTCAGAGCTGGAAAGAGCTACCTTTGAGTTTAACGCACACGTGAGTGGCGTTTCTTTCTGTCTGTTCTGGATTGCTGTGGGGGCTCCATTCTGCAGCAGCGTCTCTATGATGCCCTCGTAACCCCAGCGTGCAGCGATGTGCAGGGCTGTGTCTCCTTTCTCATTACCAATATCCAATCTGCAGGCCTGGGCATCATAGTAGACCAGGGCCTTCACACACTGCAAAGACACAGCAAAATCATGGTTCTCTGACATGAAAGCCAAGGGTAACATCAGTCCCTCCCTAGGCCATGGTCCAAGCCCTGGTTTGACCAAGGCTCCACTCACCAAGACAAAACATGGAACCCAGCAGTTACAATTCATGGGTTCTACACTCCCTAACCAGGACACCTCATTTTTTTGTCAAAAGAACCCAACTAGGTCGGTGGTAGAGCCCCTGCCTAGAATCCCCCAGTGAGGGGGTGGGGGCGTGGCTCAGTGGTAGAGCCCCTGCCTAGAATCCCCCAGTGAGAGGCTGGGGGCATAGCTCAGTGGTAGAGCCCCTGCCTAGAATTCCCCAGTGAGGGGGTGGGAGTGTGGCTCAGTGGTGGAGCCCCTGCCTAGAATCCCCCAGTGAGGGGCTGGGGGTGTGGCTCAGTGGTAGAGCCCCTGCCTAGAATCCCCCAGTGGGGGTCTGGGGCGTGGCTCAGTGGTGTAACATTTGTCTCCTTGTCTAGCATTCAAGGAGATCTTAGGACAACTTCCAATAACAAGCAAAACATGACAGAGGGGAAAATATCACCAATTGTCAATCAATAATCTCAGTGTTTGGAAAACTAAGGGAGTTTGAAGTCAGCCTGGCTGACAGGGATGGCCTGTCTCTCTCTCTCTCTCTCTCTCTCTCTCTCTCTCTCTCTCTCTCTCTCTCTCTCTCTCGTGTGTGTGTGTTATATTGTATATGTATATTGGGAAAACATTTAAGAAAATAAGATTCTATAGTGGACCACAGAGCCATCCAAAATTAATCTCAAACTAGAGGCTGGGCAAGTATTTACCAAGAAGGCTTACGCAGATGGCAATTCCAACTGTAACTGAACATGACCTTTCTTACTACAAAGAGCTGTTGTATAAACAAATACAAACTATACAACATGAGAGACAATTTGAATTTTCTACCAGGACAACTGTGGTGAAGCCACACACCTTTGACCCCAGTACTCACTGAATAGACCACACAGGAGGACTGGGAGTTCAGTGCTTTCCAGGATTGCACCATAAAACTGGGGGGGAGGGGGGTGTGTTGCACCTTTGGAAATGAGGGGGGAGACAGGTAACAGATATATTCATAGTAAAGTAACAGGCGGAAAGGGAAACCACAGGGTTCTGAGGTGCTGGGATAAAATGTAATACAGAGTGTAAGAGCCAGATGTAGTGTGGATGAGTAAAAGTGACGTAACTTTGGGGTAAGATCACGGACAATTAGGTTTTACATTTCTCAATATACAGCATCTGTAATACACTCAACATTGAAGTGTTTTAAATTACAGGACTATCAGATGGCTCCACAGATAAACACATTTGCCACACAAGCCTGGGGTTCCATCCCAGAACCCCTGTAAAGGTGTGTGCTGGTTAGTTTTTGTCAGCTTGACAAACTAGTTTTCTGGGAAGAGGGAACCTCAATTGTGACAAATGCCTCCATCACACTGGTCTGTAGGCAGGTCTGTGCAGGGTTTTCGTTATTAGCGATTGATGAGGTAAAATCTAGCCCATTATGGGTGAGGCTGCCCCTGAGCTGGTCGTCTTGGGTTGTATAAGAAAGCAGGCTGAGCAAGCCTAGGGAGCAAGCCAGGAAGCAGCATTCCTTTGTGAGCTCTGCTTCCGTTCCTGCCTCTGGGTTCTCTCCTTGAGTTACTATCCTGACTTCCTTCATAATGGACTGTAACGTGCAATAGAAAACAAACAGTTCCCTCCCCAAGTTGCACAGGTCACCTCGAGCCTCACAGTATAGTGTGTTGGTCTGAAGCTGCTTGTATTCAAATGCTAAATTCTGGGTTGCTCCAAGTGGAGCAAATCCTCAAGTATACCAGCTTTTGTTCTGCAAGCCTTGCCCTCTATCAGAAGGTAGAGAGAGGAAGAAGGAAGAAGGTACCATGGTGTATGTGGATCCTGAGCACGTGCCCGTACGGACTGGAGAGTTGGGGTAGGAGTGGCCCAGGCAGAACACGGCAAGTGATATCACGGGGTTATTGACAGGGAAGTAGACAAAATATTGTAGAGGGCTGGTGTCTGCCCAGCTCTAGTGCTTTTAGGCTTCTTAAAAAATATAAAGGTTTGTGTCTTTTATTTAGGAACTGAACAATCAAAGGTGGGGTAGAAACCCCCAATTATTATTTACCATGACATCATAGCAATAGAAACCAGACTCAGGCAAGATGGAAGGAAAGGATGGGCTCCACACAGTTGTCATCCTCTGATCTCCAGACATCATGGCACCCGTCCCAACATGCACACGCCTTGCACACACATGGTAAATAAAAATAAATAAAATAAAATCACATACCAACGTTTAAATCATTATAACACAGAACACAATACTGGTCTAGTTTTAAATCTGTATTTCTCCATGGGTGAGAGATACAGCAAGTGACGCCCAGGAGCGGCAGGAGCCACTTACATCCTCCTGCCCGTAGATGCAGGCCAGGTGCAGCGGGGTGTTGCCATTGTTGTCCTGCACCTCAGTGCTGGCCTTGTAGTGCAGCAGCAGCAGCTGGCAGAGGAGAGAAGAAGGCAGCTGAGCCCCAGAAGGAGCACGGAGCACACACAGCTGGGTCCTTCCAGGGCAAGGCCACGATCATATCCTAAACATTACATAGGCTGTGCACGCCTGGCCCTAAATCCAAAATTTCTCTTTCTTTTTCTTCTTTCTTTCTTTCCTTCCTTCCTTCCTTCCTTCCTTCCTTCCTTCCTTCCTTCCTCCCTCCCTCCCTCCCTCCCTCCCTTCATTTTTCTGCTCCCAATCCCCCTATGCTAGGGGAGAAACCCAAGGCCTCACCCACAGGGGCTTCAGCACAGAGATACACCCCCAACTCCCCAATCTTGAAAAGCATTGAGTTATTAATGCAACCCAGGTAGAAAATTCCATACCATGTCGAGTGTGCCAGAAGCATCTGACATGTGCCAAAGCAGGGGAAAACTTAGACACTTCAAATAGTATACCCAATGTTCTTTAGAGCCTGATATTCCACGATCCAAAACACCTGTGCATTAAGGTGAAGGCTCCTCAACCTGTACCTCTATTAAAATTATGCCATTGCAGGCCGACAAGATGGGTAAGCAGATAAAGGCACTTGCCACCAAACGTGACCACCTGAGTTCAATTCCTGAGACCCACATGGTGGAAGGGGAAAACAGACAGCAGCAAGCTTTCCTCTGACTTCCATATGTACACTGCGGCTCACATGCACACATACGTATGTAATATACACACAAATCTGGCTTCCCATCAACACAAAGTTTAAAGAGAAATGTCCAGAACCCTACCCTTCCCACCCTGAGATGATCAGGGATTTCTCCAACTCAACCCATCTCCAGGGAGGTCCCTTGGCCTTCAGATTCCTCATGCTGGCAGCTAGCACTGGACTAGTGCATGGTGCAGCCACAAAGCCAGCATGCATTGCTACACACAACCCTGCTGCTCACCGTCACACTTTGGAAGCCTTTCTGACATGCCAGATGTAAGGGAGTGGACCCGTGATAGTCTGTGGCGTTCACTACGGCACCTCTGGAGACCAGGAAGTCAATGAGGGACGCCTGACCTGCAGAACAGAAGGACCTCTTGTTGGTAGAGGAAACAGAGGCTTCTACCAACAATACTACCTCACCCTGAATGGCCCTGGCAGGAAATCCACCAGGAGACACAGTCCCGGCTGTACAGGAGCCAGAGCTGATGGGAGTCAGGCTCTGCAGACTTGAATCACTGTGGGATGTCCTATGAAGGGATCATACCCACACCTGTTCTCAGTAACAAACAGCAATGGACCAGGGGCTGGAGCGATGGCCCCAGGGATAAGAGCACTGGCTGTTTTTCCAGAGGTCCCAGGTTCGATTCCCAGCACCCACGTGGTGGCTCACATTTGTACTCCAGTCTCCTAGTTTTGAATTGGAGTCTCATTCTATAGCTCAAACTGGCCTTGAACTCATAATCCTCCTGCCTTAGCTTCCTGAGTGGCTGAGATGACAGATCTGCTCATTACACCTGGCTCAACATTATCTTTGAGGACAGAGATATGTGAACCCCAAACCACAATTAGCAGACATTCCAGCCTGTCCTCACTGGCCAGCAGCGGCCCCAAGCCTGGAGAACCACGTGAGTTCTCTTCCAGCCTGTTTGGTAGCATGGTAGCCAACAAAACCAGAGGGACACTTGTCAATCTTTCCTGCCCTGTGGAATATGCCTACAACACAGCCCCTGCCAGTATCCCATCACCTGAGCCTCCACTAGCCTGTGGGGAACCATCCTTTTGCCTCATAGGAGACAGCCCATGGCCACATACCACAGAGGGCAGCCACATGGAGGGGTGTTTGACCTCTGTCATCTCTGGAGAAAGGAGTGACAATTGATGGGTCATTCAGCCTCCTGAAACAGAAAGAGGATGTGGAGAAATACAACAGAGAAAGGCACGGCAAAGCCCCGCCCTGCCAGCTACATGAGATGGTGCCAAACTGGAGGCCGTCTAAGATGAGACCCTGTGAGGACTCCATGGGGTGAGAATCTGAGGCCTGTAGCTTCGGTGCCCTTCTTCACCGACCCCTCAGGCTGCAACACACTACAAAATTGCCCTTAGAGCATAAAGGGAAGCCAGAAAGTCACTAGAAGGAACTAGCACCCACCCCCCTCCATCTTAAAACCCTCATGAGGCTCAGGTAGGACTATGCAAAGCCCTGGGATTCCGAAGAGGCAGGTGTGTCACCCTGCACTCGTGACAAGAGTTCAATTTCATGGCTGCAGCCCGTGAATCCTCACCCTGGCTCTCTGAGTCTCCACAGGCCCCTCTTACCCAGAGACAAGCTTCTCACAGTCCTCACAGGAGCAAAGTGGGTGGCACATCTTTTGCATAGCGTCTTTGTCCTGATCATCTTGGCTCAGAAGTCTTTCCACTTCCTTTTGGTTACCAGAGGCGATGTGCTACAGGGGACATCCAGAACACCATCAATACCAGAATACCGTCACTTGCTTTCCAAGAAATGGTTCTTTTGGTTTGGCTTGGTCCACTTGTGGGCGTCACACACACTAGGCAAGTACTCTACCATGGAGCCACAACCTGGATCTTCTTCAGCTTAGACAAAGGATCTCACCAAGTTGTATATGCTGGCCTTGAACTCACTCTGTATACCAAGCTGGCCTAGAATTTGTAATCCTCCTGCCTCAGCCTCCTGAAAGGCTGGGATGACAAGCCTGGACCACCAAGCCTAGCTATTTCATTTTCAGATAGGTCTTACTCTGTAGCCCTGGCTATCCGTGGACTCTTTTTTTGTTTGTTTGTTTCCGTTTTCAAGACAGGGTTTCTCTGTGTAGCTCTGATTATCCTGGAACTCACTCTGTAGACCAGGCTAGCCTTAAACTCAGACTTCCTACTGCCTCTGCCTCCCGAGTGCTGGGATTAAAGGCTTCTCTGAGATGACGCTGAAATGGCTGTTCTCTGGGACTGACTCCCAGCCTGGGCAGATAGAGACACTGGCTTGGTGACTGAGATGAAGCCACTCTGAGTGACAGCTTCAACGCAACATGAATTCACATTCAATTACTGTTTCTATAAATGCAGTCACATTTAAAAAAAAAACAAAAAAACAACCTGACAAAATTTCCAAAGTACTAAGAAGAGTCACATGATCTACCTCAGGCCTCAGTGTGGATTTTGACACTTCATTAGCAAAAGCCTCAGTTCTGTGGGGTGACACAAACCTTTAACCCTAGCACTTAGGAGGCACAGGCAAGAGAATCATGAGTTTAAGTTCTGCATGGGCTACATAGATAGACACTGTCTCAAAGCACCATGGACTGAGGACACCGATATAGAATACCAGCCTAGAATCCACCAGTAAGGGGCTGGAGTGTGGCTCAGCCGTAGAGCGTTTGTTTAGCATATGCAAGGTTCAATTTCCAGTACTGAGAAGGGAGGGAGAGAGGGAGGCAGACGGACAGATGGACAGACAGACAGAGTCTCAGTGTTCTCTCTATAGTAATCAAGTGGATTCTAGGCTTAAAGGAAAGAGAACAGCTGCAGTATCAGGAGCTCCCCCCACCCTCAACATACAAACACACGGGGCTCGGCCTCTGTGACTCACAGATGTCCTCCCTCTAGGGATCTACTTTGGTTCCCAGAGGCCTAGAAACAGCAGCAGACTCTCAGAGAAGGTCCACTCTCAGGCAGTCCATAGTGACGGCTAGTAACTGCCTTATGAGTTTCCCAGGGGTCAGTGAACATGTGAACAGGGAGGCTCCTGCGCGCAAGACCAAGGCTCCAGGGCATCTGATGCTGCACCCTCAGTTAAGGCCTACCACAAGAATGCTGGCACCTTGGGTCCAGGAGAGCTATCAGCTCTATCAGGAACCAGGAAGAGGTCCCATTGAGCTGGCCTTGAATGGCGGATAAAGGTTATAGGCCCAGCAGCCCCTGTGCTATGCAGTGGTAACCGTGTGTGTGTTAGGGAAGACAGGTAGTTTTTCGACCACTTTCCCAGACAGAACACAAAGTAATCTTCCCAGGACTTTAACAGACACTGAAGGATAGAACGGTGCTCACACATTACCTCCAAATACATCCTGGCGTCTTACCTTAAACAGGCAGTCGATGGGTGTCGATGTCATCTGGGACAATAAGTTCATCCTCTGCTTGAGAAACAGTCTGTCGCCAAATCCCTCGGCGTCCTGTGGTCATCACACATCACAGACCCCTGTCACGGACCCTTCCCGGAGAGGTCCCAGGCGCAAGCCCTGTCATCCCTCCCAGGCATGGCCGTCATGGGCTTTCCCACCCAGATCTGCTCTCTGAGATGAAGCCCAGATCCTCCTCAGCAGAGAATGGTACACTGGGGAGTGAGCTCTGAAGACTGTGGCCTGGGCAGCAAGACTGCAAGGTGAAGAAAGTCATCCGCAGGGGTGGAATTTGCCACATACATGCCATCACCATCCAGAGTGGCACTTGCCTCATCCTGGCCTCCACCCCTCTCTGACCTCCCTTCTACTGCCTGAGTGCCCTGACTCTGCTGCTTTACCCACGGCTGTGGACAGCATCACCTGACACCGGTTTCTACTTCCTGATGTCGAGCAGCAGCAGAACTCTCGTTTCACAAATTTGCTCATGGAAACATCTGCCTAATTCACTGGGAAAAAAATCTAGGAAGATACAGAGGAATTCCTGACTCCTCTCTCAACTCCCAAACACATAGTGCATTTCAGGGATCCACCCAAATTAATATATTCAGCCTTTTGTATCAAAGGTAATGCTTACCCAGACACAAAAAGGTCTAGAATTTGGGCCTGGGGAGATGGCAAGATGCTTGCTGCTCTTCTAGAGGATCCAAGTTCAATTCCCAGCTCCCATATCAGGTGGCTCACAACTGCCTGTAAATCCAGCTACCGGGAATCTGATGCCCTCTAATGGCTTTCACAGGTACTGCACACATACATCTACACACACACACACACACACACACACACACACACACACACACTACACACAAATAAAATCTAAAAATCTAGAAATTTATACCTTATTAGCTATCAGTTATTGTTACTACCTGACAATCAAGATGGCTAAAACTGGTGCTGGAGTGATGGCTCATCGGTTAAGAGCACTGACTGCTCTTCCAAAGGTCCTGAGTTCAAATCCCAGCAACCACACGGTGGCTCACAACTGTCTATAATGGGATCTGATGCCCTCTTCTTGTGTGTCTGAAGACAGCTACAATATACTCATATTAATAAAATAAATAAATCTTTTTTAAAAACAAAGATGGCTAAAACTGTGTGCATGCAGGTAGTTTTTGAGGCAAGCCTTTCAATGGTATATTCTGTTTCATTGTGGGCTTGCTTTGTTTTGCAGTGTCAGGGCCTTACCATGTTAGCCAAAGCCCTATCTAGAAGAAAGAACTCTAGATTCTCACTGGAGATTTTGAATCAAAATGATCAACACTGAGCCACGCCCCTAGGCCCTCACTAGGGGCTTCTAAGTCTGTGCCCTACCACTGAGCCACGCCCCCAGCCCCTCACTGGGGGATTCTAGGCAGGGGCTCTACCACTGAGCCACACCCCCAGCCCCTCACTGGGAGATTCTAGGCAGGGGCTCTACCACTGAGCCACGCCCCCAGCCCTCACTGGGGGATTCTAGGCAGGGGCTCTACCACTGAGCCACACCCCCAGCTCCTCACTGGGGGATTCTAGGCAGGGGCTCTACCACTGAGCCACCACGCCCCCAGTCTTGTGCCTATTTTATAGAATCATCCTCACCACAGAGCTCCCATGCTCACTTGGGCCCCTGGAACCAAATGGGACAATGACATATGAACTTCTTCACAAAGAGTCTTGGTGGGAAGTGAAGGAAAAGATTTTCCAGACAAGTGATGCTGGAAACTCACAGGCCCTGGCAACATGGCAGGACACAGTTCTTTCTCTGCATGTCTCTAAGTTCTGAGGGATGCCGTCTATCGAGCATCATCCCTTATGCCTGCCCACCTCAGGGAGGACTGACTAATGTGATATACAAATGCTGCCAGCACCTCAGAAGGGGTCGTTTCCGTCCCCAGCGGCCTCATGCTTAAATAAAGCTCCAGCGATCTGCTTTGTACGGTGACTGGCAGCTGAGGAGCTTAGGACCAGAAAAACATCAAAGGCATGGCATAACAGGTCAGGCAGGGATCTTTTCTCAAGTCTAGGGGGAAAGCTGGAGGCCAGCAATGAAAGGTGGAACACCCATGACTAAATCTGCAGGAAGGAACAAGTACTCGGAGAAGCAGTGTAACCCAGAGGCTCATGGGAAACGAGCAAATACTGTAGGAACTCAGAGGTGGGCATGGTGAGGAGCACCATCATCACGGCAGGGAAGGATTGGGAACTCAAGGTCTGGCCGGCCTAAGCAGAGAGATCACACTTCCAAAAGCAAGGGCTGAGAAAAGTCTGCATGCCTAAGGCCCAAGTTCCACACCTTTCCAAACCAAAAGGTCAACGAGAAAGCAAGGCAGACCAAGAGTGAGTAAGAACGAAGCAGAGACGTAAAATTTTTAAAATGTAAATATATAGTGCTGGAGAGATGGCTTAGTGGTTAAGAACACCCACTGTTCTTCCAGAGGTCCTGAGTTCAGTTCCCAGTGCCCACATCAGGTGGCTCCCAACTGCCTGTAACTGCAGTTCCAGGGGACCCAGCACCCTCTTCAGACTCTTCAGGAACATGCATACATGTGGCATACACACACACAGACAAACAAACACACACACACACACACACACACACACACACACACACACACACACACCTTAAAAACTAAGCAGGCAAGGGTCCATTTATTCCAAGGGTCTCCGCCTGATCCTGACGCCATCGCTGAAGGAGTCGTTTCAGGAAAGCTGAAGTCTCCATTAATGAACACTCTAAGGATGCCTGTGGCTAGCTCAAGTTTCACAACACTCTAGAGAGGAAACGTCTGTGAAACCACGCTACACAGAGAAACCAACTCAATTGACTGATATGCAGAAGCCTCGCCTGCCGTGTGGAGATACGCACAGTCTCTCTCACCAGGGAAGCATCACCACATTACAGCTGGCTTCACCCACTCCTGTGAACTCAAACTCTGTGAACTTAAAGAAGCCAGTCTGCAGTAAAAGCAGAGTCCATTCCTTTGCACAGACTCCGATGTGGAGTCACAAGAGACAAGGGCACCACAGTACCTGCTGGGTCAACAGGCCCGACCTGCTCAGTACCCAGGGATGACTGTGTGTTCTTTATACAGGGTCTTACTACATACAGCCCAGGCTGAACTCAAATTCATTCTCCTCTTTGCATATTTTATTTATATTTACTTTATTTTTCTTTTTCCTTTGTCTTCTGGCACAGTGCCCATAGTAAAGCCCAGGCTGCTATGGAACTCACCGTGTGACCAGGTCAGCCTCAAACTCACAGCAAGTGCTAAGTGCTGTGATTACAGCCATGCACCACCACAACTGACTTCAGCCTGGAGATCTTTCTGAGTACTACTGAGTCTTACTGTTTATCTGTCAGCATGTAGTAAAACAGGCCCATAATTTACATAGAAACAGATCCGCTCTCCCTCACCAAAGCTCACCAACAACGATAATAAGGCCACCGCACCCATCAATTACTGCTTCTTGCCTATTGTCTTCACAGAGTCCTGATCTGCCATATTTGGCTTCCTTCCCCACATTCGGGCTGCTGAAGATGGCAGGAGTAATGGGGCAGGCTACTGAAAATCCCGCTGACAATCTCTCAATCAATTAGGGGCTTAGCATTCAGTTTCTTGAGTAGCTCTCAAACTTCAGAACAATTAAACAACTGAGGCTCTCCAGTCTTAAGAGACCATGAAAGAACAGCCATCCCCTCAAACCAACTCTTTAAAGGTTCCCCAACAGTCAGAGAGGGAGGAAGGGTGGGTTAGCAGGGAGGTCTTACCGGCGGCTTCGTGGAGAGACTTCCTTGCCGAATGTATTCAATCGCAGCCTCGACTGAGGTCAGGCAGTATCCTAGCTCATCTTTGGCTGAACTGCTAAATCTAAAGTTTTTGATGTAACTCAAATTTGCCATCCTAACCAAAAGAAGAAAAAGGGGTTACTGCTGGATAATGAACACTTTACAAGCACGATTGACTTGTATGGCTGATTAACACGCTCCATCGAGTGTATTCATGAGGGGTAGAGGCTGGGTACAATGGCTGCTGCCTGGCTTCATCCCACTGCACATATCGTGTACAATTAGGACAAGAAAACTATGAGTTACTTCCTGGAAAAGGCTGGCTATTAGGAAGGCTGGAGATTAACCCGCACAGGCTCACATGTTTGAATGCTTGGCCCTCGGTGAACGGAACTGTTTGGGAAGTATTGCAAGGTGTGGCCTTGTTGGATTAGGTTTGGCCTCTTTAAAGAAGGTATGTCACTAGAGGTGGATTTTGAAACCTTGAAGGTTTCAAAAGCTCCCTCGCTCTCCCTCTTTCCCTCTCTCCTTTCCTCCCTCTCCCTCCCTTTGTCTCCCTTTCTCTCTCTCCGCCTGCAGCTTACAGATCATGCAAGCTCTCAGCTACTGCTCCAGCACCTTGTTACCTGCCTGCCTGCCTGCCTGCCTGTCAGTACGCTTTGGCCATGATGATTATGGACTAACTCTCTGAAAATGTAAGCAAGTCCCAGTTAAATGCTTTCTTTTATAAGTTGTCTTGGTGATAGTATCTTGTCACAGCAATAGAAAAGTAACTAAGACAGCTGATTATTGGAGATCTCAGATCCATGTGTATCTGCCTCCTGAATGCTGGGATTAAAGGGGTGAGCTACCACACCCAGCTAGAAAGCTAATGTTGTAAAGTAAATCATGGTTTCCTGTGAGCTGGTATCTGCTTCCTACACAGCGACAGCAATGGACTTGCCATATTCTTCAAAAAAGTGAAACAGAAGCTCTCCAGGCCTCAGTTTCCCCATCGATCCACTGAAGGAAAGCCACCCCTGAAGGATGGAAAAGATAACACTGCCCTTAAGAGGCATATCACTAAAGGCAGCTTTGCCCGGAATCACCCCAAATTCAAAATGCACAGAGCAGTCAAAGTAGTGTATGCTGGTCAGAGTGGTTCTCTCCTGAAATCCCAGAACTCAGGGGCTGGGGCAGGCAGAGCAAGAGTTGGGGGCCAGCCTGGGCTGCAAGAGAGACCCAGCTCAAAAGAACCTAAATAGGTAAGGAATATTTTAACAAGAAAATGTTACCAGTTAGGGATCTCAGTTTTCACAAGCAGATATAACAGGACAGAAAGAAGATCATCAGCACACGTGGTCTCCAAATTCACTGCAAAGGGAAACACAGGCCCACAGCCTCCATGAGACCCGAAGGCAAGAATGCAACCCTCCTCCACCAGCCAAGACCAAACCCACGCTCCGGTGAAATCACACTCCAGGCAGAACACACCGCAGTTTCCTTGACAGTGTCCTGAACAGATGTCAGAGTGAAAGAGATAAAAGAATGTATGGTTAGCTGGGTGAGGCGGCACAGGCCTGTCATCCCAGCTTTGGGGAGTCAAGAGGCAGGAGCATCCTGAGTTCGAGACCAGTCTGGGCTACATGGTGAGTTCTAGGCCAGCCAGGACTACATAGTGAGATCCTGACTTAAAAAATTAAAAAAAAACAGGCTGGTGAGATGGCTCAGTGGTTAAGAGCACTTAGGTTCCAAAGGTTTTGAGTTCAATTCCCAGCAACCACATGGTGGCTCATAACCACCTACCAGGGGATCTGATGCCCTTTTCTGGCATGCAGAGGCAGCAGAGCACTCATACAATTAAATAAATAAATAAATAATAAATTAATTAATTAAAAGAAAAAGTTGGATAAGATAGTACACATCTGTAATCCCAGCAATGGGTGAGCTGAAGCTAGCCTGGGCTACATAATGTGACCCTGTCTCAACATATGAACAATGGAACCTAACTAAGTAAACGTCAGTTTAAACAGTTCAGAAAGATAGACCACGAATGTCCCAGCCACCTCTGCCACTCCGCGTCTCTCTCGAGAGAGAATCTACTTTCTGAGACAGTTTATGAACCCGTCACCCAGACGTGGGTCGCTCCCACCTCCACCCTCTTCCTTGCTGCTGCTGGAGGAAGTGCACTGTATGCTTGCTTGAATATCCCTCTCAAAATTCTCTTTACTTCCTTTGTCTTAACTTTTTATCAGCTCTAGGGATGGAACCTGGGTGGAGGGGCTCATGACCCCCCAGCAAGAGCTCAGCCACTAAGTGACAATCCTAATCCCTATTTTACTTTTACCCTGGTTTTTTTTTTTTTTTTAATATATATACAAAATGAGGTGAGCTAGCCTAACACCCATCCCCAGCCCTGCCCAGCTGAAGCCACTGCTTCTCTCTCTGGCTTTGCTAACATGCTCCTGCCTTACCCCCCCCTCCAGGACACACCCCATGTAACTCTGGTCCCTTTGAGGTCCCTGCTGTCCTGCCCAGCCCGGTCCCTTCCCAGCACCAACCTCTCTGGCTGGGAGACTGTGTCATGAGCTGGACCACCTTCCGCAGGCACAGCAGCTTCTGCTGTGGGGATGTATACTTGTTCAGCTGCCCCAGCTCTCTCTTTGCCCGAGGGATGTTGAAGCTGTGATTTACAAAGTAGAAATTTCAGGCCATGGGGGAGGGCCCAACGTTCTTGTCCGGGTCATATACCTGCTGTCTTAGTCAGGGTTGCTATTCCTGCACAAACATCATGACCAAGATGCAAGTTGGGGAGGAAAGGGTTTATTGAGCTTACACTTCCACGTTGCTGTTCATCACTAAAGGAAGTCAGGACTGGAACTCAAGCAGGTCAGAAAGCAGGAGCTGATGCAGAGGCCATGGAGGGATGTTCTTACTGGCTTGCTTGCTTCTCCTGTCTTGCTCAGCCTACTTTCTTTCTTTTTTTTTTTTTTTTTTGTTTTTTTTTTGGTTTTTCGAGACAGGGTTCCTCTGTGTAGCCCTGGCTGTCCTGGAACTCCTACTTTCTTATAGAGCCCAAGGCTACCAGCCCACAGATGGTACCACTCACAAGGGGCCCTCCCCCCTTGATCACTAATTGAGAAAATGCCTTACACCTGGACCTGGAGGCATTTTCTCAACTGAAACTCCTTTCTCTATGATAACTCCAGCTTGTATCAAGTAGACACAAAACCAGCCAGTACAACTGACCCCTTGTCAACTTGATACACAAACACATCACCATTAAGCCTCGACGGTTACTTTCTTATTCATCCCCAAGATCTAAATATCTTTAAAAGTCCCACAGTCTTTGCAAATTCTTACATATTAACATTTCAATCCCTTTTAAACATCCATTCTCTTAAAATTCAAAGTCTTTTAAAAATTCAAAGTTTCTTAACTGTGGGCTCCACTAAAATACCTTCTTCCTTCAGGAGGGAAAATATATCAGGACACAGTCACAATCTAAAGCAAAATCAAACTCCAACCGTCCAATTTCTGGGATCCACTCATGATCTTCTGGATTCCTCTGAGGGCTTGACTCACTTGTCCAGCTCTGCCCTTTATAGCACACACCTTGTCTTCTAGGCTCCAAATGCCTGTACTCCACTGCTGCTGCTGTTCTTGGTGGTCATCTCATGGTACTGGTATCTCCAAAACACTGCTGTCTTCCTCTGCAACTAGGCTTTACTATGGTGCCAAACCTCACCTCCTTTGCATGACCCCTTCAGTCCTGGGCCATCAATTGCAACTGAGGCTGCACCTTCACCAATGGCCTTCCGCAGCCTCTCACAATGCCCAGGCCTCAGCTGCTCTTCATGACTCCTTCATGCCTTCAAAACCAGTACCACCTGGGTGATTCTTACACATTACCAAGTCCAGCCACCTCCCAAGGTACAATCTTGGCTATCTCTGGAATGCAGCCTCTGTGCTCTCAGAAAACACTTCTCAGAAGATTTCACCTCATTGATGCTGGTCTCTTCCCAATCCGCCAATTTCCCAGCTCCAGCTAACCACCATCAATAGTCCCAGTAATGCAATGGTTTTACTTTAGTAGAGAACTACTACCAGAAGGTATCTTGTTAATCACAGCTGATTTCTTCAGCCCCAGCTAACCAAAACCACAGAACCTTAAATCAAACTAGCAATGGTCCTGATAAGAGTCTTTAATCTTTCCTCTGAAATTTCACAAGCCAGGCCTCCATCTTCTGCACTGTTCTCAACATTATCTTCCAAGCTCCTACACAACATCCCACAGAGCTCTTAACATCCCAATGGCTCTTCTAGCTCAAAATTCCAAAATCTTTCCACAATCCTCACCAAAACATGGTCAGGTTGTCACAGGAATACCCCACTCCTGGTACCAATTTGTCTTAGTCAGGGTTTCTATTCCTGCACAAACATCATGACCAAGATGCAAGTTGGGGAGGAAAGGGTTTATTGAGCTTACACTTCCATGCTGCTGTTCATCACGAAAGGAAGTCAGGACTGGAATTCAAGCAGGTCAAGGAGCAGGAGCTGATGCAGAGGCCATGGAGGGATGCTGCTTACTGGCTTGCTTGCTTCTCCTGGCTTGCTCAGTCTGCTTTCTTATAGAGCCCAAGACTACCAGCCCACAGATGGTACCACTCACAAGCCCCCCCCCTTGATCACTAATTGAGAAAATGCCTTACACCTGGATCTCATGGAGGCATTTTCTCAACTGAAACTCCTTTCTCTGTGATAACTCCAGCTTGTGCCAAGTTGACACAAAACCAGTCAGTACACCTGCTTAGACATTTCTTACAGCTTCAAGAAAGGACCAACAGAAAACAGACCAAGAAGAACTTTGATGCAGGTCGGTGGTGCTCCACTTGGGCTCACAGACAAGAGAGCTTCACTAGGAACTCAAAAGTATAACAATCCAGAAGCCTGACCTAGAGGTGCCGGTCTGTGATCCTAGCACTCGGGAAGCTGAGGCAGGAGGATTACAATTTCAAAGCCAGCCTGGGGTACACAAGGCACCTGGAGTATATAGAGAGCTATTATCTCAAAAAAAAAAAAAAAAAAAAAAAAAAAAAATGGCCTGGAGAGGTGGCTCAGTGGTTAAGTGCACTGGCTGCTCTTGAAGAGAACCTGTTTGATTCCCAGCATCCACGTGGTAGCTCATTACCAGTTGTAATCCTAATCCCAGGAATTCTGATGCCCTATCCTGGCTTCCAAGGGCACCAGACACATGTGTGCACATACATGCAGGCAAGACACTCATACATGCTAAAATAAAATAAAAAAAAGGGCAGTGGTGGCGCATGCCTTTAATCCCAGCACTTGGGAGGCAGAGGCAGGCGGATTTCTGAGTTTGAAACCAGCCTGGTCTACAGAGTGAGTTCCAGGACAGCCAGGGCTACACAGAGAAACCCTGTCTCGAAAAACCAAAAATAAATAAATAAATAAAATAAAATAAAAAAAGAAGGAAAAATTTTTACATGGCAACAAAAAATAGTAACTTTTAAAATTTTAATAAAAGCTCAAGATGGAAATAACCCAAGTGTGAGGAGAAGTTTACACATCAATACTTCAGACATATTTACCCTAATGAAACTTACCTCGAGAGTGAGGGCCTTGGGGGTTGGGTTCTCTCAGAGTGGCAGGGGAGGGCAGCGGGTCTCCATGTGGGGCCCAGCTGAGTGAGTCACATCCCACCTGGAGACCGGTTATACCTAGCCCTTAGCTCCCACCCCGCTGGCACACTGGCCCACAAACACAGGAGGGGACCAAGGAGTCAAGCTCAACTTCGGCCATCTGTGCATCAGCTGGGACTAAGTGTACAACTCCTTGGTGTGACCACATCTAATCAGTGGTCCCTACGGCCGCTGAGTCACTCCTGCCAAGTGGTGGAGGGGAGCCGACGGAGCCCCAGCGGCCAGCACGCTGAACTTCCAAAGCTGTGGAACTGACTCACCTGAACTCGGGTTTCACGCCAATGTCTTTCTGCTGGAGATCTTGAAGGCTTCTTGTGATTTTGTTGAAGGCGGCATCCTAGCAACAGATTTCAAATTTCTTTCATTTAAGATGTTTGGTTGGTTGGTTGGTTGTCTTGAGACAGGGTTTCTCTACATAGCCCTAGCTATCCTGGAACATGTGATTGCAGGTATCCACAGAAGCCAGAAGAAGATGCTAGATCTCCCAGACCTGGAGTTACAGAATGTTGTGAGCCACCCTTCATGGGTGCTAGGAACCAAACTTAGGTCTTCTGCAAAAGCAGTGTTGATCTATCTCGCCAGCCCCCAACACTTGGAATTTCTTAGGTTAAGGCTTCTCTCATCCAGGAGAGCAAAGACTGCAAACTTACCTCGCTCGCCTCCATGGTCCCCACATATTTAAAGATCAGGTCGTAAATGCTGTGATGGACATACATCTGTGGAGCCAACAGACGGAGGCTTGTGGTGTGTATCGGGTGACACAGAGCCTCCCAGCCGCTGACCCCCCACTCTCTCCTTACCTCTACAGCCTGCTTCATCAGGTTCATCTGGGCCTCCTGCTTTGCAAGAACCTTCTAGAATTCAAGAAAAAGGCTGGTTGAGAGTCTGGATCTGCACACGTGCAAACCTGCTGTTGCTGTTTATTCCCGTGCTTACCAGGTGAGAGTCTCTGAGAAGCTGCTGGAGGCATTTGGTATACAGAGCATTTACGGAGTCCTAAGCAACAAAGAACAGAGAGAGGATACCCTCTTACCACAGAAGCCTGGGTGGGCAACACCCAGGGGGACAGGCTCTAGGGCATATGCAAATTATCTTCTGAAAGGGATACGCAGCTCTATAAAATTACATTAATTTACAATGTGTCTGTAAGCCCAACACACACTTGTCAGTCCTGGTGGCAAGTGCTGAGCCATCTGGTCAGCCCCCCACTTAACATACTAATTTGTGTGTTTACATACTTGTGTGTGCAGAGGTCAGAGGTCAACCTCGAATATCAGGTCTCACCCTCCACCTTGTTTAGAGGCAGGACCTCTCTTTGCTGTTTGCCACGATGCTGAGTACTTCAAACTTGCTGGCTTATGCTTCTGGAGGATTCTCCAGTCTCCACCTCCCGTCTCCTCCCCTAAGCATACTGAGGTTACAGACACAGGCAACTGCGTCCAACTTTTATGTAGGTTCTGGGCATCTGAACCCAAGCTGTCCATCTTGCATGGTATTTCTACCCACTGAAGATGTCTCCTGGCTCTCAACTTTTTAAAAAAGGTGTATGGGGGAAAAGTTCTCTTTGGGGTTAACACAGATGGCAACAGTAAGTAGGGGTTTTAGTTTCTTTATGGTAATTTTTAGACTTCGCAAAGGTTTTTCACTTCTCGAAGGGCCTTGTGCTACTTTCTATAGTAGAAACATTTTTTTTTTTTTAAGATTTATTTATTTATTTATTTTATGCATGTGAGCACACTGTTGCACTCTTCAGACACAGCAGAAGAGGACATCAGATCCTATTACAGATGGCTGTGAGCCACCATGTGGTTGTTGGGAATTGAACTCAGGACCTCTGGAAGAGCAGTCAGTGCTCTTAAACTCTGAGCCATCTCTCCAGCCCCTAGTAGAAACATTCTTAACAAAATCTCCCACCATGCAGTGGGTACCCAGGGGAGTTCTGGAGCAGACAGACTAATGGTTGGCACTGGAGTGAGTGACAGCGCCAAGCCAGGTAGAACAAGAGACACAGGTACTAACTATGTGATGGCGGAGGCTCTTTCTTTCACATTCTCGGAACGTCCGGTGGAAAGACGCAATGTTCTTGTCAAATCTCTCCGAGTGCCTTCCCAAAAATTCTCTCACGTCTTCAATGGTTTTCAGGGAGAAAGGATCTGAGGGTGCTGAAGGTTGTTCTAAGAAAAGAGAGTGAGAGTCAGGCTGGCTAAAGTTTTCAGTTTCCTGACCAATGGGGGTGGGCTGGGGGAATCACATCCTTTCCTTGTTCCAGAAAGATCTAGAAAACACACACACACACACACACACACACACACACTTCCAAGAGAGGATAGCCAAGGGCCAGGGAAGAAGGAGGTAAAGGAAATACCCTCATTTCAAAATACTGCCCACGAACAGCCCAGCTGCAGGAGAGCCTAGAATCCAGAAAGCCAAACGAGGTCTTTTCAGGAAACAAAATGACAGTAACGTGTGACCCTAGGAACAACTCATGGGGCTGAAGTGAAGTTGGTTCCAGACAATTTGGCTTCATGATGCTGTTGGCCCAGGGACTGTGCTGTTTCCTGGGGCAACAATCCATTGAAAACCAATGAGCTCTCAGCTGGCTTAATAAAACCACAAGGTTAAGCCCGGAGGCTGAGACCAGACACAGCCAGCGCTCCAGCTCTGCCCAGCTCCAGGGACAATCTTCCTCAAGGGTTGATTAGAGCGCTGAGGCCTCTGGGCCTGGAGTCCTACCGTATCGGCCAGGACAGCCCCAATCAGCACATCGCCTTAGCAAGGGAAGACATAGATCAAGTCCCAAAGGGGAATTTCATAGTTAGGCAGGTCTCTAATGGGTTATTTGGTATTTTTGTGTGTGTGACATTCAAGCATTTAACAGCTGGGAGGGGGAAGGATGAATGTGCACCAGAGAAAAGGTCAGTCCTTCGTCGGTACCTGAAGTCTCTCTCTTCTCCAATGGATGAGCGATGCAGAGAATGCTGAAACTCTCTTCTTTTTCATTGTAGAAAGTCTCTTCAAAGAGGATGGGCACAGAGAGAAGGCAAGCAAAACCTGCCCCTAGCTTAATCCTGTTTCCTTCAATGAGGACAGCCTGGAATGAAGAAGACATCACTGGACCAGCCTTGTAGCCTCCTCCTGGGAGGTATCTAGGCAGAGCCTGTCACTCCACCCCAGTGTGGGTCAGCTGGACACATGACTAGGAAGCAAGGGACAGATGTGGTGAGAAAATCTGTGATAGCTATGTGCCAGGACTCATGAGCCACAGAGGGATGTCAACCAACTGAGCAGGCTGATAACAACCCTCCGCTCTCAGATCTGCCACAGTATCTACAAGCCCCATATGCTCCAGCCCTGGGTCAAACTGCAGACCAACCCCAGTAAGAAGAGTAATTTAGGGTGGCCTGGACCTCTGACTGTGCATCAGTTGGGGGAATGGGGCCAACGGAGTGCAAACAAAATGTCTACCTGGTAGACTCTTCCATTAGAAAACAAACAAAATGCATAGAGACATGGCAGCCCATGCCTGTAATCTCAACACTTGGGTGGCTGAGGCAGGAGGATCATGAGTTCCAAGCCAGCCTGGGACATACAGCAAAACTCTGTCTTAAAAATCAATAAATATGGGCTGGGTATGTTGGTGCACGCCTTTAATCTCAGCATTTGGGAGGCAGAGGCAGGCTGATGTCTGTGAGTTCAAGGCCAACCTGCCCTACAAAGTGAGTTCCAAGTCAGCCAGAGCTACACAGTGAGATCGTGTCTCAAAAAAACCAACCACAACAAAAGAAATAGCTCAGTGGACACAGACCTGAGAAGGGGTGTACCAGGGACCCGCAACATACAGGCAGATGGCTCCCTTGGCTGATGGAAGGGGGGAAGAACTCCAGCCCCACCAGAGCACACAGAGTCTGGGTCCCACTCACTGTTACCGTGGTCCCTTGTCTCAAAGGCTCCCTAACAAAGGCGGAGGACCTATAACCCTTTCCAAAAGCTGCTATGTACATATAAAAATCAGTATTTGATATCCACAATGAAAAGCTGTTATCTTGTCTCTGTCTGCCCCTCCACCCACCCACCCACCCCCATCAATCCTGAGTCACCCTAGAAGAAGTGAGTACCTTTCCATCTAAGGTCTGAAAGTGTCCTTCCGTGGGTACCAAAACATAGGACTCGAACTGGCAGGAGGCCTGCACACTGCCCGGCAGGCTTCCTCGGCAAGGCACTAGGACCTAGAAAAAGAAGGAAGCTCAGTGATTGGTGGACACAGTGCTGTGTAACTTCTGTGGCCCGGCCTGGGATGTCTCCAAGGAGCCTCAGCGGGAATCTGTCCTGCTGAGGACTTGCTGAGGGATGCCAGCTGACTTGGAAAACCGGTCTGGTTAAGGCTAGAGGTGTGGCTTGTTATGACTGGCAGCAGGTTAAGGCTAGAGGCGTGGCTTGTTTTGACTGGCAGCAATTGTGCTCTCTCTTCTCTCCTCTCTCTCTCTCTCTCTCTCTCTCTGCCACCTTGCAGACTCTAACTTGTTTAATTTCTTTCTTTTTTAAATATTCGTTTGAGACAGGGCCTATTATCCTTGGCTGTCCTGGAACTCTATATGTAGACCAGGCTGGCCTCAAACTCACAGAGATCCATCTGCCTCTGACTCCCAGTGCCAGGATAAAAGGAGCCCACCACCACACCCAGCTCAGCTTAATTTGTAGAAGTATGACTGGAAAACAGTATAGGAAGCCCCACATGTCCTTCATCCAGCTTCACAAATTAGGAATTCGCTGTCCAGTCCAGTGTCATCACTATCTATATGCAATCTCTAGGTTATTTTGAAGCAAATCCCAGAAAATTACATAAGGTAGAGAAGTGACTCATCCACATATATTTTTAGGAATGCATTTCTGAACAATAAACCTTCTTTTAAGAAACAGAACATGGGGCTGGAGACACCCATGGTAGTCATGGGGATCCACCGCCCTCTTCTGGCCTCTGGGGGCACTGCGCACACATGCACAAACCCACACACAGGCATGCACATATACACATGACTTTTGAAAATGAAAAGCAGAGCCATGATGCATTGTTATACACAAATGCCCATTTCAAATTTCCCTAATTACCCCCTAGGGTTTTTTCTTCTTAAAAACATTATTTTTAAAAGTTTTTGTACAAATTTTGCCTGAATGGGTATCTATGCACTTCATGCATACAGTACCCACAGAGGCCAGAAAAGGGTGCTGAATCCCCTGGAACTGGAGTTACAAACCATTATAGCTCCATGTGTGTGGTGGGAACTGAATTTAGGCCCTCTGTAAGAGCAGCAAGTGCCTCTGCTCCAGCCCAAACATTTAATTTCTGACATTCATGTCTTCACAGTTTAGATTCAGGAAAAATAAAACTTCCTTGTATATGCTTAAGCTTTATTCTGTAGTTTTTTGCTGAACTCCCTTGTGAGGCTCCGGCACAGAAGGAAAAAACAGACACAGTGGGTTACATATGCCTGTCACCCAGCACTCAGAGGTCCAGCAGGGGGCTGAGCAGTGCAAAGTCAGCCTCAGTAATTTGAGGCTGACCTGGGATACTGTCTCCAAAAAAACCCTGAAATTGTATGCGTTCATTTATGTAAAACAAACAAACAAACAAAAACGATTCAACTTTATTTACTTAGTATGTGTGTTTGGGTGCCCACAGAGGCGGGAAGAGATTGTCTAGTTCCTTGAAAGCTGCAGTTACAGGCACTTGTCAGCCAGCTGATATGGGTGCTGGGATCCAAACTCTGGACTTCATGACTGAGCTGAGCTGCAAGTGCTCTTAACTGCTGAGCCATCTTTCCAGGCCCCTCAGATCTGAAATCTTTTTTTGTTTGTTTGTTTGTTTTTTCGAGACAGGGTTTCTCTGTGTAGCCCTGGCTGTCCTAGAACTCACTATGTAGACCAGGCTGGCCTCGAACTCAGATCGGAAATCTTAAAGGGAGGCCTCAAGGGACGGGAGACAACTCCCGACTGTGTGGGGCCTCAGGACTCCATAAAAAGTCCAGCTCACACTAAGTGCACACACAGGAGACCTTGAAGATGGAGCGTGTGTCCAGCAAGCAGATGACTAGAAGCAGTGCTGGGGGCATGCAATATCAGACTCGGAGGCTTTGTGGTGGCCGCTGCTGCTGCACTGAGGAGGGGAACACAGGCCAGCTCCTGGCCTTCATCCAGATTCCACAGGACCTGGGAAGCGCCACCTTAATTAAATGTACATCCTGTTTGCTTGCTGGCACACCTTCCCGCGCCCAGCACCCATCACGCTGGATTCACATCACCAAGTATGCCAAGCAGAATCAGTGGCATTCGTTCACTGACTGAACACTTGCCGGTTTCACACACTTGCCCTTCCCCAGTTTCCTGACAGACCTGGAACGGAGGCTAACCCCTTCCATTTCAAGGGAAAGGACTCCCCTACTACAGGAAGCCCCTTCCCACCAACAAGCTATAGATAGCCCCTACCTTTATTTTTTGCTTGTTTGCTTGCTTTTTGTTGCTTGCTATGTAGCCCAGGCTAGCCTAGAACTCTAGACTCTCCCCCTCTGGTACCTACCTAACTTCTTTTAATTTTTCTGACAAGTAAATGGACCCATCCTCCAGGTTACACTGGAAAGCTGGACAACTTTCTCAAGGCAGTTGTAATGAACCGGTGTAAAAAGAAATTGTCTGTTTTTCTTTTCAGCTCCGGCTCCCAGAATGAGGACTCTGAGACTGATTATTTATTAACAAATGACTAGCTTGTAACTTATTTAATCCATTTAAACAACTTTATGTCTACCACTTGGTTAGTTACCTCTCTTCAGTCCCAGCTGCTTCTTTCTTTGAGTCTCCTCAGCATCTCCCTCAGCATCTCGTTCCAATCTCTCTCCTCATTTTCTCCTTAGTTCTGCTACTTTCTGGTTTCCGTCAGTCTCTCCTAGTTCCTGGGCATATCTCCCTCTTATTCTCTCACTATTTCCTAGAATCCTCTTTCTTTCTGTCAGTGTCCCGCCTCCTATTTCCTGCCTCAGCTCATTGGCCATCGGCTTTTTTATTGACAGGTGATGCGTAGTCCTTCGCCTTCCAGTGAGTGACTCCACTGTGCAGCAAGCCACCATTTAGCTGCTCTATGCAACAGGCTGCAGCGAGACAATTGTCCTTCCCACAGCTGCACAGTGTTTGCTGAGCCCAGCAGAACCTCTAATAATGATCAAGAGCTTTTCCCAAGCCTGGCATTGTCTGAGCTTATAGTCCCCTGTCTTGCTTTGACACGGGGTAGTGGCTAAACCTAAGTCTGTATCAATTCTGCTCTACTTAGAGTCATTGTAAAATGGGGATCTCGAAAAACCAGTGGGTTGTCAACTTAAGAAAATGTAGCCATCGGTAGTGACCCTGTAAGTAACCCACACAAATTCATTTTACCCAACCAGGTGAATGTGAGTGAGTCGTGGGGCGGGGGTGATGTCTCATCTTGAGGTTAGATCTTAATTATATCTCTCTCCTATAAAGTCAGGAAACGGCTGCCCGTGGACAAGAGTCCCTGCAGACAGACCTGCCCAAGCCACTCTCAGAAAGCCCCAGGTGCATTATTAGCCTGGGTAATAAGCACAGAGGTGACTATTAGAACAACGTGGGTATCACAGGTCCCTGTGACTAAGAGATGAGGCGTGTGGGAGGAAGCATTTCCATGGTGCAACCAGAGGGCAGGAAGAAGAGTCCTCCTAGGAAAGGAAGCCCTGGAATGAAGCCAGCTCCAGCAGTGGCTGGGCTGGGTAGGGGACCGGTCAGGCTTCCCCTGAGCTGTCACATATGCTATTGCAGAGCAGCAGAGCAGGGTATCATACCAGCTTGGCTGTAGGGAAAAGTGTCAGAGATGGCTGACACCATGGAAACACCTTTATTACTCCATCATCCTTCTGTGTTTGACTGTGTTGCCTATGTGTATGCATGTGCACTGCCTTTGTACACACTGCCCACCGAGGCCGGAACAGGGCATCAGATCCACTGGAACTGGAGTTACGGACAGTTGTGAGCCACCATGTAATGACTGGGAACCAAACCTGGGTCCTCTGAGATCAGCTAGCACTCTTAACCACTGAGCCATCTCTCCAGCCCCAAGACGGTTTTTAAAATGGTGAATTTATCTTTTAAAGTTCCCACGGTTATGGTTTGAATTCTAAAATGTCTCCCACAGCTCACGTCTTAAATACTCTGTCCCCGGCTTTCGTCTATGGCACCTTTAGGGGGTAGAGACTGGGGAGTGGAAGTAGGTCACAGCTGTTGGTACCTGGTTCCGGTCCTGCGGTCTGCTTCCTATTCCTCCATTATGTGGAGACACCTCTGCAAACACTCCAGCCATCATGACTACTCCAGTATGATGGAACATAAGCCTTCAAAACTGATCCCAAATCAACCCTCCCTCCTTAGGTTGGTCACGGCAACAAGAAAAGTTTATGCTATTTCCATAAAGGACTCTGAGCTCCAGAGAAGATTCTAGGCTGTTAATGATTGGTCCCAGTGGCAAGCTCCCAGGACAGAAATTAAGCACTAAGCTGCTGATCCTACCTTGCTCTCTCAGAACTGACAGGAAGGATGAGGAACTTTCTAGAAGCAATTGCAATATTTTTTTTCCACTGTGCTAACAAACATGTAGATCACACTGCACGGTGACCAGCTGTGACCCATTTGCCTGTGAACAACAAGAGGTCAGAGCAAGCCACCCAGCCTCAGCCCTACCCGGAGTTCTCAGGCAGAGTAGTTCAGCCCACAGTGGACTTCTGCAGGGAAGCTAGCTTCACCCAACAGGGCCAGGGAAGGCCAGAAACGTATCACCACCCAAAGTGGGCCAAGGGGATCTGTGGCGCTCAGAAGGGGCTACAGCTGAGCCCTATCTCATAAGATGGGACTGAGCGCCATGGTACACACACAGCTGGGATCTCAGGACTGAATTTGGGTCCTCATATGCTCTCATCACTGAGCCTTCTCTCCAGCCCCTTATCTGTTTCTTTTCTTATTAACTGGAGTTTTATGAGGTGAGTCTCGCTATGTAACGTATGCTAGCCTCAGACGCACATGTTTGAGTTACTGGCCTGTTTTGTCATGTTCCATCTCTAATTTTTATTTTTTTTTATAATGGCTTCCAATTTTTTTTTGTATTCTATGGCTTCCAAAATCCAAATTAAAAGACCAAATATCTCTGGTTAAAATACATGAAGGAAAATACTAATCATAAAACCCAAAACAAGCCTCTAGAAAAGGAGGCTCCTGTGAGCAGAAACAAGACACAAGTTACTTCTGGTTTTTCAGAAAAGCCACCAGCAACCGGAGGTTGACCTGAGCTGGCTAAACTTCTCTTTTGGTTCAAATTTCCAGAGGCCTGACCTGAGCAAGTCACCACATGATAAGAGAAGTGGAAGCTCAGTGTGAGGTAAGAAGGGAGCAGGACACAAAAGCCAACAGGGACTTCCCAAGCAGAGTCAAAGACAACACCAAATCGTTTGGTGTGCTCAACTTAAAAAGAAGCATGGAAAAAGAAACCTGGAGTCTCCAAGGCTAGCTCAGTCCGTGAGGTGCAGGACTGCAACTTAACCCCTGGAACTCGTGTGAAAAAGCCAGACAAAACAGGTCTGGTGAGGCATATATGAACTCCCAACACTGAAGAGGCAAGAGATCCCTGTGACAGCAGGATAGTCATCCTAGCTGCACAGGTGTGTACTGATCCAATGAGAGACTCCGTATCAAAAACAAAAAAGCTGTGTAGTGTCTGAGGAATGTCACCTGAGGCTGCCCTGGGACCTCCATATACACATACAGATTTGCCTTCATACACACAAATTCACACACAAGATACTAGGATAGTTCAATGATAGAGCCCCTGCCTAGAATCCTCCAGTGAGGGCTGGGGGCATGGCTCAGGGTAGAGCCCCTGCCTAGCATGTAAAAAATCCTAATATTCCTCCTTGGCACTTAATTAAAAAAAAGAAAAAAGGAAAAGAAGAAAGAGGAAGGAGGAGGGGGGAGAGAGGGAGGAAAAGGAGGGGAGGAAGGAAGAAGAGGAAGAGGAGGGAGGAGGAGGAGGAAGAGGAAGAGAGAAAGAGAAAGAAAGAGAGAGAGAGAGAGAGAGAGAGAGAGAGAGAGAGAGAGAGAGAGAGAGAGCTGCAGCTGCCACTATGATCCACTGTCCTGGTTGCTTTTTTGTCAACTTGACTCAAGCTACAAGTTATCTGGAAAGAAGGAACCTCGACTGAAAAGGGGCTTCCATCATATTGGACTGTGGGCATTTTCCTGATCAATGACTGATGTGAGAGGGCCCAGCCCACTGTGGGCAGTGCCATCCTTGAGCAGGTGGTCCTGGGCTGTATAAGACAGCAGCTAAGCAAGCCATGGAGAAGAAGCCAGAAGACAGCCTTCCTTTGTGGTCTCTGCTTCAGTCCCTGCCTCAAGCTCCTGCCTTGAGTTCCTGCCCCGACTCCCATTCATGACGGACAGAGACACAAACCAGGACAATCACTAATGTGCAGTATGGAATGTTTCCCCACAGGCAGGCTTACTTGTCGAAGGCTTGGTCCCCAGCTGGTGGCCCTTTTGAGAAGATTCTGAAAGCTTAGACCGCGGTGGGGATCCACCTGGTTGAAGCAGGTCACTGGTAGCATGCCTCTGTGGACTAAGCTGGTCCCCAGTCCCGCCCTGGCACTTCCCCTCTCCATCCTGAGGTGAAAACATTCTGCATCACAGACTCCCACGGCCACACAATGTCCCGCCTTACCACAGGTCCAGGGTCAACAGTCACCAAACGGACAGAAACCTCTGACACCACTGGTCAACAGCCAACTCTTCTCCGCTAAGTGGTTTCTGCTAAGCATTGTGTCATGTTATCAAGAAAACTGACTAACGCTCCCAACCCAAGTACTGGGAAGATCTGCAACACCAAGGCATGGGGGTGCCTCCACTCCCGGCAGGAGAGGTCCCTGATGCTACTGCTGCTCCCAAATGCTTCTTCCATTCCTGTTCCCTGGCCACCCTGGAGGCTTTGGAGCTGTGGCTATAGCCAAGTTTCATTTCTGTTCTTGGGATAAAACATTCTGACTGAACGTGGCATAGGAGAAGAGACGGTTTACTTGACTTACAATTTCCAGGTACTGTCCATCACTGGGGGGATGTGGAGCCGGGAAATCTAGCAGTCACATTACACCCACTGTCAGACAGCAAGAAACAGATGTACCATGGTGCCTCCTTGCTGCTGCTTACGGGCAGCTAGTTTACTTCACTCTTCTAGTTCAAGGCTCAGGAAACAGTAGCACGTAGTGGGCTGTGTCTTTCTGAATCAATTAACAAGCAGACAATCCCTACCACAGACACGGCCACAGGCCAGCCTGATCCACATAATTCCTCAACTGACACTTTCTCCTTGGGTTATTCTATGTGTGTCAAGATGACATATTTTAAATTTAATTATTAAGCTGGTGCTGAGAACTGAACCTGGGTCCTCTGCGGAAGCCATAAGTGCTCTTAACCGAGGAGCATTAAAAACTAACCACGCCACTGTGTATGCATTCACGTGCTCCCTGTTTCCATAGGAGAATAGCCAGCTGAACAGAGGAGGACTGCTAAGCACCGGGGAGGACTATGATACCTGCGTTCTGGAGCACTCACAGCCAACAAGGGAGTAGGAGAGCTGAGTACCAGGACAACGGTATGATCTACCGTAGACAAGGGGCAAGAGTTTGGAGACAGGATGACAACCCAGGATGTGCTGGCTGGTTTATGTCAACTCGACACAAGCTGACGTCATCTGAGAAGAGGGAACCTTAATTGAGAAAATGACTCCATAGAGATCTGGCTGTAAGGTATTTTCCTAATTAGTGATTGATGGGGGAGAGCCCAGTCCATTTTGGACCATGCCATCCCTGGGTGGGCTGAGCAAGCCAAGAGGGGCAAGCCAGTAAGCAGCACCCTCCATGGCCTCTGCATCAGCTCCTGCCTCCAGGATCCTGCTCTGAGTTCCTGCACTGACTTCCTTCAGTGATGAACAGTAACATAGAAGTGTGAGCCAAGTAAACCCTTTCCTTGCTAACTTGTTTTTGGTCATGGTGTTTCATCACAGCAATAGAAACCCTAAGACACTATGCTTCCGTCTCAGGAGGCTTCATTCAGGAAGGAGCTTGAGGTGGCCCCTCACTGAGCGCACATCCAGCATTGGGTAACACCCCCCCCCAGGGGGGAACAGCGCAGGGCTTCGTTTAACCCCACAGCTCTGTAACTGACTTCCTCTAAATGTGTCATTCGCCTGCCACGTTCCTGACACTGCTCACACTTGAAGCCAGCAGACTTACAATGCCATGGATCTGAGCCACCTTGCTGCACAAGTCGGGGCGCCACTTCTGAAGGGCCAGGTAGAAAGGGTTTTTCAGGAGATCTTCATCATATAGAGCCATATGGACGTCAGGGGGGTCCAAGTGAGCTTCCTGCAACACGGGAAGGCAAAGTTGTGAATAGAGACAGAGCCTCACTATGTCCTAGTCAACCTGGAGCTCACTCTGTAGACCAGGCTGACCTTGAACTCAAAGAGATCCACCTGCCTCTGTCTCCCAAGAATTGAGATTAAAACTTTTGCCACCTCACCTGGCATAGCTGGCTGTGTTTTTTGCTTTTTGTGTGGTTTTTTGGTTGTGGTTACCCACAAACCCATGCGTGTGCGCCCATGCATGCACGCAGCCCTTCCGCCTCCCCAGAGCTCTAAGGCCTCATGCTTGCTAGGCAAGCACTCTACCAATGATCTCAATGCCCAACCACTTTGTTTTTGTTGTTTTGCTTGAAGCAAGGCCTCACTATTTATGCAGCCCAACCAGACCTCAAAATCAGGATCCTCCTGCCGCAGTCCCTACAGCTCTGGGCCTGTCCTACTGCAGTGTCTCCAACTCTGGGGCTGTAGAGGAGTCTCCACCCCACGCCCAGCTTTCCCCATGTTTTTTCATCCTGAGCCAGCCCTGTGGCCTGAGTTAACAGGCTATGGTTTCTGGGCATCAGCATCCAGGGGCCTTGTATATTCCACCCCTGTTTTCAATAAACCCCAAGGACAGCATGCTGGGAAACTGCCCAAGTAAGGAAAACACCATGGAGGGGGAGAGAGGAGCCCATGTGATCTAATGGACTGAGCCACACAGGAACAAAATGCAGTCTCACGGTTATGCCAATGAAAACATCCAGAGATTAACGAAATGAGGGCAGCTGGGAGCTGTCAAGTTCTGACTTGGCTACACGGCAAAGGCCACCTGAAACCAGGACTCCTCCTCCAATTCCACAAGCATAGCCCCTATAACTTCTAAACACTCTAAACTTTCTCACATTTCCGTCTCCAACCCATCTGGATTTTATTTTTGCATATGCTATAAATCGGCAGCTAATTTCATTTTTCCATATGGTAAGCGATTGTCCTAACATCGCTTTTGGCAGTCTCTGTCTTTCATACCAGTTGGGAAAGCTGTCTCTGCCATACTCCCAAGTCCTCGTGTACGTCTGTCCTATTTCCACGCCCTACTCTCGTTCCATTGGTCTAGACCTGGGCTGCCCAAAAAGAGGTACGGAAAAAATAGAATTATAGACACAGACCCATTCAGTCAGATGGAAATTCTTATTGCATTTGTTTTGTTTTGAATTATTCCATTTTCAAATAGAAATGTTTTTGTGTATTTGTTTTGAGTTATTACATTTTCTACTTTTTTTTTTTTTTTTTTTTTTTTGTGCTTTTGCACACAGGTGTGCAGGGTGAGCAACAGGTGCTACAGTGTGCACGTGACCATCAGAAGCCAACTCGCCGGACTTGGTTCTCTCCTTCCAAAATGTGGGCAGGTGGTGGAGATGGATTCAAGGTTACTGACTGTACCACCTTGCCAGCCAACTATATTTGTTTTTATTTGCACCCTTATGACCTCAAACCCCTGGGTTCATGTGATCTTTGTAACTCAACTAAGTATCTGGGACTCCAGGTGTGCACCACCATGCCTGCACCATGCCTGATACGTACATAATATCAATGTCTAGTAGCCACATTAAATAAAAAAAACAGCTAAAACTGGTTTTTAACAGTTTATATACTGTAACATATCCAAAATACACTCTCAATAAATAGCCATTACTTTAAAATTAAAATGAATGTGGCCCAGGAGATAGATGTCTCAGTGGATGAGGACACTTGCTGCCAATCCTGGTGACCAGAGTTCAATCCCCAGGATTTTTCATCCTGAGCCAGCCCTGTGGCCTGACTTAACAGGCTATGGTTTCTGGGCATCAACATCCAGGGGCCTTGTATATTCCACCCCTGTTTTCAATATACCCCAAGGAGAGTACTGACTCCTGCAAGTTGTCTTCTAACTTTTTTTTTCAATTATTATTTTCGTTTCTATTTTAAGTACACGGGTGTTTTGCCGACATGTACGACTGTGAACCACGTGCATACCAGGTACATGTGGAAGCCAGAAGAGAGTGTCAGAACCCTCTGGAGTTCTAGATGGTAGTGAGCCATCACCGTGTAAGTGCTGGCAATTGAACCTGGCTCCTCTGCAAGAGCAGCCATTACTCTTAACCACTGAGCCACCTCTCCAGCTCCTGTGCTCCGATTTCTACACATACACACAAGACCAAACTCCATCTACCCAGATGGAAAAGTCTGCCTGACAGATAGCCACATGGGCCCAACACCAAATCTCTTGGCCCAATGAGAGCTGACTTGACTACTGGCCCCACTAGGGACTTTTCTCACTGGGGACTTAGCTCCTCCCATGGGAGGATCTAAGGGAACTTTTAAGAGCCTAAGATACAAAATGGGTGTAAATAATCCCTCCTTGGGCCCCCAGGGAGACCTTGGTGATGGTTCAGGTGTTTGCTTCATTGAATTCAATTATTGCCAGAGCCAGATAATCCTCTTATGATCCCCCAAGAGGAGAAGCAGAGAATGCAATTGGGGGGGGGGGGGAGCGGATAGAGTCATAAGGGAATAGCATTCTTATTTCTGATAGTTGGTTCCATGGGGCAGAGTGTGACAACTGAAGATGCTTTGGATAAAAACCACTTGAGATTTATGATGGAGATCAAGGTCCTGTGACATTGGCAAAGCACTCAAACAGTCCCTCCCCAGCAAGGAGACATGGCCAGAGAGGGAAAGGAATAGCAGGGGGATGGGGAAGATACTGAGATGTGGACCAAAGCAACGCTAAAGATTCAGGAAGTTGTGAGTACGGTTCATAGAAGTCTTAAGAATCCAAGACCAAGGGGCTCTTGACCATCCCTGACAGACCCCCAATGAAAATTGACAGAAAAGTCAGTAGCATTAGTCAGAAAGGCCAAATACCCGAACGTGAGCTACCTAAAGCCAGCTACCCTGTGAACAAGACAGCCCTATGGAGAAAGTCTGAACATTTCAGCGGATAGTATGCACACTGCAGTGTGGTTTTGTGGTCTTCAGCTGTCCTGACAACCCGGATGAGCCTGGGTAGTCAGGAACTGTCTGGGGACCGGGTACAGCCTTGCTCTGCAGAACCAGCACAGGGAGTCTGTGCTTCCCAGAGATGTACTCCCTGCCAAGTGTTCCAGGAACCCTTAGAGGTTCAGAACCAAAGACTCTAACCAGGCCTGCTTTCCAAGCGATGAGCAAGGCCCTCTAAGTGATTCAAAGGGAGGGGTGGAGGTGGGGACAAAAAGGGAACAGTTTCTATTCATCTATTTTTAATATCAACGGAAGCACAGGGATGTAATCTGTGCTTTCTGGTCCCTAGTCCTTCTGGCCTTGTAATATTTACAGATGGGGCTATATCGTCCTTAAACCCCATGCTAAAGCACTCAGCTTACTGTGAGGCCAAGAGGAAGCGAGAGGATGGCTGTCTCTCCCAGGTAGGTGAAGAGTTAATCCCAGACAGCAGCCACTCAGGCAAAAATAAACAAGGTGCTCAAAGCAGGTCAAACACAGTGACACTGGAACCTGTGGTGGTAGGCAGGAATGATCAGGGAGCCAGTTAAATCTGAAGGGGTATGATCGCTGCTCAGAATGACCCCCCATCACCTTGCTCCCAGAGTTGCAGACTTCCGGCCATGCACCCATCTCCCTGCCAGGATCTCAGGCAGATGGGCAGGCACTCAGAGGGCCGGTTCTTAGTAGCTCCCAAAGATGGCCAACCTCGTGACACATTAATCCAGATTCCTCTGAACTGACTCTTCTCTAAGTCTGTCATCTATAATCGGTTGGTCACATTCCTTGGCACCCCTTAGAGAGGAAGATGTTACTGGACACCAACCTAATGTCACTGGCTAATAACCAGGGAGTGTCCTAACAGCACAAAATCATTGAACGGCACCCAGACAAATCAATAACAAAAGCCTGCAGTGGCCTGGTATGAGGATAGCACAGTCCAGTAAGCACACGGAGGCCCAGTCATGACCTTGACCCCAGGCCCTGTGCAGACACCACTGCTGTTCTCCTAGTAATGCTGCCTGCTGGATGACTCAGGTGAGACATTAAGGCTGGGGGAGCTTGCCCGAGGTCTAACCCAGGAATACACCTTCACCCAACTTCAAGACCCTGGCTGCTTCCCCAACAGCTACTCCTCTGCCCATCCTCTACCTCTGCCTCCCAGACTGCACACAGACCTGTCCTGGTGAACCACACCCAAGTGACCTCTCCAACAGCAAGGTCTATGTAGTATTCCTCTGTCTTTCCTTCTGCCCCCCAACCAGCTGAACGATCCATACTTGGTGTTGGCCTTTGTCCACTTTCTAAGCCCCATCATTCCCCATACCCCTACAGCTTCCCAAAGGGATGGGTTCTCCCTCCTTCCACCCATTTGGTCCCAAAACCTATTCTATCAAAACCCATGGGGGTGGCTCCTGTGTGGCTGCAATCATCACCACACCACACCACACCACCCCCACCCCGAGAATGGCCAAGTCCCAGTTCTGAATGCAAATGGACAGCTGAGCTGGCTAAAGGACGGACCCCTGAGTGCCAGTAAGTACTGGGATTCAGAGCCCTAGATCCTGTCGGTTATCAACACCACGGCCTGCACTGGGGGACTCTCAAAACCCTAATAAGCGCTGCTTTCGCTCCGGATCAATGGGAAGTTTACAATGTTTAATGAAAACAAGAGCATCTCTCCACAGAATGAAACAGAAATCCTGGCCACTGAGCACTATGTCTGTCCAGTCTCACTAGCCCTCTTACCCTGAGCCTCTCACTCCTAGATGAAGATGTGTCACTTGCTTCCACTACCATCCACCCCGCCTTGAGTGTCCACGTCCCCTGCAGCTGGAGGAAAGGCTGGAGGGTCACCACCTGGCGCGCGCGCATCTGGGCAGTCCGTTTTCAACCAAGAAACTGAACAGACTCTGAGTAAATTGAACGTCTCTGGGTACCTGAGTTTTCCATAAGTCTTCTCTACCTACAGGACGAGAGCACCTCGCCACGTGTAAAGCAGGCAGGGATACCCTCTCCACTTTCAGCCTCCGCGGAAACTTAATCAGCTGGCCTAGACCGGGATCTGTACACACAGCCTCCTCCCTCAGTATCCAGTTTGGCCACCGGAAAACCTCCCAGGCCACATGGCTTGGGAGCGACGGCTCTGCCCACTGCCCCAAGTCCCAGCTCCGGGGGACCCGGGCCTGCCGTGGAGCCCCAGGAACAGATGCATTCTCCGTGGCGCCCAGGCTTCCCTCTGGACTCAGTGGACAACGTGTTCGCCGCGCTGCGGACAGCAGAGGAACGGAAGAGCTGGGAGGCTCAGCCCGAAACGGGTCCCGGCCCCGGGGGCCCATCAGCTCAGCCTGGGGCTCCAGCTCAGCGCAGGGAACCCCTCCCCCTTCCGCTCCCAGGCCCCGCCCGACCTCGGCGCCCCCCCCCCCCCCAGAGTAGGGAGGCGCTGGAGGACACCCGCAGAAGACACTTACTTAAGAGGCTACATAGTTTCACCTCTGTGCTACGACAGCACCTCCCGGACCCTGGTCTGGGACCTGAGTGCCCACCACCCGGGTGCGGTGGCTCCACTCTTCAGCCTACCTCTTTACTCCGCCGTTGGGCGGAACCCTGCTCCAGTCTGTCCAATAAGAGGTCATTTTAGCCGAGACTGACACGTAAACAGAGCAATCATTAAGTCTAGTTCAGTCGGGGGTGGGGCCCAGGCGACTCCTCGCTTCCTACTCAGGCTAGCCCCGCCCAGAGTCAGGGAGTGCGCGTGCCCAGAATTCGAGAGGCGGGACCTAAGGAAGATCTGATATTAGGGGTGGGGTCCAAGCTGGGTCCCTGAAATGGGGTTGGACCGCGATGGAGAAAGAGAGCCCCATCTAAGTAACGATCCCACCGGGCCGATCTCCCTGTGCTGCTGCTGCTGCAGACTGGAGGTGCCCAGTCTTCCGAGCCACCCTACTCTGTTGCCTACAGAGTCTAAGAGTACAGTGTCCTTTCCCTTCACTAGCATGGGCTCTGATAAGCTAAGCCTTCTTTCTACCGAGTCTCACTTTTCCTTGTCTGCAAAGTAGGAAAACAAACAAACAAACAAACTTGGATTTGCAGGGTGCTAAGGCTCCAGAATTATAATGGTAGGGAGAAGAGGGAAAACCACACTTGACCTGCCTGGGCTGGGCCCCGCCTACCCCTGGTCCAGGGGGTGGGGGGAGGAGGAAGCTCGGGTCCTAGACATGCGTCTGGAGGCGTGTCCTAAGAAATTGGATCCTGCTGCTCTTGGCCCGGGCTAAGGCGCGCGGCTCAGCTTGGGAAGTTGGGTTAGATCAAGGATGGGGTCTGCACTCTGGGCTTCTCAGAGAGCCGCTGTGAAAAAGAAAGTTGTGCAAAGACACTACGCGTGACCCGGAGCGCGTCTGGGGAAAATGGAGGAGCGGATGGGGAGCAACTAATCGGACTACCTCTGCCGGTGAGGACGACGGAGGCGCATGTCTAGGGTCCCTGGAGAGCTCCGTTGAGAGCGGCGGCGAGGACATGAGGAGCATTCAGTCCGCCCTGCCCAAAGTTGGCATCAGGGCTGGAGGCGATCTGCGACGTTGAAGGGTGCAAGTGGGGCACTACCGCCGGAGGGCAGCGCCATGGCCAGAGAGGAGTGCAAAGCGCTGCTGGACGCGCTCAACAAGACCACAGCGTGCTACCATCACTTAGTGCTTACTGTGGGCGGCTCCGCGGACACGCAGGACCTACGCGAAGAGCTGCAGAAGACCCGCCAGAAGGCGCGGGAACTGGCCATGGCCACCGGCGCCCGGCTGACCGTCGCGCTCCGCGACCGGAGCTTAGCTACCGAGGAGCGCGCGGAGTTTGAGCGCCTCTGGGTGGCCTTTTCGGGCTGCCTGGACCTGCTCGAAGCCGACATGCAGCGCGCACTGGCGCTGGGAGCCGCCTTCCCGCTGCACGCGCCGCGCCGGCCACTTGTTCGCACTGGGGTAGCCGGCGGCTCTTCTGCTGTAGCCGCGCGCGCCCTGAGCGCCCGCAGCCTGCGGCACGAAGCCGAAAGCGACTTCGATGTCACCGATCTGCCCCAGTTGGAGCGCGAAGTCCTCCAAGTGGGCGAGATGATCGACGACATGGAAATGAAAGTCAACGTGCCCCGCTGGACTGTACAGGCGCGACAGGCGGCGGGCGCTGAACTCCTGTCTGGTGCCAGTGCCGGCGCGTCCTCCGCCGGTGGCATTTCGGTAGAGGAGCGCGCGGGACCCTGCGACCCCAGCAAGGCCCTGGCTGCCACCGTTTTCAGCGCCGTGCTGTTGGTGGCTGTGGCCCTCGCCTTATGTGTGGCAAAGCTGAGCTGACTGATATCCAACGGCCGTCCGCTGCCCCTTCTCTTTCCAGGGCATGGGCTTGGGGTTTGAACCGTTAAGGAGAGAGGTAGTGAGCCCGGATGTGTGCGTATGAACATGGTCCTTTCAAGGCGCTCCTTACAAGGCGCCTGGGCAAAACATGTTTTGTTTTTTAACATGCTGGCCCAAGAGGAGTTAACTCCTCTTGGAGGAGTTGCACAGGGCGGGTCAGGCCATTACCTCTAATGTCTGCAGGAGCTTTACCTCCTATTAATAGAAATTGGTCCACAGTGACCCCAGATCCCTTTGGGTTTGATGGGTTAACTCGTATGTCCCAGGTTTGGTGCCCTCACGCTGGCTGGTAGCTTTCATTCTGCTTTAGACGAGACGATTTGGTAAAGGTGTGGGGTTGTATCAAGCATGGGGGGAGGCATTTTGTTCCCTAGACAAGAAACCAATTGCAGTAAGATGTGTGTGGATTTTGTTACCTTAATCCTTTGGGGCCTAGGCTTTGGGAGAGTATACGTTCGTGCAACGTGCTTTCTCTGTGCACTTGGCAGAGATTGCCTGTTAGTCACCAGGAGCTGCAACTATGAGAGGCTTTGTGTCGTGATCCCATTTAGGGTCACAACCAAGAAGGTTGTTTCAATTCGATGTGGTGGATCCTCTGCACACTTGCCTCAAGAGAAGACCACTCCCTCCCCATCCCCGGATGGGGGAGGAACAGAATGCAGCTTTGGGAAGGGCCACACTGCTATGTAAACAGGCACGTTCTCCTTCTCACCAGCTTACTTCATCCCAGAATTAGACCACAGCGTTTGACCCTCCTTTGAGGGAGGGCTGGGAATCCTCTTTGAAGCTCTTAATCCTATCTATCCCTGGAATTTACTCGATAGCCAATAGGAACGCTAGTTTTCTAGAGAGCTACCCAACTGTCTGACCCCGTGCTACTGGGAAGGGCGATGCTGGTATCACTGGTAACCAGGGGCTGTGAGCCTGGCAGCTGGGTTCAAAATGTAACAGCTTTAACTTGGAATTTAAGGAGCTCTAAATACACACACACACACACACACACACACACACACACACACACACACAATCTGAAAGAATGATGTTAGCATGTTAACACCAAAGCTGGGTTGATTTTGATTGTTTTTGTATAAAGGAATCTGAGCCACAAGCTCATAGATGCCAAGTGAGTCGAGCTTAGAGAACTTTTATATTGTACATGTAGTCTACTGACTATGAATCTGCATCTACTTTTTTCTAAAACCTATACCCTGGGGACCAGACAGCTGGCTTAACAGTTAGAAGTATGTATTGCATCAGGACATAGTGGTGGACACTTTCAATGGAGAATTAATTAGCTGGGTCATCGGATGGATATTGGAGGTAGAGGCAGGAGGATCTCTGAGTTGGAGGGCAGCCTGGTCTACATATCCGGGACAGTCGGGGCTACACAGAGAGGCCCCGTTTTAAACACACACACACACACACACACACACACACACACACACACACACACACACACACACACACACACACACACACACACACACAAGTAGGTATTGCTCTTGCAGAGAATGCAAGTTCTGTTCTTAGCACCCACCGGCAGCAGCTCACAGCTGCCTGTAACTCCAGCTCTTGGAGAGATCTAGCGCCATCTTCTGTACTCCTGAGGTACTTGTCCTCACTCATGCACACTATCCACAAATATGCATAAACAAAACTAAAATTTTTAAATCTATATTCCTGAATAGAGACTGAATTTTAAGATCATAGCTCAAACTGTCAGAATCATCCACATAAAAGGCAGAAACGGCTCCTGCTTTCCACCGGTAAAGGAAGAGACATGAGAAATGCTCCCCGCCTTCCTAGTGGGGCTCTTTCAGAGTCCCGGGGAAGTGATGCTGAGAAACCGGATGCATTTAACTTTCAAATAGTTATTTGGAAAGAAAGCAAAGATTTGCTTGGCTCGAAATGGGATTTCTTTTTAACCTCAGAAAGTCAGAAGAGGCTGGGTTGACGGCTCAGTGATTAAGAGCACTGGCGGCCTTTCCAGAGGATTTGGGCTTGATCCTCAGCACCACCTGGTGGCTACAAACTCCTGTAATTTTAGTCCCAGATAACCCAACACCATATTTTAGCCTCCCGAGAAAATGCATGCAGGTGGTGCACACCCGTACATTCAGGCAAGGCCCCATAAACACAAGATGGTGGTGGTGGTGGTGATAGTGATGATTTATTTAAATGAGAAAGAGGACCAGGAGTATTCTTTACCAGATCAACTTGGGAGGCTAACGGTCACAAGTAAATAGGGACAGGATTGTTATCTGGGCGCCTGGTTTTAGGCGCTGCTCCCTACCTCGACCCTAGGCTACGTTGCACTCTTCACACACGTTCTGGTGCCTCAAAAAGGGAAACGTTGAATCTGTTTGCAGATGTCTTTGATTGTGCTTTTTAAAAGACCCACAGGTCTTACAACCTGTTGAACCCTTTACAATAATTACTAATAAGAGTTCTCTGATTAGGTACCACTTTAAACTTTTTGTTGTTGTTGTTGTTCCTGCTTGCCCATGATGCATTTAGAGATGATGCAGACGCTTTTAAACTCTGCCTCCCACACAATGTGGGGTCTTTGTCACCTTCTCTAGAGACGCATTTCTCAGGCAAGAGAAGTCTGGAGGCATTTGGTGACATCGTGCTTGGAAATCTAAGAACCAGTTGGTGAAGGCTTCCTACTATTTCTAAGACTCTAACTCTGTTTTTATCACGGAGTTTTCAAGTGACTCAGAGGTTAAGAGCACTTGCTACTCTTACAAAGAGCTGTGGGTCAGTTCCCTACCACTGGTTACTCCTGCTTCAAGGGATCTGACGCCCTCTTTTGGCCCCCATGAGTATCTGCACATGCCTGGTACAAGTGCACACACGCGGATATATAAAAAAAAAAAATTCTTAAAACTGTTCTGTCGAGTGTATTGAAGACACAAACACTCTGGCACCGAGTCATTTATTAACAGCGGTTCTCAACCTCCCCAGTGCTTGGACCCTTTAATACAGTCCTCCGGTCGTGGTGACCACCCAGCCGTAAAACTATCTCGCTGCCGCTTCAGAACTGTGATTTTTGCTGTTTTGTGTTGTAATGCAAATATTGATGTGCAGGATGTCTGATGTGTGGCCCCTGTGGGGATCTCGACCCACAGGTTGAGAACCACTGTGTTAAGAGCAATGGAGACAAACGAGCTTCTTATTGCCAGTCTTTCCACCCCTTGCCATTCTTTAGATTATTTAATTAGCTGGGTCATCAGATGTCCACCTGTCTGTGATGGTTCTTAGAAGACTGCAATTCATTGCAACGTTGCAAAACGGCTGACTTAAACATTCCTCTAGTAGACCTGTGAACCCAGGAAACTCACTGAGATTGAAAATGTTAAACATGAGGTGAATTCCTTGGTGTTATGATGCTGTCTAAGAAAACTGCTACAGAACATAGGCAAAGTGGCTTCTTGCCTTGTAAAACTGGCTATTTTCTAACTAATATATCTACTTGTGTTCGTGAGCTAGCTGCTGATAGAATCCTGGCTCTATTCATCCTTGGCTGTTAAGGTAATTCATCTTCTATAGACGTTTGAATGATCTCATACTTGGTACAATCAACAAGAAAAAGTTCAAAATGCAACAGTTAGGCTGGGTTTTGCGCAGGCCTGCTACTTCACATTAATGCAGGAAGATCACAAGTTCTAAATTAGCTTAGGCTGGAGTGTGACTTCAAGGCCAGCCTGAGCAACTTAGAACTCTATCTCAAAATAAAAGAGGAAAAGAAGATTGGGGTTACAGCCTAACAGCAGAGCACTTGCCTAGCATACTTGAAGGTTCAGATTCAATCCTTGTACCCCCCAAACTGTATTAACTAATATTAAAAAGACAGAAACTTGGGGCATCAAGGCACCTAACAAGGGAATGGGCTATGAGTCAGCAGTGAACTACTAATGCCTGCAGTAGTCATACTGCAGCAAGAACATGCCCAGATCACTTTTTTCTAAAACAGGACCTCGCTGTGTAGTCCTAGCTGTCCTAGAATTCAGTGTATAGACCAAGCTGCCCTTGGACTCCTAGGACAGCTCTTGGATGCTGCTGCCTCTGCCTCCTGAGTGCTAGATTTAAAGGCGTGTACCACCATGCCTTGCTTTAAATGTCTAGCCCGGACTGGCCTCAAAGTGGTGAGCCTCTGTGCCTTGGCCTCTTCAGAATATGCCACCGGTGTGGGCCCCCACAGGTGGACGATTTCTTTTTTATGTATTATAAAAAGTTATGCTTTTAAATGCCACAAGGAAAACTACTCAGGGTAGAGTTAAAGCCCAGGCTTTGTGATTCCCCTGTGGTTTACAGGATGCTATGCAAAGGATGTGTGATTCCGGAAAGCAGTTCTGGCTGAAGAGATGTGGAATTTGCATGAGGTCCTTGGTAATGCTGCATTTTCCCCCTGATGTGCACTCCGGTCCATTTTTAAGCTGTTCCTTCCTCCTTCATATGTTGTATGATGGATGCTTTGTAAGCCTCTGAGCTTCTGTGTATAAGAAGCTGATGAGGAAAATATGGTAGGAAGAGCTTACTTCTACATCCCTTGGGGTGTGCCGCTCCCTTGAGGGCCCACCGTCTACACTGGGCAGAGAACTCTGCCTCTCTCCAAGAACCTCAGGTCATTTGATATCCCTGTGCCTGGAATCCTCCACTGGTAGCACTGGGGGCTTGTGAGCCCTCGTGGAGCTTGAGGTGTCTAGCAGATTGCACTAAAGTGAGAAAGGTTTATTTTGTTGGATGATTTGGTTTGGGACTTTTTACTTTGTTGGTTGGTTTAGGTATTACCTCATGGAATCTAATCCTGTAGTTTAGTGGTTTTGTCTAAAAGTAGTTTAGGGGCTGGAGAGATGACTCAGGGGCAAAGGACACATGCTGTTCTTCCAGAGGTCACAAGTTCAATTCTCAGCACCCACACTGTCCATGATTCCAGCTCCTGGCAGACTGGGCTCCTCTGGCCTCTGTGGACACCTACATTCGTGTACACAGATACGCATAGCTGAAAATAATATATTTGAAAAATAGTTTAAAAAGATTAAAAGTCAGGCTAATGAGGTAGCTCGGGCTAAGGGTGCTCACTGTCAAGTTTGAGAACCTGAGTTCCACCCTGGAATCCACGTGGTAGAAGAAGAGAACAGGCTCCCAAAAGTTGTTCTCTGACCTATACACACAGACACACACACACACACACACACACACACACACGCAAAGTGATATGTGTGTAGCCTCCTTGCCACATAAAATAAATAAATAATACGTGTAAAAAATAACAAGTATTTAGTTTTAAAAAACAAAATTAATTAAGCTTAGTACACATAAGCTTCAGTGCACATAGAGTGTAGACCCTAAAAAAAGCAAGCATGGGATTTGGAGTACAGCTTAGCAGTAGTGGGTTTGACCCACACTTCGCAGCTCTGGATTCAACTAGCAGCAATGCAAAGGGAAAATAGAGGTTAACATGTATATTCTGTCTGTGTATACTATTTAAATAGAGAAGGAACTTAAATTCAGACTCTTAAGTCTGAATCTGAGTCTTTATTTATTTTTAGGGGCTGGAGAATTGGCTCACGGGTTATGAATGTGTGTTGTTCTTGCAGAGAACCAGGATTCAGATCCTAGCATCTATATGGGGCAGCTCATACTTGTCTGTAACTCCAGTTACAGGCTATCCGTTGCCCTCCTCTGGCCTCCAAGGACACTACACACTAAGCCATGAAAAGTACAATAATTCAATATTGTCTTCACAGCCATCAGGCCACCTCAGTGGATTCTGGGAAACTAAAGGCAAGCCCTAGCTATTTGTCCAAAAGTCTGGGTACTACATTAGCTGCCTACCATGAAGCAGGGCGTGTTCTTAGTGTGTGATGGTGGATCTGCAATGGAATTAAAGCTTTCATGTCTCCATGTTGTATCAACAGGTTCTAACCAAATGTTTGTGAATAAGTAAAAATTAAAGATAATTTGCAGCGTTAATAACCTCTCAGGGAAAGGACTTCAAATGAGCCTACTATCAGCTTGCAATTTTAAACAATATGCTTAATTTCCTTCACAAACATTGGAATGGGAGTGTACACCCTATTGATAGACTTACTCTCCACAAACTCAGATGCAAAAAGAGCCCAGAGGCTTCCAGACTGTAGGTATCTGCCTGCATTCTTCTGCAGTACAGTTGTATGCAGCCATTAACACGGGAAGCTTGGTCGTGGACAACAGATCAAAGCCTTCCTTCAAATGCAGTTGCTTCTGGTTCTTGAGAACTGGCAAAAGGCTTGTGACTGTGGGACGGTAGACATTTCTGGAAAAATACTCCTGCCATTTATATATGTCCCTATCATTCTGTGGAAGGTTCTGGGTGTTTTCCTTGCAGGACTACAGGAGAGAGGATACCCTAGTTCTTTAGTGTTTGAGAATTTTAAGACCTTAAGTTTATATGACCTATGTAACTATTCGAAATGACAGCTCTTGTTGTCAAATGATTTTAAAGAGTCTTTCGAACATTCTGGTGCCAGAAAGCAGAGTCGAGTTTTGCTTGTGTGGATATGTATGTATTAGGTGTGTGGAAGAGTCCTATAAAGAAACACAGAGAAATGAAAGTATTTGTTAAGGTGGTGAGGTTATGAATTGTGTTTTTTCAATGTTTTTATTTAATGTTATATTGCTTTTACAATAAAACTTTAAATGCTATTATCATCTGGAAAATGTTACTATGTTATTAAAATGTAAGCATTAACAATCAGGGTGTCTAAATGGGTATGTGCCTATAGACTTCACTTGTTTGTTTTGTTTTTTTGAAACAAAGTGTCTTAATTCCTGTTCTGTGGTTGTAAAGAGACACCATGACCATGGCAACCCTTATAAAAGAAACATTTAAATGGGGGGGGGGGCGGAAGCAGGCAGGTATGTGCTGGAGCAGTAGCTGAGAGCTTTACATTCTAACCCACAGGCAGCAGGCAGCAGGCAGCAGGCACAGGGACAGAGACAAAGAGAGTCTGGGCCTAGTCCAGGCTTTGCAACATCAAAGCCCACCCCCAGTGACACACTTCCTCCAACAAAGCCACCCATGGAGTCACCTATGTCAAACATTAATACAGTTCCTCATGTTGTGGTGACTCCCCCCCAACCATAAAATTACCTTGTTGCTACTTTATAACTGTAATTTTGCTACTGTTATGAACCATAATGTAAATATCGGATTTGTAGGATATCTGGTATGCAACCCCAAAAGGGTCACAGCCCACAGCTTGAGAACTGTTACTCTATCATTTGGGGGAGCTTTCCTGGGGCTCTAGCCCTAAATCACCTCATTTTATAAAGTCAGGTGTTTTCAAAGGAGCTTATTGTGAACAACAACAAAAGCCTTTTTTTGTTTTGTTTTGTTTTGGTTTTTTGTTTGTTTGTTTCTTTCGAGACAGGGTTTCTCTGTGTAGCCCTGGCTATCCTAGAACTCCCTCTGTAGACCAGGCTGGCCTCAAACTCAGAAATCCACCTGCCTCTGCCTCCCGAGTGCTGGGATTAAAGGCGTGCGCCACCACTGCCCGGCCAATAGCCATTTTTTGAAGAAGAGATTTCTGGTTTCTTTGGAAATTCAGTTGTATCACATGATTTTTTTTCTTTCTGGAAGCTGTCTAGAGAGGATGTTTTGCTGAAACAGGCACAGGAGAGGATGTTTTGCTGAAGCAGATGCTTGAGAGGTGTATGACGTTTGGAAAGAGTATAAACAGAACTCCACGGACAGTAAAAGGACGCTCTTGCATTGCTATGACTTGCAATGCTTTGCGCGACTCGTTTCTTCCCTGGTCTTCACTTTGTAGAGAGAAACGTGTCAAAGAACTCGTAGAATTCTAGCTGCTTCTTGCCGCTTCTGCTGACTCTTGCCTTGTGGTTTCTGCTGGATTGAGCCTCTGCTACTGATTTGCATTTGGTGTTTGCTGTTGAACTGGGCTGCTGGTAGGTATCCTGACAACGAAGTTTGGAATTGCCCCCAAAGAACTACTTCTAAACAGGTCCACAAGCCCCTTTTCCTGTTCACCTTTTCCCCCTACCTCTGGTCAGTGAGTTAGAAGGAAGGTTGAAGTGTTTAAGAACCCTAAATAAAGTAGCTTTAGAGAAAAATCTAAGCCTACATGTTTATTATTCATAAACTCTCTGATCGGGGAGTGATAAAGACAGAGATAGAAACAGGCAAGACATTTTTAGGTCAGAGACCTTGAAAAAAAAGCAGTTTTGATTTCTGTCCTTGGCCAGTGTTAGGTTCCTGTGTGCCCTTTGAGACAGTTGTCGCTCTTAAGAAACCTGCTTCCCCAGCCTGAAGAGCTCAGTCCTCTCCTGCTGCTGCTCTCTCCCTGGGACAGAATTAAGATGCTATCTGGAGCCGGGCAGTGGTGGCGCTCGCCTTTAATCCCAGCACTTGGGAGGTAGAGGCAGGTGGATTTCTGAGTTCGAGGCCAGCCTGGTCTACAGAGTGAGTTCCAGGACAACCAGGGCTACACCGAGAAACCCTGTCTCGGAAAAACCAACCAACCAACCAACCAACCAACCAACCAACCAACCAACCAACCAAACAAACAAACAAACAAACAAACAAAAAGATGCTGTCTGGAGGGACTCAACAGATGGCTCAGAGGTTAAGAGTACTGACCACTCTTCCAGAGGACCAGAGTTCAATTCCCAGCACCCACTTGGCAGCTTACAGATGTCTGTAACTCCAGTTCCAGAGCTTCTGACACCCTCACACAGACAGATATGCAGGCAAAACACCATTGCCCATAAAATAAATGTATCAATGAGAAGGAGAAGCTGTCTGTCTATGCTGTGGCCTAAGAACAACCCCTAATCTCTCTCCCATAGTTAATCACCTGTTGAGAAATTTCCCAACACCCCTGAAATAAAGGAAAGCCAGGTGTCCCTTTTTGCAGGGGATTTCTCTACAGGTCTTTCTCTGCCCTGGGCTAGCCTTATCCCCACCAAGGCAGCTCGCTCTGTTTCTATCTCTCTCTATCTCTCTGCCCCACCTACTCTCTCCTATCTCTGTCTGTCTGTGTATCTCTCTCCTTCTCTTCTCTCCCCCCTGTATCTATCTCTTTGACTGTCTCTCTCTCTGTATCTCTGTCTCTCTCTTCCTCTCTTTTCCCTTTCTCTTCCTACCTCTCTCACCCCTCTCTCCCTCCTCCTCTTGCGCTCTCTCTCTCCCTCTTCCCTCTGTCTCTGTCTCTCACACGCGTGCGCGCTCGCTTGCTCGCTCGCTCTCCTTTCTCCCTCCTTCTCTGTATCTTTCCCTCCCCTTCTCCACTCTTTCTGACACTGTCCCTCCTCTGTCCTTTCTCTGTCTCTCCCCACCTCCCCCTCTCTCCCTCTTTCTGTCTATCTCTGCCCCCCCCCCTTGTTCTCACTCATAATGAAATGCCTCTCCAGACTTTAAACAAAAGCCTCTCTTTCTTGTCAGGCTCTGTTATGTCACTTTTAATATGTCGTACCTCTTCTTTCCTTTACAAGTTTTTATTTTTATTTTTTTACTTGTTTTAGCCTGCATGTGCACCACCTGCTTGCAGTGCCCACTGAAGCCAGAAGAGGGCATCAGATCCCCTGGAACTGGCTTACAGAGGTTTGTGAGAAGCATTGTTCTGGGTCCTCTGCAAAAGCAGCCAATGGCCGGCTGGGATGGTGCACACCTTTGATCCCAGCACTGCGGCAGAGGCAGGAGAATTTCTGTGAGTTAGCCCAGTCTGGTCGACCTAGTGAGCTCCAGGACAGCAAGAGCTACATAGAAATAATTTGTTTCAAACAACAAAACAAAGTAGAAACGAAAAGCAGCTGCTGCTCTTAGAGGCGGAGCTGGATTCCCGGTTCTGTCTCCTGGATGCCAGAGTCCAGCCTTATGGAACGGTGACTAGAGGCACTCAGTGTTCTTTCCAGGTACTCAGTGGCTGAGAGTAAACCACTGTTGAGAGATTTGGATTCAGGTCCTGGCATGAATGAAGCCTGTTTTTTGTTTGCTTTTTTTGTTTTGTTTTGTTTTGTTTTGTTTTGTTTTGTTTTGTTTTCTCATACTCGGCAGAAGCCAGTATTGTAAGGAATTCTTTCAAAAGTTAATATTCTCGGGAAAAAAAAGTTGATATTCATATGCACACTAGCGATGCTCTTTAGGAAACAGAACACAGAGCTGTATAGCAGCCCTTTCAGGGATGAAGATATTCTAAAGAGACAGCCGACCTTCCCTTTGGCTGTCACACTGTGATCCCCAAGTCATTGGATTTTCCATTTCCTGGCTGCTGTGAATAAAGTGGCAGTGAACATGGATGGCGGCCATCTCTGTAGTCCCTGTACCTCTTCTTTCTAATGCTCTCCTACCTGACAGCCCCTCATGGCTGCAGGCAAAGCCCTTTTACCAATAACCCTCTGTACTGGCTGGTTTTGTGTGTCAACTTGACACAAGCTGGAGTTATCACAGAGAAAGGAGTTTCAGTTGAGAAAATGCCTCCATGAGATCCAGCATGGTTAGGCATTTTTTTTTTGTTTGTTTGTTTGTTTTTGTTTTTTTGTTTTTTTCGAGACAGGGTTTCTCTGTGTAGCCCTGGCTGTCCTGGAACTCACTCTGTAGACCAGGCTGGCCTCGAACTCAGAAATCCACCTGCCCCTGCCTCCCAAGTGCTTGGATTAAAGGCATGCGCCACCACTGCCCGGCTAGGCATCTTCTCAATTAGTGATCAAGGAGGGAGGGCCCCTTGTGAGTAGTACCATCTGTGGGCTGGTAGTCTTGGGCTCTATAAGAAAGCAGGTTGAGCAAGCCAGGAGAAGCAAGCCAGTAAGTAACATCCCTCCATGGCCTCTGAATCAGCTCCTGCTTCCTGACCTGCTTGAGTTACAGTCCTTGACTTCCTTTGGTGATAAACAGCAGCATGGAAATGTAAGCTCAATAAACCCTTTCCTCCCCAACTTGCATCTTGGTCATGATGTTTGTGCAGGAATAGAAACCCTGACTAGGACATCCTCACTCTCAAAAAAGGTAGTGTATAGTACATGCCTCCTTTCTTACACTAACCAATTGTGCTTTCTTTTCTCTCTCTCTCCCTCTCTCTCTCTCTCTCCCTCTCCCCTCCTCCTCCTCCTCCTTCTCCTCCTCCTCCTCCTCCTCCTCCTCCTCTTCCTCCTCTTCCTCTTCTTCTTCTTCTTTCTTCTTCAAGACAGAGTTTCTCTGTGTAGCCCTGGATGTTCTGGAACTCACTGTGTAGACCAGGCTGGCCTGTTATTAAAGGCGTACACCACCATGCATGGCTGCTTTCTTTTTTCTTATAATTAATAACTAGAAGTAACCTTGGTTCTATAACTAGTTCTGACCTTACTGGAGGCCAGCAATGCCAGGAATGTTTGAGAAGCACTGATTTGGGTTCTGGATTCTTTTCTTGCTTGCCAGCTTTCTTCATCTTTCTTTCTTTTAAAAATTCTCAATTTATCAATTCTCTCTCTCCCTCTCTCTCTCTCTCTCTGTGTGTGTGTGTGTGAATGTGCATATGACTGCAGCCCCGTGGAGGCCAGAAGAGGGTTTGGATCCCTGGAGCTGCAGTGACTGGCTGTTGTGAGCTGTCCAACATGGGTGCTGGAAACTGAATTCAGGTCTTCTGCAAGATCAGCACATACTCTTAATTGTTGAGCCATGGCTCCAGTCCCCTATGTATTATTTCCTTCCTCTTCTAGCCTTTTTTTCATTTATTATTTTTGTGTGTATATGTGTGTTTGTGTGTGCCTGTGTGTGTGACTTCCACGTGTGGAACTTGAAGGCATTGGTTCTTTCTTTCCACCATGTAAATGTTGGGGATCAAAGTCAGGTCATTCCCCCCCCCCCCATAGATAAAGGCCTTTCTTTCCCCAAGATCTGTCTCACAGGTGCTGGCCATCAGGAAAAAAAGAAGCCTGGGAGGAGAGATCCAGACCTGAGAAGAAATCGATCCTCCAAGGACCTTCAACAGCGGACCTGTTACTCCAAGACTCTCCTCCTCTACATCCCCTTACCCTGGTCCCTATGGCCCTACCCCTCTTTACCGGAGGGAAGAGCAGGAGGTTCTAAGGGGCCAATTAATCTCTCTAAAACTGTATTATTTACTCATCAGCCCACCTAAGAAGAAGTTAGAAGGAAAGCCCCCTCAGACACCATCGATTGACCAGGCTGTCATCTACATCCGGTTTTTCCTGACTGTGGCAGAAGGTAAGGGGCATCTAACCTGAAGGTCCATCACCAGACTCCGTTGGCAGGTCTCAGGGGAATAACTTGAGATTACAGAAAAAGCTTCAGAGGCTAGAAAGACAGAGTGGGCTGTCAAGAGAGTTAGTGCAAGTTGCTGAGAAGGTTTGCTATGACAGGGAGACAGGAGAAGAGAAGGAGCAAAGAAAGGAAAAAAGAGGAAGAAAAGCGACAGGAAAGGAATGTACAAGAAGTCCTGAAACAGGCTTCAGGCAGTAATCTAATCTTAGGCTAGAACAGGGAAGTAAGTTCAGGTAAGAATTTTAATTTTAGGGTGTAACAGAAGAAGTAGGCTTCAGGCGAGAATCTGATTTGGGGCTTGGACAAGGAAGTAGGCTCAGATACTTCAGTCATCCTGACACGCCCTCAGAAACAGCGATCACTGAAATGATCACGGACTTTTGCTTATTGCTCATTCCTTGGCTATCTGCATTTATTGTATTGCAACCTAGAACTGACCTTATTGCTTGCATGTAATTTAAATGGTATAAAAGCAGACTGGGAGAAAAAAAATATACCTGCCTTCAGTCTCAGAACTGACTGAGGCCATTGGGCCTAAGAGTGTCCTAACAGAAGTCGGGAGCAAGGAATCCCAGGCCTTGAGAAAAGCGCCCCCAAGCAGCAAAAGGTGTTAGCCCAGAGTGAAGACAGTGATTAGGGGAGACCCTCTCCCCGAACCCAGGGTAACTCTGAGAGTG
>CM052717.1:58610598-58641675 GCA_028551405.1 Uromys caudimaculatus | reverse complement strand
CGAGAGGCGCGCCCGACAACTGTATACTGCCTGCCATATACTAAGTCTTCAAATACTACTTGCTGAATGGCTACAGCTGCTCTTAAGGGAAACACCGTGACAAAGTGACAGTCCTCAGCATCCTGACTGGAGCTTAGGGCCCTGCCAGGTTACAGGCTATTTGACTGGCAATCTACAACCAGGCAAACCATGTGCTGACCACAGGTTTTTATAAAGCCACCCAGAAAACTGACTTTGGAAACTACAGTGCAGCTATTCCACAAGAACAATACAGTTCAAAAGTCAACGGCTGGAGAGAAATTCTGATACGGGATGAAGGTCACTTCTACTGAATGCCAAAATCAGATACTTGCTGGATGTGTTGCACAGTTAACTTCCATAGCCAGCAGATTTTGAAACTGTGTTATTATACAGCAAGCTATCAAGTCTAACACTGATTACAAATAATGTCACTTAGTATACATACCTGCATGCAAGAACACAGCTTCAATCCCTATAGTGCGACACACACAGCTTTCTAGTAGTGACAACCTCCCTACAAGACCAAGCCCTCCCCTTCACGTCTCTTCAAGAGAAGGGGAGGGAACATGAGCAGCAGCAGCACCTGGAGCAGGGTTCCAGTTTATACTTCATGAATGTGAACTCCCCAGGACACTGTAAAGTTCCCATGGGTTAGAGTCCTGCACAGACTGTAGTCTTGTGTCCTGGCTGCTGCCCTATCTTCAGTCAGCCAAGTGCAAAAAAGTGAAGGCTACCGAAGGATGCTCCTTCCAGAAGAAGCCCTTGGATCAAGGAACCATCTAATAGACACACTTGGATTTAAAGAGAGAGAGAGAGAGAGAGAGAGAGAGAGAGAGAGAGAGAGAGAGAACGCTAACAAGCTACTATAAAGTTCAAAGGAGCTGGAAGTAAAGTTCAGAGGCATACATGAAACTCTGGGTTCCATCCCTAGTACAAAAATAAGAATTAAGTAAGTAGGACTGGAGAGATGGCTCAGTGGTTAAGAGCACTGGTTACTCTTCCAGAGGTTCTGAGTTCAATTCCCAGCAATCACATGGTAGCTCAAAATCATTTGATGCCCTCTTCTGGTGTGTCTAATATATATAAGACAGTGTCCTCATATACATAAAATAAATAAATAAAATCTTAAAAATTAAGTAAATAAACAAACAGAAGGGAAAGAGAGAAGATTCTGAAGACCAAAGGGGATACCTCGGTACCACTCACTAAGAGGAAAAATTGAAAGAATAAGAGTCATTCTTAGGATAAAGAAAATGTGGTACATTTACACAATGAAGTATTACTCAGCTAATAAAAACAACGACATCATGAAATTTGCAGGCAGATGGACAGAACTAAGAAGATCATCTTGAGTGAGGTAACCTAGACCCAGAAAGACAAACATGCTATGTACTCACTTAAGTGGATATTAGCCGTAAAGGATAATCATGCTACAATCCACAGACCCAAAGAAGCTAAGTAACAATGAGGGCTTGGGGGGGGGGGGGGTGTGACACATGAATGTCACTGAGAAGGGGAAACAGACTGACATCAAGGATGGGTGGGGAGGGGGGACTGGACAGAGGTGGGTGTGGGGATGGAAACAGGAGGGTTTGGGTGTGGGAGGATGGAGGGAGAATACTGGGAAAGACAACTGGATTAAGGCATTTCTGGGACAAGCTAGGAACCTGGGCAATGGAAACACCCTGGAGTCGATGAGGGTGACCCTCGCTAAGACTTTAACAATGGAAGATATGGAGCTTGAACGCCATCTCCTATAACCAGGAAGAGTCCCAGTGGAGGGATTGGGGCACCAATGGAGCCACAAAACCTACTTACAAGAGGTGCTGGGGTAAAGGTGGTGAAGAAACTGTGGGAGTGGTCAACCAAGGAGTGGTCTAGCTCAAGACCCATGTTACAAATGGGAAGTCACCTCTGACACTGCCCAGAAGGCCAGGAGCCAGAGGGTGGATAGCCCAGAGACCCACAATAGAACCAAACAAAATGGGAAAAAAACAATGAAATGATTCCTAATGATATTCTGCTTTACTCATAGATGGCATCTAGCTCCATTGTTATCAAATAGGCTTCACCTAGAAATAGATGGAAACAGATACAGAGACCCACAGCCAAATACTAGGCGGAGCTTAGGGAATACCTCTGAAGAGGGGAAGAAGGATTATAGGAGCCAGAGGGGGTCAAGGACACCACAAGAAAACCCACAGAATCAACCAACCTGGGCCCATAAGGGTCCACAGAGAGTGAACTGCCAACCAAGAAATCTGCATGGGACTGACCTAGGCCTTCTGCACATATATTGCAGTTGTATAGCTTGGTCTTCTTGGAACACTACTACCTCTGACTTTGGTGCCTGCCTTTGGGACCCTTTCCCCCTACTAGGTGGCCTTGTCTAGCCTGAATAGGAGGTGCCTAGTCTTACTGCAACTTCATATGCCATGGCTAGTTGATATCCATCCAGGCCAGCCCTTTTCTGAAGAGAAATGGAGGAACAGCAGATAGGGTTGGGGGAGGGGAAGAGGTTGAGGGGGAGGCTGGAAGGAGAGAGAAGGAAAACTGCAGTCAGGATATAATATAATTTTTTTTTTTTTAAAAAGAGAACCATTCTTAAGTGTTTACACTACAAATTCATTCTTTCTTTTTTCTTTTTATTTTTAAGACAGGTTCTCTCTACATAGACCTGGCTGTCCTGGAACTCACTATGCACCAGACTGGCCTCAAATTGGTCTACCTGCCTCTGCCTCCTCCTAAATGCTGAGATTAAAGGCATGAGCCACCATATGCAGCTATTTCATATTTTATTAGTTAATAAATGAGGAAAAGTTCTACACAGATGAATACTAACTCAGAATACAGAGGAATGAGAAAAATCTCATGTCAAAACCAGAAAGGAAAGAGCTGCTGGTCAGTACTGCATGGAGAGCACTGAGTGAGCTCCTGCTGCTGCTGCTGCTGCCCAGAACCATACCCGGCTGCTGCAACCTCAGTCCACGGCGTCTTAGCACCTCTCAGTCTTACCTTCCAAGTTAATACAACAGGAAGTTTACAGAATACATATTAAGGGGAAGAGACCTCAAAACCATCCAAAACATTTAGCCATGCTTACTCGTCTATACAAAATATAAAGGACAAAAAGGAAAAGTTTAAACAGACTCTCTGAAATACACAGACACAAGTGCACACACACACTTTAAAGGACCAGCTGACCCAGCTTCGCTTTAGAAGCCAACAGTCAGCTAACATGAAAACAATGCGCCATGTTACTAATGATGATAGGGTAGGGACCCAAGGGCTTCCAGTTATTTTCTTAAAACACACTTAGAAATCTTTCCTACCACACTATCATAAAAATCACTCTCCTGAAAAAGGCCTGACAAGAGGGCCAGACTGTGGACAGTGGAGTTTATGTGCAAGAATACAGAGGGGCCAGGACATGGAACAAGTAGAATAAAGAAATATAAGTTTCCGAAAGCCTGAGTAACAAAACAAACAAACAAAAAACAAAAATCCAACCAAACAAAGAGGCAGCCCCAGCCCCATGTCCTGCTTGCTAAAGGCCTGCGTCTACATGTTGGGCCCCAAAGTCCATCTGCTGTCTGTCTCCTTTGCCCATGTTATAAAAAGTCAGCTGACTGACTCTGCCAGTAAACATCCCTGCTGCCAAGGCCAACAGCTCAAGTTTGATCCCTGGTAGGAGAACCTTGCCTAACCTTGCCTCCCTCTTCCAAGACTAGATTCTATCAGTGCAAAATAAACCATCACCAGGGAATGATAGAAAGAGCTAAGATCTTCCAGAACTTTTACTATCTAGGTATAGAATATTTTGCATTTTAAGCTCTGTTTTAAGACCCGGAGATCAAAGCACATGTAGGTACATACCTGCCCTTCTTCCAGCACTAATGGTTTTATTTCTATGTCTTGACACATGCTGTTATAGAAGTCATTCATGGCACTGTTTAGCTTTTGGTAGTCAACTTCTTGTTCTAAAAAATGACTACATCCTTTTATAATTACCCAGAAGCAACCTGGATCTTCAATCTGTAATATTAAGAAGACAAAACAATGCATAATTTAAAAATAGAGTCATATGACATAAAGCCTGAACTCACAGTAACTGTCTGTAATGTCAGTGATCTAACAAATCCTTGACAAGCACCTTTGTCTTAAATGGTCAGACTGAAGCACAGGATGACACATTTATGTGAGTTTGATGTCAGCCTGGTCTACGTAGTGAGTTCTAGAATAGCCAGAGCTACAGAAGTGAGACCCTAGTATGTATGGCATTTTAGTTTAACCTGCAGTGTGTCATGAAATGGGACATTTGACATACACCTGTAATCCTAGCACTTAGGAGGTACAGGGAGGAGGATCAGAGGTTCAGCATCATCCATAGCCACACAGTGAGTTAAGGGCCAGTGTGAGCTACAATCCCACATCTCAAAAGTAGACTGGAGGGAGAAGGAAAGGAAAAGGAAGAAAAAACAGCGATGAGGGGCTGGGGTGCAGTGCGGAGCCCTAGATTCCACACTCAGCAGGATTCCCCTCCCCCAAAAAAGCTGGGGGAGGATGACAGATAAATCAAATAAATATAAATTATTAACTAGGGAAAAGGAAGAGTGGAGTAGAAGATCAAAGACAGAGCAATCTAAATTTAACTTGGAATATATTATTATTATTTTAAAAATTATTAAAAAATATTACAGCTCGGCTGTAAAGGTGCTGCTGTTATGACTGAGTTGTTTGAGCCCTGGAACCCATAAAGTAGGAGAAAAGTTCCCCAAGTTATTAAGTTGTCCTCTGACCTCCACATGCCCACTGCCACAAACACATGTACAAAATAAATAAAATGAGCTGGTCAGTGGTGGCGCACGCCTTTTATCCCAGCACTTGGGAGGCAGAGGCAGGTGGATTTCTGAGTTCGAGGCCAGCCTGGTCTACAGAGTGAGTTCCAGGACAGCCAGGGCTACACAGAGAAACCCTGTCTTGAAAAGAAAAACCAAAAAGAGAGAGAGAGTGTGCCAATTGTGACACCCAATTGTATTAACAAAATCTATACTAAAGGACAGGAAGTAGGACTGGAGAGATGGCTCAGTGGTTCAGAGCACTGACTGCTCTTCCAGAGGTCCTGAGTTCAATTCCCAGCAACCACATGGTGGCTCACAACCATCTGTAATGGGATCTGATGCCCTCTTCTGGGGTGTCTGAAGACAGTGACAGTGTACTCATGTACATAAAATAAAGAACTCTTTTAAAAAATGCACACACACACTTAAAAAAAAAAAAGGACAGGAAGTAAAACACAAAAAATAAAAATCTAATAGTGGTGTGCATATTACTTTCTTCAACGTTGGCTGGAGTGTGCTAGATACTACTGTAAAACAAGACTATCAGGAAAACTGAAAAGAAATAAACTTTCTGGTGTTTGGTTTTGTTTGTTTTTCAAGCCAGGGTTTTTCTGTTTTGCCCTGGCTATCCTGGAACTTGCTCTGTAGATCAGGCTGGTCTCTCGAACTCAGAGAGCCACCTGCCTCTGCCTCCTGAGTGCTGGAATTAAAGTCATGCACCACCACCACCCAGCAACTTGCCAGGGTTTTTTCCTAATGGGATCTTCAGCCTTGTGTTGTTTGTTTGTTTTTGTTTTTTCCCCTGCTCACTCCGGTCCCGCTCGCTCCGGCCCAAAGATTATTTATTTATTATATGTGAGTACACTGTAGTTGTCTTCACACACACCAGAAGAGGGCATCAGATCCCATTACAGATGGTCGTGAGCCACCATGTGGGTGCTGGGAATTGAACTCAGGACCTCTGGAAGAGTAGTCAGTGCTCTTAACCGCTGAGCCATCTCTCCAGCCCCTTGCCAGTTTTTATAAGCATGACTGTCTACAAAGAAAATCCTAAAGAGTTTATAAAAATACACTACAGCCACAATGAAAAATATAAAATTATGATAAAAGAAATTGAGAGTCAAAAATACATGGAGAGCCAGAGCACACGCCTTTAACCCCAGCACTCCCAGGAGGGAGACAGGTCCTCTAACATTCAAGGCCAGCTTAGTCTGTAGTGAGTTCCTGGTAAGCCGGGGCTACAGTCAGATTCTGTCTTTAAAAGAATCATACAAACACATCCACACTTGTAGATTGGAAGATTTAATATCGACATAAATTAAGATGTCAATATTGATCTACAGGTTCAATATTTATCATTAATCATATCCTAATGGCTTTTTTAAACAAAAATTTAAGGGACCCTACATAGCCAATAAACCTCTAAAAAGAACAAAGCTAAAGCACTGGGTATGTAGCTCAATTAGTTGAATGATTGCTGCTTAGGGTCCTGCAGGAAGAATGATAAATGGCTTTATAACTCATGGAATGTGGCCCATGGTTTACCACAGCCACATGACGGAGCCTCGAGGTGGCGCAGCCCTGAGGACTACGTGTCCTGAGGATTTTATGCTGGTACGGAGTTCAGCTCTGCCTGCTGCCCTCACATCTTCGGAATCTAATGATTACATGAAACCTCTAAGGGGGCTTCCAGTCCCTCCCTGGGCAGTATCTCTGGCACTCACAATAATGCTTGATCTCTTTCAGGCATTGCTGCTGGAGCAGATTAATGTTTCAATCACTACCCTAGGAAAGAACTTAGAGATGTAGACTGTCAGCAATGACCACCACCCTTAGAAAACATTTGAAAAAATAAAATTGGTAGTGAAGCTAGGTTGAGATGTTTTTTTACTACTGGCTCTGATGTAGAAAATCTTAGGTAACAATTTGAAGTTCAGAAAGGCACATTCTTATCAGTTAAACTAGGACCTTTATGGTCAGGAAACAAGAACAATGGCAGCGCTGGCTTACTTGACTCTCACTGAGACTGGACTGGTGATCATTGATTTCTTATATCCATTTTTGCCATTAGCTTCCTGATATAATTTTTTAAAAAGATTTATTTATTTCATATATGTGAGTACACTGTTGCTGTCTTCAGACACACCAGAAGAGGGCATCGGATCCCCCTTACAGATGGTTGTGAGCCACCATGTGGTTGCTGGGAATTGAACTCAGGACCTCTGGAAGAGCAGTCAGTGCTCTTAACCGCTGAGCCATCTCTCCAGCCCTTCCTGATATAACTTAATAAGAATTGTGGATGAGTAGATGTGCATTCTGAGGACTTAAGATACATATGGCTGATTTTTATATAAAAGTTTAGATTGTGATTCTTTTAAGATTCTTACAAAATTATTTTTAAAAGAGATTTTTAAAAAGATTTATTAGATTTATTTATTTATTTATTTATATGAATACACTGCAGTTGTCTTCTGACACACCAGAAGAGGGCATCAGATCCCATTACAGATGGTTATGAGCCACCATGTGGTTGCTGGGAATTGAACTCAGAACCTCTGGAAGAGTAGTCAGTGCTCTTAACTGCTGAGCCATCTCTCCAGCCCACAAAATTACTTTTAAAGATAATAAAATAATTACTCCTTTCTTTGTAACAAAAACTACCATGCTTACACTTTGTTAATCTATGACAAGTCACACAGTTACGAATGTATGTGAGTTTTGGGAGAATAATTTGTATGTAATGTTATTTCTTGTGAAGATATTGGAAAACATTTTTTCATAACCATTCACTAAAAGAAAACTAAAATGTAATCACATTGTAATTTTATACTGCTTGAAAGATTTTGCTGGGATATAGAAGCTCTGGAAGAAAGGATAAAGCATGAGGGTTGGCGCATCCATCAGCTGTGTGTGTGCAAGGTTTGTGTGAGAGTGTGCTGGAAAGTCTCCCATCCATCAGCTGTGTGCTTATGTATATATGTGCAAGGTTTGCATGAATGAGGGCTGGAACACTGCTCCATCCGTCCATCAACTGTATGTATGCATGTATATATGCAAAGCTTATCTGGGTGTGTCTTGGCGCTTGCTCCATCCACCAGTTGCGTGTATTTATATATAAGATGCTTGGAGCCTGCTGGCTGGAGCTTCCCTGTAACCATACTATGTGTGAATGGGTGCTTCTGTTTGTAATTATGCATGTATGTATATATGCATGTATATATGTATGCATGTATGTATATATTTGTGTATATGAAATTATTGGACTCTGCCTTTTGTTTCATCTACTCTGTGTGTGTGTGTGTATGTGTGCACACCTGTGAATTCTCTATCTTTCTCTTTCTTGTCGGCCCCAAGGAGCTAAAAGAATTCATAGGTTTTCCACTGGCCACAGGGAGTGCCAGCCCCAGTAAATTAAGCTTTGTTCCCTCAGAGAAAAGTCTGCTGAGTAACTTCTCTAATCGCTGACTGCCTTGGGCAGCAGTCCCTGCAGGTATTTGGATCTACCCCAGTCAGAAGCTCTAAGCACTGACCCCCAATGGCTGCCTGCCTCAGTTTACCCACCACATGTATGCCAAAGCTGGTCATTGGCAGCTTGCCTAGCTATCTATGGAGTCCTAGGTTCAAGCTCCAGCACTACCTAAAACTCACCATGGTAACACATGCCTGTAATCCCAGCCTCCTGAAATGGAGGGGAGGACCAGGCTACTAAAGAGGCCGAGGCCAGTCTCAGCTGAAGACACTGTATCAAAAAAAAAAAAAAAAAACACCAAAAACTAGCTAGAACAACTCATACCTGATTTCAAAACTTACTACAAAACCACAATAATCCAAACAGTGTGGTGCTATTGTAATCCCGACATACAGACCAGAAGACTAAAAGTTCCAGGGCCACCTCCTTTACAATGTGGTCCAGAAATAGCTGACAAAGGTAGCAAAGTCATTCTAGGGGAAACAACTGTCTGTCCAAACTGTTAGTGGGGAGCTGAGTACTCCATGCCAAAGGCTGAACTAGCACCACACAGAACAATTAATCCCAGGGCTGGTGGGATGGTTCACTTGCTGGGGAAGCCTGGCAACTTGGGCTCAGTCTCTGAAACCCATGGACACATGTGAGAATTAACTCTGCAACTTTTACAGGTATGCCATGGCATGTGCCTCCTAATAAACATGAATGCAAAAAAAATGAAAACAAAGAAAACTAACCCAAAAGGTCTTGTAGCCTAATTGTGAGATGTATGACTATAAAACTCTTAGAAGCAAACAATACAAAAGCCTTCCACTGTATTTGGCATTGGCTGCTTGGCTATGACACGGCAACAAGAGGAAAAATAAACTAAACTGATCAAAACTGTATCGTAGGACTCCAGAGAGATTATGAGTGTAACAGCCGACCATGTGGCCTAGTGGCCTTTCTGTGGCTGTGACCAAAAACACAGCAAGGGAGGAACAGGCTTAGCTAGCTTACAGTTCCAAGTCCACTACTGCAGGGAAGTGAAGCCAAGGCCGGAACTGGAAGGAGTGAGTCTCCCAGATTGAGAACACCTGGATCCTTGCTTGCTTGTGCTTAGCTAGCTCTTTCAATTATACAATCCAGGATGCCAGGCCCGGGGAAGGCCAAGGCCCTCAATGGGGTGTGTCTTCTCACATCTGTTAACAATCAAAACAACCACATAGACACATGTCCACAGGCCAGCTTGAGCTAGTTGATTCCTAATTGAAATGCTCTTCCCAGATATCAATTCTGGTGTGTCAAGTATAAGTAACCAGCACAGCACATCAGAGAAATCACTTCTCTGTAGAGGGAAAAAAAAAGGCCTTGTACTGAGAGATAAGCACTGGAGAAGTCAGAAGGTTAAACTAAACACACAGCTTACCTATTCAATGGAACAAGGCGCATAGCTGCTCCTCCTGGAATGCCAGGAATGATGGAGTTTTACAACCTGGTGACCCTTGGCTGTTTGAGGAGACCAGCTCTGCCATATCTCTCAGAGTTCATGTTTTTACTTATCCCAGATCTTTCCTATAAATCTTGAGCATTGCTCTTAGACCATAAACCTAGTCTTATGAATGATGTCACTTGTGCTTTAAGCAGCCTAAGTGACTTCTGTGTTATCTTGGTGCCAGGCCAACCCCAACAGCAATGGGTGATATGTTCACCTCAGTCTAACTCCCTAGACCCTAAATCTTGGGCACGATCTCTGAGCCAACAGTACCCATGAAAGAAACCAGGTGCAGTTTGTAAAGAATCTCAATGTCTTAAACATGTCTTAAATTGTTGGACTCTTAAGACTGAGTTAATTGTAATCTGAATGCTTCCCCCCCCACACACCCCCAGAATTGCACTGTGTTTAAACATGGCTAAAGTTAAATGATATGGGCCAGGTTCTAAAAGTCTTGGTCCAGCATTGGTTAGCTGAGCCGAATTTCTTTCTTACCTCACCTAGATGTCTTTTCCCTGCCTGCTGTAAAGCCTGCAGGAGAATCTCCGCTCTTTTTAGGTAAGGGACTGATAATTCAGAATGTAAAGAGAATTTGTAGACTCAATAACCACACCATAAATCCAAACAGCTCAAACAAAACGAACTGAGGTCCTGAGGTGGCGTTTTTTCCAGTGAAGCTAACATAGGTGACCAATAATCACATGAAAAGATGCTTCATGGTTTGTAGAAACTGCTCTGTGGTTAACAGTAAGTGACTGGTTGCTCTGGCAGAGGCCCCGAATTCCATTCTCATCGTTGCCAGCTCCTATATAGGCGGGGACTCACAACTGCCTGGAACTCCAACTCAGAGAGTTCCTGCACTCATGTGTACATATTCATACACAGACACATTAAAACAAAATAAAAATAATTTTTTAATGAAGCTTGACATGCTGGGTGCAGTAGTGCACAACTTTGATCCCAGCACTGGAGAGGCAAAAAGGCAGGTTGATCTCTGTAAGTTCAAGGGCATCTTGGTCTAAACAGAGTACCAAGCAAGCCAGGGCTACAGAGTTAAGCAGCTAAAATTTAAAACATTTGTTAAAATAAACGGGACTAGTAGGAAGATTCAATAAAAGGTGATTGCCAACAGGCCTGACTACCCAGTTCAATCCTCAGGTCAGTTGCCCTCTGACCTCTCTACACGTGGACTATGACACTCCCACATGGATGACACACACAAATTTTAAAATAAGTGACCGTACCAAGGATATAAGGCCTAAGTTTACAGAATAAATTTAACTGTAACTGATCGGTTCACCAATGAATATTTAATTTGGAGAGGTGGTGTTTGTGAGATAGGGTCTCACTATGTAGCCCAGGCTGGCCTGGAACTCACTGTGATTTTCCTGCATGCTCCACTGAGCCTAGTTCATACACTGAATATTTGAAGTATATAAGCATTTGCCACATCTGCAACCAGGTTGTGCAACTGCGTCACTCGCTTATCTGAAAGCAAGCCTAGGGCCCCAAGGCCCCAAGATGGCAGCGGCGCGTGGGGAAGCTCCTCGAGGAAGGCCTCGGGCACTCCTCACCTTCAGCACCAGGACCTCGAGCATCCTGCAGACGCTTCCTGGCCCTTCTCTCACAGAGGGGCTCACAGCGCACAGACAGAGAAACAGCACACGGAGTGAGAGTGAGCGTCCCTCACCACCAACAAAGAAGACGCTTCGACCTGGCTTGGGAGCTTCTGCACTAGCAGCCCTCGCAAGCCCCTCGCACGCACTCTTAACGGCCCGTGCTCAGCCCGCGCCTGCGCACAGGGCTCCAGAGGGCTAGAAAGCACCTGTACGCCAACGGCCTGGATAACGGCCTGGCTGCTCACGGCGCCACCCTCAGGCTGGGCGGTGAACTACAGGGCCAGGAAGGACGCGTGGTCCCTCTTCCCTAGTGCAACCTGTGCAGGGTTTTACTTCCCACCCCCACACCCCAGGATGGAGTGACTGCATGCAAGCCAAGTCTTTATCAGTCTTGCCTGCCAGGAAACTCTGCTCTCCACTACCCTTGGGCCAGCTTGCAGCCTCCATCACAGCACTTAGGTTGGGTCTCTTCTATATCAATACCTGACTTTGGCTTGCAGCCACCACAGGGTGTTCTAATCAGCCACCTGGATCTTGTGTCTTCCTGGCATCATTTCCACCTGACCACATTCTGGAAAAGGCCCCATCTCCTGAACTAGGTTCTACCCACACCTGTACTTTATTGTGGCAGCATAGGGGGTTTTAAAACTATTTTCTGATCTTATATCCTGAGACAGACATAGTAGTTCTAAGTTACATGTGATTACACTGAAACAAAGGACACAGAAGCATGGAGATGGTTAGCTATCAGTGCCATCTTGGGTATCACCAACAAACAAGAAGTGAACTGATGATAGTCTGTCAAAATGAAAGGAACCATGACTCTATTGACCCAAATGATTTTTACAAAAGAATTCTTTGATGGTTGAATTTTGAAAAAACAAAATTGCTTCCATTCACATTCAACTGTATTCATCTTCTGGTAAGGGAATCAAGATGGCGACAAAGAGACTTCCGGTTTCAAGAACGTGTGGAACTAGAAGGGAAGGGGGAAATCATGTGTTTAGCACACAGCATCCAGTTTTAAAAGTATGCTTGATGCTAGGGAGATAGTTCAAGGGCAAAGCGCTTTTTGCCACATACATATGAAGATGTGAGTTTGATCCCTAGATTCCATTTTTAGAAAGCTAAGCTTGGTGGTGCAGTCAGTCTCAGTGCCAGAAAGGAAGAAACAGGCAGATTCCTGGGACTTGATGACCAGCAAGTCTGAACTACTTCATAAGCATGGGGCAAGGTAGATGGTTCAGTGAGTGAGAGGACTTGCTATGCAAACATGAGGACCTGAGTTCAAATCCCCAGCACCCATGTAGAAAGCTAGGCATGGCTATAGTTGCCTATAATCCCAGGATTGAGGTAAAGAGACAGATGATCCCTAGCACCTCACCGGGCCAGCCAACCTACTCAAAATGACCTTCACAATCATCGAGAGACCCTGTCTCAAGGGAGTCCAATAGAGAGCCTATGCTCGCCTCTGGCAACCCTGTGTTGAATTGTGCATGTGTATACTGCACATGTGCATTTGTATGTACACAACCAAGGTCGACAGCTCCTGAGGGATGTCACTCAAGATTTTAGACCCACAGAAACAAATGCACCCATACGAATAAGCCTGAAGAGGTAGGGCGGCTTACAGCTACAAGCTCAGCTGGAGAAGCATGAGGCAGGACTGCGGGTTTGAGGTCAGCCTGGACTACAATAAGAAGAACTTGTCTCCAAAAGCAAAATACCCCAAAACTTGTTGATTTCACAAGGACCTGCCAATATGTATTTAAAGGCACAGGAAGGAAGGTGGGAGAAAAAACACTCTCAGTGGTGTAGGAAAATAATTTTCTCTGGTGGCTACAAGCTACAGGACTGCACATTATAATTGTTTTCACATGGGTTGTGGAAACTAGAATGATTCTGAATGGTCAAGACTTTTGAACTATATATGAAGACACATTTCTGTAATCCTGACACTCCAGAGGCTGAGGCAGGAGGATAATAAGTACAAGGCTAACCTACATTACCTATGTAGGTTCTAGGCTAGCCTGAGCAGCGTTGAGAGACCCTGTCTCAAAATAATAGCAATAATAGCAACAACAGCAACAATAATTTTGCTTCATATTTTTGAGACAGGGTTTTACTATGTAGCCCTGGCTGGCTTCGAACTCACAGAGATTCATGTACCTCTGCTTCTCTCTTGAGTGTTTGAATTAAAGGTGTGTAGAGAGAATGGCTAATAAGCAACACCTGTCAATAAAGCTTATGGCTAATGAGCTGAGGCAGAAAATAGGAGGTGAGAGATCCAGGAGGGATAGAGAGGATTCTGGGAAATAGTGAGAGACTTGAGGAATTCGCTTGGAACTCTGAGAAGGCTGTAAACCAGCCACACATATGAACTCAGGTAGAATAAAGGGAGATTTGTCCCAGGAACTCTGAGGAGGAGACAGATGTAGGAAGACAAGGAGAGGAAACCAACCATGTAGCTGAACCCAGGTTAGTATAAAAGGGATAATAAGCCGGGCAGTGGTGGCGCACCCCTTTAATCCCAGCACTTGGGAGGCAGAGGCAGGCAGATTTCTGAGTTCAAGGCCAGCCTGGTCTACAGAGGGAGTTCTAGGACAGGGCTACACAGAGAAAGCCTGTCTCGGGGGGGAAAAAAAAAAGGGATAATAAGTTAAGAACAAGCCAGAGAACAACCCGAAGCTTATGACCTAGGAATTTATTAATAAATAGTCACAGAGTCATTATTTCTGGGAATTAAGTGGACAGGAAGGAAGAACTTGGATTATTTTTTGATCCCTTGACTTTGGTACAGTGGTGTTTGTATCATACCATCCATAGGTATTTTTCTGTTCTGTGAACATAAACATTTTATGGCACTATCAACTCTCCTCTCATATTCTTTCCTATTCTTCCCATAGACACTTCTATTTATGAAAAAACATAGATTTTTTTTAATGAGATTTACATGAAAAATCTGAGGTTTTTGTTTTAAGAAAACAAGCTAATGTTTAAGTTCTTTTAAACACTGGCAGTCTTTTCTAGCCGTATATATTTATTCAGACAAACTGCTGATATTTGATTGCTAGACTTGTCATCAGGGTTTCTCCTTCTGTCTTAGGGTTTTACTGCTGTGAACAGACATCATAACCAACACAACTCTTATAAGGACAACATTTAATTGGGGCTGGCTAACAGGTTCAGAGGTTCAGTCCATTATCATTAAGGCAGGAGCATGGGGGTGTCCAGGCAGGCATAGTGCAGGAGGAGCTGAGAGTTCTACATCTTCATCTGAAGGCTGCTAGTAGAATACTGGCTTCCAGACAGCTAGGATGAGGGTCTTAAAGCCCACACCCACAGTGACACACCTACTCCAATAAGGCCACACCTACTTCAACAGGGCCACACTCTCTAATAGTGCCTCTCTCTGGGCCAAGTATATACAAACCATCATATCTGCATACTGCCATTTTAAGAGGTTTGGTGGTTAAGAATACTTACTGCTCTTTCAGAAGACCCCGGTTAGGATCCCAGCGTCCATATCAGGATGCTCACAGACACCAGTAACTATAGCACCAAGGAATCAAATGTCCTGTTCTGCCCTATGTAGGTACCAGCATTCACACAGGTAAACATAAACACATATGCATAAAAATATAAATGGTTTTGGTTTGGTTTGGTTTGGTTTTGGTTCTTTTGGGTTTTTTTTTTTTTTTTTTTTTTTTTTTTTTTTTTTTTTTTTTTTTTTTTTTTTTTTTTTTTTTTTTTTTTTTTCCGAGATAGGGCTTCTCTGTGTAGCCCTGGCTGTCCTGGAACTCACTCTGTAGACCAGGCTGGCCTCGAACTCAGAAATCCACCTGCCTCTGCCTCCCAAGCGCTGGGATTAAAGGCGTGCACCACCACTGCCCGGCACAAATATAAATGTTTTATTAAAAGAATTTTATTTAGTTAATCTTTCAATTGTCTGTGGAATTTCTATTCATGACTTTTTCTCAGAGACGGAGGATCCTCAGAGCCCACACACATATAAATGATTATTTCTACAGCTTTTACATAAGATTGATACAGAATTACTATTAAGTATATACCCTTCCCCCCATCAGCATTTCAGTTATTGTTCAGCTATCCCAATACTGATTTTGGTCGTTTGTAACTTCTTTTTGTTTCTTAAAACTCTGTTATCAGGGCAGGGTCTCGCTTTCTATTCCAGCCAGGCTCTGAAATTACTTCGTAGACCAAGATAACCTTAAGGTAGCCACAAACTCATCAGCATCCTTCCTGACTGAGCCTTTCAAGTTCTGAAATTATAGGTATAATCACCATGTAATCACCTTCCCCCTCCCCCCCGTGTGTGTGTGTGTGTGTGTGTGTGTGTGTGTGTGTGTGTGTGTGTGTGAGGGGTTGACATTGGAATGTCTTCTTCTTACCATTTCCCCCTCTATTCCATATCTTTTGTTACTTGACCATTTCATACACGTATGTTCTAGTTTCCTTTCCATTACTATGATAAACAACATGGTCCAAAGCGACTTAGGTCACACAATTGATCACTGAGGGAAATGAAGGCAGGGACTGAACTCAGGAATGAAGCACAAACCATGGCAGAGCACATTTCAGTGGATTGTTGCCCCTGGCTGCCCTCCTAATTTCTTCTAAAGCCCAGGACCACGTGTTCCAGATAGCATTGCCAAAATTGGGCTGGGCCTTCATCTATCAACAAGCAATCAAGAGAATACCCACCGACCCCTTTCCCAGTGGACGATTCACCAGCACATCGTATACAAAGAGTTTTAGTAGTTCTAACACCTCTCCCCTTCCCATCCCCCTCTCTCTCCCTCTGCACTCCCTCTTGCCAGGAAGTGCCCCTCTGCTTTCCTGTCTCTTGGGTGTGATACACTGAGTTTACTTAGAGTCACCTACATAAGTATGGGCAGGGAACACTTACTGGGGCATGCTATCCCGCTGAAAATAATGTCACCACAGCACCCAGGCAGATCTCTGGAGCTTGCTGCCCAGCCTGGTCATGGTGAGTTGTACAGGTTCAGTGAAAGACTCTGTGTCAAAAAGTAAAGTGGAGAGTGATTGAAGAAGATGCCCTAGTATGCCCTGTGGATTCTACATATCGGCAGACTAGAGTACACACACACACACACACACACACACACACACACACACACTCACAGTTTTGTTGTGGTGGTGGTTGGACCTAATGGTGCATTCATTTAGTCTCAACAGTTGGGAGTCAGAGGCAGGCAGATCTCCTGCATTTGAGGCTAGCCTGGACTACATAGTGAGTTCCAGACCAGTCAGGGCTACCAAATGAGACTCTATCTGGAAAACTTTTATAAAGAAAAACTAAAAAGGGCTGGTGATGTTGCTCAGTGGTAGAGCCCCTGCCTAGAATCCACCAGGGAGAGAGATCCAGGCAGCCTATTGGATAAGAAATACCAAATGAGAGCCAGCTGGCTCAGTGTGGCATGCCTTTAAGCCCAGCACTCTAGAGGCAGAGGCAGGTAGAGCTTTGCGAGAATTAAAAAAAAAAAAAAAAAAAAAAAAGACTACAAATGATAAAAGTGATGAACTTGATCTGAACTCTAAAACAACTTTTCAGAGTATGAAGACAGCCGGGGAGTGGTGGCACACACCTTTAATCCCAGCACTTGGGAGGCAGAGGCAGGGGGATTTCTGAGTTCGAGGCCAGCCTGGTATACAGAGGGAGTTCCAGGACAGCTAGGGCTACACAGAGAAACCCTGTCTCGAAAAACCAAAAAAAGAACCAAATAACAAAAACAAACAAACAAACAAAAACCCATCAGCAATGAGTTCAGCAAGCAATGATGCAAGTCTGTAATCCCAGAACTCAATAGTCTGAGACAATAGGATCAGGAATTCAGGGCCACCCTTGGCTATATAGCAACTCCAAGGCCAGTCTGGACTACCCAGGACTAGTCAAAACAAGAGACCTCAAGGCATGATGTGTGTGCTCTTGTAATACCAGACCTCGGGTGACAGAGGCAGGAGACACTAAGCAGTCTGGTAGTTCAAAACCAGTCTGGGTCACATAGGGAGTCCCTCTCTCAAGAATCAGCCATGCCTCTATTATTATATCTTTTCTATGAAAAGCTAGTCATTATTATTTTAGACACCTCTTAAGATCACCAGGGAAGACAGTGACTTCACAAATAGGTCAGGACTACTGTCCAAGCTCTCTTCTTAGCCAGATGGAAACTCAAGGCCATCTGTCTCTCAGTATCCTCACTGACAGAATGGTGGCATTCATCAGGGTCCCTTCCAGCGGTGACGCTCTGTGAGAATGAACACTATGGCCAAGAATCCTCAGAATTTTCGTAGATTGAGAAGCCACCTAGAATATTATTATCTATAGATCTCAAATTTACATATTAGGACCTTCTACTTTAAAAAATTTAGATTTGGAGCCCTGGGGTTGGGGATTTAGCTCAGTGGTAGAGGGTTTGCATATCAAGGCCCTGGGTTCAGTCCTCAGCTCCGAGGGGAGGGGGGAAGACATGGCTCAGCAGTTAAGAGTGCTCCCAGGGGACCTGAATTCAGTTCCCAATGGCTCACAACCCCCAAACACTCCAATAGGGGATCCAACACCCTCTTCTGGGTCTGTGGGGAACTCCACTTATTAGTAATGCCTGGCTTACTGTAAAAAGGGCTGTTTGGCTCCTCCTAGCTCTCTTACTCTCTGCCCCTTCTCTCTCTCTCTCTCTCTCTCTCCCCTCCTTTTTCAACTCCCCTTCCAATGCCCTAAATAAACTCTCTTCTATACTCTCCCGTCTTGTGGCTGGTACCTCAGGGGAAGAGACGCCTCAGCATGGGCCCCCAGGGGCACTCCCTCCCACCTCACCATACCTCCCTCTATCAAACACATCCTTGGCTCCTTTTTCTTTTTTTATAAAATGCAACACCACTAATATGCACATACACCAATAGGGAAACATACACACAAACACAGAGTTAAAAAAATACATACATTCCATGTGTGTATGTGTGGCAGACACCTTTAATGCCAGCACTTGGGAAACAGAGGCAGGTGGATCTCTGAGTTTGAGGCCAGTCTGGTCTGCAGAGTTCTAGGATGGCCAAAGTTACACAGAGTGTCTTGAAAAACCAAAACCAACCAACCAACCAAATACAGTTAGAGCCTTGCACATACCAAGCAAGTATCTGCCTTAGCCTTTTCTAAAATTTTGAAGCAGGTTCTTGGTCTTTAACTCACTTTGTAACCTAGGCAGACTTTGAACTTTTGACTGTTCTGTTCCAGCCTTCCAAGTAGCTGGGATAACAGAACTGTACCACCAGATCTTACTAGATTCTACCTCAAGTCTAGTTACTTAACTCTCCTGTACACTGCAGGCTATCTAACTGTATCGGCACACTCTCTAATAGATGGCACTATTTGCTCCTCAGCGGTGACAACTGATATTTCCAGACATAGCCTAAATATCTGGAAGAGCACAAACAAGCTAAGAACTGCTCTCTTTTATTCCTCTAATGGGGATTAAGTAACACACAAGGGCTGGAGAGATGTTCAGCCATCAGAGAGCTTACTGCTCTTGCAGAGGACTTGAGTTTGGTTGTCTGCTTCACTAACTCCAGTTCCAGGAGATCCAGTGCTCTCTTCTGGCTTCCAAGTGGTGCACATAAACTCATGCAGACAGACACACACACAAATTCTTAAGAATAACACATGTATAAGCTTTATGCTATATTTGCCTTTATGGTGTTGGCAGGAACAGCAAGTCATTTGGTGATGTGTCTACTCCAACACACGACACAAAGATCTAGGAACAGAATTTGTACCCTGCCAGGTATGGTAGCATACATTGTTAGTCCCGGCACTCAGGAGGCAAAAGTAGACAGGTATCAGTTTGAAGCCATCTGGTCTACAGAGTGAGTTACAGGACAGCTAGGGCTATATAGAGACCCTGTCTCAAACACACACACACACACCCTAGTGCCTTAACTATCATTTCTCACCTTTAGCCAATAAAGATTAGTCACTCACATTCTCTCTCCAGCCTCATTGACTACTATTTCGTAAGTATATAAAGGTTGATGAGTTTTATGTTTTCTGTGTACTTTTTGTATGTGTGAAGACACAAGCGCCATGACACCTGTGGAGGTAGGGGACAACTTTGTAAAGTAGGTCCTCTCTTTACACCTTTACATGAGTTCCGGGGATCAGACTCAGGTCACCAGGCATGTACAATAAGTGCCTTGACCTGCTGAGCCACCTCACCAGCCCGTGTTTTGTTCATGGCTTCCTGTGTCTTTGCCAAGCAAAGATGGTGACCTGAGCTTAATCTACAGGACCCACACACAGCAGGAAAGAAGTCTCCTGTAAGGTATTCTCTGCTCTCCACACATGGCATGCACTCCTGTGTGTGTGTGTGTGTGTGTGTGTGTGTGTGTGCGCGCGCGCTCGCACACATAAATAAGTAGAATAAAAAATACAATTTGGATGTCAAAATAAATGCCATTTGGTTTTAAACCAAGTAGTGTATGTTATCAAGTTGAGTATATAACCAGAACATGACGCCACCCCGAAGGATGTCTCCAACACTATGAGCATTAACACTTTCCTCACTATGATCAAATGCCTGACAGAAACGTGACCTTCAGGGAGGCAGAAACCTGAGGCAGCCTGCTCACATCTCCTCAGATGAGGAAACAAAGAACTCTGCTGGCACAGAGGGGGGACTCAATCCCTCAAGACCCACTTTTTCTAGCTAAAGCCTGCCCCTCAGTTTTCACAACGTGCCAAAACAGAGCTACGAACTAGGGAGCAAGTGGGGGAAATCTCACACCCGACCCTGAGCACTGTTTAACTAAGTATCTCTGAATTAACTCCTGCGAAGTGTAAGAGATCAAAGGCTCAATCTCCACAGCACACCAGAAAGCCTCTAACACACGGCACAGTTAGAAGATGGCAGGAGACCCCTTTCTGATGTTCAGCTAATAAAACAACCGTTGTGAAACCATTTATCTTGGTAACAAGAGCTTTAATACTTCGTCCATTCTATACTTGGCTTGCTATGCAGTCTGACAAATGGCAGAGGCTCCCAAAATGCACATGACACAGGAAACACCTCGTTATGACTTGATGGGCACATTCCTTAGATTTTAGACAAGTCCGGTCGATCCTCATGATTTGCTAACAGTACATAAGCAGTGCAGCTCACAGGTGGGCAGTATGGGTCTTATTCACTATGTAGTTCCTAGGGTACACGTGCTTATTATCTGGCGGAAGAGTCATGTAGATTTCGTAGACATGGGTACTGTGGAGCACAATTCGGTTAACTACTTTGCCTTCCTTCACGACTTCTTCAGTCTTTTTGTCAGTAGACATACTCTTTTCTAAGAAGTCCGAGGCTTTCGCGTACAGCTCATCTCCTGAAAAATAGTAAAACTTTATTTCCACAGAGCACTGTTTCATAACCCTCCCCCCAACATATCAATGACATAAATGTTTCTGATGTATTTCATGTTGAAGCTTAGTTGGTGATTTCTTTTTGCTAGTTTTTAAATTTATTATTAATCCATGTGTATGTGTATGTGTGCATGCACACTGCCCGGGGTGGGTACTGGGAACTGACCGCAGATCCTCTGGGAGAGCAGCAACACAGCCTCTAACCACTGAGGACAGCCCTGTTTCAGGTTTTTATCGGGGAGGAGGGGGAGGGAGGAGCATGTGGGGTGTTTACTCATGCAGGTGGGGGTCAGAGTCCAGCCTGCTAGGGTTGGGTCTCTCCCTCCACCAAGTGTGTGCATGACTACAGCCAAGGAAACAGGAGGGCCAGAGGACGACCTTGGTGTTCCTCCAGAACTTTCCACCTTTTGTCTCAGGATTCCTTATCTGCCTGGAACTTTACCACTTAGGCCAGGATACTTGGCCTATGACCATCCGGGGATCTGCCTGTGTCTCCCTCCCATCCTGCCGCCGCAAGGCTGAGCTCAGAGGTGCCATCACCAGGCCTTCATACTTGCAAGGCCAACATTTACTGACTTAGCCAGCTCCCTAGTCCTCTGTGTTGGATTTTTAATGTCCCCACTATGTGTCTGCCTCCAACATAAGCATTTTCTTTGGGCACATCAAAATCGATGACTATAGTGTTTCCATTGTAAGCTATAATTATTTTATCAGAGTTCAGCAGCACTGGAATTCAAACTGTGACCTTGATGCAGTTGAGGCAAGTACTCCAAGTCGCATGCCCAGCCAAGAGCACTGTAAGTTCCGAACTACTTCATGACTCTCTTTAGTCTATTAAATACTAGCATTAATGTTGGCCTTAATAACAATGATTTTGATGTTTCAATATAAATTTGTTCTTATAATCTTATGGTTAATCCATTTTTTTGCTTAGTCTTAAATTTTTCCTTATGTCCTTGTGCGTGTGCGCAGGCGTGAAGGCCAGAAGTTGATGCTGGGGTCTTCCTTAGTCACTCTCCACCTTATTTTTTTAAGCACAGACTCTCACCAAACCTGGAGTTCATCCATTTAATGAGACTTACCGCAGCAAGCCCCAACAATCTCCTGTCTTTACCTGCTTAGCTGGAACTAAAATGGCCACCAGGCTGGCCTCTAACATGGGACTGACAATATGAACTCACGCCCGGTGCTTAGACGGCAAGTACTTACTGACTGAGCTATATCACAATCACCAAGGTTAATTTGGATGAATTATCATTTGTATTAAAACTTCTAGGGGCTGGAGAGATGGCTCAGGGGTTAAGAACACTGGCTGCTCTTCCAGAGGACCTGAGTTCTGGTCCCAGTATCCACATGGCAGCACACTACCACCTGTAACTCCAGTTCCAGGGAATCAGTGCTCTCTTTTGGCCTCTGTGGATATTAAGTATATTGGTGGTACACATACATACATGTAGGCAAAAATTCATATACATAAAATAAGAATAAATCTTAAACCCTGCTAAACTATCCCTCTGAGGGGTGAATAACAAATCTTATCAGTATTCTCAGGAACTGAAGAGGCAGATATGAAATATGACAGGACACATAGTGCTTGCCCCAACACTAATCAGTGTTTGCCAAACTCTAACTGACCACTGACAAACTTCATAATTCAGACAAGCTGACAGTCTACAAGTTCTCATAATTTGAAATGAAAATGTAAAAGTGAGAAAATGCATAAGAATTTTGTCTATGCCTAGGAAATATATATGTGTAAATTCAGAATTTCTAGTTATAATAAACATTATGGGTTGGGCACAGAGGTACACCTGTGATCCCAGCACAGGGGTAATAATAAGGGCAGGAGGATGTCAGCCTGTAATAAACAGCAAGTTCTATGCCAGCCAGAGATCTATATTAGAGATTTTCTCAAAAATAAGTAAAAATAAACACTATGTGTCCTAGAGTTAACTTGGACAAAACCATACAGCCTATAGTCACCTGAGAAAAAGTCTTAATTGAAGGACTGCCCAGACTATATTGGCCTGTGGAAGTATTGTCCTGATTGTTATTTGATATAGGTGGACCCAGCCCACTGTGGACAGCACCATTCCTTAGTCAGTGGGTCCCAAGCTCAAAAAGTTAGCTAAGACTAGTCCTTTGTGAGCCAGCTAGCAAGTAGAATTCTCCATGGTTCCTGATGTATGCCTCAGATTGTGAAGTGAGTTTGTGGATTGGAAGCAATGCTGTGTGTGGTAAAGTTTGAAGTCTGCTGTCAAGTTCCTGCCCCAGCCTCTCTCAGTAATGAGTCATAACCCACAGTCTGCCATAAACCTCCTTCCTCCCCAAAGTTGCTTATGGTCACGGTATTCGTCACAAGAACAGACTCAAACTAGAAACACGTATATTTTATGATTCTAAGCTCCTTCTCCTCTCCCCCCCTCGGTTTTTTGAGACAGGGTTTCACTGTATAACAGCCCTAACTGTACTTGGAACTCTCTCTGTAGACCAGGATAGCCTCCAAATCACAGAGATCCGCCTGCCTCTGCCTCCCAAATACTGAGATTAAAAAGCATGCACCACCACAGTAGGGCGACATTGACCTTCTTTTAATTACTATTCCACCAGGCATAGCAGACCTCTTGACTAAAGGTGAGAGCCTGTGATTGAGCAGTGGAAGGGAAAGGTGGGGCTGGAGGTTTTAGAGAAGGAGAAGAGAAGAAGAATAGACAAGGAGATGGAGGAGACAAAGGAAGACAGAGGAAGGACGTTTTCAGGGTATTTCAATTAGAAATGGCTGATAGTAGTCAAGGCTTGACAGTTCAGATATACTTTACATAGATAGTCTTCAAAGGTGTCAGAAATCCACAAAATACAACAGTTAAGGCCATTTCATTATTAAAGATCATTTGGCTAGAGACATGTCTGCTCCTGATACCACCCCTTTCTTGGTCCAAAGAAGAAACTGAACATCAATGGAATTGCTCCAATTGTGGCAAGATAGCTACCAGGAAAAAATTGCCTCAATTCATCAACAGACAAAAATACTGTCCAGGAAAAAGACACACTAGACAGAATAGTTGACTGATAGCTCTGCCAAGACAGGATAAACAATCCTTCAAAATTCTGCTTTACAAAGGTGTACTGGCTAGTTTTGTGTGTCAGCTTGACACAAGCTGAACTTATCACAGAGAAAGGAGTTTCAGTTGAGAAAATGCCTCCATGAGATCCAGCTGTAAGGCATTTTCTCAATTAGTGATCAAGGGGGGAGGGCCCCTTGTGAGTGGTACTGAAAGACCTAACCCCCTTATGAGGAAAGTTAGACCCCTAGCACACTTGGAGCCAGAAACAGAAATAGGACTGAAATTGCATGCTTGGCCAATCCCCACCTGGCTGCATTCTTTCCCCTAAGAAACAGGTGACCTTGGCCTGGCCCCAGGGCCAGAGGTACAATGTTCCAGGAACTAGCTAACCACAAAAATGTTTGTGCAACTGCCTGTGACTAACTTAGAACATTCTGTACTTGCCCATAATGCAAATTCTTTCTGTTCATGTGGTTTTTTCCTTTAAATACCCCTGACTTCAGCTGCTCAGGGTCGAACTCCTCTGCCTCTGCATAGGTTACGAGCTTGACCCCAGTGCACTGGTCCCCCAAATAAACCTTGTGTGATTGCAGCAAGGTCGGTCTTTCGTGAGTTCTTGGGGGGGTCGCACCATCCCGAGACTTGAATGAGGGTCTCCCCAGCTCGGGGGTCTTTCAGTACCATCTGTGGGCTGGTAGTCTTGGGTTCTATAAGAAAGCAGCTGAGCAAGCCAGGAGAAGCAAGCAAGCCTGTAAGCAGCATTCCTCCATGGTCTCTGCATCAGCTCCTGCTCCTTGACCTGCTTGAGTTCCAGTCCTGACTTCCTTTGGTGATAAACAGCAGCATGGAAGTGTAAGCTCAATAAACCCTTTCCTCCCTAACTTGCATCTTGGTCATGATGTTTGTGCAGGAATAGAAACCCTGACTAAGACAAATGGTATGTCAGATGATCCTGGGCCAGAAGGCTAAAGACAACATTTTGAGGAATGAGGGACTTTCCAGGAAGTCAGCTGTCCCTACAAATTGGTTGAGTTTTGGAAGCTATGTTTTGTGCTTCCTATATTTTCAGATAATATTTAAGACGTTCTCTGATTTCTGACAAGGTTGAAGACTGGTTATAGTCTTAGAGCCAACTCAAGCTGTTTAACACTAACAGAGATGATATAGATTTTAGATTTTTTTCAGATGGTATACAAACTAAAACCAAGACATAATTCAATATAGAATTATTAAAGTGCTTTATCTAAATTGACAAAATTGATAGACTAGATGTTAAGTATATCTTATACTTTATAAATTACATAATTATAATAATTGTGCTCAATTTATATCTGAGGAAAAAAGAGCCTTTTAATTGGACAAAAAGGGGGAAGTGTTGTGGATTGCCCTGGTGCTGTTTGTATTTTGATGCTAATTCTGCTTCCTCAAGAGGGGCTGCCCCAATGAGGAGTGAATCACTCAGGTGATTTCATGTGAACCTTCTCCCCATTTTAACTGGTCAAATAAAGGCTAGAGCCTGTGATTGGGCAGTGGAAGGGAAAGTTTGGGCTGGAGGCTTTAGAGAGGGAGAGGAGAGGAGATGAGGAAATGGAGGAGACAGAGGAAGACGGAGGAAGAGGAGGTGGAAGGAAGATGGAGCAGAACCGCGTGGCCCGGAGAAGTCACAAGTAGCAAGGGATCTCATAGCTGGGGAATAGAGTAGTGCAGTGGTAGAACTGCCGGATCTAGGCATGTGGCTTATAAACATTGTAACTGAGTTGTATGTTCTTTGCTTTTTGGGGTTGGAGATTTACTATAACACTTGACATTAAAGTTTATGTCTGAGAACCACACAGCTGAACAACAATAAATAAACAAACAAAAACCTTAAAACAAAGGAATTAAGAAAAAAATATCCCTCAGTACTTTAAGAAAGCATAAGATTTTGTATTGGGCTGCATTCGCAGTTATCAGGGGGCACATGTGGCCTATAAGCAGAGGTTAGCCACACCCACAGGCAGAGGCTATATAAAACAGGCTGTAACTCCTGTCTGGCAATGCTGCCAGAAAGCCTGGCTGTACCAAACAGGAATACTAACAAGAGCACTGGTACTTCCCTGACTCACCTGGGAGAAGAAGGATGGAGCCATCAGAACTTAAAAGTGTTATTGGCAACCATTTCTTAGCTGCTTCTAATGGGCGATCCAAACTAAATCTATGCAGAGCAGAGAGAGAGGAAAAGTTTTCCAGTCTTCTCACTTCATAGAACTGTGGTGGTGCCAGCCAAATTTCTTTTGATAGGAAACATTCAGTAGCCTCTGCTGGGGATAACCACTGTAGGAGACAAAGGAAGAAGCTTTGTAAGATTTATTCAGTCACCAGCCAGCTCTGTGGTTGCTAGATGGAGATACAAGATCTACTTGATGTAAAAAGCATTAACCTACCCAAAGGCCTTGCTAGATCTCTCTGAGACAGCATGAGAACATTCAGAGGCCCAGACACTGCCATGTACCTATTGTCCTGCTTAGTCAGGAGGCTGAAGCAGGAAAATTGCTGGAGTCTAGGAGTTGAAGTCCTGCCTGGGCAAGATAATGAGGTCCTGTCTCAGAAAGAAAGAACTGGAGGCTAGAGAGCTGCCTCAGTGGTTAAAAGCAGTTGCTACTCTTCCAGAGACCAGAGTTGGGTTCCCAGCACTCATATCGGACAGCTTACAACAATCCATAACTCAAGTTCTAAGGGATCCAATGCTCTCTTCTGGGCTCCATGGTCAGCTGCATGTGTGTTGAACAAAAATAATAACAACCAGATAATAATTATAAACAACAAAACTTAATAATAATAAAATGCCATTTAAAATATTAATTAGTAAATAAATTTTAAAAATCTTTTCAGCCACAAGAGTTAAACTCACACACAACAACTTAATAAAATCTATTTCCAGACTTCAAAATGCCTAACTATAAGTAAGTAAATACATAATAGAATGAAGTGAGCCCACCTGTCTGCTTAAAGTCAATCCCAGACCGAAAGCAGCATCCAGAAGTCTTACTGACTGGAGCAGACATGGGATCAGAACTTGGAAGGCTCACACAAGGTAATCTGGTGAGCCGAGTGCCTGAGAAGGTCTACACAGAACTGAACTCCAGAGTTCTGACTACTTACCCGTGCACAAGGACGTCTGAGGAACGGGCAACCACCTGGGAGGTTGCTGACTAAATTCTCCATGCTCACCTGGAGCCAAGATGTTTTCCAGTTTTCTCTAGCAGTGTATTCCCAACAGAGGGAAAGCCTTATTTGAATGTAAGGAGCTCTTCCACTCTAGTGACCAGAGAAGGACCACATGATAGAACTGCAACTAAATGAGCCCCAGGATGAAAGCTACTGTAGACCCACCGGCAAAACATTTAAAACACACCTCCAAAGGATAAAGTCCATCTCTAATATCTTAACTGCCTTCTGGGAAAAGTGCAACACTATTTAAAAGAATAGAACAAAACCCAGCATTCAACGACCTAGAAACAATGCTAACATGCACTTCAAAACTTCAGGGCATGTCAAGTGCAGGGAAAGGTGGTCCATAACTAAAACACACGCACATGCATAAAGTAAAATCGTCTGTTAAAAGACGAATTTAAAGACAGAGTCAACGAGAAGCCCAAGGGCAAGTTTTACTACAGTTTAAGAGAGCAAAGCTGTAGATCTCAGCAGGGGCTGGAAGGAGGGAGATGGGGTAGATAAGGAGAGCTAGCCATGCTTTTTATGAGGTCACCTGGTGGGGGGTTAGAGAATGTCTGGGCAAACACACCCAGGGTTCAGACAGTTCTTCAGAGGAAAGGCAGGATGAAAAAGGCATTTGTGAGTAACTCAAGAGAAGCAGCTATGACTGCATCCTACATCATGGAAGCTCTGTAAGTTATCTGCACCCAGAGGCTCCTGGGAGGAAGTCTAGGCTGCGGCAAACTGACAAAACTATCACACTGCCTGACTCTTTTCTATCTCCTGTTCTCAGCAGTCCCATCGTTACAAAGATGTAAAGAAAATATTAACATGACAAAAAAGGAAAAATTAGTTTTATATTTAGCTACTTTTTATTCATGTGTTTTGCCTCCTTAGACATCTGTGCACCAGAAGAGGGTGTCAGATCCTCTAGAAGTGAAGTTACAGGCAGCTATAATGCTTCCAGAAATACTATTTACAGTTGATATTTCATAAGGAAAGTGCAAACTTAAAAAACAATTGAGCTGGGTGTGGTGGGACATGCCTTTAATCATAGCACTTAGGAGACAAAGGCATCCAGAACTCTTGAGTTCAAGGTCAGCATGGTCTACTGAATCAGTTCCAGGACAGCCAGGGCTACAGAGAGAAACCCTGTCTCAAAAAACAAAACCAAATATAACAAAACAAAACACAGCCATTGAGTTTACTCAATTGGAATACTGAAAGAAAAAGGTTGAAACAAGTGAACGAGGCATTCATGTCCTGTGGTAGACCAAGCAGTTCAATATATGGGTAGCTGTAGTTACAAGAAACAAGAGACATGGCTCAACTGAGATTGGGAGAAGAACCATCCTGCAGAAGGCCTGAGTTCAGTCCCCAGCACCCATTCACCTTCCTTAACTCATGCTCCAGGCAATTAGACACTTCTGGCATCAGCGGGCACCTGCACTCACCTGCATATACTCTCACATGGGAACACAATTTAAAATAAGTCATTTTGTTTATTTTACAAAAGGAAAGTAAAGGACAGCTGAAAACATTTTGCATAAATAAAGCGAACTAGAAGCGGTGGCACCCTCAAGACCTCGGGTTCTAGACCTGAGGCCTAACTGTTACTGGTGCAAGTGACACAAAAAAGAAAGGGAGGGACGGAGGGAGACAGACAGACAGACACACACACACACACACACACACACACACACACGCGCGCGCGCGCGCGCGAGGGGGCAGAGAGAAAGGGTTTTTAAAAAGGGAGAAATGGGAAGGGAAAGAAGAGGAGGAGTGAAAGATGAGGGAGATGCGAACAGAGAAACAGGAAGAGATGAAGAAGGAAGAACAAAGTTAATGGGACTGAAATCCTATAATGTGTTCTAGAACCCCGAATTAAAACGATTTAGGGCATGAAGTGAATTTTGAAGAGTCCAGAACAGGCAGCTGGGAGCGCTGCTGTGCTCCTGCTTAGGGAACTTGGTGGGGTGAGAGTTGGGTCCTTGAGAGCCTAAGGCAAGGTCATGCCTTTAGTCTGGGATAAGACTCAGCGCATCCAGGGGGACGGATCCCGCGACCCTTACCTTGCAGCCCACCACCTCGGCCAGGTCGGGTTCCACGCGCGGGGTCTCGCGCAGACAGCACAGGAGGAAGGTAGTGTCGAAGCGGCGGTGGAATCCCCTATACGGCGTGAGCCAGCCGCCCCAGTGATGCAGCGCCCAGATGTCCGGTGTACAATCCAGGTGCGCACACATCTGGAGGAAGCAGCGCGGGTCCCTGCGCACGCGCGAGCGCCAGTCGGCCAAGTCAGCCGGAGGCGACAATGCCAGACCTGGCTTCTGAGAAGCTGGCGCAGAGTCCCGCGGCCTCAGCAGCAGCACCCCGGCCTCCTCGAAGGTCTCGCGGATGGCACAGATGCGTAGCGCTACGTCATTAGGCAGCGCCGCGGCGTCCGCGTCGCCGTGAAACAGCCCGGGAAAGGGCGTTTGCCCAGGCGGCTCCGGGCCTAGGCCGAAACGCGGCGGTGTGTGCCGAGGCGCGAACAGATGCACCCAGTCGGGCGAGCTGTCTGCCGCGTCCAGCACGCCGCCCGGGAAGACGTGCGCGCCGGGCAGGAAGCGCTGGTTTTGCGCTCGCTGGAGAAACAGCAGCCGGAAGCCGGCGGGGCTCGAGTGGGTAAAGCCCGCGGCCAATATCACGGTGGCTGCCCGCCGCCAGCTGCTCGGGCCGCTCATGGCCGGCGTCCTTCAGATCCCCCTTATGAAGTTGCCGGATCGTAGAGTGGTGTCCGGAAGCCCGATCAAATTTGAGGGCCTCAGAAAGCGGCCTGGAGGCTTCTGGAGGTTTGCTTGTGGGAGGAGCGTGATTCTTGCGCCTGAGCACCTCCTCGAGTGCCCTGCTGTTCAGTCAGGGTCATTCTCGCCCATGTCACAGCTGCTGCAATCATCAACCAGCGATTGGGAGCAGGAGTGCGGAACAGTGTGGAAAAGAGTCCATTTTTAAACTCTTCTTATTAATGAGACTAAAAATCTGCATTCTCTAATAACAGGAGAATGTGAAAGAGGTTTGCCTTAGTCCCCTCTTCTGATAAAGGGGAAAGCAGAGGTCCTTGAGAACTGTCTTGTCCTGGGTGAGCAGTAGCTCAGGGGCTGGGGTCCTGGAAAATAAAGGGCCATTAAAGCCAAGGGCCATCAAAGCCACACCAGTCCCAAAGTTCCCAGGTCCTTTGTCTCAGGAACTTGAAGAATGGGCTTCATGGACATTGGAGAGGGTGGATTTTCTAAAGGAGCTTGTCACGATAGGTTCATAGTTGGAAGCTTAAACAAGTGGAGCTCCTGGAGAGCAAAGGCAGGATTCAAGAAATGTGTTGTCACCAAGGGTCTCTTGCTAGGGTTTACTCCTGGTCAGTCCAGTTGTCTCACACATGGAAGGTTCATGCACCTTTCCTTCCTAGTATCTAGACTGGACTGCTGGCCACGCCCTCTCACACAGCTTCCAGCCAGGTTGACTAAGAAAGGTGGTGATGAGCGGGCTGCCAACATGATGACCTGACTTTGTTTGTTTGTTTTTTTGTTTTTGTTTTTTTTCTGCAATCACACAAGGTTTATTTGGGGGACTAGTGCACTGGGGTTGAGCTCGTGTCCACGAAGGGGCAGAGGAGATCAACCCTGAGCAGCTGAAGTCAGGGGTATTTAAAGGAAAAAAACCACAAGAACAGAAAGAATTTGCATTATGGGCAAGTACAGGATGTTCTAAGTTAGTCAGGCAGTTGCACAAACATTTTTGTGGTTAGCTAGTTCCTGGAACATTGTACCTCTGGCCCTGGGGCCAGGCCAAGGTCACCTGTTTCTTAGGGGAAAGAATGCAGCCAGGTGGGGATTGGCCAAGCATGCAATTTCAGTCCTATTTCTGTTTCTGGCTCCAAGTGTGCTAGGGGTCTAACTTTCCTCATAAGGGGGTCAGGTC
>CM052717.1:58567057-58610098 GCA_028551405.1 Uromys caudimaculatus | reverse complement strand
GAGAGGAAGGTGCCAAGCTGAAGGAGAAGTACGAGGAGGATGTTGCTGCCTACAGAGCTAAAGGAAAACCCGATGCAGCGAAAAAGGGGGAGGTCAGGGCTGAAAAGAGCAAGGAAAAGAAAGAAGAGGAAGATGAGGAGGAGGAGGAGGAGGAGGAGGAGGAGGAGGAATAAGTTGGTCCTAGCGCAGTTTTATTTCTTGTCTATAAAGCATTTAACCCCCCTGTACACAACTCCTTTTAAAAAAATTGAAATGTAAGGTTGTGTAAGATTTGTTTTTAACTGTACAGTGTCTTTTTTTGTATAGTTAACACACTACCGAATGTGTCTTTAGATAGCCCTGTCCTGGCAGTATTTTCAACAGCCACTAACTTTGCCTGGCACAGTCTGGGGGTTGTAAATTGGCATGGAAATTTAAGGCAGGTTCTTGTTAGTGCACAGCACAAATATATGGAGACAATAGTTTGTTTGTTTTTCTTTTGGTTTTATTTTGGGGCTTTTGTTCATCTTCAGTTGTCTCTGATACAGCTTATACTAAGATAATTGTTGTTCTGTTAACTGAATACCACTCTGTAATTACAAAAAAAAAGTGACTGTTTTGTTGATATTTTGAATGCTTCTAAGTAAATACAATTTTTTTTATTAGTTAAAAAAAAAAGTAGTAACCTATCTTATGCCCGCTAAACACAGATGCGTTACTATCTGGGTCTGGGGGCATTCAGATAGTTCATTTCAGTTCTAATGTGCCTTACAATTCTTTTGACAAAAAGACAAATGAAAGTAATTGTAGACATTTTAAATGCTCCTATAAAATGCCAATTGCCTGCTGTTTGACATTTTAATCTAATGATTATGTGACAGCATAACCATCCAATTTTGTCTGTGTGTGCATGAAAACTTCTTGAATTTTATTGTTGATGAAAATAATTTGCATTGTATTTTGGCTCCAAAAAATATAAATCTTAAGAGTCTCGTTTCCTTCTTCCTTCCCTCTTCCTTCCTCCTTTCCCTTCTCCTCTTCCTCTCCCTCTTTGCCCTTCCTTTGTTCTGTTCTTACAGTGTATTGAATCTTCTGTGTACTGGCCAACAAAAAGAGGCATAACCATATATGCTGATCCAGATATTCCGGCAGCAAGGTATGATTTGAAAATTAACATTTAGCAGAATAGAACCTTAGGGCAGTATGTTATAATCTTGCATAGTCATCCCTTCATATTATGATGTGGGGTTAGGGAGGCTTAGCTCTAGGACTACTGAAAATATCAAACTCTGTATACTCAAACCCAGATTAAAAAGTGTGATGGAATTTTCATAAAATATGCATACATTCTCATGTATATTTTAAGTCATCTCTAACTTCTAATACCTAATGCAATGTAAATACTATATAAGTAGTTATTAATGCTATATTGTTTAGGGAATAATGTTAAGGGAAGAAATCTCCATGTTTAATATAGGCAATTTGTTTTTGCCAAATATTTCTAGTCTGGTTGGTTGAGTGCATGTGGAGACCACAAATACAGAAGGTCATATGGTCAGTAAGTATGTAAAAGGTTAATGATAGACTATTATCCTTGCCCTCCCACCCCCGCCACCCAAAACAACAAGGTGCTCTGGAAAATTTGGGCTCAAAACACACTACTTTAAAGGAAAAAAAATCTTCTATAACAGCTGGTTAGCTGACAGCACAGTGGACTGAAAACTGGTACAGCTATATCATAAGGCTCATCCTATGAACAGCACAGAGTGGCTGTGAGGTACAAGGTGAGTAAGTGCTAGCCACAGCAGCACAGCTTAGCAGCTTACAAGGTTGGAGAAAGCCAAGAGTAGTTCTAGTCTTCTCCAAAGTCTCTGAATATACCCCTGTCCTCATTAAGATGCACATGGTAACATCAATGAAATCACAGCTGTCTCAAGTTCTCTGTGGGGCTGCAGTGCCAGCTCTTTCCAGGACTGTGGTGAGTGGCTGCATAGCTGGTGTACATGTGCTCAGCCTGGGACTGTCCTTAGTCTCCAACACCAGTAGAGAATTTACACATTCACTCAGCATTCCAGGTAATCCTCCATGTCCGTTAGGCTAGACTGGGAGTTCTGGGAAAAATTCCTGAGTGTTTGGGCCACGTAGGGAACAAATTAACAACAGGAATAAGATGGTGGAGATTCCCCCTGTACACTGATCAGAGGCTCACCATTTCCTCTGAGTTCAGTGATGGATTTTCTTCTGTAATTTAGGACACATTGCTGATAGCTGCAGGGTTGGAATTCCTAAGTTTGAATATGGTCTTGGGCCAGGACCAGAAGAAAACATTCAGAAAGAAAAACAAGTAGAATTCCTTATACTTAGACTGAAGGGCCCTGCCTCTCGTTTCTTTAACATGCCAGGGGAGTCTTGATCAGAAGTTTTGATATCTACATTTGCTGTGCAGGTCAGCATCTAGGCTTCCCTCAGCCTGAGAGAGGGAGGGAAAAGACCAGGAAATCTCCAGATTCTGTTTGTTTCCAGGTTGATACTTACCCTCGTTGCTTTGGTACTCAGTCAGTTTCTAATTGTAGAACTAAACCAGTTTCAGTAGCAGAGAGGCTGTAGCCAGCACAGGCATGGTTTCATAGTTAGTGCTTAGCCCCAGTTCTCACAGAAATGTGTCTAGGTAGATTAAGTGCTTCCTTACTGCTACTTTTTAAAAATTTCCCCAGAAAGTAGTTATCTTTGTGGGTTAAACAATTTGGATAAAAGTTTGCAGCCCAGTCCCAGCCTTGTTTTGAAGCAGTGAGTGGGAATTGTTTTTCTGTCAAATATTCCTCCAAGGATATGGAGTAGGGAGACTGCAAAAAATACAAACAGGGAGATACTCTGTTGGTCCAAGACTAATTGCCTTCAACAGGATAAAAACAAAGTAAAAGAGTGCCATGTCAGATTTAAATGAAACATTTAAACTCTCGGTAGCAAGAGATGCTAGCCCAGAGACATTGCAGCTGGGGTAGGTATTGCCACTCTGAGGCTCCCAGAGGGCCTTGGGATGCTAGCTGAGAGCTGTCCCTTGGCAGAGGAAGTCTTAAGGTCAGGGTTAGCAGGAGGACCAGTCTTCTGTCTCTGTCCAGTCTCTGGAATAGCAGGTCTTAAAGCCAGGAATCTCTGAAGCCTCATATCTGAAAGTTGGCTGAAATCTAAAGCAGTGGGTCTTGGAAACTGAAAGCAGCTTCAGGGAAGACCTTCCTTCCACAGCCCTGCAGAGTGCAGCGAGTGTTAGAGGCTGTGGCAGGAATGAGTCCCTATGGCTGGTAGCTGGCTAAGTGAGCTCAGGGTTGCAGCCTCACTCAGTGTGTCCCTGACCAGTCTTGAAAACAGACTGATGAGCAAGCTAGCTTCGAATTGGACTCTGAAGTCTTCTGGCTTCTAACCTATAAGGCAACAGGGGCCTCTGGGGCTAGGCCCTGGAGTCTTCTCTTCCTTTGTAAGTTCCTAAGAAGCTCTGGCTTTGAAGCCCCAGCACACTGAATTTATATAACTACCATCTGGCCTCTGATTGGTTGGATGTGGAAAGATGAAAAATAGGACCACCAGGAAAGAGATGTAGGCCTGGTGGAGGGAGAAGACAGGTTCCTAGGGCTCTGCCTTTGCAGGGATAAGGAACTCATAAGGAAACTGCTGGCCATTTCCGGGTACTACAACAGTCTTTGGAGGCTGGCTGCTGCTTTCTGGTTTCTTCCTTCCACCAGGGATTTCACTCTGCTTGGGTTTGGTTTGGTTTGGTTTGTTGTTGTTTTGTAGTTTGTTGTTGTTGTTTTGGCTTGGTTTTTTTGGTTTTTTGTTGTTGTTTGGTTTCTGTTTTTATTTCTTTAGCAGCTACTCCTGCTATGCTAAAGACTTGAGGCTGCCAGCTATCAGAAAGCTTCATGGGGTGGATGGGCAAGGCATACAGACAAAGACAGGACCCTGACCCCCAACAATTTCTCTGTGCCTTGCAACTGAGGCATGTGGTTTGCTCAGCAGCAGGGTCTTGTCTTCTAGGTTCTCATGGGCAGTAGCAGTGGTGATCGCCTGTATTAACTTGTGAATAAATATTTTCATGTGTTTTGGTTTCCAGTGGGTTTAGCCAGAAGCCAAATGAGAAGCCATTACGGTTGACTGAAAAGAAAGACTGTGATGAGAAGAACGGCTGTGTGAAGTAAGGCTGTGTTTGTTTATTTGGGCTGAATTAGTTCATTTGGTTGGTTTCCTTTTTCCCTGACCTGAATTGTTTATTGAAATAATTATATAAAATGATAGGCAAGAATCTACCTCTATTGCTGTTGGCTTCAAACCTCCATTCCCATAAAACAGTAAATATTCAGGAAGTCCCCTGTAGGTTTTTTTAAGCTGTGTCAGGGTAGTCAGGTTAAATCTTGGTTCTGGTGTAAGGGGCCATTCTGATCCTGATTCTTTGAGTGAGGTAGACAGTGTTATAATGGTGTTAAATAAAGGTCATCCCTTATGACTGTTGATTTTGGTAGATGATGCTTGCTTTCCTTCCCAGTTTTCTGATGTTGAATGGTTCCACAACATCCTCTCTAACAGCAGAGTAATTTATTTTATGCTTGTTTAATTCACAAAACTGCTTCATACCCATGCTTCTGAGTTTGTTTGTTTTTTTAATACTAGACACTACAGCTTAAACATTCCCATCTGGGTAACTGTTTGCTCTGTAGTTACCAGATCAACAGCTTACAAACAATAGTTTGTGTCCATGCAGTCTCACTGTTCTTCATCACTGTGAGGTTGCTTAGCCAGCTTCCAGAACCACCCCATACCCTGTTTGGCCTCTGACTAGTACAAGCCTCTCAGTGTACAGGAGTCAAGTATGTTGAAGGCTGGTGTGGAGCTCACTGTGGGGCTCACCGTGGGGCTGGTGGTTAATACTTCTAATGCTGGCACCCCCTCCCAGAGAAGCTCTCCTGTTTAGTGCTTGACATCTTTGCTATTATAAGTGACTATTTTCCTTGGAACAAAGAATTTTTTAAATTAAAATTTAGTTTGAAATTATAATTGAATGAACTCTGACAAACTATTATTTTCATGCCTCATAAAGCCTTGTCTTACCTACTGTCTTGCTAAGTGCTCTTTGCTTAGTGCCAACTGAAGGAGCAAGATACAGCAGTTCTTTGTCATGTGCCGTACATTCCAGGGAGCTGAGGAAGCCAGTGTCCTAGTTGGAATTTCTGCTGTGTGGCCAAAAGCAAGCTGGTTGGGAAGGAATCAGCTTGGTTTGTTTGGGCTCCTGTACTTCCACATTCTAGTCCATCATTGAAAGAAGCCAGGGCAGGAACTCAAGCAGGGCTGCTCCCTGGATGCAGAGCTGATGCAGAAACTGTGGCGGGTTACTGCTTAGTGGCTTGCTCACCATGGATTGCTCAGCCTGCTTTCTTATAGAACACAGGACCACCATCCCAGGGGATGGGATAGGTTCTCCCCCATCAATCACTAATTAAGAAAATATCCTACAGCCAGATCTTTTGGAGGCATTTTCTCAATTGAGATTCCGTTCTTTTACGTAAATCTAGCTTGTGTCAAGTTGACATATAAAGCTATCCAGCGCAGGCAATAAGGCACTGAGTGCCAGTGACATCAGTGATACCTTGCCATGCTACTCTAAGGCTATTAAACCAGATCCCTAGAACCCTGGGCTTTACCTATAGCAATCACCCTGTAGCCTCTGCCAAGAAAGGAAACTACCAGAAGGCTTTCAAAGATTATTACAAAACCATTGACCTAAGACCCAACTGAAACAGAGCTGTTCATGAAAAACAATAGCTCTTGAGTCCCTAAGCCCTGTGAGGATGACTTGAAGCACAGAGCATAGCAGGTAAGATGGCTCAGTGGGTAAAGGTGCTTGCCACCATGAGTTCAATCCCCAGCTCCCATATGGAAGGAAAGACTGACTGCCTCAAGTAAGTTCTCTGATTTCCATACCTGCATAGATGTACATACACAAAAACAGTACATGTGGGGGTTTTGGTTGGTTGGTTGGTTTTCTGTTTTTGAGACAGAATAGCTATATGTAGCTCTGGCTATCCTGGAACTCACTCTGTATACCAGGCTGGCCTGGAATTCACAGAGATCTCCCTGCCCCTTTGTCCTGAGTGCTGAGATTAAAGGCATGCACCACCACTACCCTGCTACATGTATATTTTTAAAGGCTTTAGGACTGGTAAGATGTTTCAGCAAACAAAGTTTCTTGCTGCCAAGCCTGAGTTGGATCCCAGGGCCCTCATGGCAGAAGGAGAAAACCAACTTCCACCAGTTGTCTTCTAAACTATACCTGTATACTTGTGTGGACATACATGCACATAAATAAATGTTTTTAAAACGTATAAAATGTTTTTTAACACGCAAAATGTGTTGAGGAAATGGCTGAGCAATAAAGCAATTACCATGCAAGCAAGAGTGCAGAAACTTGGATTCTTTAATTCCAGCCTCAAAAGGTGGAAATGGAATTCCTGGTGCAAGCTGGCTTTGTGACTGCCTGTATTGGTGAGCTGCAGCTTTGGCTGAGAGGTCATGCCTCAAAGATGACTCCTGTTCCCTACCGCAGCCTCCTCACAAATTCACACACACACACACACACACACACACACACACACACACACCACACACATAAACATAAAGAAAAGAACAGATAACTCTCAATTTACAAGGGCTTACAGAACACAAAGGGAGAGATGATTGACAGAGACATTGGAGAGATAAAGGACATTTACATAATGTCTAACCCATACCAAAGTTAGTAAGTGACTTCAGCATAACGACACTGCTCAGGGATCCTGTCTACTAATAGAGCAACTACAAAGCAAGCCATCCAGTCTTGGCATGCAACTGTGAGGTCACCCGATCATGGCCATTCTCCATGTGCTTCCAAGGGTTCGTCTGAGCAGTACAATTGAAGAGGGAGAAACCACAGTACCTCCTCCCAACCCTATTTCCTCTGAAAAAAGACTAAGTAAAAGATCTTCCATAGAATATGAAGAAGTACCGAAGGAAAAAGGAGTTAGGGAATGATACAACCAAGAAGAAAGATTTGAAATGGCCCTGAAGCATTATGATTGAGCCAAGAAACTAGACCCCACCATAATGAATTTTATTACCAATCAAGCAGCTGTGTAATTTGAAAAAGGTGGCCACAGTCAACAAGAGGAATTTTATGAGAAGTCATCCAAATGGAACAAATGAACCAAGAAGACTTACCAACAGATTGCCAGAGCTTATGCCCAAACTGAGAGTTGCATTTCAAAGAAGAAAAGTACAGGGTGCCATCCAGTTCTCAGCAAATCTTTGGCAAAGCTTTGAACCACGTGTGCTTAAGAAACTACCAGCAGGCAGTGAAAATCCTGAGTGAGAGACAACTGCCTCCATCAACCAGACTCACCTTTGAAAAGAAGAACTAGGGCAACAGATGGTTCCAGAAGAGACTACTAGGACATGAAGTCCTATACAGAAGCAGTGGTGGCGGACGCCTTTAATCCCAGCACTTGGGAAGCAGAGGCAGGTGGATTTCTGAGTTCGAGGCCAGCCTGGTCTACAGAGTGAATTCCAGGATAGCCAGGGCTACACAGAGAAACCCTGTCTCAAACAAACAAACAAACAAACAAACAAACAAACAAACAAACCCCAAGCAACCCAAGAGTTGCCAAACAATTCAGCTGAGCTGCTTGCAGCATCAGGCTCTTGGAGCTTGAGATGATGTATAGGGTCTTCAAAGAATATATGCACAGGAGCCAACCTTCATCAAGGGGTGCAGCAAGTCAGCAAGCAGCACTTTCATAGCTTCTGCTTTAGTTCATGCCTCCAGGTTCCTGCCTTGCTTGCCCTCAAAGGACTGTGACCTGAGATGTGTAAACCAAATAAGCCCTTTCCTCTCCAAGTTGCTTTTGGTTAGTATTTTATCACAGTGGAAGAAACCCAAGTTACCATCCCGCATAACCAGAAAAGGAGTACGTGAGACAGCAGCATTGTCTGAAGGCTTATAGAGCCATGTGCACCGTTGCTGGTGAGAGTAATGAAGAGAAGACAAAAGATGCCCATTCCTCCAAGATTTCTGCCTTTGAGGGACCCAGCGAGCCGTCTCTGCTGGAGCCCATGGCTTCATTTCCTGTTTATCATGCTAATGGCCCTATTCAGCCAGCTGTGTTTCTTTTCTTAGACCCATGCCCTTCACGTAACTCCATCACCCAATAGTAGGCCATCACACCCATTCTAGACTGTATGCCACCCATTCTTTTGGAATGGGTGATGGAAGTGTGTAGGATCCATAGGCAGAGCAGAGGTCCACCCGGCAGTGTGTATGTCACTCGGTATTCCTGGGAAGCATGGACCAGTAACCACTTACCTCAGCCAGGAAACCGGCAACAGACGCAAGTGCAGACACTAACAAAATACAGCTTTACAACCTGGGGAAGCGAATGGGGTCTCTCATCTGAGCAATAATGACTCAAGACAATCAAATCACAAAAAGCCTCTTGCCAACGTCATCAGCCAACCTTGGATATATGTGAGATGAAATTCCACACAGTTTTTTTGGTAGTGGCTCCCTCTAGCATTATTTTGAAAGAATATTTGACACTGAGACCAGATCACTGGGAACTACTTTGATAATAGGTTAAAATATCTGGTGTGGGAAGAGACAGGTGAGAGATCACATACCTGCACTGGTGTGACTCTGCTTTTGTTCCAGCTGGCCTCTAGCCAACAGGATAGTATTAGCCACATTTAGGGTTTGTCTACCCTCAGTTGCAGATCAATGCGCTGATTGCATCATAATGCCTTCCTGGGCACACCAGGGTTGTGCTTTATTAATGTCCTAGGATTTTCTCAAACCAATCAAGTTGGAAGTTAGATGAACCATCATAGTATCATGTCCTTTTTCATACATGTGACTTCTTTTAGTTTTCTTAATGGTGCTAATCGTTTTGGGATGTATCGTTGCTGCTCTTGATGCTGCATTTGGAGTGTGCTGTTGCGGCTCTTGATACCGCATTTCTGTTCTTTTTGATTTAATAAGGGCAGAGGCTTTACTTGGTACAGTGTTCTAGGGCCTAGTGAGCCAACCAGGGTTCCTTAGTGTGTGGACTCCACTCTGCTGCAGTATGACTGAGTCTGAGCAGCGTTCCGTTGCATTTACTCATCAACTGAGAGAGAGCAAGGTCTTGTAGCTTTTGTATTTAAAAAAAAATCTGAGTTGTAGGACTGTGAAAGGCAGCCTGGTCTCTGGTTGAGCTAAGGTCTAAAACCCTGGAGACCCAGTAGGGGGTCACCAGCAGGCAATAACCATACAAGGGACGGTAGGCGGTAGGCGTTTTGCCAGACTCCTGACTTGAGGCTGCAGCTTTCCATAGGTCTGTGACCATCAGTCACATAAGGGCAACAAACACTCCAAGCCCCTCCACAGGTAGAGGTGTGGTCACATAGCCTCAAGACATCTCCATTTTAATGAGGTACCTAGAGGCTTAGTCAATAAACTCCCCTTCCCAGTCATTCCTCCCTTCAAAAGGTATTTTAACCTCAGGCCTGCCCTGAGGTTGTGGGGTAAGATTTTACTCTCCACCATGACAATAAATGCCCTAAAACCATGGACTGTCTCTTTTCATTGGGATCTGCTGTGGGGAACAATGGAACAGGCCTTTGCCTAAAGAGCCATGTCCAATCTCCCACAGAAGGCCTTATCAGTGCTCCCAGCTACGGTCTCCACCAAACCAAGCCAGCTAGCCGCCAACAAGCCAAAGACTCGGTCCCCAGCGGGACTCAGCTGGGCTCCTCCCGGCCTTCCCCCCCCCCCTTGGACCAGGCTAGACCCAGCCTTTGGGCCCTCACTCTGTTCTTAGCTCTTCCGCAGCATCCAGCAGCACCTGGAATGCCCAAGAGCCTGAGAACCAGACAGCGCCAGCTCTGTGAAGTCCTTGGGACCAAAGACTGCGCTCCCCCACCCCCAGGCAGTGTCCCTCGGCTTTTCACAACCCACACCTGTCCAGTGGTGCCTTGGGGTGAGCACAGTCAAACTTCCTGCATCTTGCCTCCCCCAGAGGCCCAAACCCTGGGGCGGACATGGACTCACACCACTCTAACCCAACACTGAGTCAGACAGTACTGGTGCAGTCCTTTAATCCCAGCACTCAGGAGGCAGAGGCAGGTGGATCTCTGTGAGTTTGAGGCTAGCCTGGTCTGCTTTTCAAGTTCCAGGCCAGCCAGGGCTACATAGAGAAACCCTGTCCTCAAAACAAAACAAACATCAAACAAACAAAAGCAACAACCACAACAAAAAAAGTCTGTAGACATGAATGGGGTTTCAGGAAAGAATGTGGTTCATCGTGTGGCCACCACACTTGTTTTCAAGTTACCACCTCAGAAAATGGTGTGGCTTCTCTGCTGCTCTCACCAATCCTTACCCATATTGTGGAGTGAGTAGGTCTGGGTATAAAGAAAGGCACTTTCAAATTACTTCTTTTTTGCATTAGCAGAGGACAAGTCCTCATCTGGTATTTTCTCACTATAAAATAAAGCTGATAATTGGACTAGTGGTTTTGACTTTAGCTGGGCCCCCTTTTAAACACTGTGCAAGGCATTGGTGATAGGGTAGCAGCCCAGGTGCCAGCCCAGGTTTCAAGTGGGATGCAGGACCTCTGTGGTCCTCGAATAGTAGTAAAACCAGCAAGACAGAGCACAGTGTTTTCCCACTGTGTCTCCCTCCACAGGGGAAGAGTTAAATAGGATTTCAGTGGGGAAATGTTAACTACTTCCTTCTTCAAGTTGTCCTTTAAACTGCTTTACAGATTACTGCAGTTTCTAAATCCTGATCCTTTGAGAACTGATGAGATCTCTGACCTGCACCAGGTATTACAAACTCTAAAAATAGAAGATCAAACAAGAGAAACTGGTAGTGTTATTAAGCCTCCTTTCTCCTTTCAGACCCCCTTAGATGGGTTTTCCCCAAGACATGGCTTTTGCAAAATCTAGAGAGCCACTGCCGTAGTGCTTGTGTTTTCTTAGGGGAACAAATGATCTTTAATTTGGGTGGTTGTATGTGTTTTCCAGGAAGCATGTATTTCTAGGTGTTTACATGATGATCTGCAAGACCTACAAGAAAACACAGTTTTCTTCTTGGTAAAGCCCTTAATACTCTGCTGCCTAATGGAGGAAAACTTGGCTGCTGTTGTCTAATGTCTGTGTTGGTTAGTTGCAGAAGGTGAAGCTGGGCACACTGCAGCCTGGTGTAGTGCTCCGGAACAGGATCGAGCCCTGCCTCACCCTGGATAAATCACCTCTGTCGGGAGACCTGAAGAAGGTGACCATGTTCTTAAAGCCAGACTCCTGAGGAAAGAAATGCCAGCTTTTTCCAACACACAGGGTTACTTTGTTTAGCTTTGTCTGTTCCAAGAGTGATGGGGATGGAATCCAGGGCTTCGTGCATCCTGGGCATGCATTTCTCACTGAACCATACCCCAGTCCCATAGGAGAACTTTAAATAAACACTTCTAAGGCTACATTGCATAATTCTTGCTTCTGAAATTCTCTTGAAATCTTTGTGATTTATTTCTCATGTATTCAAAGTCCAGATTAACTTCCAAGAAGGTTAATTCTTTTATAGAGCAGCCTATTATGCAACTGTAGGTCCTGTTCTGATGTAAGTTTTCTTTTTTTCATTTTTCTTTTTCTTTTCTTTTCTTTTCTTTTCTTTTCTTTTCTTTTCTTTTCTTTTCTTTCTTTCTTTCTTTCTTTCTTTCTTTCTTTCTTTCTTTCTTTTTTTTTTTTTTTTTTTTTAGACAAAGTTTCTATGTGTATCCCTGACTGTTCTGAAACTCGCTCTGTAGACCAGGCTGGCCTTGAACTCAGAACTGCCTGCCTCTGCGTCCTGAGTGCTGGGACTAAAGGTGTGTACCACCACCACCCAGCTTTTCTGAAGTAAATTTTCAGATGGGCATTCAGAGGGAGGTTAGAACATATTTCTAGGACAGTTGTGATAGTCGTTTGTTTGCCCATGTTTTTCAAAATTCCATTATAACCTAGATATTTCTTTGGTAAATCATTATACATACTTATGTTTCCTTTCTGATTTTAAAGAAAAGGCTAGGATTTGTTTTTGAATAATAGAAAGCCAAACCACAAGTATGAACAGAATGAGAGGAGGTTGTGAGGTCTGACTTAAGTTGGAAAGAGATTTTACAGAGTGGAAGAACGTAGTATTCAGGTGCAGAATGGCTGACTTAATAGGGCAGGCTAGGGTCGGGGACAAGTAAATAGCCACAGCCTTCGTGTTGATTGGTTTTTGTTGTTTTGGGTTTGTTTCTCGAGACAGGGTTTTTCTGTGTATCCATAGCTGTCCTAGAACTCACTCTGTAGACCAGGCCGTCCTTGAACTCATGGAGATCCTCCAGCCTCTGCTTCCAAAATGCTGGTATTGAAACCTGTTGTTATTGTTTTAAGTCTGTTTCTTGATTGTGCCCTACCCGTTTGTATTATTATAAGTGTGGGATAACTAGAGTCATTTTCTGGAGAGCATTTCATGATACAGTTTAAAACTGTTCCAGTCAAAATGCCTGCCTGCCACCCTGTCTTCCTGCAGTGTTAGGATCTGTGATGACAAAATTTACCTCACCATCTGAGCTACTTGTCGGGACAGTGTCTCTCTTCAGTGAACAAACTGCTGACTGTAAACATTCTGATGATAACTCTTCACCTAAAAAAGGAGAAACCAAACCAAACTGTGTGCAGGGAGTAGAGACTGCTAGAAAGTAGGCATCAGGGGTGCAGTGCTATGGGCCCGCACTCCCAGCACTTGGGAGGCTGAGTCACAATGATTCCTTGTGCTCAGGACTTTGGAGTCAGCATGAGCAACATAATGAGACTTGATTTCTAACAAAGAAACTATTCCCAGAGATACAAGAAGATATTGCATCCATTTAACAGTAACAAGCTTTTTGTTTGTGTTTCTTCTTTTGGGGTGCAGGGACTTCCTTTCAGCTGGACCAGGATCTTGCCATAATTGACCATAGTGACAAACACAAAAGGGAGAGGAGGAAACCCTTGCTTGCTGGATGTGTCCGTAGCCCTTCTAGTGAATGGGAAACTGTTACTCATCTACTGATGTTCTCCAGGCCTCAAGGAAGCAAGCAGCTGTGCTGTGACCACATCTATCCAACTCTACAAGAAGGCTGATGTTGAAGGCATCAAGGGAAGGGGTACTGTTCAAAAAGGAATGCCCCACGAATATTACCACAGCAAACCACTCAGCATGCTGTTGGCAGAGTTGTAAACAAGCATGGTTCATGTCAAGAGAATTAGTATGTGTTTTGATTGAACATACATTCTAGAGAGCTGATTGGTTCCTGAAACATGTACAGGAAAATGAGGGGGAAAGGAAGCCAAAGATGAGCGTATCCGGGTTCAACTGGGGCTCCTGCCTGGTCCAGCCAGAGAAGTTCTTTGTGAGAGCTAACAAAAGAGCTGAGCTGCTGGATCTGTTCCCTGTGGATTCATGGCTTAATGTACAAGAAGAAAAGGACTGGACCTAGACTTTAAACAGGGTACTAATATAGTTTATACTTGTAATCTCAGTACTCGGGAGATTAGAGGTACAAACAACAATTCACAGACAGCTAGCGTTACATGAAACCGTCTCAACATGCACACAAAGTTGGACAGGAACATTCAGAAACCAAAGAGTAAGAAGTAACAAGCATCTTCATAAGCAGTAGGGGTGAAGTATGACATGCAAGTGAACGGAAAGAACAAAGACAAGTAGAGTCTCAGGGTTAACTCAGGGTCTGAAAAACCAGATTGCTAGAAAAAACAGGAACAGGGCGAGAGGTTCTCTGAGAAGGAACAGTGACATACTGTGGATCTGAGTGACATGAATTCCCATGTTGACAGTCCCTAACCAGCACAAATGAACAGACTTCAGATAAGCACATGGCTTTGACCCATCTGAACTCAGATACAGAGGTCATGAAGTTGCTATTGAAGAAGTGATCCCACCAGAGGTCAGGTTTCAGAATCACCTCAGACTTGTACCCAGCTGCTCTGGGGACCTTGGACTTGAGCATTAGTCATTTCAGCCCTACAAGCAGGTCTACACTTGGGTTCTTAGTAAGCTATATGGGTAGAAATAAATTTTCAGGTTTGTAAAATCTCAAGAAAATGTACTTCCTCTACTTCATGTCCAGAAACTACTGAAGTTTCTTCTCCACAAGAGTGTCAGGAATGAAGATCACGTGAGCTGCAGGCAAAGGAGCAAGCTGCCACATGGCCCTTCAGCTCAGCTGGAAGCTCGAGGCTTTGGGAAGGAGGGTAGCACAGAGAATTCAATACCTTTTGGGAAATTGTACTTGTGGACACAGACTTCTGAAATATTCTGGTTTTAGTGATAGGTGAAGAGAATACTATGCCAATAAAAGCATGTGTTTTAAAAAGGTTAAGGTAGGTAAGGTGGCATGTGTGTGTAATCCCAGCACCTGGGGAACTGGCAAGAGGCTCAAGAGTTTGGGGCTGGAGAGTTGGCTCCACAGTTGAGAGCACTTGTTGCTCTTGCAGAAGACCCAGTTTGATTCTCAGTACCTACACAGTGGCTCAGAATTGTCTGTTCAATTCCAGTGGATTTTGTGGCCCTCTTCTGACATGAACATGGTGCATAAACAACACATGCAGCCAGAACACCCATTCATGTGAAGAAAAAAAGAATTTAGGACTAGTCTGGCAAGATTCTGTCTCAAAAATCAAATGAGGCAGTGTGCTTTAGTCATCTGGTTGGGACTGGCTACTCAGTAGACCCTTTAATGGGTCAGAGAACCAACAGTCTGAAAATAGGGATTGGCTACTTGGGAAGCATCCATGAAGAACTAACTCATAGTAGGTCTTGGGAGAGCACCAGAGTAAGCCGTGTGTGGGGGTGTCCTGGTGGTGATGTGAGGTGCATGGAACTCTGAGACGGAAGGTTTCCTCTGTCATTTAAGTCTTTCTCTTCCCCACCATCTTCTCTGTAGGCTCTTCAAAGAAACAAGTTCCCGGGACCCAGCCACACTGCATCTTACTCTTGGCCTCCTATTGCGCGTGGCTGTGATGTGGTTGTCATTTCTCACTGTGGAAATGACCCCTTGTTGTACCTGCCACCGCTGCTTACGATTTTGCAGATGGGGGGCTGCTACAAGTCATTACCAAGTAGAAATGGAGTAAGTTGGCGATCATTTTGAAATGGATTAAATGTTTGTTTTCAAATGAAACATCTATATTTCTATGTTTGTTTGGTTAAGAAAAGATATTACTCGAAATTTCCCAAACCACTAGACTAGAAGCTGAACTATCGGCCTGGCTTGGTGGCACAAGCCTATTTTCCCAGAATTTGGAACACTGAGGCAATAGGATTTGAGGCCAGCCTGGGCTGCATAGCGGATTTGAGGTTAGCCTTGTATACTCATTAAGACTGTGTTTGAACAAGGCAAACCTGGACTATTAGAAAGCAGCCTTTGCTTTCTCAGTGTTGTTCATGTCACTGAGTCCCCAGGTGACTCTTCTTGTAGTCCATTCATGGGCCCCAGCGGGGCTCAAGAGTCATGGCTTGTAGAGTTGAATATGAGTCTATAAAATGATCTTAGAATAATTCATATAATTATCACCCCAGCTGGATGAGATGGTCAGGCCATGTCTTGTTACCGTGTCACATGAGAACATTGGTGCATGGGAAGCTGTTGGCTTAACTGACCAGTGGTGAGTATGTGATTAGACGTTGTAATTCTCTGGGCTATGATTAATAGCACACACCATGATGTTTCCCCTGGATAAGAAAGGAGGGAAATGGGACATCAGGACAAACTGGTGGTGGGTAGTACCTCGCTGGGTTTTGGCTGTCTTAGAGAACAGTTGTTATAAAACCACCATCCCAGAACATGGTACAAAAGATGCAGTACAGAAGGTTCCACCATGCACCGTGAAGCACTTGTGGCAGGGATGCATGCTCAAAGTTGAAAAGCACACTGAGTTTTGTGGTTTTGTTGTTTGTCTCTCCTAACCCTACCATGCAGTGTGGTAATTATGTTTGGGGTTCACACTAGCTGTGTATTGACTTCAACCGAGGGATGTACACCCCTGAATTAGGTTACCAAGTAGCTGAGCCCAGCTGATGGTGGAAGTGCAATTTTGTGCTGAGCACAGCCCCTTTTAGGGCTGAAAGTGACACTAGCCCTTACTCCCGCGTCTCCTCTGTTTTCTCCTTGCCTCCATGGGCAGCCTGCTTTCAGGCCCGTGGAGAAGTTGGCACATGGCCGGACCTTCCTAGAGGAGGGAGAAGACTAGGCTCATCTCACTATGAAACATATGTCCATAAATGTTGGCAGGCAGGCGTCCTGGGGAGTCCGGGCTGATGGAGAGTGAGCACAGAAGGCAGGCTCCTTGGGAAGAGGCAATGGCTCTTTCAAGCCATTCATTCCTCCTAGTGCTTAGGGGCAGGCAATGGAGCCAGACTTCTGGGTTCTTAGTTTCTTGCTGATGTATTAGCTGTGCAGCCTTGAGGAGCGACTTTACCTCTGTTCCTCAGACTCTTACCCTGTGGAATGAAGAATAATTGGTCCTACCCTGTAAGAGTGTGTTAAGGTTTAAAAGACTTAGGGAGTGCTTTAGCTCAGCTTAAGTTCAGTGTTTCTAAACTCACTCTGGTCAAATATCTTTGCTCATCTGCATGACAATGATAGCTAAAGACTTATTCTGTGCCCGGAGATGGTCTGGATGTTTCACATATACTATGTTTGATTCCTAACAACTGTCCAAAATCATTTGAATCTGTTTGTCTTTGCAGCCTCTTGCAGTCATCGTGTGCCCTGGGTGGAAAAAGGCTCAGTTTATTTTTGAGTTATTGGGAGAATATAGCATGTCCTCCAGGCCTCTTCATCCTGTGTTATTAACAATTGGACTTCACAAAGATGAAGCCAAAAATATGAAGCTTCCAAGGGGGTGTAAGCATCCTTTCCAAGCTGTTTGGTTTTCTTTGCAGAAGTCAGTAAGCTTGCCTAAGTAGCTGGGACCTCAGTTGCTAGCCATTGGCCCTGACTTGACTTCCTAGTTACCAATGGGTATCAGTGGTGAAGGTTCGGTCTTGACTCACATTCTGAGAAAATGGCATGATTTCATTCAGTTGTCATATGCTACCGAACATTCGCTGCCAGATGCTGAGCACAGGGCTGAGGAAGTCTGCATTTTAGGCAAGCAGAGCCATGGCAGCTGGGGGTGTGGTCAGATCCTGCAGGCTCAGACAGGGTGGACAGGGGCTTGCTTGCCTTGCTCACCCAGTAGAAAATGGCTGCTGAGAAGGAAGTGGAATCATGGTGAAGGACGTATTGGAGAAACCTGTAGAAAACCTAAAAGATGTTCATTGTGTTTTCTAAACGTAGGTGATGTGATTGTCACAACGCCACACAGCCTTTTGAGACTTCTCACATACCGAAGCTTGTTGTTCCTTAGACTCTGCCACCTGGTTCTGGATGAAGTGCACGTGCTGTTCTTTGAAGCTAATGAGCAGGTGAGTGTGGACACGCCGGGTGCCTGCTCTGTCCATTGTAATAGCGCCAGTGTTTCTACACTGGCAGCTCCTCACTGATTTACAATGTAAACTTTGTACTTAACAATATTAATAATTATTAATAATAGTGCTCTGCTATTCTGTAGCATGCTTGTTGTTGTTTATAACAACTTATTTTAAACCCATGCCTTGTGCATGCTAGGGAAATGCTCTCCTGCTGAGCCATATCCTCTGAGTTTTTTGAAGCATTTGTTAGAAGCTGACAAGCTAACCAAGAGCAATATTTTTGGGAGTGATGGTAACCCTAGGTGAGGCTAAGGCTTTGCCTCTTAGTGACTGTGTGTCTCCTTTGAAGTCTCGGAGCACATTCCCAAGCTGGTTCTTAGATGATCAGCTTTGCATCATTGCCTGTCTGAGCAGTGGACAGGCTGCTGTCGGCAGCAGGCCGTCGCACCGTGCACACTGCTTGTCTGCCCTGCAGAAACTGGGTCCTGCCTTGTATTTTGCTTTGTTTTCCATGCCAACTTGTAAACAGTGGGTTCCTATTTGCTTAGTTCCTATTTCCTTAGCTAGTTAGATTGAAAATTAATGTAAATTGGTCATTGTATCTATTTGTCTATGTGTTAGTTGGTTGTTTATTTGATGGGGTCATCTTTCTGTATATGATTTTTGAAGTTTTTAACATAAGCATGCTAATCCCTTGTCACAAACATTATACACCAAAATGCTCTTTGTGGCTTAATTCTGTCCCAGGGGAATTTTACAGTGTTCATTGATTGACAGTGTATTTTCTTCTTTTGAAAACATTTTTTCCTTTTTATTTTTGGAAAATCTTTCAACACACTAAAAACATCAGATAGACAATCCTGAATTCTGTGTTCTAGCTAATCCTTTACTCTATTTTGAAACAAAGATTAAATTTACTAATTTTTCAGATGTTTGCCATATTAGATAACTTTAAAAAAAATGTTGAAGTGGAGGAGCGTGTGTCTGCCCCGCACCAGATTGTTGCTGTGGGTGTTCACTGGAGCAGACACATAGACCATCTGGTCAGAGAGTTCATGAAGGACCCCTACATCGTGATCACCGCCCTTGAGGAGGCTGCCCTCTACGGCAATGTCCAGCAGGTGACGGGGAGGGGCCGGGCTATATCAGTAAATAGACACATGCGTGTACTCACACTCTCGTGCATGTTATTTAAAAGAGAAATAGTTTTGCAAATAGTGTTTTACTTAAAGCAGCCCCTTGAATACAAGAAAGTTGTATTCGTGCTGCCTGTTAGATGACAACTATAGTTTCATCCTCAAATTTTGTAAGCATGAGTTACATTTATATTCATTTCCTTTGCATTTTTCCTGTTACAAGTATAATCTCTCTGGGAGAAGTGCAGCTGCACTACTTTGACACCTCAGAGACCACCTGTTTCTGTTCATCAGCAGGTGGTGCATCTGTGCCTGGAGTGTGAGAAAACCTCTACTTTACTCCAAGTGCTTGACTTTGTTCCAAGCCAGGCCCAGAAGACCTTGATCTTCACCTGCTCTGTGGCAGAGACAGAGATCGTATGTAAGGTAAGCCTGTCCTCACACTGGGACTTTCCACCATTGGTGGGAGCCAGAGCAGTCTGCTGGACGAAAATGCACAGAGAGGGCTTAGGGAGATGCAGTCTCAACAATGTAGCACAGGCTCTGGAGGAGGAGCAGTGCTGTGTGGCTGTGTCAGGTGACGCGTGTAAGCTTTGCTTGGTGGAAACACATGAGCATCAGTGCTCATAAGAAAACCAAGAAGATTGTCTACATCGTAGACAGAAGACACCTTGTTGTAAGATTTATTCTATTTGATCTAATTCTATAAACATTTATGCTAAAGTGTAGAAACAAAGCCAAATACAAAATGAAAAACTCAGCACCATGTCTTTCTTTCCCTTATAATAAGCTACGGCATACAGCTTAGAAGGCCTCAGCAAGGGGAGCACACATATCTGATGTAGACACACACATGTGCATGCGCACGGCGGGTCGTGTTAGCTAAAAGAGAAATGGGTCGGCAAATGGTGTTTCACTTAAAGCAGAGTTTTAGATGAAAACTGTAGAGCCTTGGGGATGGTTTATACTCTTGCTGCTAATTCAAACTTGACACTAGTAGTTACCAGTAGAACTATTGGCTGAGCTTACGTGGGCATGATGGTGAACTGATGGCTTTGATTTCATCTTTAGGTAGTAGAAAGCAATTCAATATTTTGCTTGAAAATGCATAAAGAAATGGTTTTTAATTTAAAAAGTATTTTGGAACAGTGGAAGAAGAAGTTAAGTTCTGGCTCCCACATTGTGTTAAGTAAGTACTTTAATTTCTATTTAGATAAGGCTGAGCAGTAGGGACCATTTCTTCATTTAGATTTCTCATCTTCGGACATCTCATTATTTTTAAGGTTTCAGAATTCAATCTAAAATAAAAATTAGTCTCTTCTTAAAAGACGAATCTAGGCACCCAAGGACTCTCAGCTTAGCAGGCAGAATTCTTCCTGGAGCTCAAGTTTGGGTTCACCTATGTAGAAAGTTTATATTGGTCTGTGTATCTGTCTGTCTGTCCATTCATTCATTCATTTTATGAACACATCTGTAATGATATTAAGGTTAATAACAAATATAAACGTCAATATGTACAGAGCAAGGGAAGACTATGGGCAGCCAGATTTACGCTAAAGAGAAACCACTGTCCTCTGGAATTTTATCAGTATGGTGCAGCATTTGGGGGGGGGGCGGAGAAAGATGGTACTTTGCATATTAAAAGTGTGATGCAGGCTGTGGGTATAGCTTAATGGTTGAGCTTTTGCCTAGTAGGCATGAGGCCTGACTTCAGTCCTCTGCACCTCAAATAAGGAAACAAAATGTAGTACAGAAATCATGGTACAGTGTGGGTACTGGGCCTGTTTATCAGAGTTCATGCAGAAACACCCATTTATGGGACCTTATGGAAATTCTTTTCTCCAGCCTTAACAGATGACTGCATACCACTCCTGGCCATCACCGATGCCACATGTGTGGTTCACTTCAGCTTTCCTTCCTCGCCAAAAGTATTTGGTGGACGCCTGTATTGCATGTCTGATCATTTTCAGAGTTTAACTGAACAGGTTTGATCAATTTTTATTTCTTGTTTCACTGTGTGTGTGTATGTGTGTACACGTATGTACTGGCAAATTCAGAATCTACAAAGCTTTACTGAGTGAGATCAGATTGATATGGATGATCTGCCTCTTTTATTCATCCCCGATTTTAAGGGTTCACCTGCAGAGCAGGGAGATAAGAAAACTAAATCTGTCTTGCTGCTGACGGAGAGGAATGCAAGCCATGCCGTTGGTGTCCTGCGGTACTTGGAGCGAGCAGATGCCAAAATTCCATCAGAGCTGTATGAGTTTACTGCAGGGGTCCTGGAAGCCAAAGAAGATAAGAAGGCCAGAAGACCTCTTTGTCCGTATCTGAAAGCTTTTGGCTTTTGCAAGTAAGCCAGTGCTTTTTAAAATTGAGTAGTACTATGCATTGAAATTCATAGGTAATAAAGTTGCTCCTTGATGAAACTATCATACACCTATCTCCTGTGTCAACCCACTCAATGCAAAAGGAGCACCTAGAGGTCCCCACATGCTCTTCCCGAAATGACTACCTACCAGTAGCTGTTAGCACTGGCAAGCTTTGGGTTTCTAAGTGACACATATGATACATATGAATGGAATTCAGAGTAATAGGCCCATACCCGTACATACAGTGCACGGCCAGTCTAACCTGGCTCTCCTAAGCCCCCACACACCTTTCCAGTTTGTAGCAAGCACAGGTCTACTCTCTGATGTGCTGGATTTTAAGTTTCCACATGGAAGAGGACATGTGGTACTTGTTTTTCTGTGACTGATTTGTTTTACTTATTCCTCCATTTGCTACAAATGGTAAGACCTCATTTTCTTCCATAACTGAATGTTACAGTGCTGGGCGTGCACCCTATTTTCTTTTTGCATTAATTTATTGATTAGTATTGATTGTGTTAGTTTACTTTTCTGTTGGTATTATAAAATATTCTGATCAAAAGCAACTTAGGAAAAGATTTATTTCAGTTTATCTTTATTTTTATTTGTGGCTTTATAATCTGTTCTGTGACTATACTGCCATGTATGTACCCACTTTTAGTTAATGGCCTGTGGCAGTTTGCGGTTGGGGCTGTTATATACTGTGCTGCTCTGAATGTTCTCTTGCATGTTTTTTAGGGAATATATGTGTACTCTATTGGGTGATACAGTGAAGAAGAGGCTTTTATCTTAGAGGTTAATTGGTCTTTGTTGTAGATTATGGTGATGTGTCTTGAGGGGCTGGAGAGATGGCCCAGCGGTTAAGAGCACTGGCTGCTCTTCCAGAGGACCCAGGTTGGATTCTCAGCACCCCAGTGACAGCTCACAGTCATCTGTTACTCCAGTTTCAGAGGACCCAATGCCCTCTTTTGGCCTTTTGGGGCAGTAGGCATGCATGTGTGTGTAGACATATTTGCAGGCAAAATGTCCATACACATAAAATAAAAACACAAAATTTAAAAAATAAAATGTCTGAAGGAATAAGAAAGAGCTCTGTTCTTTGGGTTCATCCAGGATTGATAAAGAGTGGTGCTATTCTTACATTTGCTCTGTTAGTGCCCTGTTCAGTCTTTAGCTGCTTAGCATTTAAATGTTTGGAATAAAGCTTTCTAACTGTAGGTGCAGGTCAGTTTCCTGGGGCTGTCTTGACACGTGGGATGGATGTCTAATCCTAGCTAGCCCGGATAAAAGACACACACTCCTGGTGTTTTATTCACAAGCCATAAGCCTCACTTACTCACTTATTCTGCAGCTATAAAGTCCTTTGTCACTTGCTGTTTCTCCTGGCCATGTGCTCATGGTCATCTCCTCTCATGGCAGCCACCTCTTCCTTCCTTCCTTCCTTCCTTCCTTCCTTCCTTCCTTCCTTCCTTCCTTCCTTCCTTCCTTCCTTCCTTTCTTTCTTTCTTTCTTCCTCCTCCTCCTCCTCTTCATCCTCCACCTCTTCCTCTTCCTCATCCTTCTCCTCCTCCTCCTCCTTCACCCTCTCTCTCCCTGCAACCCCCTCACTCTGTCCTCCAGTCCCACCTCTCTCCCTCCACTGCCCAGTCACAGGCTGTAGCCTTTTAGCCAGTTAACTTGGGGAGAAGTCACTTGGAGTAGGTGAGGATCTGCTTGCTGGGGCAACCACATCTTGAGAAGGCAGCACCTCTTTAGCATTAGAATACATGCTAAAGAAGTAGTCTACATACAAGCAGCCTCAGACCAAACCACTACAATTAGCACTTCATGTTAACGTATTTCCTTCTTGTTTTAAAATCTAGTCCTTTTTTTTTCCAGAGACAAAAGGATCTGTCCTGACCGACACCACATTAATCCAGAAATGGACATCCCAAGGAAATTATCCAATGAAACTCTACCAGTGTTTGGACACATTAGGGTGAGTTCTGCTAGTATCTTTTGCCTACTGGTCAACAGTGTTAACAGTCATTTTCATGAAACCTTTTTGTTTTCATTTTTTATTATTTTATTGAGAGTTTTATACAACACGTTTTGATCATATTTATCCCGCTCCTCCACCTCCTCCCAGCTCTACCACCTTACCCACCTGACTTGGTGTCCTCTTTGAACCACGAAGCTGTAGAGCCCAGTGTGTGCTGCCCACATATTTTTGGATGTGTGGCCCTCCGCTGGAGCTTGATGGACCTGCCAGGGGCTACACGCTTAGAGAAGGCAAACTGTTTATAAAGCATCAGAAAAAAAACGAGCCACTGTCTATTGTGTTAGCTTCTTAGGGTTGCTGTGACAAAGCACTGCAGTTGGTGACTCACACAGAGGTCTGTTCTCACAATTTATACCCAGCATGGGCACAGCTTTGGCCTATGCAGGACAGCTCAGTCCTTGCCTCTGTTGTCTCTCCCAGCCCCTGCTGCCTTCCATCTTGACGTGGCTTGGTTTAGAATTGCATCTCCCTTCGTCTGCTTCTTTAGGTTGATGCTTCTTTCTTCATCCAGGCTTCTCCTCTGCTCTGTTTTTCCCTATTAAAAATAAAAAGTGTTTGTCACTGTGTGAAATGCCCACCCATTAGCCTAAAGCTGCCCTTCCTAGAACATTTGTTGTACTCAGAAGTACTGTCTGCTACATGCTTACATGTGCTTTAAATAGTCTGCCATTTAAGGGTTCTTCTAATGTAAAGCAAAACTGCATGTATCCTCATGTGGAGCTACTTAATGATATTTGCAAAGACTTTTGTTTTTCCAACTAAAGTCATGCTCATAGTGACTTTAGATGTTAGAATGCATTTACATGTTTTATATATATATTTGTGTGTGTGTATTGCACCATCCATATGAGACACAGAGAAAAAAATCCAGAGTTTTCATATAGAGGTTAAAGGACAGCCTTTTGCCTTGTTGAGGCAGGGACACTCTCGTTTCTACCTTGTTGGCTGCAGACTAGCTGGCGCCCACGTCCCTGTCCTATGTCCACCTTGTTCTTTGTGCGCACCACCACACGTGTCTTCTTAATGTGAACTTGGGTGCTCACTTGGCCCTTCAGGCTTTGGGGGCGATGCTTTCATGCACTGGGCATCTTGTTGGCCCAGCCTCACTGATCAGGATATGTATGTAGATTTTTGAGGGGCCACCATTCCAATCTAATATAGTTTCATCCTTGGCATGCTTTTTTCTTTAATTTCTAATTTTGTCAACTCATTTTTAAGTTTTCCTAATTCAGATTCATGTTGCTATTTTCTAGGGGACAGTGCTGAGGAGTGATTCTAGAGCCCATTGATCCTGCTTCCCTTTAGTGCTGAATGTATAACCCCAATACATTTTAGTTTATTATTTTATATAAAACAATAATCTTTCAATTATTGTTTCATTAGATAAGGTCTCCGTAACTCTGGTAGCCTGGGACTCCCTTGTTGGCCAGCTTCCATAGTGGCAGGAGGTTTCATGCAGGCTGCTAGGGGAAAATAGTTATCAACAGTCTTATTTATGGAATGTTTTTTAGCCATAAAGAAGAATAAAGTTCTGTGTTTTACAGGAAAATGGAAGTTCTGGGAGATAGTCATACTAAGTGAATTAAGCCAATCTCAGAAAGGGAAATATCATATATTCTCCCTATTGATTTTATATAGTCACATGAAATCATGGGTGTATACATTAATAAAAGTAGCAGTGGCATTGTCTAGGGTAGCAAAGAGGATAAACAGAAGGGAGGGGGCAAGGAAAGGGTGGGTGGGGATGGGGGTGTGTGTGATATGTTCAATATATTTACCTGTATAAAAACTTGAAAGTACACATGCAGTTTTTAAGTAGATGTATAATAATTTCAATTAAAAGGTGGACAAAGGACTAAACTAAAAGTGAACATCACTGAAACAAAGTTTTTCACTTATTGTGTGTATGTATGTAAGTGCACAGCTACAGGTCAGAGGTCAAAGGTCATTCTTTCCCCTTTGTAGGCTCTAGAATCCAAGGATCCAACTCAGACCATCAGGGCTATGTGCAAGTACCTCCACTAGCTGAACCATCTTTTGAGCACTAAAATGAAGTTTTTGAAAGATGGAATTTTCTCTAAAATATCCTCTGTTAAGTTTAAAATGAGACGTAGTTATTTGTGTATATGATATTTCTCTCGTGTTGGTCCAGTGTTCAGCTTGCTTCCTGCTTATTCTTCTGTCTTATGTGCATACCTTGGGGTCCTCCTGTGCTTGCAGATTTCTGCAGCTGCCACTTGCGTGGGTTTTATTTCACTGTCTTCTACATGTGTTCATTGTATTTCAGGTAATACCTTTTTACATTTCAAATGCAACTAATTACTTTGGTCGTATAATTGATAAACATGTGGATCTTTATGAAACTCTCAATGCAGAAATGAATGAATATTTTAAGGATCCCAGTAATAAGACAGCTGCTGAAAAGGTGGAGAATTTGGGGTTGTATGGATTAGAAGAAAAAACACTTTTCCAGAGGTAAATTACCTGTAATCTCCTCTCTACAGTTGTGAGACGTGAGTAATTTAAGTAGTGTTGGATGCTTATTCTCACCACTGTCTGTGTGAGTGTGTGAACCTTGAGCCTGGCCACACCCCAGGAAGGTGGTGCTTGTACACCGCACTCACAACTTTGGTCACAGATGTGCATAGGACGCCCTGCTAGCTCCTGAGGACAGAGTACAGCGGTCACTTCACTCTAAATAGTTATCGGTCCATCACTGCAGCATGCACACTCCTTGCAACTCATTGAATTTCTCCCAAATTCCTATAAAGGAGGCATTGCTTTCACTTTACAGAAAAGCAAGTGGAGCCATGGCCTAGTTGAGTAAGTTGTCTAAGGCCAGCTCAGTGTATGGCACAGTTAGTGTCCAACACCCCACCCACGTGCTGATTTATACCTACCTTTCTGAATGCACATGGCCTGCACTCTTAGCCTCCTCTCAGAACCCAGAATCTCTTCTGTGTTAACCTTTGTTGCAGTATCAGATACAGGGTTTGTTCTGTTCAGAAGTGCTGCCTGTTCTGTGGTTGTGTGCGCTTTGGACAGTCTGTCAGTTAAGGTCTCCTCTGCTATAGAGCAAAACTGCAGTGTAGCAGAATAAGGAGGCTTCCTTTTTGGATTCCCTGATGTCTTTGCTGTTCTTTAGGGTTCAGGTGTTGGAGGTGAGCCAGAAGGAAGACACCTGGGGTTTGGGGAGTGTCCTGGTGAAATTCATAGATGAAGGCAGGACCAAGCTCATCACAAGAGACCAGCTGCTGCTGCTCCCAGAGAAGTTCCACACGCTGCCCCCTCAGGCTGTGGAGTTCATTGTTTGTAGGGTTAAACCAGCTGACAGTGAAATTGAATGGAACCCAAAGGTGGGTTACTTTAGCTTCTTACATTTTACTGACTTAGGCAGTACATTTAACCCAGAACATACAAAGAATTGCTACTTAGTTTGAGTTTCTATATGTAGAGGGGTTTTTCTTTTTAATATGGGGTCTCACTGTGTTGCCCAGGATAGTCTTGAACTCCTAGATTCAAACAGTCCTCTGGGTCAGCTTCATAAGTAGCTGGGACTATAGCTCCTGGTGTTTATTTGAGTCTTAAATTCAAGCCTTTGCCTCACAACTTTAGGTCATTAAAAGCATGGTTTCCTGAGGTCCTTAATGTTACTGTGTATCACCGTAACTGAGCTCTAGCACTGCACTAGAAGCATCAAGGACTACTGGCAATGTAGCCTTAGTCATTAGTGTTCTGTCTTAGAATGGAGTCAACTTGAAAAAGAAGACAATGTGAGTACCTGTGCAAACAGGGGACAGGCTATGGGCTTTCCCTGGAGAGGTCACATGATTCTGTCAGGATTGGGAGCATGGATTGAGAGGGAGACGGAGACAGAGAGACAGAGTGGGGTGTGCCAGAACAGGTCACAGAGATACAGGGGATCACAAGAATGTCACCAATCAGGGTACCAACAGCAAAGAAAAATGCCTGTTCATGCAATGTAACACCAAAGACCATTTCCCTCAGTTACATGGCAGTCTGAGATAGGTTTGGGGCTGATAGACAGTCCCATTTCTTGCCAAAGCAATGAGTTCTGTTTATGATAATGCACTGATTCTAGAAGGTTAAATGTATGGAAGCCGGATAATGGGAGATGAGACCCGCCATTATGATGCAAGTTCAAATCTGGCTGTGTTTTAAACAAGACTAAACACTACCTAGGCAGTGAGTCAGTATCGATTTAGATGCAACCTTGAAGTCGTAAGTTTAGTCAGCAATAGCCTTTTCCACCTGGAAATTCCTCCTTTGTTCTAATAAGAACTTCCTGAATGTCCATTGGTGTTAGGGGCTATGCTGAGTTCTGCACCCATCAGGAGAAGGTCATAGTCCTTGTCCTTTGTGAAACCTTTTGTCTGTAAAGATGGTTTGACCAAGAGTCTCACTGAAGGACAGCTTTCTGTAGAAACGGGAGGTCCTAGTTAGGGTTACAGTTGCTATGATGAAACATCAAGACCAAAAGCAAGTTCTGGAGGAAAGGGTTTATTTGACTCAACTTCCACATTGTAGTCCATCAGTGAAGGGAGCAGGGCAGGAACCTGGAGGCAGGAGCTGATGCACAGGCCATGGAGGGGTGCTGCTTATTAGCTTGCTTCCCCTGGCTTAGTCAGCCTGTTTTCTAGAACCCAGGACCACCAGCCCGGGGATGGCCTCACCCACAATGGGCTGAGCCTCCCTCATCAATCCTGATTCATCAATCCTAATTTTAAAAATGCCTTGTGGCCAGATCTTAATGGAGGCAGTTTCTCAATCTCCTTTCAGATAAATTAGTTTGTGTCAAGCTGATATAAAACTAGACAGCACGTGGGACAAGCTTTCCTGTGAGTTGTTCCCAATCCACTCACTGTTCCAGGGGCATTGAAACCATCTCACAACAAGGGCCAACTCTTTCCTGTCCTGCTTTATAGGTATTAAAATAGCGTGAGAAATAACTCAGTCAGGTCTTGTCTGTCGTGGCCCTTCCTGAGAGGAAAGTGGTAATGTGCTAAAGGTTGATAGAGGAGATGGCTCCACCATCTGTAGTGAGAAACAGCATTACAGGTCCAAAGGCACAGACCTCCTCATGTTGTCAGAACTCACATGCAGTCTTGGGCAAGTTCTTGCACCTTTGCACACCTGCTCTGTTAAACTCTGCTTCACCTTTGATAAGAAAGGAGGCTGACCTCATAAAGCTGTTATGAGAAGCAGATGCAATATGTAGGATGTCCTATGTACCCTACGGCATATATAGGGTAAGATGCTTGCCTAAAGCCTCAGTTGAATAACAAAGGGACTTTTTTTTTCAGGTTACTAGATACATTCATCATAAAATTGTTGGGAAAATTCATAATGCCAAAGTGGTACTGGCTTTGGGAAATACCCTTTGGATTGATCCAATGGTAAGTGTCTGGGTTTTCTTTGAAAAAAATCTGCTTGGATGGCCCCAGAAATGATGCAAAGGATTCTAGTTTATTGTTAGAAATGGAGGTTTATTTGAGGTTCTGTGATACGGGAGATGTTTTTCATGTTATTTGGATCATGGGTTTGGTATGGGTTTTGTTTTGGTGTGGTGAGATATTTTTTCATGGTGACAGTGCATGTGGGCATTGTGTGTAATGCACATCTGTGCCATAACTTAAGTTCAGGAACCTTTCCTTACTATACCTAGCATTCTCCAATATTTACAGTGGTGCTTCATTTGAATGCTAAATCACAGATCATTACATGGGTTTCTGAGCCCACTGCCCAGCCTGTCTGAGAAGTCACAGGTCAGAGTCTGAGGCTGGGATGCTTGCCTTTCCTAGTTCCTTAAGTCTGGGCATGCAGGCCCATCGCTAATAAGGAGTCCGCTCTGTGGCACTCAGAGCTGGTCCTGTGTTCACCACTCCTGCCCCGGTGCTTCACTGTGCATTTGTTGAGCTCCCACTATGTGTTAAGGCCCCCACTGTGTGTTAAGGCCATACTGTACCCCTGAGTTCCACATGTGGAAAAAAAGACCCTGTGGTGCCAGCGTGGAAAAGTAAGTGTGACTCGGTGACATGTGGCTCAGAGGCCTGCGTGTCTTTGCCGACACTGTCCCTTTCTGTTTACACCTCATGAATTCTTCACAGTTCTGCTGCATCACATAAACCTTACTTGTTTTGATTACTTAAAATATTTAGAGAAATTCAATTCCCATCTGTTGAAAATAAATTTCATATGGTTAGGAAAGCTTTAACACATTAAAGTGGGGGAGTTAAATGTAAGATTTATGAACTAGAGAAAAAGTCATTTTAGGAAAGAAAAATATCAATTACTAGAGCAGGTAAGTAGAGAGATTTAGGAGTCTAAAATAGTGTCATAATTAGGATTAAAGTTGTTCTTTTTAGAAAAATAAGGAAACTTTATTAAGCAATGGCCCTGTGGTTGTTTTTTTGTTGTTGTTTTTTGTTGTTGTTGTTGTTGTTTTTTAATACAATCAGAATAAGAAGCAAAAAGAAGGGGCTGGAGGATGGCTCAGTGGTTAAAAGCACTGATGCTCTTCCAGAGGGTTGTATTCCCAGCACCCATATGGTAGCTCACAACTGTCCCATGCTCTCTTCTGGCCTCTATGGGTACCAGGCACATACATGATGCACAGGTATACATGTAAGTAAAGCATCCATACACATAAAAATAAAAGTCTCTAAAGAAGAAACAAGAAAGTAAAACCACTTGAAAACATGTTTCCACAGATGTAAGGTGACTGCCAGTGTCCCCTGGCACACTGAAGGGGACAGCACCCAGCTTGTCTTCCCAGAGCAACCTCCTCACCTTCACTCTGAGTGAAGATAGACTCTTCTGTGCATCTCTCAGTTGGAGTGTGTGCTCAGCAGGCCAGCCTGTCCCCACCCTGTCCTTCCACAGAAGGGAGCAGCTGACCTGTGTCCACACCTCTCTTTACAAGAATCCTACTGTTGTGGGTTTTCATAGCAAGTCTTCCTTAAATAGCATAACTGGAAGTGCTTGGGCTGGAGAAAAGGCAAGTAGATAAAATGATAGAGAACACAGGACTAGGAGCCTTGCTATGATGAGTCCTTTCAAGGCACATGAGGAATCTGAGCCTTGTCGAGGAGGCCAAAGAAAGGAAGAAGGAAGAGCACAAAGGGTTTGTATCTGGTTACAGCCTCCTAGGTTGCTGTCCACTAAGGTATCCACCAGAGTTCTGTCCATAATGCAGAACCCCTCAGTGATAAGCTATCTGGCTGCTGCTGCAGGAAGCCCTTGCATACTGAGACATGTATCTGAGTGCATCTCGGAGGACAGGGGACTGTGAGAGTGCTTGTGACCCAGTCAAGATCCAGAATGTGACTCTTACAAATGTTACTTTTCCCCCCTTTGGTTGAAGGTGCATGTTACAAAACTTTCAAATCTAAAAACTTCTATCATTGATTATAATGTTCGAGCTGAAATTTTGTCCATGGGAATGGGTATTGATAATTCAGAACACCTAGAACAACTGAAAAAACTATGCAAAGAAGCTAAACTGCCAGCCTTTGAGGACCCTCCAGGCCAGACCTCGTAAGTGCATTTCTGTCTCCCTTTGGAAAAACTGTTGGGTTGTACAAAGCATAACAAGTGTTAAGTTCCAGGACTCTCGATGTTCTAACACTCGGCTTTAGGAGCTTTCAGGGTTCAGGGCGTCTTGTTGTCATACACACAACTTACCGATCTAGTGTTGCTGGAGTGACAGAAGCAAGCCTCAGGCATATCGTTTTAATTGTTTCTTTTACAGAAAGGACTTTTGTGTACATCTTATTTGCAGATAACACAGAGTGCAGTTTGATAGTACACTCAGGTATACTCAAAACACACTGTGGACACCGGGATAAAACAGAGATGGGGCTCGCTGGCTGTGCACTTCATTTGAGTAGAAAACACATGTGCTTTCCTGCTCCATTTCTGGCTACATTATTGCACACTGAGCATACATACTCATTTATACAGTGTGTGGGGCTGTTTGTCTAAGTATGCACCCTTAGTGTCCCTTTTGAGCTTGTCCTCAAGGTCATCTTGAGTGCTGCTGCTGAGGGAGGCTTCCACTCCCCCTGCCCCTGGACATCTGCTGCTGGGCTTCATGATGGCTTCCGGTGGGTGGAAGTGAGCTGTGCTTACTGCTACTCCCCCTCCCCCCAGCTTTTCTTCTTCATGACTTTCCATTGCAGGAAGTGACGGGTTTCATCATAACGCTGTCACACATGCACACGGTGCTCTTTGACCGTGTCTTCATGGCCTCCTATCGCTTCTGCCTTGTCTCTCCTTCTCCTTCCCCCAGATAGTCCCTTTCTACTCTGACATCTTCTTAAAAATCTAGATTCTACATCTGGAAAGTAAAGATGCAATATTTGTCTGAGTCTGGCTTATTTTGCTTAATACAGTTATTTTAAGTTCCGTTTTCCTGTGAATGACATGATTTCAAGTTTTACAGATGAGAAAACCCCGCTGTGTGTAATCTCCACATCTTCTGTACCCACTGCTGGGCAGCTGTGGGTTGCCTGGCTTGGCTGTGTTGAGGTGTCACACAGATGCGGCTGCTGACCAGTTTTCATACTGGCTCTTGCCAGCTTAAATGCCCATGTGGACTTGCAAGATAGCTCAAAGAGTAAGGGCATTGCCACCAAGCCTCATGACCTTAATTTGATCCACAGAACTCATGTGGAAGGAGAAAATCAACTCCTGAAAGTTGTTCTCTGACCTCCACATGTGGCTGGAGATACGGTGCTCCCCACAATATACAAAATGTAATAAATGTAAATATTTCCCAATAGGTAGAGCAATTTTTTTTTGGTGTGGATCCATTTTCACTTTTCAACTTTTTATTGATTCTATGGGAATTTCACATCATGCACCCCAATCCCACTCATCTCCCCATCTTGTCTGCCTTCCATCCTTGCAACACTCCCAAAAAGAAAATAAAAATAAAAATAAAAAAAACATTAAAGAGAAATCTTGCCCTGGAAGCTGTGGTGTGTCACATAGTATGTGCTTCTGCCCACACATCTTCCGTTGCGAATGTTCACCGCAGTGAGTCATGGGTCTGCTCCGAGGCCTCCGGACCCTGCTGCTCTATCAGTGCTGGGTCCTCACTGGGACTCTTCTCAGATAGCCTCTCGTTACCCTGTGTCAAGGAGATCCTGCAGCTTTGGGTTATGAATTGCCCCAGCAAGTCATAGATGGAGTAGATTTGGGGTGGGCCACCTCAAAGCCCTGGATCTGGGCCGTGGTGGTAGCTGAGTTGATCAGCCTGTCAGCTCTCCCACACCCACACCACCAGGGCGAGCTCCCAGCATTGCTCTAGCTAGTTTACCCAGTGCTGCAGCTGTTGAAGGGCAGGGTCATCTTTTCCCTCGCTCACGACCCTGGGGCCAGCTCTCCCGAGTTCATGCCCTCCAAGGGCCAGTTCACCCACACCCCTGCTACACCGGGGCCAGCTCCACTGTGCTGCCCAGAGAAGGTGTGGAGCCCGAGCTCTAGAGTGCTGCAGCTGGCAAGGAGCAGTGCCAGCTCTCAGGGTTAGAGATTGAGCAATCTTAAAAATAACCATATATAGTGAAGTCACTCTGAGAAGTGTTAATCCTACTGTTGGAGAATAAAACCACTACTATAAATTTGAAGCAAACTTTAAATACTGGCCAGGATGGTGAACTTTGGTCAAATCCATTCTGGGATTCCCTGAAAATGGTGGTGAATCACATTTTGCAGAAGCTTACAAAGGTACACTCATAAAGCAAAGTGTTTCCCATCCAGTCTATTGTAGAAATTCTTAATCCCAATCCAGGGTTTCTACCCTGCCTTTGAAGATTTAGTTACCAGATAAAAGACACACAACATTTATTTTTACAATAAGCCTAGAGCTGGGCAGATATCTACCCTCTATGCTATTAGAATCTACTTTCCTATCCATAACTGCAAGTTATTGCTTATTCTGTTTCATTTTATTTGCCAGCCGGAATGTGCAAGTAAAGCTTTGGTGAAGGGGGGCTGGCTGGAGAGGGTCGCAGCACTTAAGACCGACTGCTGTACTTACAGAGGGCCTAAGTTCAATTCTGAGCACCTGTGAACTGATTGCCATAGTGACCGCACAGCTTGGATGCTGACCATAGGGAGTTCATCCTCCCCAGAATTTGTGGTCTTTTTTTTTTTTTTTTTTTTTTTTTTTACTAATAGTGGTTCTGACAGGGTGAAATGGAACCTCAAAGCACTTTTAATTTGCATTTCTGTGACCTCTAAGGATAAACACTTTATCCAAGTATTTATTGGCCATTTGTATTTCTCCTTTGAGGATTGTCTATTCAGTTTATCAATTCGCTTATTGACTGGATAGTTTTGTGTTTAAATTTTGCAATACTTTATACATCCTGTCTGATGTGTAGTTGGAAACCTTTCTCCATTTCTGTAGGTGTTCTATTCACTCTAGTGATTGTGTCCTTTGCTGTACAGCGATTTAATGTCATATAATCTCATTGTCAATTCTTGGAATAATTTGCTGTGCTCTTGGAGTCCTGGCCATGGCGTGAGGACCCACTGGACCTCTGGGTTCACTGTCATGATCCTCTGTGATCTTGGAAGGTTATTAAATTACAGGTGAAGGGGGAGGTGGCCAAAGAATCTGGCAAAGATAAAATAGTTTTTTTTTTTAAGGTTTATTTATTTATTTTATGTATATGAGTACACTGTCACTATTTTCAGACACACCAGAAGAGAGTATCAGATCCCTTTACAGATGGTTGTGAGCCACCATGTGGTTGCTGGGAAAAGAACTTAGAACCTCTGGAAGATCAGTCGGTGCTGAGCCATCTCTCCAGCCCAATAAAATAGTTTTTAATGTGAAATGATTTTAGTTTTTTTGTTGAAGCAAATTAGATATATGTGTGGAACTAGGATACTAGTGGTTTTCTTCATACTTATGGAAACAAGAAGTGTTCCTATTACTATAAAGTATTCTTTAACAATGAAGATGCCATTACTGTTGGGATTCAGTCCTAACTCTGGGCAGAGCTGTGCAAGTCCTCTTCACACTATGGCCTTGGAACTGAGCAGACAGACTTGTAAAGCCTTTGAGGCACAGGTCTGGAAAGAGACTATTACAGAGCACTTAGGCCTTCACGTTAGGGAGGTTCTGATAGAGGGCTGTGGTGGGACTTCAGGGCTATAATGAGGGAGCCTTTGAGAAGAAATCAGGAGCCAGGCAAGTCTGGCGCATTAGCATGAGTGGGCAGGTTTGGTATCTCTGCCTGCGTAGTCAGGGGAAAGCAGCGTGGGGGGGGAGAGGGGATAAGATGACGCTCAGTGAGATGGGTGGGCAGGTGGGGGTGGCCCCTGGGGTAGGAAGAGGAGGGGGTTCTGGGTTCTGCCAGATGAGAGGTCACAGGATTGAGGGGCTGGCGGATTGGGGTTCTAAGATGCAATGACAGTGTTGATGCTGTGGGTAAGAAGAGGTGTTTGGGTGGTGGCAGCTCAGCAGAGAAAAGACCCAGAGTTGGCTCTAGGACATGGTAAGTTTTAAGGTCACTGAAAGGACAAGCTGTACTGAGGAAGCAGCTAGGTGAAAGGCCCCTGGCCTGTTGGAGTGAGGCTGGAGATAAGGCGTGTAAGGAGGAAGGGGCAGACTGGGGTGGGGAGCATGCCCATGTCCAGTATGGGAGGTCCGCACTTTGGTGGAGGCAGTGATGAAGGCCTTCTGCCAGTCCCAGGGTTGTGGGCTAGGTTCATATAAATAGATCAGAAGCCTCCAGAGACTTTAGAGAAGTCTGTATCTGTGTCATGCAGATGTCAGCTTAAGTTCTCTCTCCAACCCTATGCACAGTGAATTGTATTGTCATCCATAAGCACAGGAACTGGGGATGGGGAGCAGGATTGCAAGGAAGTGTTCCCCAGTATCAACCTTTTTATCTTCTGTTTTGAACTACATGACTGCTGTGCTGGTTGTTTTTGTCAATTTGACACAAATCTGGACATTCTGGGAAGAGGAAACCTGGGTTAAGAAAATGCTTCCATAAAATGGACTATAAGCAAGTCTGTAGGGCATTTTCTTAGTGGTTGATGGGGGAGGATCCAGCTCTCTGTGGATGCTACCACTCCTGGGTTGTGGTCCTGAGTGGTGTAAAAAGACAAGCTGAGAATCCACGAGAAGCAAGCCAATAAGCAGCACTCCTCCATGGCTTCTGCTGGCTCTTGCTTCCTGCCCTGTCTGAGTTCCTGCCCTGCCCTTCTTCACTGATGGACTGTGATGTGGAACTGTAAACTGAAATAAACCCTTTCCTCCAATTGCTCTTTGTCATGGTATTCTATCACAGCAATAGAAATCCTAACTAAGAACTGATTAGCTACTTAAACAGCCAAAAGATTTGTGATAAATATTTTTAAATTTCTTTGAGAGAAGGTCTATACATAGTCCTTGGCTGTCCAAGAACTTACTGTGTAGAATAGGCTGTCCTTGAACTCAAGAGATCTACTTGCCTCTGCCTTCCAAGAGTTGGAACTAAAGGTGTGTGCAGCCACTCCTGGCTGCAATTTGTGTGTGTGTGTGTGTGTGTGTGTGTGTGTGTGTGTGTGTGTGTGTGTGTAATTTTTAAAGAGACGGTCACCTGAACAAGGTAATCTCTAATTAGCTAATAGGCAAAAATGAAAGGGTACTGTGCTAGATTTAGTATATTTCTTTGCATAAAGATGTGAATGGAATTTTTTTGAAGCCACATCTTACCTCCTAACCTCTACACCTTCCTGCCTCACTGACCTCAGAGCTGGAGAGCCCCTTCCCTGCCCCTACCCCACTGATACTTTTTTATGAAAACAATATTTCTAGAAGTTGACCCAAATTAATAATAACATAAACTCTGGGAAAGACATGCAAGGAGACAGGTGGGGAGGAAGAGACTCTAGCTCTGTGCCTGGGCTCTTCTCTCCTGTGTGGGTGGGGAAGCTGCATGTGCTCCTCTTCCCAGTTCAGGGAGCTTGAAGGAAAGGCCAGCTGAGCCAATGAGAGAGCACCTTTCTCTGATCAGGTCCCAACCCCCCCCCCCCCACGCTCTCTCACCCCTCTCCCCACCCCCTGTGCTTAGTTGTAACAAGAACATACTAAGCAAAGCTGACTGGCCCACACTCCCATTGTCTTTAGCCCACACAGACTCCAGGTAGGTGTGACTCCAGGATGACAAGCACCTGAGTTGTTTAATGTCTGTAACCTCTCTTGCCAGAGTCTCCTCAAGTCCATTTAACCTCTGCCTCTTCTGTTCAGGATACCTACGACAATGGAAGACACCATGTGTTTGCAGGGCACTCAGCAAGGAGACAGAGGTACAGAAAGAGGAGCTGGTTCCCAGGTGGACTCAGACAACCAAAAGCCTGGTTAGTACCTGTATTTAAAAGAAGCTTAACCTCAAGTTGTGACTTTTCCATATTTAGGCTTCTCTTCTACTGAGGTATTGAACACAGCACAGCCCACACGGACAGCACTGAACTGTGCTGCCAGTGAGTCTTCCTAGTGTGGCCGTCACTGTGGGGAGTGTTTAACCAGTGAAGGGGACGGCCACTTAAATCTGCTGGCTGGAAGTTTGCAGAACCTCCCCAGTGGCCCAGCTTTTCCTTCTTGTTCCTATCACTGCAGTTTTGCTGAGTTGGAAGCATGCATACACTGCAGCTTCCTTCAGTCTAAAGCATTGCAGCCAGTGATATGGTTTAATTGTTATGTTCTATTCTAGCATTTATTTTGTACCAGGGGATTATTGAGAACACTAAGTTTGTTTCTCAGTAGGTGCTTTTGTGGATTAAAACTACTTTATATATATATATATATATATATATATATATATATATATATATATTTTACATTGCTGTGAATCAAACCTAGAGCCTTGTTTTATGTTTTAAATATTTTAGGTGGAGAGTCTAAATTCCACTGTCTTAGAGAATGCTTGCTCAGCAGTTGTTCTGTCTGAATGCTGGCCTGTTCTGGAAGTCTGCAGGCTGAGGGCATGGGAACCCTGGATGCCTGCCCCCCCCCCACAGCAGCAGTGCAGCATGGCTCCTCTTCAGGAGCAACTGCACTCTCCTGCTAGGTTCTACGCTTTGAAAGTTTATTATATTTTAGATTATTGTGTCAGTTTCCTAAATGATGTGCACTTTAGTTTCTTCTAATTATTACTACTAGATACCTGAGTTTTAATGAAATTTGTTTTCTTTGTGTTTGTTTGTTAAGACAAGGTCTCTCTACATTTCTCTGGGTGTCCTGGAACTCACTATGTAGACCTGGATGGCCTCCAATTCACAAAAATTGGCCTGCCTCTCCCCTAAGCACTGGGATTAAAGGTGTGTGCCACCACATCCAGCTGAAATGTATACTCTTAACATAATTCTGCATGTAAAAGTTGCTTTGCCTTGGGTTTAAAAAAATGTGTATATGTGTGTTGTCTATAAATAATCTGGAAATTTTAACATTGATTTTGTGTAGGAGTTTTATCTGAAGACCTCGGCAGTGAGACGATTAGCAAAGCTACACAGCCACATGTGAGAAGGTATGTGCCTCTGCTGTTGGGTATCCCCCCCCCCCCCCCCCGTGGCTGCTGCCGGACAATTCTCCCCTAGCCTGCGTGCTCACAAGTACAAAACCCTTTTCTTTCTTTCTAGCTTTCACCCACAAATAAAGTGGTTCCAAAAAGATGATGTGGTCATCTTAAAGATAAAAATAAGGAATGTCAAAGATTATAAGTGTAAATTCTTTACAGATAGAGTCATTTTCAGGTAGGTTTGTGTGTATCTGATAAAGTAAAATTGAAATCACATACAACATTTTAGATGGCTGACTTTATTTTTATTGAAAACCTAGTGCCTGGGTAGGAGACAAGTTTTACTTGGCTGATATGGAACTGCAAGGTGACATAAGGAAAGATGACTGCAAATGCATAATTAAGGATGACGAACCTCTAATCACACTTGCAAAAGAGAAACAGGCGTGCTGGCGTGGCCTCCTCAAGCAGAGGGTGAGTTGGTATGCCTGTGGCTGGCTGCTGCTGCCGTGAGCACCTTGCACTTACACACCGGTGTCCACTCTTGTGTTGCACAGAATCCTAATGTGGCGTTTGACTTTGACCACTGGGAGGAGTGTGAAGAGGACAGCCCTTTCTCCAAGGGTGAGATAGGCAAGCCCTGCTTCTATGGACACAAGAACACCTGGGCGGGGCAGGGCATGGAGATTGGGTGGACACAAGCTGTTCTTAGGGATTCTACCTTTGTGGAAACAAGCTATTAACGAAAGTCCCTAAAAACTGGGAGTGATCTTGGTGCTAAATGTTCTAGTATGACTAGATAATGACCCTTAGTAATGAACATGCTTCTTCAACTATTTTGAGTGCAGGGGATGGAACCCATAGCTGCATGCATGACAGGAAAGCACTATACCGTTGAGCTACACTGCCGGTTCCATAACATACCTTCTAAACGCTTTTACAGTATTCTTCCGTAGAACTATTTGTTTAAGAGCAGACATTTATCTGCTCACTGCTGGCTAGACCCATGGGACATTTGTTACATACACTAACCAAAATAACGGGCATGGGTAATTAACCTCTACTAAACTATTTTCAATAATACCAACTCTTCTAGTGGTAAATTCTAAAAACCTGTCCTGCAAAGTGGCAGCATTGGCGGAGAGCAGCGGCTCCTCTTCAGACAGTACTGATGGGACTGAGAGCGAATGAGACCGTGAGTGAACCAACACCAGGGTGAGAAGACAAAACAGACTGGACACACAAGTCACAGCTAAGCCTTTTCACCTGGAGAGTGACTTTTACTGTCATTGTGTGGCACTGCCATGGATGTGGATGAGAAATTCTTAACTGACTTAAAGGAAAGTGGGTAGACATGCCAGGTGATAGGTTATGATGAGACTGTCGAAGGAGCGTCTGCAATCAGGGACACAGAAAGTTAGGAACTTTTTTTTTTTTTCTTTTTTTCGAGACAGGGTTTCTCTGTGTAGCCCTGGCTGTCCTGGAACTCACTCTGTAGACCAGGCTGGCTTTGAACTCAGAAATCCTCCTGCCTCTGCCTCTCAAGTGCTGGGATTAAAGGCGTGCGCCACCACTGCCCGGCAGTTAGGAACATTTTTAATTCTAGCACTCAGGAGATTGAGGCAGAGGATTGCAAGTCTGAAGGCAGCCTGGCCTGTACAGGGAGGTTCTGTTTCCAACAATGTCTTTTCAAGCAAAGGTCCAGTGTAACAAGCTTATACAGCGTGAACTCTCATTGGCTCTCTTAGCTTATCCTGACTACTCAGCGTAGAGATGGAGAGCAAACCTTGACATTAGGTAGTAGGTTGTTCTTGTAAGGAGTTAGTCTACTCATTTGCCATGTAGACCTGTGTGTGACACTGCTCAAAACTTGCCTCACACACAGACACTGAAGTTCCCGCCTGACACTTTCACACCCAGCCGTGCCTGCCAGCCATGGGACCTAAGGGCATGCAAATACCCCCTAAATTTTCCTGGCTTTGATAGCTACTAAGAGATGCAAATTGACTTCTTTTACCAAAGGCAAGATAGACTTGCCTCAGCTCAGTGGGACCAAATGACTTACAGGACCCTGGGCAGAACTTTCTTTCAGAAATGCTAACATAGTGCTTGTAGTTAACCTTCCGAACAGCCAGATGAGGTGAGTCCTGAGAACACTAATGGGGTGTTACTAATTCGGCTGTTTGGGGAGGGGGTGTATGTAGTTATCATTTAAATGTCACTGAAATAATTGAGAAGGTGAACCGTAGGGAACTTTACAACCCCAGCGTCCTAGCATTCAGCATCAGTTTCCCTAGACATGAGAAGGGGCCTGGATGAGACAGCACTGCTGAGTGGCTACCCCCCAAGCACTTACTCCTCTTTATATCAGAAAGTATGGTTATTCCAAGATGCATCCATGCCTATAATTCCAGCATTTGAGAGGTAAGAGACAGGAGGACTAAGAAGTGTCAGGCCAGCCTGGGCTACATAGGAACCAGTGTCAAAAACTGAAGAAAAATAAAAAGAAACAGATGTCAAGACTTCTGTAACCCCAAGAGTGAGCCACTGCACAGCTGAGGCAAACTCTCTTGACTCTCTGTGCCAGGAGCAGGGCTGGGCCCACACTGGTTCTTGGTTTTCTTATCTGTAAAATAAGACCTGAGCACATGCAGCCCAAGAGAGTCCAGGGTGTTGTGGGGTGGGCACCTTGCTTTCACATCGACTGTGAGGAGGGTCAGACCTATGCCCAGCAGTCAGAGACTGCCCAGCCTGGGCAGCTTCCAGGAACACATCCTTTTGCTGCTGTGACTCTCAGGTTGATAGGCCAGTATCAGAGTGGCCATAATACAAAGTGGCTCTTTAGACAGCAGAAAGCATGGTGTCTTGCTGGAACAATTCAGCTGTGAGGCTGGGCATGGTCAGTGTCCATCTGTAGAGATGCAGGCCCACCCAGCTGGTGGAGGCTGTGGTGGCACTGAACACTGAGTGCAGATGGCAGGCTGTCTCAGAAGACCCAAGGAAATGGGACACAGCTCTGTTTACATCTTTTTTTTTTTCTGGTGGTCAGATTTTCCAGTACTTAAACCTCTAAGCAACACCTTGTAGCACATGGGAGGCTGGCTATGCAAACAATTAGCTATTGCTTTTCTGTATTATATTAAACTGTACTGAGTGAGGTAAATTTCTGAAATGTGACATGGAAATACTTGAGTTTGTGCTCTAGAATTGCTCCCATAAGATAAGAGCGTCTTTACGGTGGATTATCAATAAAGCTCCAGTGTAATGTTGTTCACAGTTTTTTGTTCTATGTCGAATTCAAAGGAACATTCACACTTTCTAGAAAGTAAAATGCCAGCAAAGGCAGTAAGCTGGGGTGTATGTGCTGCCGACCCCAGTGGAATTGCCTTGGACGGTTGCAGGGGGCACAGCACAGGGTAAAAAATGAGGGTGTGGCACCGTGCTGAGGAAAGCAAGTTTAAACCTGCCAGCGATCTGTGAGCTCAGCTTTATACGCATGTGGACTTGGGTGAGTCTGGGGATTACCTGTTTTGTTGTCTGTAGTAACACACACAGAGCCTTGCCTGTGCTAGGCAAGTCCTAAAGCCTGAGCCACCGCCCACCTCCTCCATCATTCAGTTAGGTGGTGTGCCTTGCTAGTTGTTATTTAGCACGTCTGCAGTGGGCATGCTGTTATGCAGTCTTCCCTAGCCATCCATCCTGTCAGGCAACATTTGCTGGTAACTTAGGGGTTTCTGCTTTTCGGGGTTGGTTGGTTGTTTTTGAGACAGGGTCTCAATGTCATCCTGGCTGGCCTGGAACTCAGTCTGTAGACTAGGCTGATTTCAAAGTCATAGAGGTCAGCTGCCTGTGCTAGGATTAGAGGCATGTGTCACCACATCCAGCACTCCTGATAACGTCAGAAAACATATCATACTTCTATTTAACTTCTGTTTACCCTTAACTCACAGAATTAAGGATAGCTAAAAATAACTATTAAATATCTGAATACATGTTTTCATTAAGAAAAACACAAGGAAGAAATAATCACAAATAATTGCTTACAAAATAAATTGATCACAGCTTTGGACTGTGAGTGACGGCCTTTTACTCTGGGTCCTTCTCCGGTGGGACAACTTCCATCAACATCTGCAGGTGCTTGGTGACCGGCCCTGGAACAGAAGAAGCCGAGGTATAGGTGCAATTAGAGTGGCCATGAGGCTTCACTGTTCCAACTCTGGTGATGTGCCATCGGCTAGACTCTGCATTACAGGACAACTGAAGTTCACACTCAGAAGTGCCCTAGTCACTGCATAGGTTCTTCAGGGGTAAGTTCCTTCTTACCAAAGAACTATATTCTATGACTTGATCATGTGTATCTGCTGCAAAGCATGGATGAATCTGAAATAACCAGGATGACATTTTGGGTAAAATGCAAATTGTTCATTTTGCTTTCACCACCTTAGACCAATTCAATGTTTTTGTGGTTTGTTTATTTGAGACAAGGTCTTAATGTGTAGCCCAGGCTGGCCTCAGTCAAACTCATGATCCTGCTTCAGCCTCCTGATAGTTGTGATTACAATGGTTTGTCATCAGGGCCTTAGCAGATGGCACCGTGAACAGCTGGTTCTCTAGGCTGCTAGTTAACCCATCAGGACAGTCAGCTGCAACTTGATGCTGACTGTCTTTAGCTTTCTGCAGGCTTCACTCTCTCTGAAGAGGTTAGGGGCTAGTGGTCCCAGGAAAGGGAAAGATCATACTTTACTTTGGTCAACAGGAAATAAATTCTCCCTCATGGTTCTTGCATCCCTATGAGGTAAGTGAGGTACCAGCTTTAACAGCTGAGTTAGCATGGGCAGAGAGTGTCTGGCACTGCTCAAGCTGAAGGTGGCCTTCCCCATCTGCAGCTCCACTAGGCTCTCAATATAAGTCCCTGTCTTAAGTTGCAGGTATGCAACAGGGAAAGGCCAGAAATTCTACTTAAAAGGTAGGTGTTTCAAAGCTCTGCAGTGGTGGCACATGCCTTTAATCCCAGCACTTGAGAGGCAGAAGCAGGCAGATCTCTGTGAGTTCAAGACCAGCCTGGTCTACAGAGTAAGTTCCAGATCAGCTAGAGCTACACAGAAAAATAAGTAAATAAATAAAACAGGTTTTCTTTTTTGTTTCTGTTGAAATGGTCTCTGTGTAACCTTCCTACCTCTGCCCCAGTACTGGGATTCCAGGCTGGCACTGCCCAGCTGGAAGAGGCATTTCTTAATCACAGTCACCCAGTTACTACTACGTGGCTGTAGTACACAGCATTCTGTGCTTGATCCAGGACTGAACTGCACAGCCCAATCCGTCCTTAAGGGACACGCTAAGGCTCCATCACCACCATCAGGAGCCTTGAGTCTAGAGTTTCTTGGGACCAAATCTGCTCTATAGCAAAACACTAAATATGATA
>CM052717.1:58543108-58566957 GCA_028551405.1 Uromys caudimaculatus | reverse complement strand
AGTCTCTGTTAGTGTTGTTGGGCACCTTACTTTCCATGTAGAAGCACAGAGCTAATGCAACTAGCTTTTTAAAACATTTGCCCAAACAGCTGAGGACCAGGACAGCAGAACACAGAAACCTGTGGCCAAGGAGGGGTGTGTGTGTGCGCGGGGGGGGGGGGGGGGGGGTTCAGGCCTTTGTCTATACCTGGTTCTAGCTATCACTTTGGGGTAACTTTGACCTAACAATAGCAACAACAGTAAAGGCCATGCTCTGAAAGGCCTCATCTGGTGAGATTATAGATGCTTGTAAACTACATCCTCAGTGTGGTCTTCATGGAAAATTGTTAGCAGTGAATGTGTGTTTGGCAATGCACAATGGTGCTTTTGCGCCTCCTTGTTATAATAATTGATAGGAACAGAGGACACCAAGGGTGGGTCCAGAGGGCGACAGTGGGGAGCATGCAGTTCTGAAGAGGAAATGCGACGTGCAACGCCCTTCTGTTGATACTTACTGGAGATTCTCTGGGCCCACCTGAACTTGTAGTGGACAAACAGGAAGTAAAATATAAGTCCGCTCAGTATGAACAACACACAATAAAGATACTCCCAGGCGGGCTCACTGATGATTGGGGCCAGAACCAAGAAAACAGACACGAGGATCACAACGATAGGGATGATGATGGGCACCTGCAAGCAGAGCAGAGCATCAACGCGTGGGCGTGGCACGCGTGGGCGTGGCAGACCCGTTCCCATTTGAAACTGGGTTAAAAACAAGATGGGTGTGGGGAAGCCGAAGGCAACTTTGCCCATCGTTTAGTCTCTCCCACCTTTGTCTTTACTAGATGTCAAAAAGCAGATGCTTCATTTGAATATAAAGAAAGTTTGCATCTCTACCAAATTAAAGCTGTCTGCTTTGAACTTCCATATTTCCTCCCTTTCCCCCAAACCTCCCCCACTCCCGTCCGGCACCGATTAGAGAAACTGGATGCTTAATAGCATGCAGTCTTTAACTCTAGCTTTGTGTGACTTTTCCTCCACAAGTGAAGGCTCACTTCCTGCAAACAGGTGGCTGCAGGTGAAAGAAGGAACACCAGCTGGATCGCTATAGGACAGTCCCATCTGACCACCCACATGCCCTTGAGGAGGCCGGTCGGTCGCTGCACTTGCTCAGATCTTGATGGGAATGTCTAAGCTCTGAACCCAGGCTGCTCTCCTCCTTGCTTTAGTCTTCAGACCTTCGGATGCTTTTACTAGTGATGGGTCTGGACCTGCTGCAGACTAAGGTGGGTGTTTCCAAGCTGCCTATTAATGTGTTTGATTCTGTTTCTCCTGCAGCTTTGTGAACACAGTTGCTGGTACATTGGTGAATAGGCTTCTTAGCTGCTAGCTCAGCTGTGCATTCTGGCTTTTATTAATGAGTTGGGGGTAGTGGTGTTTGTTTTACCTTTATCTTAAGCAAGCTTTGAGTTTGGGTACTTGTCTGATAAGATCACAACCTATTTTCTATGTATTCCTTTGCCTGATATTTCTCTCTCTCCCCCTCCTTCTTTGTACCTCCTTCCACCCCAAGACAAGGTCTCATATAGATAGATGTATCCTTGTGGACTGAGCTCACAGCCGTCTTCCCTCTCTGCTCCTGAGTGCTGAGATTGCAGGAAGGACCCATGCATCTCTCGATGGGGTCTGTCCTTCGAGGTCAGTTTGACTGGACAGCAAACTGACTTGCATCCTCTCCCCTTGGGTAGCACGAGATTGTCTTCTGGTCCAAGTGTGGTCAAAGGGGCCTGACGCTGCTGTTGTCTTTTTTCCCCCTACTCTAGAAGTGACTTGGGGATGGAGGCAGGGACAAGAAAGAACTGGATGTCCAAGGCATTTTTAAGTTCCATAATTTGCACCAGAAAACCTTTTGTTGCCTCCACTAGCTCTGGCCTTCCCCTCGAAGCATGTGCTTCTCACTGTTGGCTGGGTAGTGGAGTCCTTACAACCACCCCTCTCCCCAGGGACCTATGGCCTTAGAGCTGTCCACTCTGCTCTTTCCCAGGGATTCTTTCCCTGACTTAGAACATGTTTTCTGCTTGGCTCACTCATTTTCTTTCAGACACTTGTTATTTTTGTCTGGTACTTTTCCCTCTCCTTCCCAGTTCCTGGTTCCTTGCATGCTGCTTTGTTCTTGTGCTCCTTAGTGATACTCCTTCGTGGTGTTTCCTGATGTGCTTTGATGTTCATGTGTGACATGGCTTCCCTGGGGACTTCCTCCCCAGCTATGCCTGATGCTCTTCTGTATTTTGTCTCCATCTTCTGTTGTCTTCCATGGTTCTAGAAATGCCTCTGACCTGGAAAGGAGACTTTGTGGGGGAAATCCTAAGACTCTGTGGGGAGAAGGTGATTATATTGCTCTTGCACTTCCACAAGTGGGCCCCACACAGTGGGCCCATCCTAGAGCATGTGGGTGTTGGGTAACTGGTGCTTCCATTGTCCCCATTCTTGGGTTGTGGAGATCGCCCATTTTCTCATGCACTGAGGATGCTGCCTATAGATTTCCCCCCTGGGTATTTTATCGATGTCTGTTTTTATGAGGGGGGTTTGTGAAGACTAAAAGCTTATACTGCCAACATGGTCTTGCCATCTGGAAATGCTGAATGAACCCTAGATGTGGAGGGTAAACAGCTGAGATGCAATTAGACCATCGGACAGCTCTAAGCAACAGAGCCCTAAGCTAACTGAGTCCTCCTTACCTGCCCCTGCCCGCTGCCGCCCTCCTTACCTGCCCCTGCCCGCTGCCGCCCTCCTTACACTGCCCCTGCCCGCTGCCGCCCTCCTTACCTGCCCCTGCCCGCTGCCGCCCTCCTTACACTGCCCCTGCCGCCCTCCTTACCTGCCCCTGCCCGCTGCCACCCTCCTTATACTGCCCCTGCCCGCTGCCGCCCTCCTTACCTGCCCCTGCCCGCTGCAACTCTCCATTTGCCTACATCTTTCTTAGACTGGAGCTTATCCATTTCCAGAAGTGTAAAGTAACATGGCTGTTCAGCCTACTTCCTCCTGGGTATGCAGCCATGCATCAGCCTGTGGACATGCAAGGACTGCAGCAGGCTGTACATATACACAGGCTAGGAGCAGAGCTGGTTGGGTCCAAAGGCCTCATCAGTGTGTGAGCATCTCGGAGAGGCCAGGGCCTGTCAGAACTGGGTCCAGGCAGGATGCGGGTCATCTCTACAGCCTGATGAGTGCGTGCGTGGCTCATAAGCTATCGTTTGAAATGAGTGAGGGGTGCTCAACAGCAGAGCAGTCAGGGTGAAGAGCATGAGAAACTGCTGCCTTGCAGTTCTTTCCAGAGACCAAAGCTGCTGTGACGCTGAGTGCAGACTAACTTACCTTGATGGGCCTCTCTAGGTCTTTCTTTGTGAATCTCATCACGATGAGTCCTAAGATTGTCATACCATAAAACAGCCATGCGGCAAAACTGAAATAATTGACTAAGGAGTTGATGTCTCCAGGGATGATGTAAATGATGGCTATTATACCCTAGTAGGAAGAAGAGATGTTTTAGGTCACCAGTGCACACAGACATTGTCCTTGTCCTCACAGAAGGCTGAGGGAGCAGCCTCTCCTTGCATAGACTCCCTCTGTCTTCTAGCAGACAGGCTCAGCCTGGCCCACTGTGATATCTGTTCTCAAGGCTCCACAGGAAGAACTTGGCAAGCTTTGAGTCTATGAAGTTGTGCCCTTGGATATGTGCGCTCTTACATGCACACATGCACACACACAGTCTTGTTCTATAATCCAGGCTTACCTGAAACTTGGCTCCTGAGTGCTGGGTATAGAACACCATGTCTGACCTAAAGTCATGATTTTAAGCAAGAAAGAACTAACATACATACATACATACATACATACATACATACATACATACATACATACACACACACACACACACACAACACACACACAACATACACACATATTTTGTACACCAGCTTTATAAGGATGACTTTAACAGGAGAGATTTTACTATGATGAAATTCAGGTCTCATCATGACTGCATTTGTGGCTTTGTGGCCTGGTCCTGAAGTTGGGATCCCAGTTTCTGGGTCTGTTTACTCATCTTCAGAGTAAGCGGGGACATGAGCTAAAGTGGTGTTCCGGCCCTGAGCCAGGCCTACCTATCCCCAAGGAACCACAGCCATGGAGGAATATCCAAGTCAGCAGGCTGAAGTCAGAGGCTCTTAGCAACCACGATGACGTGCCTTATTCCCCTCCCTGGAGCTGTAGGCCTTCCTGTCATTTGTCTCAGAACAGATAAGTCCATCCATGTAAGGAGCAGGGCATAGAAGCTTGGAAGATTCTGGGTTGTGTCTAGGAATGAGGGAGCTTGGCTCTCTCAGAAAGCCTGGGCTTAGCAGCACAGCTCTCCTGGATTTCCCGTCAAGAGAGCCCCTCCACTCTCTGCTGCTGTCTCAGGTGGAACCCATACTTACATAAAATATGAGGGCAGGGGCCGGCGTGAGGCGCTTGACACTGATGTAGGAAAGCACTTTAAGCATGTGGCCTTCCCGGCCCGCCACGTAGATGAGCCTGAAAGAACAATACAGGGAACAGAGAGGACACTTCTGAGGTCACCAGCAAGGCCATCTTCTGGGAGAGTGTCCACTGGAAGGGGCTGGAGGGTGAGCAGCTGTGGTGGTTAGCTGCACCTGTGAGGAACTCATCCAGCATCCTGTACCATGGAGTCAGTTACAAACACCATGTAGATGTAGGATCAAGCAAGCACAGTTGTGGAGGTAGGAAGCAGATCTGCCCAAGGTTAGAGATGGAAGGAGTAACAAACATCTTTATAAAAACTGTTAGAGGGCTCAAACTGAAAAACGGAACTCAAGTGAGCTGCAGCCAAGACAGAAGTAACTGAGATGGAGGGAACTCCGGGTTTGTCCTGCTGGGATGGAAACTCTGGGATCACCTGTGAGCAGTTCCTGGAGTTAAACGAGCACTTGGAGAAAGACCGCAGCCCTATAGAGGAGACTCTGGAGGCCTTGGCTGACAAACCGACAAAAGGACAAATTAGGATTTGTTCTCCAAGAAAAGGCATGAGATGAAGCTCAAGCAGTGGCCTAAGGCCTGCAAGAATGGGGGAATGTACAGTTACCGCCCGACACCGAGAGGGACCCCGAGGAGTCCTCTCAAAACGACCCTGGGCTCTCCCATGCTTCAGAAGCCTTGTCTCACACGCTCTTCTGGGTACCAGAGCAGAGTTGGCATGTCACGGGATTTCTGACTCCCTAGAGTAGGCGCTTTTTTGTTAATATTTTTTTCAACTTCCTTGTTGAGGAAGGGGGTTGTTATGATTTATGTTTATCGAAGGTACATTAATAATAAAGCACTCATAGAAATAAAAAAACTCTTAGAGGAGTGTTAGATATATTTTAGAACTGAGTTATAGATGATACTTGCATGACTTTATATTTACAAGAGGTAAAATTACAAGAGCAAAAGTCTCAGGGAACTTGTAGCAGCACAGATGTCAAAAATGCATCTGTAATCTAGGTGTGCTGACACACGCCTTTAATCCTAGCACTGGGGAGGCAGAGGCAGGCAGATCTCTGTGAGTTTGAGACTAGCCTGGTCTACATAATGAGTTCCAGGCTAGCTAGGTAGCTAGCTAGACTAGACAGCTAACTAGACTAGTAGTAGTCCAGCTAGATAGTGTCTCAATATTCATATTTATATACACTACCAAAAAACTATTGGAAAATGACATTTAAAGACTATATGTCATAATAGCATGAAAAAATGCAGTGCTTTTGAATAAACGTAACAAAAGATGTTCAAAAACTTAAAACAAAACAAAACAAAAAACAAACACCTTGGGGGAAATCACAGTTTATGTCCTTTAGTTAGAAAGACTGAATGATCACAAGATGTACCAAGACCAGAAAGAATGCCTCAGAATGAAATCACTAAATGCGCAAGACAAAATTGTATTGTCTATATTCAATAAAATGTGTATTGAAGGGGCAGGAGAGAAACACCAGCTCCTGTGTAACTGTGGACCCAGCGAAGTACCAGCAGATTACTCAGCAGGAGGAGGGGCTACTGAGACTGCTCAGTGGGAAGAGGCCTGCTAAGCCTGTCAAACAATGTGCCCTGGAACCCATATGATGGAGAGAACTAACTCCCAGATGTTATCCTCTGACCACCACACACACAGTCACACACATGGCAGTGTGTACCCATACAAACTGCAAACAGATGTCATGTTTTATAAAGTCAAGAGGGCTTGGAATGAGGCTTTTCAAGTACTGAAAGATGATTGTCATCCTACATCACTGCACCCAGCAAAGGTACTATCACAATCGGAAACAGAAAGCTTCCTACAACAGGCTAAAGAGACTCATGACCGCTGAGCCAACTCTATGAAAGATACTTGAGGGAATCTTTCAGACTGAAGGGAGAGATGACTGCACCCATGAGGCTACAGGAAAAGACAATCCGTGCTAGAATAATCAGAAGACTGGAAACCATCAAACACTACAAAACCAGAAAACTGGCAGGCACACATTCCAATGACTGAACATTGATGGTCTCAATTCCCTAATCAAAGGACACAAGCTAGCAGACTGAATCAAAAAGGAGGACTCATGCCGGGTATTCTGGCACATACCTCTAACTCAGGAGGCAGAGGCAGGTGGTATGGGTTCAAGACCAGCCTGCTATGTATAGTGAGTGCCAGGGTGGCCAGGGCAATGCAGGAAAACCCTGCCTCAATAACTTAAAAAAAAAGTAGGAATCATTTCTCTGTTGGCTTCAAGAAATGCATCTCACCATAAAGGGCAGGAAAAGGTGTGGGAAATAAGCAGTTATTACTGTTCTCATAAAAAGGTCACTGACTAAGGAAGCTCATAAGTCAACAGAAGGAAGAAAACAATATATACAAGTGCATGGGGATGACGTAACACACTGAATGGTGGATGAACTGACTGAAAAACAATAATGGAAAAAAACAATAATGGAAAAATTTCTAACTTCAGTATACCGCTTTCACCAATTTAAAGGTTATGCTAGCAAAAATAAGAGGAAAATATTGGAATTAAATTAACAAAGGGACTTGTTATCTATAGAACATTCTATTAAATGTTGCAGACCACATTTTTCTCAATGACCCATGGAGCTTTATTTAAAGTAGGACTACATATGAGGACATAAAACAAGTCCTAACAAATATAGGAAAGTTGAGATTATTCCTTGTATTCTGTATGACCACAACAACAAGACAAAACTATAAAATACACAAATGCGACGGCAGCCATCTTCCAGTAACTCATCAAAATGACAAACACAAAGGGAAAGAGGAGAGGCACTCGGTATATGTTCTCTCGGCCTTTTAGGAAACATGGAGTTGTTGCTTTGGTCACTTACATGCGACTCTACAAGAAGGGTGATATTGTAGACATCAAGGGAATGGGCACTGTTCAAAAAGGAATGCCCCATAAGTGTTACCACGGCAAAACCGGAAGAGTCTACAATGTCACGCAGCATGCTGTGGGCATCACTGTAAACAAGCAAGTTAAGGACAAGATTCTGGCCAAGAGGATCAATGTGCGAATTGAGCACATCAGGCGCTCAAAGAGCAGAGACAGCTTCCTGAAGCGGGTGAAGGAGAACGATCAGAAGAAAAAGGAAGCCAAAAAGAAGGGCACCTGGGTTCAGCTGAAGCGCCAGCCTGTGCCACCCAGAGAAGCACACTGTGAGGACTAACGGGAAGGAGCCTGAGCTGCTGGAGCCCATTCCATAGGAATTCATGGCCTAATGTACAAAAAAGAAATAAAGGACCTGGACTGCAAAGTGTTTTCCTTAAAAAAAAAAAAAGTAAATAAAATACATGGATATTAAGCAATTACACGGTTGAATGATGGAGGAGGTCATAGAAGAAATGAAAAATGTAAACATTCCTAGTATCAAATGAAAGAGCAACATACCATAGCCTTCATGATACAATGAAGATACTCTGTAAGGGAAGCAGATGGTTCTAAATGCCTACATTAAGAAATCAGAATCCCAGCACTTGGGAGGCAGAGGCAGGTAGATTTCTGAGTTGGAGGCCAGCCTGGTCTACAGAGTGAGTTCCAGGACAGCCAGGGCTACACAAGAGAAACCCTGTCTCGAAAAACCAAAAGAAAAGAAAAGAAAAGAAAAAGAAAAGAGAAGAGAAGAGAAAAGAAAAGAAATCGAGGTCTGGGCATGTGGTACACACCTTTAATCTCAACACTTGGGAGGCAGAGAGATGGATGGCTGAGTGCCAGACCAGCTTGGTCTACAGAGTTCAAGGACAATCAAGGCTACACAGAGAAACCCTGTATAAAGAAACAGAATAAGAGAACAGAAACCAGAGAGAGAGGCTAGTGAGATGACTTAGTAATTAAGAGCACTTATAGAGGACCTGGGCTCAGTTCTCAGCACCCTACACATGTTGGCTCACAACCATCTACAGCTCCAGTTCCAAGGGATCTAACACCTGATCTCTATGGGATCCTGCATGCATGTGATATACACAGGTTTTTCTTTTCTTTTGTTTAGAGATGCTAAAAACATTCACTGTAGAAAATACAGTCCCCTAAAAAACTAGGAAAAAATGGATATCCACATGTAGAAGAATAAAACTAGATTTTTGACTCTCAATCTATAAAAAAAAAAAAAATCAACTCCATGGCTAGGGAGGTGATTGAAATGGTAAAATGATTGCTGTTACATATGAGAACTTGAGTCGGTCCCCAGCATCCATATTAAAACAGGCACCAAAAATGTAATGGTGGTATAGCTGCTATGTCACTCTTACTGGATGAGAGACAAGTTCCACAGAAAGGAATCTATTCCTGACACACTATGACACTCTCAGCCTTAAACAGAGATGCTTCTCTTTGCATTGGATGGAGGTGAAAACAGATGCAGGCTGCTCAAGATGCTCAGAATGAGACAAACTCAGCTTTAAACAAGATAGTTATACCAACCCCTTACAGGTTCAGGAAACACTGCAAGAGGGGACTGGAGAGAATATAAAATCTGCTCAGGCAGTGGTGGCGCACGCCTTTAATCCCAGCACTTGGGAGGCAGAGGCAGGTGGATTTCTGAGTTTGAGGCCAGCCTGGTCTACAGTGAGTTCCAGGACAGCCAGGGCTACACAGAGAAACCCTGTCTTGAAAAATCAAAATAAATGAATGAATGAATGAATGTGGATGAAAGGGAGAAGGTTGCATTTCTTCTGAGTAGGATACAACGAATTGTTTCAAACATGGTGTCAGTGCAGCCGTAGCCGCCTACCGTGGGCCTGCGCGAGACTGGACCTGCCAACAGCTTATTCCAAGTTGGGAAGGGACTGGGGACCTTACCTCTTCCTGAACTATTGACAACTGACGGATTCTTTGGGAGAGGAAGACATCATTTTCAGTTATGTTCTTACTCAACCAGGCTCCCAATGCTGGCTTCCAAACACAGTCTTACAAATGGCCCTGGCTAAAACACATGAATTGGGAAGGAGAATAGAAGGGGTTTGGGTGGGGTTCAAAGGGTGTGAGTAGTTACGATAACAAGAATGCAGTATGTGCATATATGAAATTGTCAAAAAACAAATTTAACCCAAGTTGAGGGGAGGAAAGCCAGGCATGATGGCAAGTGCCTGTAACTCTAGTACTGGGGGTTGACGGGGTGGGGGAGAGCTGGATCAACTCCTAGTGGATCAAAGACCTTCATATAAGACATGATGGGGGCTGGAGAGATGGCTCAGTGGGTAAGAACACTGGCTGTTCTTCCAGAGGTCCTGAGTTCAATTCCCAGCAACCACATGGTGGCTCACAACCATCTGTAGGGGAATCTGATGCCCTCTTCAGGCAGGTGGATGTATATGCAGGGGAACACTCATACATTAAATAAATGAAATTATATATATATATGAATGACGTGAAACTTTTAAAACAGAGGAAAAAGTAAGGGAAACAGATATAAGTACAGACTTTATGAAAAAGACTCCAGTCACTCAAGAAAGAAAATTAAAATTGACAAATGGTGAAATTCAAAGCCTTCTGCACAGCAAAGGTAAACAGTTAATAGGGTGAAGAGGAATACCACAAAATGAGACAAAATCTTGGCCAGCCACACACCCGACAGGGAATTAATATCTAGAATACACAAATCACTTAAAAATTAGCTAGGAAACAATTTTTTAAAGGGATATTGAATAAAGAATTCTCAGAAGAAATACAAACAGCTACTAAGCACTTTAAATATTGTTTAACAAGCTGGGCAGTTGTGGTGCACACATTTAATCCCAGCACTTGGGAGACAGAGGCAGGCAGATTTCTGTGAGTTCAAGGCCAGCCTGGTCTACAGAGCAAGTTCCAAGAAGGCCAGAGCTACACAGAGAAACCCTGTCTACAAACAAACAACGTGTTCAACACACTTGGTTAGGTAGAAAGATGGCTCATCAGATGAAAATCCTTGCTGTCAAGCCTAGCAGTAGCATTTGACTCTGGGGCTCACACTGTGAAAGGAGAGAAGTGGCTCCAGAAACTTGTACTGACCTCTCCATGTGTGCCACAGTACCTGCATGCCCACACCGATACACATGTGCACATACACAAGTAAGCGTCATCAAAACAATTTTAAGTTTTATATGGAAAAAAAAAAGTATTCAGCCTCCTTAGCCACAGCAGAATGCAACTGAAAACTATTTTGAGATTCCATTTATTCCAGCCAAGATGACCACAGGAAAACAAATTTCAGCGATGATGGCAGAGATGTGGGGAAAGAGGAGCCCTTATTCACTATCCGTGGGATTGTAAACTGGTACAGTCACTGGAAATTTGTGTGAGCCTCTTCAGAAAACTCCAGCCAGATCTTTCATACAGCCCGGCTCTAACACACCTGGGTAGATACACTTCTGGAGGACTCTGGGATCCTACTGCAGAGAGAGATGTTTACATAAATGTCTACTGCTGCTTTATTGATGCATATTTCAAAACTGCTATGAGTTGGGGTGAAATGTTCTCACCAGAAAGAACCAGTAAGCATGGGAGGTGGTGGATAGGTTAACTTGCTCATTCTACAGTACATCCAGGCATCGAAACATCACAGTGTAGCTCAGAAACACATGCGATTAGTTGCTGTACTGGCTGGTTTTGTGTGTCAACTTGACAGAAGCTGGAGTTATCACAGAGAAAGGAGCTTCAGTTGAGAAAATGCCTCCATGAAATCCAGTGGTAAGGCATTTTCTCAATTAGTGATCAAGGGGGGAGGGCCCCTTGTGAGTGGTACCATCTGTGGGCTGGTAGTCTTGGGTTCTATAAGAAAGCAGGCTGAGCAAGCCAGGGGAAGCAAGCAAGCCAGTAAGAAACATCCCTCCATGGCCTCTGCATCAGCTCCTGCTTCCTGACCTGCTTGAGTTCCAGTCCTGACTTCCTTTGGTGATGAACAGCAGCATGGAAGTGTAAGCTTGCTTCTTGGTCATGATGTTTGTGCAGGAATAGCAACCCTGATTAAGACAGTTGCTAATTAGAAAACATAATTTATACATAAATATCAAGACCCTGGACTAGCCGAAAGTCTTTTTCTTTCATCTCTATCTCCCTTCTCTCCCTTCCTTCTTAGGGATGGAACACAGGACTTGGAGGAAGTCAGGGGCTAGCCCCTTTATACACTTCACTATAGCTTTAGAAGAATTATTCTGTAGTATGGATTCACTTTTAACATGTGATACTGGGCAGCACCACTTGGAAGTCTATCCATTTAAAGTACTACCCTGGACAAAGACATGTTCCAGAATGTTCCCCACAGCAGTGTTCATAGAAACAACTCACGCTTGGCCCATCACCAGGGGTTTAGTTAAAGCATGTGCCTTGCAAAGAGAAACAGCACAGCCGGCGGAATCTAGAGAGTGGCAAACCAGACCTGCTCATGTGACTAGCCCCACAGTTGTCCAGGGCTCCACAGAATTGAGCTGTGACAGACTGATAATAGCCTGCAAGCCTACAGCCACTGACATATGTCCATTTATAGGAAGACCTGTCAATTCCTGTTCAAGTCTGTCCAGATATTAACATGACAATGTTCAGGAAAGATCATCTGGGGAGAAAAATGCAACATAGAAAGTGCCAAGTGGAAGCCAAGCCTTGTTCACTTAGTGACCTTTCTCTCTGCCTTGTCCTAAAGTGTTCCTAGTTTAGAGACCAGGACCGCCGAAGTGCTCATGTCATACCCAATTCCATCTAGCAAGGCTGTCCACCCATTCCTGGCTACTTTACTTTGAGGATCAAGCCACATTCCTTATCTAGACACCCAGCGTGCTCTGGGTTCAGCCCCGATGTGGGATTTAACCTAGCAGAGAGCCTTAAGGATATAGGGGGTTCCTCATTGACTTCCTTGTCCCGAGAGTGTGACAAGGAGGGGTACCCTACCTGCCCGCTGTAAAGCAGGTCCCGTTAGCAGCACCAATGGTTGAAAATGCCACAAAAAGTGGGACTACCCAAGATGCTGGATAGAGAACTCGGTCTCCGAAGGTCTGCAGAAAAGCACAGTACCATCCTGAGGGGTTTCACCTGGCTCCCACAGCCCCATGTCATTTCACTGTGCACAGCCTCTGGGGCCCTCTGGAGAAAAGGGAGAGTTTCAGAGCAGCCCAGTCTACTGCTGACAGGACCCTTGCCCACCACCCTGGCATCTCTGCCAGTCACCTCACTGTCCTGACCCTCACTTGCTGGCCCTGCTTCTTCTCGCCTCAGTTTCCTAGCTCCACCTAACCTCCCTGGACATACTTCACTTATCTTATTTCTTGGCCCCGCCTCACCTTAATGACCTCATTCCTGGCCCCGCCTCATCTTAATTACCTCACTCCTGGCCCTGCTTCACATTAATTACCTTACTTCCTAGCCCTACCTTGCTTGCTTCATTGATCCCCTCACAGGGCATGACCTTGTTTTAACTGCCAGTCTCAGGGTTCATGGGCCTTTCTACATCCTAGGTGCCCTGGCACCCTTACTCAGCTTAGGTCCCACAACCCATTACTAAAGTCACCTCCTCTCACTCATTGCTCTCTTCTCCCTCCTTCCTCTGAGGACCAGGCCAGAGTCCTTCAGCCATTGCTCCATGCAGCTGGGAGGGAGGCTGAGGACCCAGGAGCCACAGTCTTACCCACTGCCTTTGGCCTCCAGCCTAGATGTGTGCCCAGTCTGTGTGCTCCGAGTCTCCCTCCTTCCAAAGGTCACTGTGCCAGCCACTTACCACAGCCACAGCCTGGGACTGCAAGAGCTCCGTTGGGGTCATCACCGTGAAGTAGGCAATATTCATGAGGATGTAGCATACTGTCACCAGAGGAATCCCGATGACAATGGCCATGGGCAGGTTTCTGAGAGGGACAAAGACACAGGAAACCAGAGTCACACCAGAGCATCATGTGAAACTGGTACTATTGAGATTTTCGTCTGGTCTATTTCTTCCTTCTTCTCTGCCCTGCTTCTACTCCGTAGGAGCCCCAATAGAGACGAGATATTTCCAAAGGACACTCCAGGGCAGGGGGATTGAATGGCTTAAAGCAAAATAAAGCAGAGATAAAGAAAGGCAATGTTCTTCCTTCTGATGACCAACCATGCCACTGTCCAACAGAGTCAGACTAATGGGATAATGAGCACATAGGGTATTGTTGTTCATTCAGCGACAGGGCATAGCTCAGTGGTAGGGCACTTGCCAGAATGCTCCAGGCCCTGGGTTCCATGCCCACAGGTGTGGAGAGCGGGAATCGCCTAAGTAGAAGAGTCTCGTGGAATAACAGAACAGCGGAAAGAGACAGCAGCTCCACTTTCTGCCCACAGAGGAGAAACACGCTGTGGAAGCATCAGCTCCTGCCCCATGCAATGCTCTTACCTGTAAGGGTTTCTAAGCTCTTCAGTGATATAGTTGAGTTGGTTCCTAGACAAAGAAAAGTAACAAGGATGACACTGTGACCTGCTATGACTTTCTTAGCTAAGTTTGTAGAGCAATGATAAATGTTGGCTCATTTTAAGATTTCTTCTGTAGGACAGAAAGACATGGCTCAGCATCAGAGTCTACCCAGAGTCCCCCAGTGAGGGACTAGGGGTGTGGCTCAGCATCAGAATGTCTACCTAGAATCCCCCAGTGAGGGGCTGGGAGTGTGGCTCAGTGGTAGAGCCCCTGCCTAGAATTCCCCAGTGAGGGGCTGGGAGTGTGGCTCAGTGGTAGAGCCCCTGCCTAGAATCCCCCAGTGAGAGTCTGGAGTTGTGGCTCAGCACTATACGAAGCCTATATACAATATACAATGCTTTCCAAACATATACAAAGCCCTAGGTTCCATCCTCAACATTAAAAATAGAGCAAAATAAAATAAATCAAGGAGCGCTGAGTGCTGAAGGAAAAAAAAAAAAAAAGGGTAAAAAGAACTTTCCATAGCAGTACAGGGTAACTTCTGCTCCCTAGGTCCTGGTAGTGACAGTCTTCTAGCTGTCTGTCACTGGGTTAAGTCTTTGCTCTCTCTGGAAATCACGTGAATTGGCAAGAATATTCAGGGTACTTTGAAAATCTAGAAAGAGGTTCTAAGAAGAATGAGCCCTGTGCCAGTGGTCAGTAGCACCACGGCCATGCTTCTGCCCCGAGGGACACAGTACAGTCCGTCTAATGTCTCCCGGGATGCCGTGGTAGTACCATTGACTATCCTTGGTCTTGTCAGCCTGTCTGCCTCTGTTCATCTCAGGTGGTATTCTCCAGGTAAAGATTCTACACAAAGCTTCACCAACTACACCCTCACTGGGCACTGTCAGGGGTTGGTGCCAGTTCCAGGCTAGGAAAGGGTTAAGGGTCTTGACCACACGATCTCATCCTCGGTGTTACAGGGACACGGGAAGGTCAGGGTTTGAGCACTTCATGTAAAAGAACTGTGAAGGTGGAGGTAACGGTGCTGCTGTGCCCAGAAAGAGGACATCTTTGCTCTCTATAGCAGCTGAAATCAGAAAGACCCCACTCGTGGACTTGGAATGTTTCAGGAGCACTCACCACCCATCGTAGGCCCAGAGTCCATTGTAAAATGCCAGGCTGATGGCGCCCACAGAGGTCTGTGCACCCTCAAAAGAATTCTGAAAGTTCTTTACATTTCCTGAAATTAAGTCAAAGAGTGAAGCATTAAACATCAGCTAGCCAGACATTGACTTCATTCCCCTCTCTACCAGAAAGAAGGGTATGACTTGTGACCCGTTTATTAAAGAAACCAAAACTACCTGTGATAGTACATGTCTGTCATCCCAGCACTCAGGATACTGAGGCAGGAGCATCGTAAGTTAAAGACAAGCCTGGGCTTTAGGGTAAGTTCCTGTGTCATCAATCAGTCAATCAACCAATCCATCAAGCCAACAAACAAGTACAAGTCTATAAACCACAAAACACCCATGCTAGCGGGCAAGACTGCTCCAGAAGACAGGAAGTCACATGCTGGGTGGAGCCTGCTCTCCCATCCCCCACCCTGCCGCCCCTCACCTTGGGCCAGGAAGACCAGTCCGCTGATGATGATGATGGCCACGATCACCAGCTTGGCTGCCGTGAAGACATTCTGGACATAGCTGCCAAGCCGCACACTCAGAGAGTTCACTGTGGTGATAAGCACTGGAAGGCCCAAGTCAGGCAATGTTCTGTGTTCATGGGTTTCCCCAAGGTCCTGGGGATCCCTTCTTTTCTATTCCACCTCCCACCCCCCCACACACACAATGAAGGGAGTCGAATTAAATAAACTAGCTTTAACAACTTTAAGACACACCAATGTTGACCCTTGACATCAAGCCCAATCTCTGACTGTGAAGGAGAACCAGCCAGGCCCTGAACAAGAAAAGCCCGGATAGCCCCCTTCCTGCAGCTCCTATAAGCCTGGGAGTTGCCCAATAACTTCTAGGAAAGCCAACTGGGGCCTGCTTCACCAGGCCTGCATGCTGGGGAAGGAAGAGCCAAGACTAGCGTCCCAAGACATCAACAATTCAGGCTGTCTGTGCCTTTCCCTCCCATACTCCCCATCCCCCCTCCACCCTGGCTGGTACTCACAGATGGCAGCGGCAGCCAGGAGTTTCACTACCACAGCAGGAGGCTTGCAGCCTGAGTAAAAGGCTGCGCACACGTACTCTGAAAAGCTGAGGCAGATGATGGCGAAGGATGAGGGCTTCATGACGATCAGGCTGGTCCAGGAGAAGAGGTAGGCAGGGATGGGGCCAAAGGCCTCCATCAGGTAGGGGTATTCACCCCCTGACTTGGTAATCATTGTGCCAAGCTCTGCAAAGCACAGGGCGCCTGGAACACAGAAGGGAGCCCCCTCCTTATGAGGTTCCATCCCATTCCACAGAGCCTTTCTCCTTTAGGGGCTCACATTCTGAATAGCCAGCCCAGTTCTGGCTGCAGGACCTTTAACTGCAGTCAGATTCACCCTTATTTACCTCACACCCATTGCAAGGAATCCAGCTGGGCACGGTGGTGTAAGGACCTTTTCTGGGGAGCCCTATCTCCCATCCCCCCTACCTGGGGAAGGTCGAATAGTCCTTGGCAGACCTACAAATTCAATCCTCACCCCAGCAAGTTCCTGGGATTCCTGCCCCGCCTCTCCATGCAAAGGAGGCATTCCTGGTTCTTTAAAGTCTAGCCAATGAAACTTCAGCCTAAGAAGAACCGCTTCCCGCTCTCCGATGATCTAAAAGAGCTGTAACACTAAGATCCTAGGAGAACACACACACACACACACACACACACTCCCAGCCCAGATTGGGACCCTGCAGAACCCTACCGTCTCGGGTTCTGCTTCATTCTTCCAACCTAGTGTGCAGCACTGTCTAAACACCCTGAGGGGGAGGAAGCAGAGGACTCGGAACCACAGCTGCACCCCACAACACGCATACCACACTTTGAGACTAGCCCACCTAATGAACTTGCTGGGGTGAGGATTGAATTTGTAGGTCTGCCAAGGCCTCAATGACAAGGCCACCAAATGAGCCCTGTGCTTGTGTGGCTTGTCTCCACACTTGATGGAGAAGTCACCAGGGAGTTGCCTCTATTACCCAGTGTAGCCAAGATTCCACAGGCTGCCCATATGATGAGACAGGGCCCCACAGACTCTGTGTTGGCCAGCACAGACTTGGGGGAGATGAAGATCCCAGAGCCGATGATGGTGCCCACAATGATACAGATGCCGCTGAGAAGACCCACCTGCACGTGCAAGAAGAGAACTAATTCTACCAGCCAGGAGTTCACAGGACCAGAAGTGACTCCCCCCAAGCCAAGTGTGGCCAGAAGAACTCAAACTGACTTGTGGCCCAGGCATGTCCACCCTGTGCTGCCACCACGGGAGCACCAGGCCGCCTTCCGTACACTGAAGCGTCAGAACTGCCCCATGTTCTGGCTATACCCTATCACACCCATTTCACTGGGGTGAAAAGTGAGGCAGGCAGCCAGGAAGGCAAGGCTTGATCTCTGCCTTCCATGTAAATACTGATCCAGTCAACAGGCTTCCAGAAAGAAGAGCCTGTGAAAAATGCCTCTCAGTTGGTGGGAACAGAGCAGACTTCTTCAGTGGATGTGATGACCAATATTCCCAGCACTGGGGAAGCTGAGGCTTGACTTCAAGGCCAACCTGGGCTACATAGTGAAACTGAGGGGGAGGGGGGAAGAAGAGGAGGTAGGAGGAGGAAAAAGGAAAGAAAGGAAAAAGAGAAGAAAGTGTTCCCCACCATCAAGAGACAAGACTCAAAGACTCAGAGTCCTGACCAAGTGAACAGCAGGGACCTTCCAGGAGTGGAACACTGGTAACAGTGACAACATTTCCTATGGTGACACTTCAGAAGCCTGTGCTTTCTAGGAAAAAAACAATTAGGAAGGCCGTTTGAAGGCTCAAGCCTGAAATTCCAGCACTTGTGAGGTAGAGGCAGGAGGATCAGGGGTCTGAGGTCATCGGCTATGTGGTGAGTCTGAAGCTCTGCCTACATGAGATCCTGTCTCAAAAAGAAAAGGGGGGGAGGAATCTGCACATTTTATTTTGCATAAACTTAATACCAATTAGTCAAAAAACTAAGTAAAATTAAAAAATAAAGAAAAAGGCTGCCGCAGGTTTCTATTGAGTACCACTGGTCCTTGGGGGCTGTCAACACAAATGGAGAATCATGAGGAGCAAGACCAGCTTCCATCCAGCCTTAGGCTGAGTAAGGCTGCCTGGGCTTCCTTTCCTTCCTCGGCCCCTCCCAGGGTGTGGGTTTGTCTCAGTGCCACTGGAGACCTCCAGAACCTTCCCCCAGCAGAGAGACTGGCAGCTTCCAAACTGGACATCAGTAGCCATTCAGCGTCTGGCTGCCTGAGTGGGGACACCTGGGGCTTTCTTGCTATGCTGGGTGGCTGCAGGGTCATGGGGTCCCAAGAAGACACTACTGGGGTCAGGACTCCAACTGGCAGGGAGGACAATGTCACTGTCCAGAGCCTGGCTCCTAGGGACAAAGATTCATGCTGACCCTCGGTAGGGATATAGTATCCCCGACCAGGCCACATAGCTTCACGTCCTCCCTCTCCAGACCCTCTACCTGCTAGGCAGTGGGACCCAATGGTCCCACCCATACCTCAGTCCCCCACGTTGCCCTCGAAGCCATCTGGAGTTCAAAACTTATGCTGAGCTGCTCTGGAGCTCTGGTTCCTCATTCATGAGCCTAACAGGCTTCCTGGCCCCTCTTGTTTGGCTCCTGCCCTGCCTACATAGTGGGACAGGCGCTGAGTGGCGTGCCCAGCTCCAATCTACCTCCACTCTGGACATCCCTGGAACTCAGCCTTCCCCCAGCACCTCCGTGCATTCAGCTGGTCCCACCTGTCAGCCCCTCCCCGCTGGCTTGGGCTCTCTGGAACACAGCAGCACAGTTGCTGGAAGCTCAACCATTCCCAGCACCACTGCTGGGACAGATGAGGGCCAGCTGTGGTAAGAGACTGGAGGCCTAGAGGAACCAGCCATCAGAGGCCTCTCTGCTCCTTTTTGAAAAGACAGGCTCCTTGTAAGGTTAGATGCCTTGCTGACGCAGAGAAACACATGCATGGCCTTTAAAATATATGTACATGAACTTTAAAAGAGTTTATACTAAGTTCATTGGTGGTTGTGCAAGAGACAAGTCCAGATAACTGTTCACTTTTAAATGTACTAAAGTCAACCAGGGTGTGGAGGGCCAACACAGCAGTCAAGAGTGAGGGCTGCTCTGAGGACCCAAATTCTATTCCCCAAACCCACATGGTGGCTCACAGCTGTTGTAGTTACGGCTCCAGGAAGACTTGACACACAGACTATAAAAACAGCAGCAACAACAAAACATCACCAGGCATGGTGCTGGCGTGTACTGCTTGCCTGTCACCCCTGTTCTTAGGATGCTGCAGCAGAAGACTCTTTAGTTCCAGGCCAGGCAGAGCTACATAGCGAGACCTTGGTTCAGTAAACAAACAAGCAAACAATCCTGTGCTTCTAGGGACCAGTGGGGCCGGCACTGCTCAACACTGGTTGGCCAACCCCGGCCGTACCAACCCCTCACCTCTTTCTGGAGACTTGTGGTCTTGGGTTCAGTACTGTGGATGGACTTCTCATCCTCTCTCCGTCTCCTCGGGCTTGTCTCCCCCATTGTTGCTCACTGCTAGCTCCAGGGGCTAAAAGGAGAGTCTCTTGAGTCAGGTGGTGCAAACAATATGCCAAGGGGGGCGGGCTCATCAAAGTCCTTCTCAGGCTTGGGCATCTAGGTGGTTGACCAAAAGCAAGGAGCTGTTTCCCCTGAGCAGAGCACAGTCCTCGATCTCCCCAAGAATATTCTCTGCTCCACTCCAGGATGAAAGCCAGACACGAATGCTGTCCAAGCCATTTAGCTTCCCACTGTCCTTCCAGAGTTACCTGGTATCCTCCTCCTGCCCTCAGTACATTTAAAATATGCTCTACCTCCATGACCCAATGTCACTACTTTTCAAAACTATAAAGACACTATTACATATTACATACATATTAATGCATACCTGTACTCCCAGCACTGGGGTAGTTGAGGTAGGAAAATAGTAAGTTCAAGTCCAGCCTGGGCTACCCAGCAAGTCAAGCCAACCTAGGATACATAGAAAGACTCTGTCTTAGAAAGAAAGAAAGAAAGAAAGAAAGAAAGAGAGAGAGAGAGAGAGAGAGAGAGAGAGAAAGAAAGAAAGAAAGAAAGAAAAGAAAAGATAAAATGAGCCAAGAATTGAAACATACTGAAACGTACTAGAGCAGGGATGATTTGCTGGGGTAAACCAGCTCAATGTACATCATACAGAGAGGTGATGGTGGTACCCTTTGTCTAAATCCCTTCTCTGTCTAGGTCCCAGGCTGGACAGAAGCAGGCCTTACCTTTGCAGATGCTCACTCAGCCCACCACCCTGCCTGCAACTGTAGAGCCCAGCCCCAGGAAGGGCCATGTCTCGTGCCTAGTCGTGGAGGAAGCCAGAAGGTACAGAGGTCAACAGAGGTAATTATTAAACACCCTCCCCCCTTTTTTTCTTCTAAGCAACAAAGCCCAGATGAACACCGCCAGACACAAAACAGGAGGACCAGACACAAGTTCAGCTTCCCCCAGGAACATTTTGGCTTTGTCTATCTGTGCCTAGATCATTTTTACTTGTAAAAACCGGATTCCTCCAGATCTGCTACTTCCTGTGAGGAAAAATCTCTTCAGAGAGCAAGAACAGAGACCTCTCATAGAACTGGGGAGTCGCAGCTATAAACTTTGGAGCCAGCCTTTTATTATCTCACTGGGCTGGCTCTGAAGACTGATCCCCCAACCGAAAGTGCGGAATCTGCAACTTCCTTTCCCAGTTGTTTTGCTACCTCCCAAGAATTTCCTTCTGGGAGTCCTGGTGCCCCAGAAGGAGCAGGCAGGAGATTGGGTGAGGCCTTCTCATCAGGGGGAGAGCTCAAACAGGGTGCTCCATGTCACCAGGACTCCAGCCAAGTGCTCTCAGGTTCCAATCACATGCTGTTCAAGGCACCCAGGACTTGATTGCTGGACCATAGAGGGGAAAAGGAACATAAGGAGTCGTCCTTTGATCTTCACTTCCCCAATAGGGAAACTGTAGCCCAGAGAGAACCAGCAACAGGAGGCTCTATAGATAGGATCCAATCCGGTAGCTTGGCTCTGAGTGGGAGGAGCCAGAGGTTCCCTGGCTGAGCTCAGTGTGGGTCTTGAAAAAAAACAAAACAAAACAAAACCAAAAAAAAAAAAAAAAAAAAAAAAAAAAAAAAGCCAGGCCGTGGTGGCGCACGCCTTTAATACCAGCACTTGGGAGGCAGAGGCAGGTGGATTTCTCAGTTCGAGGCCAGCCTGGTCTACAGAATGAGTTCCAGGGCTACACAGAGAAACCCTGTCTCGAAGGAAAAAAAATCAATGCGGGTCTTGGCTACTGCTCCCATAGGCCTCAATCACCTACTTTTCTCATACCAGCACTGGAGCTGAAGCTGTAGCTGAGACTATCACACGGGCAGGGGCCAGCAAGGCCTCCTCTCTCTCCAGCCCCAAAGCGCCTCATTTAAATGTAATAGCACAGACTTCCCCAGGGTAAGATCTAACAACGTCCTCAAGAGTGGGATGGGACAGAAGATCAGGGCAGGAGTTGGGGGTGGGGAAACATATTTTTCAGAGTTCTCTTTTATGGCCTTCTGGAGGACAAGGGATGCTAATTGTCCCAGAGCCAGGGCACTGACTGAAAAGTGGTGTTGTTTTGTTTTATTTTTATTTTATTTATTTTTTTTGTTTTTGTTTTTCCGAGACAGGGTTTCTCTGTGTAGCCCTGGCTGCCTCTGCCTCCCAAGTGCTGGGATTAAAGGCGTGTGCCACCACTGCCCGGCTAGTTTTAGTTTTAAAAGCTGGGAATTTAAATGCCCAAGCTCCTCCCTTGATGTGGTTATCTGAACTCTGCCTGCTAGCCTGCCCTTGACTCTCAGAGTTTAAGAGTCGAACTTCCTTGTGTTTCTGTGCCCTTCTCTGGACACCCACTGAAATCTGTCTGCTTACTGGCCACAATGCCCTCCCACGTTGTCCCGCCCTCCCCCAGTGCAGCGAATCTTAGCAGTTTATAACCCCCAGACCGCCTGCTCTCCCTTTCTTCTATGTATAAACTTGAACTCTCAGGCCGTTGAGTGTGAGGCCAGAGGTCAACCTCAACCTTGAGGGGACTTGTGTGGGTGTGTGCTCTGCACATGTGTGGAGGTCAGAGGACAACTTTTGGCTCAGCAGGGAAGGGCTCTTGCCACCAAGCCTGGCAACCTGAGTTCGATCCCTGGGACACCACTTTAGTTTTGTTTTCGTTTTTTTTTTTTTTTTTTGAGACTGTCTCTTGCTGAGCTGCAGCTTATGGATGAGGCCGAGCCAGCTAGGACTGAGTCCCAGCAGTCCACTACTCTCTGCTTCCTTATGGAGGGGAATTGAACTTAGCCCTCATGTCTGAGGGCAAAACAGCTTCTGTCCTCTGAGTTCCAAAGTAGCCTAATTTTCTATCCTCTCAACCTCCAACAAAACTGCCCTGGAACCTAGGGGGCAGGGAGGGGGCATGAAGAACAAGAAGAGGAGGAAGAAGGAGAAGGAGAAGGAGAAAAGGAGGAGGAAGGAGAAAGAAAAACAAAAGGACTCTGTCCCCTCCTCTCTTGGCTGACCAGTGCTCTGTGCAGAAGGCGGTTGCTGGGCACTGGGTCCCTGAATGGGTAAGCTGGAGGCCAGCAGGGGACTGTCCCTAAGCATTCTGAGCCCTGGCCTACACATGTCTGCTAAGTACAACAGAATGCTGCTCAGGTCAACCCTGCTGCCAGTGGTCTAAGTATTTTTTCCTTTCACTTAAGAAATGAGAAATTGCTGGGGAGCAGCAGCACAGCCTTTAATCCCAGCACTCAGGAGGCAGAAGCAGAAGGATCTCTGTGCTTCGAGGCCAGCCTGGTCTACAGAGTGAGTTCCAGGACAGCCAGGGCTACACAGAGAAACCCTGTCTCAAAAACAAACAAAAACAACCCCCCAAAAGGAAAGAAACAGAGAAAGAAAGAAAGAAAGAAAGAAAGAAAGAAAGAAAGAAAGAAAGAAAGAAAGAAGAATCTTAACACATTGCCCAGGCTGGACCACAAACTTCTGAGATTATGCAATCCTCTTGCCTTCTCCTGCTGAACAGCCAGGATCACAGGTGGCGTGGAGTCAGCCAGCCCTGAGAGCCCCTCACACTCAGTCTCTGCACGGATTTGATTATGAGTCAGAAGTGTGAAGATGTGAAGCGGGCCTGGTGGCATAGGCTTGTAACTCCAGGCTATTCAGAAGGGTGATGCAGGAGGATTGAGTCCAAGGCCTGCTTGGGCAGCTTAGTGAGACCCTGTCTCAAACCACAGAACAATCTAAGGGCTAGAGAGTGGTTCGTGGAAGAGGCTCATCTGGAATGTGTAAGGCCCTTGGGTCAATCCTTAGTTCCAGAATGTGGGGAGGGGGATGGAGCTAGTGATGGCTCCCCTCGTGGCCCCGTGAGGATAGCAGAGGCTCAGCACCGACCTAGGACGGTGTGTGTCGTGTCTCCCTCGACCGGCAAGAACGACGCAACCACTAAGATCTTCGCCAAGCGGTTTATTCAGGTCCCTTGTGCAGCAGCTTCTCCCTTCTCCCCAGCCTACCCCGCAATATATACAATAATCATCACCAATAGTTAAATGCCACGTGGAGCTAGTAGATAGGTTGCCCAACCATGATGTCAGATGGCGATATCAGGCACAGCCATAAATGGACTTGTTTATCACTAGGTGTGCAGACGCGACAGCAGGGAACCGGCGCCATCTTTAGGGCGCGGTACATGGC
>CM052717.1:58530885-58542608 GCA_028551405.1 Uromys caudimaculatus | reverse complement strand
CGTATCAGAGGATGGGAAATAAACCCAACCAAAATTCAAGGACCATCTACCTCAGTGAAATTCTTAGGAGTCCAGTGGTGTGGGGCTTGTAGAGATATTCCTTCTAAGGTGAAAGATAAATTATTGCACCTGGCCCCTCCTACCACCAAGAAAGAGGCACAGCATTTAGTGGGTCTATTTGGATTCTGGAGACAGCATATTCCTCACTTGGGTGTGTTACTCAGGCCCATTTACCAAGGGACTCGGAAAGCTGCTAGCTTTGTGTGGGGTCTGGAACAGGAGAAGGCTCTTCAACAGGTCCAGGCTGCTGTGCAGGCTGCTCTACCACTTGGACCATATGATCCAGCAGACCTGATGGTACTTGAGGTGTCGGTGGCAGATAGAGATGCTGTTTGGAGCCTCTGGCAGACTCCTGTAGGTGAATCACAGAAGAGACCTTTGGGATTTTGGAGCAAATATCTACCATCATCTGCAGACAACTATTCTCCCTTTGAAAAAACAGTTCTTGGCCTGCTATTGGGCCTTAATGGAAACTGAACGTTTGACAATAGGACACCAGTTTACCATGTGACCTGAACTGCCCATCATGAGCTGGGTGTTATCAGACCCTCAAAGTCACAGGACGTGCACAGCAGCAGTCTGTTATCAAATGGAAGTGGTACATCTGTGATCGAGCCCGAGCAGGTCCTGAAGGCACAAGCAAGTTACATGAAGAAGTTGCTCAAATGCCTATGGTTTCTACTCCTGTAGCAGTGCCATCTGCTGCCAAGTATGTGCCTATAGCCTCATGGGGTGTTCCCTATGATCAGCTGACTGAAGAAGAGAAGACTAGGACCTGGTTTACTGATGGCTTTGCACATTATGCAGGCACTACCCAGAAGTGGACAGCTGCAGCATTACAACCCCTTTCTGGGACAACCCTGAAAGATACAGGCGAAGGAAAATCTTCACAGTGGGCAGAACTTCGGGCAGTACACATGGTATTACAGTTTGTTTGGAAGAAGAAATGGCCATATGTATGATTGTTCACTGACTCATGGGCTGTAGCCAATGGATTGGCTGGATGGTCAGGGACTTGGAAAGATCACGATTGGAAAATTGGTGAGAAAGACATTTGGGGAAGAAGTATGTGGATAGATCTCTCCAAATGGGCAAAGGATGTGAAGATCTTTGTGTCCCATGTAAATGCTGACCAAAAGGTGACTTCAGCAGAGGAGGAGTTCAATAATCAAGTGGATAAGATGACCTGTTCTGTGGACAGTCAGCCTCTTTCCTCAGCCATCCCTATCATTGCTCAGTGGGCACACAAACAAAGTGGCCATGGTGGCGGAGATGGAGCTGCAGAAACGAGGATTATAAGTAATATGAATGCTTCTGTTGTATTTTGTTAAGAACATTTTTGTCTCCCAATTTCTTTAACATCAGTTGGTATTTAAGATGAGATACTAAAGGAATGTTCCCAAGGCACACTGCCCCATTGTAAGTTTATAAATGTGTTTGCAATTGTATGAGGAATAGTTACATCATGTTAAGCGTATTTATGATCTTGTTATTGTTCCATGTGGATATGAGGTATTATTTGTGTCAAGTTGACAAGGGGTGGATTGTAGTGGCTATTTCTGATTGTCAACTTGACTATATCTGGAGTGAATTATAATCCAGAATTAGAAGGCTCACCTGTGATCTAGATCTTGCGTCTGGAAGACACAAGTTTCAGGTGTGGTGGTGCGCACACCTCTAATCTGGGCCACACCTGCTGCTGGAGATCTACATAAGGACATTGGAAGGAGGAAGATTCAATCTTCTTCGCCTGCGAGCCTTGGGGACTAAGCGACTGCTAGATCCTCGGGTTTTCAATCACAGCTGCTGCCGACCATTGTTGGGGAGTTGGACTACAGACTGTAGGTCATTAACAAATTCCCTTACTATATAGAGACTACCTATAAGTTCTGTGACTCTAGAGAACCCTGACTAATACACACACATTAGCTTATTTTTGAAGTGCCTTTAGCAAGCTCAAAGGCGGGGCAGTTCTAATCCTCTGCTATCATAGATTTCCCTCCTGTACTCCTGATTCAACATCATCTAAATCTATGATTTATCTTTGCCGCCCTGTTCCTTCTGAGCATCTCCCTAGTCTTTGCTGCCCAAGATACTTCTTGGCAGTCCTTTCAGAGGCTGCATTCCTTTTCACCTACATTTTGGATGATTTTCCTTCTGCAGCTCTAAATCTGATCTGTCTCCCTCCAAATCATGGTGGTCCTCCTCTCCTCCTCTCTCCTTCGGTCTAGCCTGTGCAAATCTAAGGGTCTTGTCCCAGCTCCCTTTGCCCAGCTATTGGCTGCTGGCATCTTTATTGATCAAAAACCAATTGGGGACAAGGACCTCAGAGTTTAAACATGCAGATCAAAGCATTAGAACCAACAAGGTTGTCTGCCCCAACTGCACAGGATGTGCTTGATCATGCATGGGGAAAAGGTATGCAGGCAGGAAATACAACTGGACAAAGGCGGGAAGTTTGTAGCCTTGTGAGGTTCCCCGGTATAAGCGCCTGACTAATATAATTCACAGCCATTCTCCAGGATCCCAGGTATGGACCTGGCCAGTATCCATTGTCCTGGCCAGTATTTATAAAGCCTGCTTCAAATTCAGCTAAAAATTGTGGTAGTGGTCTTATTCTCACCCAGTGGGGTTCATAAACTGCGTAGACCAAGCTGGCCTTGAACCAACAGTGATTCACTTACCTCTGCCTGCTGAGTGCTGGTATTAAAGTTATGCATCACAACACCCAGCTTGCTGTAACGGTTCTGAAAGGTGTGTTTTATTCAACTCTTCCTTGTGACACAGGATCTTCAGATGCTGGACGTTAGATGGCCCAGATCTGCGTGCGTCCAACTTTGCATTACTGAAATGAAGTATATGTTGCAGACTAACCTGATGAGATTTTAGAGGCTTGCTGGGAGCCTGCCTGTTGCATTTAGCTATACCTACCCCATCTAAACTCCAGGAGCAAGCTGAACTACCAGCCCTGACCCAGCTTCCCTTGACTCCACGGATAAAACATCCCCCCCCCCACACACACACACCCACACACGTTGCTCATTTTCAACTTTGCTTCTGACACAATGGTGGCACTATCTCCCACCTGGAAAAGTCTGACCTTATCAATATTATCTCTCCACTTCCCACCTGCCCTAATTTTTTTTTTTTTTTTTTCGAGACAGGGTTTCTCTGTGTAGCCCTGGCTGTCCTGGAACTCACTCTGTAGACCAGGCTGGCCTCGAACTCAGAAATCCGCCTGTCTCTGCCTCCCAAGTGCTGGGATTAAAGGCGTGCGCCACCACTGCCCGGCACCTGCCCTAATCTTTAGTTGACAGGATACATCTAGTCCCTTCTAAACATCCCTGACCTGTAGGAGCAGCCACAGGCCTCTACTCCTCTCAAGACCTCACAGGACTGTTTGGTTCTTCTTTCTCCAAGGCATGGCGAACCCCTTCCCTCCCTTGTGGCTGTCTTTTTTTTCTCCAGAGACCCGGAAGTCCCGCCTATTCCTTCTGCCCAGCAATTGGCCCATGGCTTCTTTACTGACAGATCAAGAACCAATTGGAGAAGAGGACCTTAGTATCAGACCAGCCCCTACACCTGCCTAGTTTTAGAACAAGTGCTGAAGTGGGCACAGAGTGGAAACACAGGCCAAAAGATGATATCTCCGGCCTCTTAGGAAACTTAACTCTTTATTACTGTTCCATGCCTCATTAAGTGCTGGGGAAACTTAACTCTTATCTCTCTTATTATTTACTTTATAATTCTCTGTGCTTGAATAAATGCTGGAAAGCCTAACTCTTATTTATAAACTTACTTTATAATTCTCTGGCAATTAGCATATGCTATATAGCAATGGGGAGTTCAGTACAGGATTTACTGCTAAGGCTTAGTGAGAGGAGAGGCTTGGAACAATTAACTTTTCGTGAACCAGGAAAAGAAAGTCATGCTTGTAGAAAGAAAATACACATTTATACACGCAGACACAGTCACTTTTTTTTGTGTGTGTGTGAACCTGACCACCTGTATCATCCACTCCACAAGTATTCATGCATATTTACATACATACACCTATATTTATATATATGTAAGTATATATACTTATATAGATATTTGATGGATGGAGCAAAAGCCCCCACAAGCAGGTTTCATTGAGCAAGCACAGCCATAGAAAGAACACACTCATTCTGGATGAAAAATAAGCTCCAACCTTTATTGGTTAGAGAAGGAAAAGACGTCTACCTTTTTAGTAAGAAAAACCCCTGTCCTTGTCAGTAAGAAGAAACCTGCTATTAATAAAAAGCCTGTCTGTTCTCTCTCTCTCCTCTCCGCTCTGTCTGCTCTCTCTACTCTCTGCTCAGCTCTCTTACTGTCGTTGTTCCTGGTTCTTCTACTTTTTCAGGATACATGATTACATGGTATTCTAAGCATCTTTTTTCAAAAGTTCACAAGTTCAATCATAAATTCAAATCGTAAATTGAATAAGAAGTTACAATACATGTTTGCATGTGTTTCCATGAAGACTAGTTATCTTAGTGCAATTAGCCCATGACACATGAAGGTTCTCAGAGCCCTAACTGCAGCCTTCATACACAGAGGGCTCTAAATACCTGTATAAATTTAGGAATTCTATAGAATCATTATTAGGAACTAAGAAGTCATCTCTTTGTCCATATAGCATTACTACAAGAGAGTACAGCTTCATTTACCCGTAGAAACTCTGCTCAGTAGGGTGGGCTAATGCCCAGCGATCGTAATGCTGTTTAATAACACCAGGAAAGACATACAACAACAATCAGTCCTGAGGTGAACTCTCTAAAAGCCTTGCAATTTTAGAGTTTATCCATCGCAGCCATGCAAAACAATGGGCCATATTCAGAAAATCACCTACTTTTTCTGGCTCTCCTAGATAGCTTCTGACAGGAGCCTCAAAGGCATGGTGACAGCTTGGCTTTGGTGAAGGCCTCATGGCTGGGTCACAGTGTAGTAATACCAGAAGTGTGGGGAGTGTGAGGGCCACAAGCTACACTACTGCACAGAAAGCCCGTGAAGGGCCAGTGTCCTATGGTCTCCTCCAGGGTCATAACCCTACCTGGCCATGCAGCCACTCCAGGATGCCAGACTTGAACACATGAAACCATGGCAAAGCATGTGGGCCATCTGAACACAGCAAAAGCACCTTCTGAGTTCAGGCCTCTATTCATTAAGTTCAGTGGGTCTCAAATCCTTCCCACTGTCACTTGAAGATAATTTGTGAGTTGCTGAGGATAGGGCACAAGAGAGGTAGAGCAGAATGAAATGCAGGCATGGTATGCTCACTTAGTACCTGAATTTCAGCCACAGGCCCCTGGGAAGTATAGGAAGTGTGCAAAGGCTCACAAGGTCACCAACTCTCAATAAGTCATCCTAATACAATCAGTGAGGGACAGGGAGAACTGGCAGGGAGAGCCAACATCAAAGTGTTGGGAACACGAGTCCATGTATCCAGGCACCACCAGAAGCAGGGTCCTGACTTTTTCTTCTAATTCTGTGCTGGGAACTGAGCTCAGAGGCCTGTGCATGCAAAGGCATGCTCTGCCATTGAGATATGCCCAGGCCATGCCTGTCACTGTGTTCCAGGTAACACGGTGCATGAGACTTTGACAGACATTTTAAGATCCAATCATGATAGCCAGAGAAGCCCATTTTTCAGCCATGCGGCACTTGCTGACAGTGGAGAACTCGGCACAAACAGGAAGCAGGCTTGTCACTTCTTTAATTGCATAGTTGTCACTTCTGATCCCCACTCTCTTCTGCATGGGTCGACATGAAAACTGAGGTCACCTTCTGTGTCTTACAGGAGCACATCAGGACCCAGAAGCGTAAGCATGCTTTCCTGTTTTGGAGAACACTAGGATGAAATGGACAAGGTCCTTGCCCGAGTCCCAGCTCACCTCCACAAAGCACCCTCCTGTAGAGTCAGGACATGCCAGCCCCTCCATGAAGTGCCCATGGGCTCTCCAGTCCCGCAGGGTGTCTGCCCCCCTACAGCCTTGCTTTCTCTGCTTTGTTGGCCCATCTGTGTGCTGTGAGCTCAGCCCATGGCTTGTTTTTTGTAAAACCCAGGAGGAAGTGGGATAGCACATAAGAACTGTACCACCTGTACCCCTTCCATGGTCGCAATGTACCCCACTTGAATGTCTTGTGAAGCGGCAGTAGAAGAGTGTTCTTACAGAGTGGAGAAAGGCATTTTCTGGGTCAGGACAATAGCCGTGTTCCAGTGTTCCAGCTGAGAAGCCCCTGGCCAGCATGACCACTGGCTTACTGTCTTACTGGCTACAGATTTTGGGACAGAGTGTAAAGCCCTTTGACAAGGCATCAAAGTTATCTGCTAGGTCACCTCCTACGGAGATGTCACATAGCTTAAACCCCGCTGAGTCTTTCTGCTTGTGCCTGTCACTCACTGCTGAGCCAAGAGGCCCTATACAGCCTTTCTCAGCCACCCAGCTGGCAGTGTCGAGAAGATGGGCATCACAGAGCAGCCTCGGGGGCAATGGGACCAGAGGACGCATCTCACTAAACATGTAGCAAGTCATTAAAGGAAAATATGGAGAGGCGTGTGGTAGGTCACTCCTGTAATCCCAGCACTCGGGAGGGAAAGACATGAAGATCGAACATTCAAGGCCAGCCTGGGGCTGATCGGGGAGACCAGACCCTACCTCAGAAAAGTAGGGCTGGGATGCATGCAGCTCAGTAGCTTGCTTGCTTGCTCCACATGTGCAGACCCCTGGGTTCAATACCTAATGGTTGGGGGGTGGGGGGTGGGGAGAGACCGCGGGCAAAAGAAACATGGGAAAGTGTCTGATGCCTGGGTGGGTTTATTTCTTTCTTGCCCATGATACTCAGTGGCTTCCATGGGCCTCCTTATCGCACTGGCCCTCCTGGGGACAGGAGCCACCTACCAGCCTGCAGGAAGCAGACACTTCAGATAGGAAGTCTATGCCACAGACTCCCCCAGACTCTGGTGGTTGGTGCTAACAGGAAGCTGCATGTCACCATAGCTGAAATCATGGCCAATCAGCAGGTCTCCCTGGGAGAGGCGGCTCAAGCAAGTGTCCTGAGGAGCTGTGGCATGCTGTGTGCCTCTCCTCTGCAGGGTGGCCTGGAGGAGGCCCCGCATCCTTCTGTTCTCCTTGGCAGTGGACTCCAGAACCATTTCAAGCTCACCTTCCATATTTCTGGAAAAGAAAGGGAGGAGAGGGCTGAAAACAGCACCGAACCAGTCGGGGCTGGGGGCTTGGCCCAGTTAGTCAGGACCTGAGTTTGGACCCTTGAGACTTGCTGAGCCACAAGCGTAGCCAGCTGGAGGGCTCTGCATCCAGTGAGACCGTGTCTCAAAAACAGCAGAGAGTGACTGTGAAAGAGCCTGATGCCAACTTCTGGTCTCCACACGTGTGTACATGTGCCAGCACTCGTGTGTGTAAACACACACACACACACACACACACACACACACACACACACACACACACACACACACACTTCTTAAAAAAGAAATGTCAGTAGCCTGTGTGAGCCCTGAAGCAGTAAGATCTCCAGTGATGGACACTTAAGGTCCAAGGGCCAGAGGAGAGGATTCTAAAGGTTGCACCACAAAGAATCCTAGTGAAGGAGAATAAGGTGGGAAAACAATGACTAGATACTGATTTATGTAGCGAGTCACTTAAAGCACTGCCCATCAAGATGACTCACCTATGACCTATGACCTGGAGAAACAGAAGGTGTGTTGCCCTTAGCAACCTGCTGACTACCAACTGCCCTGTGCGCATCTGTAAAATCTTGCTTGCCCACGCCACTGTGTGGCTTTAGAATATAAATGGGAATGCAAACTGCACCCAGGATGGAGGCCGTTCAGGAGCTGACCTGGCTCTGGTCCCTGCTGACATCTCCCTGGTGTAGAAAGCTTATTCCAGGAAGATTCCCATGACAGGTGAGATGACAGGTATAAACCACACGGAGCTGATCTCTCAGTGTGTGCCGGCATCAATTACCACACTGCACCCACTGATCTGTACGGTTAGGTGACACTCACTACACTAGTAAATTACCACGTGCCAATCTGTACGGTTAGGTGACACACACGACGCTGGCGAGTTACCACGTGCTGTGAGAGCTCAGGGAGAAGTGCTCCCATTGCAGAACCATCCCTAGCAGTCTCAAGGTGCCCTCTGAAGGCCCTTGTCTGGGTAGGGCTGGCCTTTGACTATGTGACCAGGAAGGAAGAACCTACGGTGAAAGCACTGTGCCCTTGAGAACAGCAGGAAGGGGACAGATTTCTAACAGATGTGACCACATCCACCCCATGACACATAAGTGCTTGCCATGGGGAAGATAAGCTGTGGAGAGAAAAGTCATGACCTCCAGCTGGCTGCCTCGGCTTCCCCAGCTGGTCCATACTGGATGCTGATGTCACCTCTATTGTTGCTGTCTGTTCTTTTACTTGGGAGCCTCCCCCGAGGGGACCCCCCCACCCCCACCCCCCGCGCAGGACTCCGGCTGGCTGCCTCACTCAGTTTCTGTGACATATTTGGAACATCTAATATGATGTCTGGTTGTCCGCCTATCCGTCTGCCTACCTACCTACTGCCATTAACTCCTTCACTATGATTCTAATAAACTCATCCGTTCCAGACTGAGTCTGGCTGTGGGAGATCATTCCCTGGACCGCACAGAACCAATTATTATGTCAGTTGAAAACAATGACCAAAAGGAAAGTAAAAAAAGAGAACTTATGCATATTTTTAAAATGTAACTATCATACATAGACCATAAAATTATGAATTGAATATTAAGAAAATTAAAACATGTATGTATAAAGGTTCAGTCTCAAATCCCGAGATGGCTCGGTTGCTTGTGTAACATATCAGAGCAGATCTGGCCACTAGGGTCTCCCAGAGTCCGTCAGTGCCTACCTGTCACAGGGCGTGGCTGGCGGACCCTGCCCCCACCCGACACTTCCCTAGCCCCTCCCCTCAGCTACCCTTCCCTCAGCCACACTGGCTGCCCACCCTTTTTTGTGCCTTTACCCTCTTGGCTGCTGAACCTGGTCCTCGCTCCCCTCCCTTTCTCCTCACATGGTTCAGGGTCATGGCCACTCTGGACTCTCCCAGATGTGTCTGCCTCTGGCTCTACTATCCGTTTTATCTACAATAAACGTTTTCCTCCGTCAAAGCTAGGAGCAGTCACATCCTTTTTTTTTTTTTTTTAATTTCTTTTTTTTCATTCGATAAATTTGTAAATGCCAAGAACTTACTTGAAAAAAAAAAAGACAAGACAGATTTACCAAAGACTCAGGCAGAACAGCTGCAAGTGAAGCTCATGTTGCTGAAGCAAAACCTCAGGGCTGTGGAAGCCCAACACTGAGCATAGAGAAGAGAGAATTAACTAGAAACCAAGCACAAAACAAACACTGAAGCACCAGCACTGCCAAAACACTGGAACCGTCAACCAGAAAAATGAACAGATAGAAACTTAGAAAGGAAGACAGTAGCAAAGGGACTCACCAAGAGTGCCTGACTGCCACTGAACCTAAGCTCCACAAGGGTGCCAGGAAGCAGTGAGACACACACATGCACTCACACGCAGACACACACACACACACACACACACACACACACACACACACACACACATGCTCGCACACTGGAGAGATGGCTTAGTGATTAGCAGTACTTGCTGTGTAATCATGAGGGTTGGAGTTTTGATCCCAGCCCCAAGTAAGAAGCCAGGAACCCAAAACACACTTATAACTCCAACTCCTAGGATGGCAAAGATGGGATCGTGGGGTTGGCTAGCTTCCAGCTAGTGAAGAGAATGCAAGCCCCTGGATCAGGGAGAGACCCTGCTCAAAGGAACAGGCGTGGAATGACAGAGCAGGCTACCGAGGTGCTCTTCTGGAGGTGCGCCTGCATGATGCGCCCGCATTTACCTTTTCTGCTGCAGCGCCTCATCCAGGACCTCCTGCTTTTCCTGCAGCATCCGATGCAGGTGCTTCACCTCCTTCTGGTACTGAGCTGCTTTGCCGGCAAAGTCCTCCTGCTGTTCCATCAGGCGGTGATGGACGTCCCCCAGCTTCAGCGCCGCCTGCTTCTTGTACCCCTGCAGGGGAAGGACTCGGTGAACAAGGGTGCTTGCCTCTTGGGAGTCAGAGCCCACTGACTGAGTGTGCTTCGGCCAGTGCTGACCTGGAAGGCAAGTCTGGATCTTAGGAAGACAGAAGGACCAGGTACAGCTGCAGCTTGGGTAGAGTGCTTGCCAGGCACTCACAAAGCCCTGGATTTGATCTCTAGCCATGTGTAAAACTGGGTGTGCTGATGTGTGCCTATAGTCTCAGCACTCGGGAGACAGAGGCAAAAATGAGTTTGGGGCCACTTGGGCTACAGTGAGACTCTGACTCAAGACAACAAAATTAAAAAGTGGTACAAAAGAATTTGGCGTATAAAAAAACCTGAGCGATGTCTCAGTGGTTAGACCGAGTTCAGTTCCCAGCATACATGTAGGCAGCTCACAATCACCATTAACTCCAGCTCCAGGGGATCTGATACCCTCTTCTGACTTGTAAGGGCACCGGCACTCACATGCACATTCCCGCATACAGACACACACTTACATAATTAAAAACAAAATCAAACTTGAAAAGGAAAACCAAATTTCTCATCTATATTATGTCTGATTTTTGTGGAGGTAGTATGCTAAAAATGCAAATTATACATAAAATATCTGCATCACAGAACCAACTGGATGTTTTTGCAAATTGATCTACTCCAATTTTTCGTTTGTTTGTTTTGTTTTTGAGGTACAGCCTTACACAGCCCAGGTTGGCTTCAAATTCCCTATGTAGGGAAAGGTGACACTGAACTCGGGCTCCTTCTGCCTCTACCCACCACTTCCCCACCTCCTACCCCTGTGCTGGGATTGCAGGGGTGCACCATCAAATCCAGCTCTATACAGCGCTGGGGATCAATTGAACTCAGGGCCTCACGCATGCTAGGCAAGCTCTGCCCCCGGGGCCACATGTCCAGCCCCCATGTCTGAGTTTTTCACGGACAATCCTTTCATCAGCTGGCAACTTATGCAAGAATGCCCACAGCTGTCAACACTGTTCTGCATTATCAAAGCTGTCTCACATGGGAACTCAGCGCAGGCTGGGCGAAGCTCAGTGGCACAGTGCTGGCCTAGCACACAGAAGGTTCTGGGTCTGATCCCTAGCAGTAACAACTACGAAAAGGTAAAAGCTTGGCTCGTCACCTCCCATCCAGTGTGACTCGGGCCCTCAAGCGTCCCCCAGGCCTTTTGTGTTTCGTGGAACACTGAAGCGCTGGGCCATTTCTCCAGTCCCTTCAACCAACTCTCAAGGCAGAGGGAATCTGAAAACTGATCATTAGGACTACTTTAGGATATCAAGTCTATGGAAGGTATGTATTTAAATCTCTGACTTCAGTTTTGGAAGTGACCAGAGGGGCTGATGAGGCGACACAGTGGGTAAAGATGCTTGCTGCCTGACAGCACCTGAGGCCTGAGTTTGATCCCAGGAAACCTGCATAAGGCTAGAAGAACAAAGTCAACAAAGTTGTCAGATGACACCCACGTATGCTGCACGCAACCAAGGCATACATGTATCACACACATAGACACACCCACGT